>OY744518.1:191066951-191101951 GCA_963556195.1 Sepiola atlantica | reverse complement strand
AGAGAGAGGGGGGGTGAAAAAAGGAGCCGCTAACCTTGAGAAAAAACAGAGAGAGACTGAAAAAGATATATAGAGAGATAGATAGATAGAGAGAGAGAGAGAGAGAACGAGGAAGAGAAAGAGAGAGCGGGCGTAAACACTGAGAAAAATAGGGAGGGAGAAAGAGAAAGAAAAAGAGAGCGAGGGAGAGAAGGGGCGGGCGTAAACGCTTCGGAAAACACACACGGAGAGAGAAAGCGCCGACGTAAGACTGAATGTGTGTGTGGGGGGGGGGGAGAGACAGACAGAGACATAAATAGAGACAGAGAGTGTGTGTGAGAGAGAGAGAGGAGAAAGAGGGAGCCGCTACCATTGAGAAAAACAAAGAGAGACTGAAAGAGATAGAGAGAGAGAGATAGAGAGAGAGAGAGAAAGAAAGAGGGAGAGAGAGAGCGGACGTAAACACTGAGACAAAGAGGGAGAAAGAGAAAGAGAAAGAGAAAGGGAAAGAGGGAGAGAAGGAGCGGACGTAAACGCTTCGGAAAACACACGGAGAGAGAAAGCGCCGACGTAAGACTGAGTGCGGGGGAGACAGACAGAGACAGAAATAGAGAGAGAGAGAGAGAGAGAGAGAGAAAGAGAGAGAGAGAGTGAGAGAGAGAGAGAGAGAGAGAGAGTATCCATAAAGGAAGAGAGTCACACAGACAGACAGAGATAAATCAGTTGATTCATAGGCTGATTTATTCTAAGACATTGTAATGAACAATTACAGATAAATTTCCTTATTTTGAATTATCCCCCCTTTGGAGAACTTACCTGTTTTTACTAAACAATATAAATAGCAGCATTAATATTGTACCGACATTGTATGCCGAATAAAGCTTTCTCAAGTTATGTCTGTTCTCGTTTGTCATTACAGGCATATCATCACTTTTTATTAAAATAGAAAGTATCCACTTCGCAATTTCTGATTTCAAATATGGCAGCCGAATGGCCGCCATATTTGAAATCAGAAATTGCGAAATGTTGTTAATAAAAACGCCCCCAATTATATTTAGGCCAGATCAAACTGTTTTATAATCAGAATTTTTTTATTTTTTTTATTTTGAAAATATTTAAAAAATATTTTTTAACAAATAATCAACTGAAACTTCTTTTTATAACTGGAATGTCTTTTTTTATTTTTAAATATTTTTAAATAGTTTAATTATAAACCAAATATAATCATATTACAAAGTAACAAACAGTTATTAACTAACAATAAATTAAAACTTCTTTTTTTTTATATAAATAATAAAAATAAAAATTCTGCCAAAAGCTATGCGGCTAAAAAATCTTTTATTAACACCGGTTCGCAATTTGCGATTTTAGATATGGCGGCCATTATGAAGTGGATAAATTCTATTTTACCACTCTTTTCGGGTTATTTAATTCCGAATCGAGTTATTTTTTTAGTGAATAGTGGTATACTTCAAGGTCTGAATATCTTCAGATAATTATTCACCACGTTTGGTTTAATTTAGATTGCTAACCAGCTATGGGTAAAATAGCAACTTGTCTGCAATTAACCGTATACAATGAAGTGCTTATTGTTAAATTGGTTTGTGTTAGGCATATCAACCATATTCAGATTATCTAACTCTGAATCCAGTCATTTATTACTATCATCAAATAGTCGTTTCTGCTGTAAATGTTTAACTCTATCTCTCTAAAAATGAGGTATGTGTATATGCTTATTGATTTGTATGTCCTCTTCATCATCATCATCATCATCATCATCATCATCATCATCATCATCATTAGGGTTTTTGATCACTCCTGGAAGACGAACTGGTTACCTTACACTTTGTTTTGTCCCTAGTTAAGCGTGGCCATGTCGGACCCAATTGGCTGTCGAGCTCCAACGGGTTATTGCGCTTTCCCCTATTTACTTTCCATTCCATCGGGTTCAATTCTGTCGCTCTAAGTGTCACCCTGTTGTCTCTATATCTCGAAAAGTGACGTTCCCATGTATGGTCTGCCGTTCGTATGGTCCTGATTATGTTGTTTACGCCAGTTTGCTGCCTGATCCAAGTGTTTCATTTTCTTTCTCTTAGACTGGTGCTGAGCATAATTCTTTCCATTTCACATTGCACCATTTTTAGCCCTTAAACTAATTAACCGATAATCATAGATCTTGAAACAACCCTGCTAAGCGTAACGAATCCAAATGTGGGATGTATTTAGTTTAATATAGTTGTATGCAAAAGGAGTGAAAAAGGGTCGGAAACCCTTCTTGAAAATTCACATACCTCCGATTAAAAAAAAAAGAAGTAATCATAGGTATCAGACATCAGTTAATAAATATTCACTGAACTTACATTTTTGGAAAGCATTTTAACGCGTTTTTTTTTAATTTCTAAACTTAGTTCACCCCAAACAAGGCAAGTTGCCACTGTAGACGTAAGAGGCTACTGAGAATTAGGGTGAACGTTTTGGTAGTCCTCCTAAATTGGGAGCTCCGCTGCGAGATGCTTATTCATATTAGTTTCAAATATCTGCATATCGGTACAGTCGAGAAAACATAGAGCAGGGAGGGAGTTCCAAAGGGCGGCAGTTCGAGAAAAGGAGCTATTGGAGTAGAAGGTTCTCCAGCATCTGGAGACCTCCACAGTTAATGGATGGGATTTAGCTGTTTGTCGGATAGGTCGAGTCTATTTACGTCGAGGGTGCACCAGAATAACAAGTTCATCGGAGCACATTCCATTGAAGGACTTGTAAAACAAGCACAAGGATGCAACACTGCGGCAGATTGGACAAGGGTAGGAGCCTGGTGGATAGTGAGAGACCTATTTGATTAGAGACTTTGTTTTTACCTTTTTAGGGAGCATCATATGGGAACACTTAGGATTTGCATGGGGAATCTGGTCCGTTCGGATAGAAATACCACACGGACTTTTCTCGTTAGTCATTACTCTTTTTTTTCTTTTTACTTCTATTCGCCTAAAACATGGCACACTGCCACTGAGACTTAAGGGGCTACTGTGAATTAGGGGCCAGATTTATATGGGTATTCTAAGCGAGATGCTTGTTCAAATCACATTTAAATTTCTCCATATATGTACAGTTGCAAAAACAGGGAGCAGAGGGGGAATTCCAAAGTCTAGCAGTTTGGGGTAACCAGCTATTAGAATAGATATATTTCCGGTATTTAAGAACCTCTACAGTGAAGGAGTGTGATTTCGCTACTCGTCGTGTTTGTCGAGGGTATTTACGTCGAGTGGGGCACAAGTGCAGCAAGTTCGTCGGAGCACATTCTATTGAAATATTTGTAAATCATGCACAGCGATGCAACATTGCGACGATAGACAGTGTGTTACCTATTTAGTTAGAGCCTCTTTTTTTAAACTCTTTCTAAGAGTGGAGACAAGTGGTTGGTGTACCAGCCCAGATGTGGCAACCATACTCCATGCATTGGAGATGTGTAGAGATATAGGATACTGGCAGGTGTAAGAAGTTTTCTAGCCCGGTATAGGGACCCACCTTCTATGCAACAGTCTTGGCAGTATATTCTATTTATTTATTCCAATTCATGTGACCTGTAAATGGTAGGCCGAGGAGTTTGAATGTTGGACTCTCGTGAAGGGTTCTATCAGCCATGGCACTCGATGGTTGATAAGGTTTCTTATAAGTGTTAAAGGAAAGAAGCTTTGTCTTGATAGCATTAAATCTTAGATATGCTTACGGTCTGATTAAAACTTCTGTTGAATATAAAATATGTCCATATAAAGAACGTTGCGTAATGCTAAGCTTTTGTTAATTATCAAATATGTCCATATAAAGAACGTTGCGTAATGCTAAGCTTTTGTTAAATATCAAATATGTCCATATAAAGAACGTTTCTGTTGAATATCAAATATGTCCATGTAAAGAACGTTGGCTTAATGCTAAGCTTTTGCTGAATATCAAATATGTCAATATAAAGAACGTTGCTTAATGCTAAGCTTTTGGTGAATATCAAATATGTCCATATGAAGAACATTGCGTAATGCTAAGCTTTTGTTGAATATCAAATATGTCCATATAAAGAACATTGCGTAATGCTAAGCTTTTGTTGAATATCAAATATGTCCATATAAAGAACATTGCGTAATGCTAAGCTTTTGTTGAATATCAAATATGTCCATATAAAGAACGTTGCTTAATGCTAAGCTTTTGGTGAATATCAAATATGTCTATATAAAGAACGTTGCTCAATGCTAAGCTTTTGTTGAATATCAAATATGTCCATATAAAGAACGTTGCTTAATGCTAAGCTTTTGGTGAATATCAAATATGTCCATATGAAGAACATTGCGTAATGCTAAGCTTTTGTTGAATATCAAATATGTCCATATAAAGAACATTGCGTAATGCTAAGCTTTTGTTGAATATCAAATATGTCCATATAAAGAACATTGCGAAATGCTAAGCTTTTGTTGAATATCAAATATGTCCATATAAAGAACATTGCGTAATGCTAAGCTTTTGTTGAATATCAAATATGTCCATATAAAGAACGTTGCTTAATGCTAAGCTTTTAGTGAATATCAAATATGTCTATATAAAGAACGTTGCTCAATGCTAAGCTTTTGTTGAATATCAAATATGTCTATATAAAGAACGTTGCTTAATGCTAAGCTTTTGTTGAATATCAAATATGTCCATATAAAGAACATTGCGTAATGCTAAGCTTTTGTTGAATATCAAATATGTCCATATAAAGAACATTGCGTAATGCTAAGCTTTTGTTGAATATCAAATATGTCCATATAAAGAACATTGCGTAATGCTAAGCTTTTGTTGAATATCAAATATGTCCATATAAAGAACATTGCGTAATGCTAAGCTTTTGTTGAATATCAAATATGTCCATATAAAGAACATTGCGTAATGCTAAGCTTTTGTTGAATATCAAATATGTCCATATAAAGAACATTGCGTAATGCTAAGCTTTTGTTGAATATCAAATATGTCCATATAAAGAACATTGCGTAATGCTAAGCTTTTGTTGAATATCAAATATGTCCATATAAAGAACATTGCGTAATGCTAAGCTTTTGTTGAATATCAAATATGTCCATATAAAGAACATTGCGTAATGCTAAGCTTTTGTTGAATATCAAATATGTCCATATAAAGAACATTGCGTAATGCTAAGCTTTTGTTGAATATCAAATATGTCCATATAAAGAACATTGCGTAATTCTAAGCTTTTGTTGAATATCAAATATGTCCATATAAAGAACATTGCGTAATGCTAAGCTTTTGTTGAATATCAAATATGTCCATATAAAGAACATTGCGTAATGCTAAGCTTTTGTTGAATATCAAATATGTCCATATAAAGAACATTGCGTAATGCTAAGCTTTTGTTGAATATCAAATATGTCCATATAAAGAACATTGCGTAATGCTAAGCTTTTGTTGAATATCAAATATGTCCATATAAAGAACGTTGCTTAATGCTAAGCTTTTGGTGAATATCAAATATGTCTATATAAAGAACGTTGCTCAATGCTAAGCTTTTGTTGAATATCAAATATGTCCATATAAAGAACGTTGCTTAATGCAAAGCTTTTGGTGAATATCAAATATGTCCATATGAAGAACATTGCGTAATGCTAAGCTTTTGTTGAATATCAAATATGTCCATATAAAGAACATTGCGTAATGCTAAGCTTTTGTTGAATATCAAATATGTCCATATAAAGAACATTGCGAAATGCTAAGCTTTTGTTGAATATCAAATATGTCCATATAAAGAACATTGCGTAATGCTAAGCTTTTGTTGAATATCAAATATGTCCATATAAAGAACGTTGCGTAATGCTAAGCTTTTGTTGAATATCAAATATGTCAATATAAAGAACGTTGCTTAATGCTAAGATTTTGTTAAATATCAAATATGTCCATATAAAGAACGTTTCTGTTGAATATCAAATATGTCCATATAAAGAATGTTGCTTAATGCTAAGCTTTTGTTGAATATCAAATATGTCCATATAAAGAACGTTGCGTAATGCTAAACATTTGTTGAATATCAAATATGTCCATATAAAGAACGTTGCTTAATGCTAAGCTTTTGTTGAATATCAAATATGTCCATATAAAGAACGTTTCTGTTGAATATCAAATATGTCCATGTAAAGAACGTTGCTTAATGCTAAGCTTTTGCTGAATATCAAATATGTCAATATAAAGAACGTTGCTTAATGCTAAGCTTTTGGTGAATATCAAATATGTCCATATGAAGAACATTGCTTAATGCTAAGCTTTTGTTGAATATCAAATATGTCCATATGAAGAACATTGCGTAATGCTAAGCTTTTGTTGAATATCAAATATGTCCATATAAAGAACATTGCGTAATGCTAAGCTTTTGTTGAATATCAAATATGTCCATATAAAGAACATTGCGTAATGCTAAGCTTTTGTTGAATATCAAATATGTCCATATAAAGAACGTTGCTTAATGCTAAGCTTTTGGTGAATATCAAATATGTCTATATAAAGAACGTTGCTCAATGCTAAGCTTTTGTTGAATATCAAATATGTCCATATAAAGAACATTGCGTAATGCTAAGCTTTTGTTGAATATCAAATATGTCCATATAAAGAACATTGCGTAATGCTAAGCTTTTGTTGAATATCAAATATGTCCATATAAAGAACATTGCGTAATGCTAAGCTTTTGTTGAATATCAAATATGTCCATATAAAGAACATTGCGTAATACTAAGCTTTTGTTGAATATCAAATATGTCCATATAAAGAACATTGCGTAATGCTAAGCTTTTGTTGAATATCAAATATGTCCATATAAAGAACGTTGCTTAATGCTAAGCTTTTGTTGAATATCAAATATGTCCATATAAAGAACGTTGCTTAATGCTAAGCTTTTGTTGAATATCAAATATGTCCATATAAAGAACGTTGCTTAATGCTAAGCTTTTGTTGAATATCCAATATGTCCATATAAAGAACGTTGCTTAATGCTAAGCTTTTGTTGAATATCAAATATGTCCATATAAAGAACGTTGCTTAATGCTAAGCTTTTGTTGAATATCAAATATGTCCATATAAAGAACGTTGCTTAATACTAAGCTTTGTACTTAAACTAAAATCTAGATTTCTAACTTGAACTAATTTTTAAGCAATTAGTTGTAAACATCGTATAATAAAGAAACACTAAAGATATTTTTTTAAAAATAGCTTCAAAATATTGGTGTATTTTCAATACAATTTTTGAGTTCATAACCAGGGCTTCTGGGATATTATCAAAGTGTAGTATATATTTTATCTTCGATCAGTGAAGGAAATGTTCTTCTATACTGCCATTTTAATGTTTGGCCCAATCAAGAGTGACCCTATTTGTGGAGTTGGATTTTCTTCACATTAGAAAACCGGCCTTGTGTATAATTCTGCTTTTTGTAGGGAGGTAAGTAAATAAGGACTAAATAAGGGTTTCGCGGCCTTCAAGCGGGGATCAAAGTGTGTACCCATTCTCCAAACTCCATCCCTCGTTTTCTTTTTCTCTCACTCAGATGCCATTCTCTATTTAAAGATTTGCCTGCTTGTTTTCGGTTCTGAACAAACCAGAAAACAGTTGGCGGTCTATTATTTAAAAAGGGTTGAGAGGGTTTTACTAACCGATTTTTTTTTATTTTTTGTTGTTCTCTACTCCCTGTGTTATTCCAATGATTACATTAATGTAATTTAAAAAAATAAAATTGCCAGCAAATTTAGGGATATCTTAAGTAGGTCGACCCCTAAAATAAATGTGATATTCTGGTGACTGAGATGATTCGAGTTAAAAGTAGGATAGACATGTTTATCACTTTAGACCAAAAAAGACCAACCCCACACGTTTGATGGTTTTGTGCCTAATTTGTTTTAAATGTAATTTTTCATATTTTCTACAAAAAAAAAATATTTCAAAGTGTAGTATCTGTTCCGATGGATGCACACTCTGTAGACCGGTATTGTCTTAGCCGTGATTCCGCCGGTGTGAGATATTGTCCTGTGCAGTTCTAAGAGGTCCACCCCCCTAGGCTTTGTTTTCTTACTCTTTGAGAAGGGGTTAGTTTATTGCTAATCGCTTGAGGCGCCTCAACTGGAGAATGCCAACGGGGCTGCCCAGGCATTTTTTTAGGCTAGAGTGCTTATCCTCTTAGGCGCTGGCTTTTCAATCCCACTGTCAGACCTTGTGTCACATCTTACCGTTGTGGGAGAGAGATAAAAACAATTGTTGACATTGAATTTGAAAACGACCATAGTATAATCTGCTAGGAAGCAGTCCGCCGTAACGTAGTCCAGAAACGGGAAGCCGTTGAACAGAAGTTCTGGCCATGGATATTCCACCCGACGCTGATAGTAAGACGATTTCTGTGTTGCGAAGAGGAACTAGACAGTGCAGCTCAGTCGAGCAACTTCTATGTAAATAACAGAAGAGTATTGCTTTACTCCTCTCCAGGAGTTAGGCACAAGGCCAGTTTTTATCTTACTCCCATAAGTAAGATGTGACCCAAGGTCGGATCGGGAAAGTGGGGTTTAAAAATTGCCTGGCCAGCCCCGTCGGCATTCCCCGGTAGGGGCGCCTCAGGCAGTAAGCAATAAACTTACTCCTCCCCAAAGAGGGGAGGCGAAGCCTGGGAGGGTGGACCTCCTAGAACTGTACAGGACAGACCCATAGACCGGCATAAATCCAGCCCCGAAGGCCAAGACAATACCAGTCTATGGAGTGCAGTATCCATCGGAACAGATACTACACTTTGATCTTAGCCAAAAGGCCAAGAACAACTATGAGTAGAAAGAAAGATTCAGCCCTTGTAGTTTCCAAGATATTGACACGTGTGCAAGAATGTTTCAAAAACAAGCAATTTCCAGTGCTTCTTAGACGACTTCAAAACAAATTGCTAAATAAATTGGTGCACGTTACAAATCCAATTATTTGTGCCGCTATTCACCAATTACCAATACCCAACTTTCGCAGTTTGAAGAGATTTTAAAGTTGAAAGGCTACCGACGTTACTATGACAATATCGTTACTAGAAAATGACAACAAAACGGCTTCAAATCCTTATGCCTTTTTGCCATACACGTTGAAGATCAAAGTGTAGTATCTGTTCCGATGGATACTGCACCCCATAGACTGGTATTGTCTTGGCCTTCGGGTCTTGATTTACGCCGGTCTATGCGTCTGTCCTGTGCAGTTCTAGGAGGTCCACCCTCCCAGGCTTTGCCTCCCCTCTTTGGGGAGGAGTAAGTTTATTGCTTACTGTCTGAGGCGCCCCTACCGGGAATGCCGACGGGGCTGCCCAGGCAATTTTTAATGACCAGAGTGCTCAACTTCTCGAGTGCTGGTTTTTCTAATCCCACTTTCCCAACATTGTGTCACATCTTACCTTGTGTGAGGTAGATAAATAAAAATCCTTATGCCTCTTTGCCATACACGTTGAAGATCAAAGTGTAGTATCTGTTCCGATGGATACTGCACCCCATAGACTGGTATCGTCTTGGCCTTCGGGGCTTGATTCCGCCGGTCTATGGGTTTGTCCTGTGCAGTTCTAGGAGGTCCACCCTCCCAGGCTTCGCCTCCCCTCTTTGGGGAGGAGTAAGTTTATTGCTTACTGCCTGAGGCGCCCCTACCGGGGAATACCGACGGGGCTGCCCAAGCAATTTTTAATGGCCAGAGTGCTCACCTTCTCGAGCGCTGACTTTTCAAGTCCCACTTTCCCGACCCGACCTTGGGTCACATCTTATCTTGTGGGAGTAAGATAAAACTGGCCTTGCGCCTAACCTCCTGGAGAGGAGGCAAATAAATACTCACTAGGAGTTTTCACAGAATGATTGCTCGCCGACAACAACCCGTGTTGTTCCCTGGAGTCTGAGTGACAACAAGCCTCCCCAGAGTGCCAGTATTCTCCACCTCTTTTCGATCACCACCGCAAATGACCTGGCATTATCGCAACAGCCGCCTACTATTGATTTCTCGCTGTCAACGACTATTGGTCTCCCCTAAGATTTGGATGACAATAAGCCTCTCCAGCGTCCCAGCATTCTCCGACCTCTTCCAGTGGAAGTCTGGTTAGTGCTGTCACACCTTGGTCTTCACAACCATGCTTGACTCTCTACGACTATTCTGTATAGTGTCAGCCGAGACCGATGCCATTTTTTTAGGGGGCAGCTTATGACTTTTCTTGCAATTTCTTATCCTTTATTCGTGACGTCGTGTTCTTCCTGTGTTTTTTTTTCTTCCTGTTGTAACTTCCGTGTGACTAGTTACAATTCATAGCTTATGTAGCATCCTTGTGCTTGTTTTACAAATACTTCAATGGATTATGCTCCGATGAATTGGCTACTCTGGTGCCCCCTCGACGTAAATTCACTAGACTAACTCGACAATCAACTAAATCTCATTCATTCACTGTGGAGGTCCCCAGATACCGGAGAGCCTTCTACTACAATAGCTTCTTTCCTCGTGCTGCTGGCCTCTGGAACTCCCTCCCTGTCCTCTGTTTCTCCGACAGTACAGACATGCAGAAATTTAAAACTAATGTAAACAGAAATCTCGCTTCGCAGATCCCAACTTAGGTTGACCCCCCTACCTTCTCCCCTTTTCTTTTTTCTCAGTAGCCCCTTACGTCTACAGTGGCGGCCCGCCTTGTTTGGGGTGAACTATGTTGAAAAATTTTTTTTTTTTAAATGCGTCGTTGTTTCCGCATTGTAGCATCTTCCTGAAGGTTGCAGCTGGTTTGATCATTGCCGTCCGTTGTATGGTCTCAGTGATCCCTTTTATTCCAATTTCTCCCAATCTTTTCTCCATGTTTTTGGGACTGTTGTTAATGCTCATACGATTACTTATATATTTACTTTCTTCATACTCCATATTCTTTTCAGTTAACTGGCAGGTTCTGTGTATTGGCTTCGTTTTCCGTCTCCTTGATGTTCACCCTGTTGTCTACTAGAAAAGCAAAGTCTACAATTTGGCACGATTTTCCCTTCTAATCGATTATTATCGCATCCGGTTTCATTGCTTGTATGAGTTTAGCTGTTTGTACATCCAGTTATTTATCTACCTTCCACAGCGGTAAGATGTGACGCAAGGTCAGAAAGTGGGGCTTGAAAAGCCCGCGCCCGAGAATTTGTGCACTCTGGCCTACAAAACATGCCTGGGCAGCCCCGTCGTCATTCCCCGGTAGGGGCGCCTCAGGCGATTAGCAATAAACTAACCCCCTCTCAAAGGATGAGAAGGCAAAGCCTGGGAGGGTGGACCTCCTAGAACTTCACAGGACAGACCCATAGACAGGCGTAAATCAAGCCCCGAAGACCAAGACAATACCGGTCTATGGGATGCAGTATCCATTGGAACAGATATTACACTTTGATCCCGGATCCATATCAAAGAGTTTTTTTTTTGTTTTTCGTTTTCCAGTACTGTCTTTGGGTTCTGTTTGTACCATTTGTCTGCGTGTTCGAAATTCAGTCGTTTGCAGTGTACTGCTTTCCCCACGCAGTCGTGTCGTTTCTTGTATTCTTTTGGGGCTAGTTTGTTTCATTCACTTATTATATGAATTACTGTTTCGTCTCTTTGTCCACACAGTCTGCATTTACTGTTTTGATGGGTCTTATCTATTTAAGCTTTAATGTAGTTTGTCCTAATCGCATTGTTCCATTCTGCCGTCAGTAAAGATTCCGTTTCTCTGTCCAAGTGTCCTTTACTTAGCCATGATCAGCTTTTTTGTTCGTTTCTTCTCTTGTCGGTCTTATGAAGCGTCTATGTAGTTGTTTTGCTTCCCACTTTTTCTTTTCTTCTCTTTTAGTTTCTGGTTTCGGTGCTTGCCGAGTTGTTTGTTGAGACGGTGTCTCATATTATTATTATTATTATTATTATTATTATTATTATTATTATTATTATTATTTACTCACTACTTCACACACGAGTCATCATCAGTGATTGTCAATGAGAATAACAAGTGGTGTTCAAGGGAGTCTTCCCAAATATGTTCTAAGGTAAGACTCGTATTTTAATTCCTCCTGATGAGATCTTAGTTTTTAACAGCTGTAGATCGATAACATCGACATGTCAGTGTCGCAGAATTTGTACATATCTGTATGAATAAAAATAATCATATAGATAAAAGCTTTATTTGATATTGAGCACCTTTTATAAGCCCGGTTGAAATTCTTTATATTTCTATCCTCTGGATATCTACTTTACCTGGATTACTATATATATATATATATATATATATATATATAATAAAATATGAAACTAAAATTATACTTTTAGTAGATAGAACCTATACTGAAATGGTTTAAGCTCAATATACGAGATAGAACAATTATAAATTTTCAATTTTCAATGCTGCCTTCACAAAAAACCCTTATTTTCCATCTTTAAAATCTCCTTTCACTGGACACCTTATGAATGGACATTTACGAACTGGATTGACCCCATATCTTTTTTACACGCACATTCTCACTCTCCATTACTTAATATTTTTTCAAATTTTTAATTTTTAATTTTGGCTCTTCCACTGCCAACTTATCTATCGATGTAATTCCTCTGATGACCTTGGCTTAAGGAAAGAATAATAAACATGTTTTTACTGAGTACACCTTGCATTGAACAATCGAAGTTGAAATACATTTGTCATTCGTACATGTTTATCCCTCTTCTTTCATCTATCTTAATATATATATATATATATATATATATATATATATATATATATATATATATATATATATATATATATATATACTTGTGAGAAAATTGTTAACCTATATGATGGATTGCAAACATTATGGTTGAGACTTTTCATTTTCGATTTCGTATTAGGAATCTAGCTGAATCTAGACATCTTATGGCGTTTTTTTATTGTTGTTTGTTAGACGAGTCGGAGTTCTGCAGAGAGCTAGGAATGTCATGCCTCGGTATTGTCTAGTCTTCGTGAAGTCCGCCTCGTTGGTCGCAGCTATTCGTTAACCTGCAAGATTGTGGCGTTTTACGCCCTACACCTTGAACAACAAGACTCAGCGATTGCATTTGAAGTCGAAGACGCTTTGATACAGGGCTACTTTCATTTCATTGATTTGCTGTTCTGCGCCTGAGGTGTCTTTGTGTGCAACATGCAGAGTCAGAGACGACCAGAGTACGACGTATCCTGATGCCGACTCCTCGTGGGGTTACGCTAGTGTCCTGTTAGCCGGGTAGCACTGACACTTACACGTTGCCACCGCTCCTTATACGTTTAGAAAATGTTGGCCATGAGAGGGGCGGGAGAGGGGGGTCTTCTGGTGTTGTTTATTGTATCATGTCGTGGAAAGCGACCAGCAATACGACGACAAAAGAATGGTGGATGCAGACCAAATTCGCCAACGAAGGCTCCATGTCTGCATCTGCGATGCTCACATCATTTGAGTCCAAGACGAATCGCGATTCCCACTCGAGTGCACACTCGTCATCAACGAGATTGATTTGATTTCTTAGTAACAAAAAGTCGACGAAACACGAACCTTATCCTTATGGAGATAACCAGCTCCGATTCCTTTAAAATGGTTTCAGGCAAACATAAGACACCGCTCCTTATTTGGATGCGCTCTTTGATGCGAGGCACATTCATGAACGAAACCGAAGATCAAAGTTACTCGATTTCAAATGTGAAATGTATTTATAATGTAGACACCAAAACTATGACACATTTCTCAACCTAATTATCAGGGTTGCGGAGTCGGGCTCTGAAGTCAAGATAGTAAGGGGTTTTAGAATGATGTCGGAGTCGGATTCGTAAGAATTCTCGGCGTGGGGGTCGAAGTTTGATATTTTAATTTTTGCAGAATCAGAAGAGTCTGAATTTTAAAAGACTTCAAAATAAAGAGTGTCATTCGGAGTCTGAGTCGAAGGTTTTGAAATGAGTGGAGGTCGGACTCGCAAGAATACCAGGAGTCGGAGTCGAAATTGGATATTTTAATCTCCGAAGAAATAACAGGAATATTGGAAGGCTTTAAAGTGTTCTAATATGGAGTTGAAGTCGGAGTCGAGTATTTTTTTTATTCTATGAGTTGGAGTCGGAGCCGGACCTTATATCTTCTGACTCCGCAATCCTTGTTATTACATCATATTCGAAAATTCTTATTTCTTATTCTGTAAAATGCTATCTATCTATCTATCTATCTATCTATCTATCTATCTATCCTACTTAAACTCTATAGGGTTTGCTTGCTCGTTCACGTAGACATCGAATTACATCATCATTTTGTGACGTCAGAAAACTCCACACTTAATGTCGTCATCAAAATAACTAGGCACAGTTGATAACCGGGCACAGTGGATGACGTCACAAAATGATAACACCATCCATCAAATGAGAAATAGAGAGAGGGAATAAGAGCCTTTATCTAGGCGATGGTCTCGCATATTACTAAAACTCTGTGGATTTTATTTGCTATCTTGTTATTTGGTTTGTCTCCGTGCACACTGGATGATGTCAGAACGTCGTATGCTTTTCTTGTAATTTTAAGTGCGTTTCTCGGATGAAAATGATGAATTTTTTCACATTCGAAAAATAAAAAACTGACATCATAAAATACATAAGAGCAAGGTAAATGAGAGGTTTTATTACGATTTTTATTTCATATTTCGAGCGGTTCTTTGCCCTTTATCAAAATTATTTTTCACATAAAAATTAATTGAATATACAAATTTGACAGAATAATGCACTTTTCTTATGTGCTTTTTTATAACGCTTGTTATATATTTTCTGTCAATATCTAGTCTTCAACCTACGCGCGTTTTTCTAGTTCATATTATTGGTAAGTAACACATCACTCAACAAGTCCCGGGTCTTACTAATAAAACAACAACTTGAAGGCAAAACACGACTTTATTCATCAACATAGTCTCTTTCTAGAGTGATAAACTGATTTCAACGCTTCCCTAACAAGTCGATGTCCTGTTTGTCTAAAGATTTGTCTTTGGTCTCAAAATACGCATCAATTTCTAATATAACTTCTTCATTGAAGCTAAATTCCTTTCCCTGGAGACTTCTTTGAGCCAATAGTTGCATGGGGCAGATCTGGAGAATAGGGTGGTGTGCGGAAGCAATTCGAAGTTCAATCCATGTAGTTTTGCCATAGTTGCGATCCACTTGTGCATTGTCTTGGTGAAAGAACACTTTTTTCTTTTCTATTTGTGGCCGTTGTTTTGGCGATTTGTTTCTTCAAACACATCAATAATATTCGCTATTCTCAGGGTAATCGATAAACTAAATACTCTGCGCACCCCAAAATACGAAGGCCAAAACCGTGCCTGCTGATGTTACAATTGATCTTTTTTAATTGCAAGTATTTTTTTAAAAGGCTATCTTGTTCTGTTTGTACAAATGTTTTTATATGAAAACCACGCACGTGTATGTGCAGAAACGCAATATGTCATGAGTACAACAACGCGATAAATCGAATCTCTTTAAATAGGAAAACATATCTTTTTTATTGCCCAATTATGAATTGATATAAGCCATTATGTTTTCCTTTTGTTAACCATTAATAAAACAGGATTATCTATTCCTAATGGAGACTTGGTATTTGCCTGTCTGAAAGCCGAAACTATACTATTACTTCTAGTAATGTACTATTGTACTTCTATTACTAATGGAGATTTGGTATTTGTCTGTCTGAAGCCGAAACAGTACTATTACTTCTATTAATGTACTATTGTTCTTCTATTACTAATAGAGATTTGGTATCTGTATGTCTGAAGCCGAAACAGTACTATAGTTTAAACTTCAGACAGGCAGATACCAAATCTCCATTAGTAATAGAAGTACAATAGTACATTAATAGAAGTCTATTAATGTACTATTGTACTTCTATTACTAATGGAGATTTGGTATCTGCCTGTCTGAAGTTTAAACTATACTATTACTTCTATTAATGTACTATTGTACTTCTATTACTGATGGAGATTTGGTATATGCCTGTCTGAAGTTTAAACTATACTATTACTTCTATTAATGTACTATTGTACTTCTATTACTAATGGAGATTTGGTATCTGCCTGTCTGAAGTTTAAACTATACTATTACTTCTATTAATGTACTATTGTACTTCTATTTCTGATGGAGATTTGGTATCTGCCTGTCTGAAGTTTAACCGGTACTATTACTTCTATTACTCTGCTTTTGTACTTACTTTCAATGCTGAAGTCAGGGGGTAGTGTAGTATCTGTTCTGTTGTCATGAGGCCATATTCCAAAGCATTACCCCCTCCTTTAGGTATAGTGTAGCACCTGTTCTGTTGTGATGAGACTATCCTCCCAGACATTACATCCTTCTTTGGGGATAGTGTAGTACCTGTTCTGTTCTCATGAGACCATCCTCTCAGGCATCCTCCTTTGGGGAAGGGTAATGTAGTCTCTTTTCGCTCGTCATGAGACCATCTTCCCAAGCATTACCTTTTCCTTTGAGGGTAGTGTAGTATCTGTTTATTCTTCATTATAGCATCCTCTCGGGCATTACCTCCTCTGTTATTTTTTGGAGGGGGCGTAGTATCTGTTATGTTGTCATGAGACCATGCTACCAGGCATTACATATTCCATTTGAGAGTAGCATACGCCAACAAGAAATTGTTACATCAGCGAATTAAACACTTACATTATATATACTAGCACAAATATAGACTGGAGGGGGAATGAAATAAAGTTAAACAAATAATATCTCAGTGAATGTATTTCAAAGATTTTTTTAACATTTAAGTAATTATTTTTATTGGTATTTTTTCAGATTTTAAAATATTTATTTATCTACCTCCCACAGCGGTAAGATGTGACGCAAGGTCGGAAAGTGGGATTTGAAAAGCCAGCGCGTGAGAATTTCAGTACTCTGGCCTACAAAACATGCCTAGGCAGCCCCGTCGGCATTCCCCGGTAGGGGCGCCTCATGCAATTAGCAATTAACTAAACCCTTCTCAAAGGGTGAGAAGGCAAAGTCTGGGAGGGTGCACCTCCTATAACTGCACAGGACAAACCCATAGACAGAAGGCCAAGACAATACCGGTCTATGGAGTGTAGTATCCATCGGAACAGATACTACACTTTCTTCTTAGCCAAAATACCGGCCGGCGCTCTTTTTCTTAATAATCGACTTCGTTTCGATCCGTTAAATACGGTTGCTTTTTTATAAGTGTCTGAAAAAACCCAAATCTCTTTAGTAGGAACACTGCGCTAACAGTGTTGTTATTGCTTAGCCTCATATTACAAATGTATTTTCTTCGGTAGTAATTTTAAGGCTACACCACTGCACTAACAGTTTTTTTTTTATTACTTGACCTCATATTACAATTGTTATTTCAGCTTTTCTTTCAATTCAAAAATTCTAAACATGACTATACTTGAATTTATTTTTCTAGGCGGGCAACACTGGGTGAATAACACTACTTATATTTAAAAGTTAACTCATCATCGTCTAGACACCGACGTGAGTGTGTTTTTACATGTCAAAATTGTTAACGGACTGAAAAGGATTTCGTTTTGAAATAAGTGTTTGTTGGTGGAAGGACTCGTTTGTTCTTAACGATAATTACAAGATGGAGGCGCGTATGTTGAGATTAAGAAAAAACTAATCGTTCTGTTCGCCATTCGTTAGAACGATTTTGCGCGAGCCGACGTTAACGTTAAAAAATGAGCGTTTTACTAAGTTGAAAATGTGCAGTTTTCATAAAAGTATGATATTAATTTAAATTTGATGAAAAAACATATTCGTTGATAAAGAACAGAAGACCGTTCAAAATATTATACTACAAATTATATATATATATATATATATATATATATATATATATATATATATATATATATATATATACATATATATATATATAATGGAAATTGCTCCAGACAAGGTATGAACCCACTGGATGTGAAGAGCTAAAACTTCCGAACCAGCAAACAGCAATTCTTCCCCCTTTGTCAGAAACATAGGCTATGAAATGTAAGGACTAAAGGACAAAATAAGGGAAGCGAGAGTTACGAGGCTACCAAATGTACACCCATGGTTCACTTTCTACTCTTTAAATATATATATATATATATATATATATATATATATATATATATATAAATATATATATATATATATATGTATATATATATAACATATACACGTTACTTCTAGAAAAGTCCAATGAACAAAACGGCGATTTATATTGATATATAAGTAATTTGTTTCGTTTTTTTATTACCTACAATAATACCTTACAACAACAATACCGTTTATATATATATATATATATATATATATATATATATATATATATATATATATATATACATATATATATATACGAGATGAATACACGTTCCAAGACGGAGGTAATTAATTGAAATCAAGATATAATGATATTAAACCTTATGTCTAGAATCCTTATTCTGATTTTGAGTTTTAATTTAAATTTTTTAAAGACTCCTTGAGCTTAAACATAGATCTTTTGAGGATAAAAATCATGTAATGATTACATCATGTTTATTCTCAAAAGATCTATGTTGAAGATAAAGGAGTCATTAAAAAAATGAAATTCAGGAGATCTTGATTAATAATTATCTAATGAATATGAATACAAATTCAATGCAAATTTATCTATTTGGATTTTTAAGTGCGCCCATATTATGCAGCGCTAAAACTCCTTTCAAATACTTGAAAAGAATTGAATTTTTTTAAATATATGTTAATTGGTAGTCTGATACCTTTTGTTAACAATTCACAAAAATCGGATGTTTTAGATTTATACAAAGTGCATAGCACCCCCATTCTTAACTTTTTTTGCAAAAAATTAATTAAACTAAATATAGCCTATATTTAGAATTTTTACGCATAGCAGCTATGTTCCAAAATTCATAATAATCGGTTAATTAGGTTAGGAATAGAATCGTGTATATATTTATATATATGAACATATAAAAATAACTAAATTTATATATATATATATATATATATATATGTGTGTGTGTGTGTGTGTGTGTGTATGAACAATTCGAGTTCTTGGGAACGTGACAATGTTTACATTAAGTTCAGATTGAGATTTCGCTTACATTCAGCCAGTGTCGCGTTACAGCGGAGGGGCAGAAGCGTCGACTGTCAGACCGAGAGATGAGTTTCGATCCCGCCTTAAGACACTTATGAGTGTGTTTCAATTCAGGAAAATATCACTAGGATACAATAGATTTTACCGAACGTCTTCTTTGTTCTAATGATTTTTTCCTCTTTATTTAGATTGTTTTTGTTCCGTTTGTCTTTTTCACACATCTTGTCTTTCACGGCATTTCATTTTATGATATATTTTATCCTTATATATATATATATATATATATATATATATATATATATATATATATATATATATATGTGTGTGTGTGTGTGTGTGTGTGTGTGTGTGTGTGTGTGTGTGTGTGAGTAGAGGTACAACATTTATAGATACATTTAAGCAGAATTGACGGAATAACTATCATCAAGTCAGCAGAAAATCGATAGTTTTAAATTAATAAGAAATATTATTGACGAAAATAAAGAGCAATCGGAAATCGAATGTGTTAGGGAATTGACGGTGAGCAATTACACTATATTTAATTCAATATTCGTTTTAAAAACCATTTAAAGGGACCAACGTGGGATAAACAAATAAAATGAGGGGGATTCAAAGTTCCCAGAAGGATTTAACGCTGGAAATTAATCCGTGAATTTTGTTTAAATTTATCTCTCTCTCTCTCTCTCTCTCTCTCTCTCTCTATATATATATATATATATATATATATATATATATATATATATATATATATATATATATATATATATGGGAAGAGAAGGATGAAGGTAATCCGACGTGATGGGAAAATGAAAAAGGAAAACCAAAAAATGGATGTTTTTTATGTGTACATCAACGTTTCGTCTTTATTTATAAGACTTCATCAGGATGATGATATAGAGAAAAAATGTCATGCAAGTACAGATACATGTAGGGTAGACATATTGGGAGGAATTTTTTTTTTTTGGTTTTCCTTTTTCATTTTCCCATATATATATATATATATATATATATATATATATATGTGTGTGTGTGTGTGTGTGTGTGTGTGTGTGTGTTTTAATTTTAAATTTTAAACTTTTCAATTTTCTAATTACTTATTGTTTTATTTTAATATGATAATTTTTTATTGGGCTTCTCTCGAGCGTTATATTAACTGATTCCCTCAACCTTGATAGATTGATAATTGAACTGCCAACTACTTTTCTAAGTATGTATGATCACAGATTTCTAATTGTTCTTTATTTAAATTGTTCCCATTCAAAGAGGTGTGCTTTTCTATGACATGTAATCTAACAACCGTATTTTTTCTCCCTTTTGTGTCCCTTTGTATATCCGTTTAAACTGGTTTGTACACTGTCTGAACGGGTTTACTTCATCCATACCCCTACTCCCTTCATCCTATCGAATTTGCTGTATAACTGGGTTAGGGTTAACCGTTATTCTCTTAATGATGGTTGTTGGCTTCTAAGTTAGTGCTTATACTTTGCGTTAATAAAGAGAATCGATATTAATAAAACCCCATATCGTCTCGGAAGCGATTGTACACAAACTGTTGTTTATGTTGAATCCTTGGAGCGTAAATAAAGGATCATGCCGTAATAAATTTTACCTAAGATTTATATTATATATATATATATATATATATATATATACATATATATACATATATATATACATATATATATATACATATATATACATATATATATGTATATATATATATATATACATATATATATATACATATATATACATATATATATATACATATATATACATATATATACATATATATATATATATATATATATACATATATATATAGATATATATATACATATATATATACATATATATATATATATCTACATATAGATATATATATACATATATATATATATATATTAATTATAAAGATAGATGAGAAGTGGGATGAATATGTACGAATGACAAATTTATTTCACCTTCGATTGTTCAATGCAAGGTGTACTCGGTAAAAAATATGTTTATTATTCTTTCCTTAAGCCAAGGCTTTTCAAATATTAAAATCTTATCATCAGAGGAATTACATAGATACATAAGTTGGCAGTGGAAAAGCCAAAATTCAAAATTTGAAAAAATATTAAGTAATGGAGAGTGTGAAAGTTCGTGTAAAAAAGATATGGGGTCTGTCTAGTTGGTAAATGTCCGTTGATAAGGTGTCCAGTGAAAGGAGATTTACAGATGGAAAAGAAGGGTTTTCGTGAAGGCAGCATAGAAAGACTTCAATAATGAAGCAAATCCAATAGAAAGATGTTTAGTTCAATCGTCGGTGGAGCGCACTTATTCGGAAGTAATTTTGAGAATTCGGGCCATTTTAAAAAATATATATTAATTATAAATATTAGTTTTTTATTATTTTTATCTATATACGTATACGTTTCATCCTTACGGGAATCATTACTGTAGAAAAGAATTATTCACAATCGAACCCCGGAACACGAGATAGATTTAAAATTACAACGTCCTAGGCCACACGGCCGTTGTCAAGAATGCGATAAATCAGCGAGAGATTAATCCTATTCAAAGGCAGCTGTCTTAAAGAGTTCGACTTTTAGAAGGAGCATTGCATTGAATCCACAATATATATATATATATATATATATATATATATATATATATATATATATATATATATATATATATATATATATGAAACTGATAAATTTTGTATGTCATATTAATAACTAAAATAAATTTGGCGTTGTGGATAAACATAAAGGCATGTGAGTAATAGGTGTTAATTTAATCTTATAATATTTCGGACAGTCCCCCTTTCTTTATCAAAATATGTATTATTTTATTTAAACAAAACTGATTGAATATAATATGTTTCTTAAATATCTGAAACATATTCTATAAACATCTAAATTATTTATGTTTTCAAAATCTCAAACAAATTAAATTTATAAATAAAACATTTTGACTATTTTTGTCACATCTCTTTGTATGCATTCATATGTTTGTTTTTGTTACTTGTATAGATCTACTGATTTAAGGGAGAATAGTAAAATGAAAAAAAAAGACTAAAGATTTTTCGGTGCTTATGCTGATTAGCGGCCGTATAAAAAATTGTTTTTATATAAAAACAATAATATATACTTATTAAGCATTATATTCTTACTCACTGTACGAAAAAGTAGAAAAAATATCCACTAGAACTTTAATTACAAGTATTTTTCCAATTCTGCGTATCATAACAGCGACTCGTTCAGTAAGCCTCCATCTTGTTTTTTAAAAAGATTTCAGTTATCTGCCCTTGAAATCTTCTTAAAAAACAAGATGGAGGCTTACTGAACGAGTCGCTGTTATGTTATAATTGATAATGAACGCAAACCGTACGAATAGAAGAAATAATATTTAATTTGGTGATTGAAACAGATTTTCAATAAAAGGACGAACTAACAAATATAGCATTCTTTCACGGAAATTACCGAAGTTTGCCGAGCACATAAAAATATTGCAAACAATGAAAATAAAGTGCAATTAATGAACCTAGGTGGATTAGTACTCGTCGTGTTATGCGACATGATAAGAAACAAAAAACTGCATTCAATTCAAGCAATTAACTAAAAAGATGGAAATTAGATTAATTGAATAAGACGAGAAAGAGAGTTCAAAAGAAAGCCATGATAAATTAAGAAAAAAAAAAAAACAGAAATTAAGAATAGAAGATCGTAAAGCATCTTTAAGGAAAGAAAGAAACATTGAAATAAATGAACGAAAATAATATGGGGCAATAAAATTAGAAGTGAAACGTAAACATGAAAGACTAAATAAATAAATAAATAAAATATTATTTAAAAAAAAAATAATTAAAGATTTGTTTTCTGTGGATTATTTGGATAACTGTCCAGATTTTAGTAGTTAGTTTCATTACGTTTCCGCCGATGTAACCTCCGACCGTCTTCA
Source organism: Sepiola atlantica (assembly GCA_963556195.1). NCBI lineage: Eukaryota > Metazoa > Mollusca > Cephalopoda > Sepiida > Sepiolidae > Sepiola > Sepiola atlantica. The sequence goes on along the minus strand of OY744518.1, from coordinate 191,078,920 downwards.
GATCAATCTTTTCGAACTTGGGAACTCTTTATTAATCTAAGGACCCGATGCGCAACAGTTAAAGGCGTTGATTAACAACCAGTTCAAAGTGACAGTTTTATTTTAGATTAAAGGTTCAATCCTGCCTACAGGCGATAATAACTAAGAATAACATAAGAATTAATACTTTACCCTCGTCATGGCTGACGGAATGAGAACAATCTACAACCATGACTTAGATAAAAGATTCAGCTCAAAATTTCGTATATGTTGTCGAGTTCGACATAAATGTTTACAAGTTTTTAAAAAATGCAGCTGAAGAAGGTCGTTGGTTACATCGGCCGAAACGTTGTGAAAATGGCAACCAAACTGCGAATGATAGTCCGAATAATTCACTGAATGCAAATTATCAATCGTCATCTAAAAAATTCTGAAACGTGTTTTACAACTGCTTTAATGGAGTGCGCTCCGGCGAGTATGCTGAACTGGTGCCCCCTTTACGTAAATACCCCCGATCAACACGTCAATCAGTAAGATCCCACCCCATTCACTGTAGAGGTCCCCAGATACCGGAGGGCTTTCTACTTTAATGGATTCTTTTCTCGAACTTCTAGAATTTGGAATTCCCTTCCTGCTTCCTGTTTACCAGACTGTACCGACATGAAAGTGTATAAATGTAATGTGAACAAACATCTCGCTGCTCAACTCCCCATTTAAGATGCCCCTAATTTACAGTAGCCCCTTGTTCGGAGTGAAAAGAATAAAAAATTAAAAAAAAAAAAAAAATAAAATAAAATAAAATAAAATAAAAAAAAAAAATAAATAAATAAATAAATAAAATAAAATAAAATAACATAAAATAAAATAAAATAAAATATAAAAAATAAAATAAAATAAAATAAAATAAAAATTCCTGCGTATTTTTATTTATTTATTATTTATTTATTTATTTTTTTGTTAAAAAAACTTTACTCGTGTATTTGTTCTTTACGTAAGATTTAACGCACGTATTTGTTGTTGGTTTGTCGTTGTTTTGTTTATCGGTAATTTGCTAAGTTTTACCTGGATTTGTTGGTTCGGTTTTTACAGCAAGATGTTTACCTTGCGTTTGCGCGTTTGACAAGAGTAGGAAATCAATTGTTATTGATGAACATAAACTACTTATTACACCCCCACCCAACCCCGCGAGCAACGCTGGGGGTAGTCATGATAGTTTCTAATATATACAAGAGAAGAAAAAGGAAGAAAAAAACTCAAGGAAAAATAGAAGAAAAAAATGAATGAAAGATGAATAAAAAATCCAAAAAATCATAGTTCTGCAAAAAAAAAAAAAAAAATAGGATAAAAAATACTTCACCCAAGCCGTAACTATGATACTAGTTGTTTTAACATATTTCTTAACTTCAATTCACCCCAGACGACGGACACTGCAACAGAGACGTATAGGGCTACTGTGAATTAAGGGGCCAGATTTATAGGGGAATGGAAAGTGGGGAGTTGTGCAGCAAGATGTTAGTTCACGTTGCATTTTCTCTTTTGCATGTTGGTACAGTCGGGGAAACAGAGAGCAGGGAGGGAATTCCAAAAGCAACCGGGTCGAGATAAGAAGCAATTAGAGTAGAACGTCCTCCGGGTTTTTGTGATTTTGCTGCTTGTTGGGATATTTACGTTGAGGGGAGTGGGGGGGGGGCTTTGTAAGGAACATCGCTCATGGAATGTGAGGACTAAAGGACAAAATAAGGGAAGCGAGAATTACGAGGCTGTCGAAAGTAAACTGAACTTTCGGTTTACTTTCCGCAGCCTCGTAACTCTCGCTTCCCTTATTTTGTCCTTTAGTCCTCACATTCCATGAGCGATGTTTCTGACAAAGGGGGAAGAATTGCTGTTTTTGTGTCGGAATCTATCCATCTATTATTATTGGCTAGTTTTTGACATTGGAATTGTATTTTTTATTTTAGCTCCTTACATTAAGTGGCTTCATGTCTTGTCTGGGGCTATTTCCATTTAAAAAAAAAAAGTGCAACAAGTTCGCCGGAACACATTCTGTTGAAGTACTTGTAAAACAAGCACAGGGATGCGACATTGCGGCGATGGCACAGGGCCTGCAGCTTGGTAGACAGTGTGGGACCTATTTTTATACTCATGTATTGTGCGTGACACAAAACGGAGGAAGAAATGTACAAGTTTATTAGTATATTTTTTCTTTTATTTATTATTATATTAAAGCTGAGTTAATCAACGCTCGTTTCCCTAAAACTGATTTTTTGTTCATATATATTTTAATCACACGAAATATACGTTAAAATATTCCTTGGTTTCGGGAATTGTGTTTTGTTAAAAACAAATAATTTTAATTATATATTTTATTAGCCGAAAATTGTCACTTTACGGACGAAATCATCTATCACTTACTAAGTTACCGTCTATTATTCTCACCCTCACTCACTGTATGTTTTTTCCCCCTCACAGCTTATATTATGCTATTTCTATTACTCTCGCCCGTGTATCTCTCTCACTGTTTATGAAACAGACGTCTATTATAGGCAACATGGAAATATCACCACAGTATTAATACTATTTAAGACATAGCTGGGGAGAAAAAATGAAAGAGATAAAGAGAAGTAGAGAGAAAGATAGAGAAAAGAGGGCAGTATAGCAAACAGAAAGAGACTATTTTTTTTATTTTACTTTTTTAACATTTTTATTTAACTGCGATTAGAAATGTACGTATTACTGAAGTAAGGAATCGAACTCGGGAACGTTGAGGCCAATTTTCAGACAGTCGGCTGAAAATCGGTATTCTTTAGCCCAACAGAGTGGATTTCCAGGTTTGTGCGGTAAACGGAAGGTATCGATGGCCGATCAAAATAATGTATAGTGTTATTTGTAATAAAATAGTACGCTCTTACAGACGTGATTGAGCACTCTGAACATTCTCCTTGCACAAAAGACAGCATTCCTATTTTGAACTTTTTAAATGTTATTTTTATATTTTGTATATTTTATATTTTCAAATGTTTGCATTACAGTAGATTTTACTGACTTATCTGTCGAATTTTCCTCGGATGATAAGAGCATATCTTTGAAAATCCATGGATTAAGGAAAGAAAAAAGAGTCTTTTATATTACACTTGTTTGAACAATTGATGATTTTATAAATATAGCATTTTATCCAATTTTTATTCTCATCACTTATATATATATATATATATATATATATATATATATATATATATATGGATATGGATATATGGATAGATATATAGATAGCTGGATAGCTAGATAGCTAGATAGATATGTGTATGTGTGTGTGTGTGTGTGTGAAATTTACGTAGACACGCAAAATACATAGGTTGAAATTGAAGCACTGAGAAAATGTGTTGACATCGAAACGTCGGTAATCTTGCGTAGGCATTTCTCTTGTTTATATATATATATATATATATATATATATATATATATATATATATTCGCAAATGTTATTAAACGCAGAGTTTTTTCTTTTGTTTTATTAAGCTTTTTTATTCTAAAATTTTCTAAAATTATTATTATTATTATTATTATTATTATTATTATATATATATATATATATATATATATATATATATATATATATATATATATATATCACTTTTGTATCATCAATTAAAACAACGAATTAAGGACGACTGAAAGACATATTAAAGAAAGAAAGAGAAACACCAAAGAAGTTTTATTTGCATGTTCGTATTGACTGCAAATATAAATACATTTAATGTTCTCTGTGTTTAAACAGTAATTGTCCTTTGATCAATTTCATGTATGTATATAACATAAGTATACAAAAGTGTTGTACCTTTTTTAAATTTTTTCTCGTTACCCGTCTTTTTTTTAATCCGACATGTGCTTAGTTCATATATAGTTTTTTTTTATTTCATTCATATATATTCCTATATCATTTTAATAAATTCACAGACGGATGAAAAAAATAAGTTTTAAGAAATAATGAAAAAATGCGGGTAAAACACAGAATTAAAAACATATAAAAAACATGTTTTAAAAATATAAAATACATAATAATAGCATACAAAAAACATCATGAAAACATAAAACACATAATCCTAAGAATATAAAATACATCATGAAAAAATATAAAACACATAATAAAAAACATATAAAGCAGACAATTTAAAACATAAAGCTTAGAACAAATGAATAAGACATGATAAAAAAACATAAAACACATCATGAAAAATATCAAATACGTAATGAAAAACGTATAAAATATAATGAAAATATAACACATAATGAAAAATATAAACAATTATTAAAAGCATACAAAAAACATGATAAAAAAATATTGTACACGTAATGAAAAACATATAAAATATAATAAAAATATAAGACATAATGAAAAACATAAAACAATTATTAAAATCATACAGAACACATGATAAAAAAATATTATACACGTAATGAAACACATATAAAATATAATGAAAATATAAGACATGCTGAATAACATAAACAATTATTAAAAGCATACAAAACACAAAATAAAAAAATAGGTTACACGTAATGAAACACGTATAACATATAATGAAAATATAAGACATAATGAATAACATAAACAATTATTAAAAGAATACAAAACACAAAATAAAAAAATATTATGCACGTAATGAAAAACATATAACATATAATAGAAAATATACGACATAATGAAAAACATAAAACAATTATTAAAAGCATACAAAACACATTTTGTTTTTAGTCGGAAGCGAAGTTTTATTTCTCAGCTTAAATGCTATCTAGGCCAAAGTTTTAAAATCCGGCAAGATAAATTTATGTTAGATTCAACCTTTTGTTATTACTGAATGGAATGTAGTTTACTGATCAACAGAATAAAATGTGCAGCAGAGTCTAAAACAAATGATACTAATGACATATTTATGTTTCATATAAAACGATGATGCAATGAAGTAAAACCAAAATATGAACAGTGAAACATTTTTTTTTTTACGGAGTTCACCCCAAGCAATGCAGGCCGCCACTGTAGACGTAAGGGGCTACCGAGAAAAAAGAAAAGGGGAGAAGGTTGGAAGGAGTCAACCTAAACTGGGTTCTGCGCAGCGAGATGTCTGTTTACATTAATTTTAAATGTCTGCATGTCAGTACTGTCGGGAAAACAGGAGGCAGGGAGGGAGTTCCAGAGGCCAGCAGCACGAGGAAATAAGCTATTTAAATAGAAAGCTCTCCGGCATCTACGGGCCTCCACAGTGAATGGATGGGATTTACTTGATTGTCGAGTTGATCTAGTGAATTTACGTCGAGGGGGCACCAGAGTAGCCAATTCATCGGAGCATAAGCCATTGAAGTATTTGTAAAACAAGCACAAGGATGCTACATTGCGGCGATGGGACAGGGACTGGAGCTTAGTTGACAGTGAGGGACCTATTAGGGTGATGACTGTTTTTTGGACCTTGTCAAGGATGGAGAGAGTAATAGATGATACACCAGCCCAGATGTGGCAACAATACTCCATGCATGGGCGGATGGTGGCTTTGTAGAGATACAGGATAATGTCAGGTGTGAGGAGTTTACTAGCACGGTAGAGAGAGAGCCAACCTTCTTTATTAAACTATAAGATAAATAATTCAATAAATAATTCACAAAACACATAATTTAACATGTAAAACATGCTAAAACATATATAGTTAACAAAACGGAAAGCAAAAAAATAGGAGAAAACACAAATTAATATAAATAGAACGAATGAATGTAAAGGAATAACATTTTAAAAAAATAAAATTTCGTTCCTGTTAGCTCGTTACATCAAGTGGCTTCATGCCTTGTCTGGAGCGATTTCTATATAAAAAAAATGAAAAAAAACAAAACATTGCAATAAATAAAAAATATAAAACGACAAAAGAAATATCTGAAGAAATCGCGAATTCACATCGAAAAATATTATGAATAAAGAAAAATATGATCTTTATATTTTGATAAAGTTAGGTAGGTTTATATGTTTATATATTTGTATGTACCGAAGTCCTTCCTAAACGAATTAACCGAGCATTATTAATTTTGGAACACAGCTGCGAGGCGTTAGGGGCCCAAATGTCGGCTATATTTACTTTAATTTAGTTTTACAAAAAGGGGGAAGGAAAAGGGGGAATGAAAAAGGGGTAGAAGTCCTTCGTGAAAAGTCAGACATCTTAAATTTTTGTGAAATTAAAAAAAAATAAGTATTAGACATCAATGAATATATATTTCCCAAATTCAGTTTCTGTTGAGGGTTTAATGAATTTTAGGGGTATAATAGGGGAACAATTCCCTATTAAAAAAATCAAATATATAAAAGTTGCCTTCATTTTGATCTATCGGCGTTAGATCCGAATGAAGCAATATTCCCTGAATTTCAATTTCTTCTTGAAGACATCTTAAGAGTAAGCCATAAATTTTCTAGAATCAAAATGAAGTAATTGACTTTGATCAAAATTAGAATAAGAATTATAGACATAAAGCTTAGTTTCATTATATTTTGATGTTAATCTTCGTAGGAGGGAAAAGAGTGGTGCAAAACTGTGCTCGGTTCTGGGAATTAATTTTACCAGTCCTGGGACGGGTATTCTTCGTAGTACATAATAAATGAAATAGAAATATTTAACAAACGAAAGAAATATGTAAAAAAGAAAAAAAAGAAAAAAATCACAACAAAGTCAAACGACTAAAATACACAATGAAATTAGGAACACAACAGAATGAAAATTATGCTTCGCCGGTGTTCATATTAAATCGTAGAATTCCGTGAGTAATTTAATTTTTTTATATATATAAATGATTTTTATGATTTCTGATCCATTGATGATCTACACAAAAAAACACCTACCGTTGACTTTTTATTTATAGTGACCACATATATATATATATATATATATATATATATATATATATATATATATGTATAATTAGGCAGCATTCTTTCCTTTATACACGTTTGATTGAACAGGAGTGCTAGCTTCTGTTTATTCATTTAATGATTATTTTTTTTCCAGTCGTCGAACGACCGATGTTATCCATGGTGTGTAAGAAATCCCCATATTTTTGGTGAACGTTTTATCTTGCTTCATCATTCATCCGCCTGAAGACGACCGATATCGGTCGAAAGCATTCGCCAAAAATATGGGGATTTCTTACACACCATGGATAACAATACAAAATCGGTCGTTCGACGACTGGAAAAAATGGATCAGAAAATGAATAAACAGAAGCTAGCACTCCTGTTTAATCAAATGTGGGTATATATATATATATATATATATATATATATATATATATATATATATTATTTCATGTATCCATATAAAATGTAATAAGGAGATATAATATTTTATGTATCGGTTTTCAGTATTTACATCAACAGTGCTCAATACGTGAGTAGAGATAGGTAGTAAGTATGAAAATATAGTTATGACAATTAAACTACACAGAGGCTTCCACGTTTCATCCTCGTAGGGAATCTTCAGGCTAAGCTTAATGGTCGTAAATATATTTTCATAACTCAACTTACTATATATATATATATATATATATATATATATATATATATATATATATATATTTATGTAATTATTTTTATTGGTGATTGCAGCGTTCATTGTTTTTTTTGCTTACTCTTATTTCGATTTTCTCACTTCATGAGTGATTAAGATGCAGAAAATTGCATTATTAGTCGCCCTTAACTTCATAGGACGTATTTTTCGTTAATATATATTTTTTTATTTATTTTATACGTACATAAAAGTAATCCATAGACACCTGTTTCTGGCTCACAGCCGTCATCAGCATGGCTAACTTAGACAAGGATCGAACCTTCGATATTGATGTCTATGTACATATAAAATAAATATATATATATATATATATATATATACAGGATGTTTCACGGATAAAAATGTTGAATTTCCACACAATTGACAAATAAAAACTAGCCTTATGGAAACATAAAACGATGTATAGTATACGTGTTGTACGGAATCTTTGTTTAACTATTTCGAACGATCCTCTGTACTTTATCAAAATTATATTTTATGAAAATTAAATGAACAGGATTTATTTTTAAAAACCTGGTCATCTTAACCATTTGTAAAACGCTCATTTGTTCGGTCCGCGTGAAATCGTTACTCTGAATGGGCACGTTAACCTCGACTATTTGTTTAACACGTGTCCGTAGATAATTATAGTTTTTTTAAAATAAATGTCGCTCGACATGGGGTTTCGGGGAGGGCATCTAGAACTTAGGTAAAATGATTTTCCTTATGGATAGTCGAATATGTCTGAGTATCGCAAATAAAGTAAATAAATAGACACACACGCACACACACATAAATATATAAATATATATATATATATATATATATATATAATAAGGAATAGGTAAAATAAATACCTTTTGAAGCATTAATATATATATATATATATATATATATGTGTGTGTGTGTGTGTGTGTGTGTGTGTGTGTGTGGGTGTGTGTGTGTGTGTGTTTGTTTTAAGGCACCATATTTTACGTTATTAAATAACACGGAGTTTGTATGTTTGATGGGACTTTTTTCAATTTTTCGAATAGTCCAATTTATATTTCAGTCAAATTGATATATATAAGTTCTATGACATTTTTGTTCTATCGTCTTCTCTCTGGAATCATCAAGCAAAAACGCCACTAGAACCCCTCGGAACTTATATACAACAATTTGACCGAAATACGAAATGAACTATTCAAAAAATGTAAAAACAACAAAAAAACTCCCTGTTTTTTAATATTTACCTAGTATATATATATATATATATATATATATATATATATATATATATTGGTACAGAACAATTAGTACAACATTCTGTACCAAAATAAAAAAAAAATTACGCTTTTAAATTTGAATTTTAAACTTTAATTCTCAATTAATCGAGCACTTTTCCCTGCTATATTACAAAGAAGTTATATATATATATATATATATATATATATATATATATATATATATATATATATATGAGGGTAAAATGCACGATATATCATAAAAATGAAATGCCGCGAAAGACAAGATGTGTGAAAAAAGACAAACGGAAAAAAAAATGTTTAAATACGTTTACTTTGATGATTTTTTCCTGTATTTAACATTTGTTTTTTCCGTTTGTCTTTTTCTCACACACACACACACACACACACACACACACACGTGCGCACATACACCGCGCGCGTGAGCGCATACGTACACACACACACACATATATATATAATATATGTATATATATATATATGTTTATAAATATATGTGTAATATTTTTATCTATTATATATGTGTGTGTGTGTGTGTGTGTGTGTGTGCGTGTGTGCATACGTACAAGTGTGTGATTCTTCCACGTGTGCTTTTGTCCTCATTTCAAATGTGTTTCTTGACTAGAAATGATTTATTTCTTCCCATTTGTAAAACAGAAAATAGCCTTATTGAAAAGGTAAACGGATGTAAATTATACGCGTTATTATAACATTTCATTTTAATATTTCGATCGACCTTAGTCCTTAATCTTAAAATATAAATCATAGGTGTTATTATATTCAATGTTTCCGACAGCACTCTTTTTTGTTATGAAAATAAAATGAATAACTGGACATTAGATACATATAAGTGTTTCTATTTAATTCAGTTCTTAATGTGGGGGAAATCCAGTTCCCCGAAGCGGGGTACTCTTGATTGTGACAAAAATTAAAATTGTCTCAGTCTAGAAGGATTCCTCCTTCACTGACTGAAGAAAAAAAATGAAATGTTGTATCAGAACAGATACTACAGTTTGGTTCTAGCCGAAAAACCAATGAAGCTTATCTTTATGTGGAACACGGAAACCAATATGGCGTTTCGAATTGAACCATCTATTTAATCCAGGTATATTGTTTTCATTCCGTTATCCATAACAAGGTGGAAGTGTTAATTATTATGTTATTCTCAGTTATTATCACCTGAAGTAAGGATTGAACCCTCAACCTCCAGAAGATTGTCACTTAGAACTGATTGTTAATCAACACCTATAACCGTTGCGTCGAGGGTTCACTTCTTATAACGGGCGATAATAATTAAAATGTGCATGATAATCAATTAACACAGAACGAGTGCAGAGTGCAGAGTCGCTTTCTTGGCCTTTTGGCCAAGATCAAAGTGTAGTATCTGTTCCGATAGATACTGCACTCCATACTGGTATTGTCTTGGCCTTCGGGTCTTGATTTACGCCGGTCAATGGGTCTGTCCTGTGCAGTTCTGGGAGGTTAACCCCCTCCCAGGCTTTGCCTCCCCTCTTTGGGGAGGAGTAAGTTTATTGCTTACTGTCTGAGGCGCCCTGCCCAGGCAATTTTTTAAGAAACTCCGTACTCTTCCTGTAGAGTGCAAATTCCCACTTTCCGACCTTGTGTCACACATTCTACTTTGTGGGACGCAGATAAATAGGAGTTAGGCACAAGGCCGTTTTTTAATTGAGAGAGTGGGCATCGAAATTGAGAGGGGGCATCGAAATTGAGAGGGGGCATCGAAATTGAGATGGGGGCATCCAAATTGAGAAGGGAGCATCCTAATTGAGAGGGGGGCATCCAAATTGAGAAGGGGGCATCCAAATTGAGAGGGGGCATCCAAATTGAGATGGGGGCATCCAAATTGAGAAGGGGGCATCCAAATTGAGAGGGGGGACATTCAAATTGAGAGGGGGCATCCAAATTGAGAGGGGGGCATCCGAATTGAGATGGGGGCATCCAAATTGAGAAGGGGGCATCCAAATTGAGAGGGGGCATCCAAATTGAGATGGGGGACATTCAAATTGAGAGGGGGCATCCAAATTGAGAGGGGGCATCCGAATTGAGAGGGGGGGGGCATCTAAATTGAAAGAGGGGGGGGGGCACCCAACCAGATTGTGATTTTGAAATTTTAACGATAATTTTATTTATCGTTAAAATTTTACAAATAAATTCTATAAAATAATTTTACAAAAAAATTACAAAAATAATTTTCTTTATAAAATAAAATGTGGCACAAGACCCAAATTTAGTGGGATGGGATGGGATAGGCGTCGACTGTCGCCCTCTTTGTCTATTCTCTAAACTAGTTTCTGTTTTCAAAATATCACATTCACTCTATGGGGTAAAACCTACTTAACATTATCCCCAATGGTTTGACAAATAAATTCTTAAAGGTTCACCGCACTACAGAGTCAATAGGTAGTCCTTTTTTTCTTTTTAACATGATGTACCCTTTTCGCCCAAAGAAAATGGTACCCTAACACGTGAAAAATGTGAAGTAGTTCAAATGTTTTCTGGGAAAGGATATCATTTGGAGAAGAAAACTGAATAAATTTGGTTGATTTATACTTAAAGCGAATAAAGTGTTTATTTTATATTTCATCCGTGTAGTCAAACTATCTCCCTTTCTTATAAGATTTCTCAGTACTAGGATTTATACTTGAGTCTTTGGGGCATACAATGAAGGAGTTGGTCCCGGGCATCACAAGAATTCTGTAAAACCACTGCGTCGGCGGGTACCACTCTTAGATAAAAAAAAAGAAGTGGCCGACCATAGTCGAAGGCGATCCGAAGGCTCCATTTTCATTAGTTACTACACTGAGATGTAAGGGAGAGCGCCACTCCTTTTTCAGTATTAGTCCACTTTCCCTTGATCCTCGCCTTATAATGCTGAGTGTATAGCAAGGAGCCGGAAGTACCATTTTTAAAAGTTTTTGGTATGACTCGACCGAAGATTGAACCTTGATCTCCCAACCCATTAGGGAACTCTCTTATCATTATGCCAGATAACGAATACCAAATCTCCATTTGTAATTGAAATAGTATAGTAAACTGAATTGAGCATTAAATCATAGTACAATGGTGACCCCTTGTATCCAAATTGGTGGGGGGGGGCATCCAATCATATTCAAATTATCTCCCTTTTTCATATTTCTTAGCACAAGGACTT
>OY744518.1:191059451-191061951 GCA_963556195.1 Sepiola atlantica | reverse complement strand
TATATATATATATATATATATATATATATACATATATATAATATATTTATATATATATAATATATATACATATACATATATATATATAATATATTTATATATATATATATAATATATATACATATACATATATATATATACTTATATATATATATTATATATATATTTATGTATAGATATATATATTATATATGAATATATATATATTAAATGCATATATATATATATTGTATATATATATATATATATATATATATATATATATATATATATATATATACGGGACATGTAAGTTAATTCTACGAACAAAAGAATTTCGCACCACTTTTATGCCTCCTTACGAAGATTAAAGTGAAGCTGTAATGATAATAGAATCATTATTCCAATTTTGGTCAAAATCCATTACATGATTTTGATTCCTAAACATGTGTAGAATATAAGGCTAAAGAGATCTTTATGGCAATTGAGCTACACAGAGGCTCCCGCGTTTTATCCCCGGGGATGAGACGCGAGATCCTCTGTGTAGCTCAATTGCCATAAATATTTTCATAACTTACTACTAAGCTCTATTTACGTATCGAGAAATGGTGTAAGAAATTGCAAATTCAGAGAATTTTGTTGAATTGGTGTTACAATGACTCTGGATGAAAGTCAATGCGAATGCGTTATATTTAAATTTTAAAATGAGAGGTTGTGACCCACATTATTCAGTATAAAAAGATTTCCACACGAACTAAAATATTTATTGATTGATGTTTAATAGGTATTGTTAAAATTTCACAAGAGTTGGCGGTATCTGATTTTTCTTGGAATAGCTAGCCCCCCCCCCTTTCCATGTTTTCAGCATTTGCGTAAAACTAAATCAAACATAATATACCCCACATTTGGACCCCTCTATATATATATATATATATATATATATATATATATATATATATATATATATATATATATATATATATATAAACTGCGAATCAAATTTTATTACAGTTCAAATTTCAAGCAAAGTACTTTAAAGTCCTTAAATCATGAGTTTTCAAAGAAAATCTTCTCATCAGAGGACCATCAGAGGACCATTACCGCAATGACATTACTGCAGGTAATAAAATTAAACTTTGAAAATATATTAAAAATATATAAAATACATAAAAGTATATAAATATAAATCAAATATATCGGCCCAAAACACACTTTTTTGTTAAACTTATACAGTTCATCCAAGTCATAAAGCTTAAAACAGCTTCAAGAAAGATGTCTAAGAGGTTGATTAAAAAACAATCCAGGTTGTGAATGTTTGTCCAAAAACGAAAAAGTTATCCAGGCGGGAAATTTGTTTGCTATCGATGCAGTAGATTACAGTGAAAAGTGTATTCAAGGTGTATGCAAATTAATAAAACGATATAAAAAAAACAAATCATATGAAAAGTTCAGAAAACTCACTCGGTGTTGAATATTATGATGTCCAATTAAGGGTTCTTATGAGCAGATAGGAGTTGTGCAAACCATAACATCTTGGTTAGATGCAAGCGCCGCTTTGAAAACTCGTAAGTTAAGGACTTTAAAGTACTTTGCTTGGACTTTGAATTGTAATAAAATGTGATTCGCACCTTATTTTATTCTTTCACTTTATCGAGTGCTATTAATGCTCTATCTAGTATATTGAGCTTCATTTTTATCCGGATGTTCACTAATTAAAGATATTAGTTGCCTCTTATATCTTTTGTTGTATTTACCTTATATATACTAGCAAATATACGCTCTCCCCCCCAGTCGCATATTTTTGCTAGGCTGCTGCGTCAGAAATGACGCTAGTATGTAACTTTTTATCACTACAATTAATTTAAATAATATATTGCACATGATAAGTAACATCATTAATAAAAAGATGAATTAAGTTTGCATTATTTTGGTTTGTAGCAACCGTAAACAGTTTTTGCTTTTAAAATAAATGTAAAGAAAATAAAAATTTCAAATAAAAATTGAATGTAGTATTTATTATAGTGTAGTAGTAACGAATGAAAGTTAATAAGAGAAGGAAAAGAAGAAATAATTGTTACCTTATATACGATTCTAAAAACAGTTATTTACTTGCCCAGTAAAAGGTGTCGTCTGCTCACATTTCTTTACACACAATCGTTTTGCGACAAATCCAGGTCAGCATATAATAAGTAATATTTTATGTCTTTGAAAGCGGTAAAAAGGTGTACGTAAATTAAAATCAACAATTAACAAAACAAAATACCGACCCTAACCCTAACGACGGGGCCAAAGTAAGCGCGGGTCCTAAAGTGAAAACTAAATTCGTTACAAAGTGTGCGTGTGTGTGTGTTTAAATAGTAATTTTTAAATCAATTATTGATTCAGTGAATTTAATGGCTAAAAAGATTAAGAAAATAAACAAACTTAGAACGGTTTAATTATCACGGTGAATGCCAGCGTTGTTGTTTACATTTTAAATAATGCGCCGTATTAACGCTGGCTGTTTAATCAGTTGCGCCAT
>OY744518.1:191046951-191054451 GCA_963556195.1 Sepiola atlantica | reverse complement strand
GCGAGTTTGTAGAACTCTCTTAATGCTTACTGTGTCTCTCCTACCGTTCAATAGGTACCTACTGTCTTTGCGATAATCATATTTCTTTCTTTTTAGCTCCTTACATCAAATGGCTTCATGCCTTGTCTGGAGCGATTTCCATAAAATTGAAACCGAAATAATTAGTGTATGTTATATAAATAAAGATTTGGTTCATCTGTCCGTCAACATTTTTTTCCGTCAATCACAATTTATTTAAAACTTACTACATACAGTGCGGAATTTGTCTTATTTCCAAATATCAGAGATCTTAATTTTTTAAAAACATAATTCACCCCAAACAAGGCAGGCCGCCACTATAGACGTAAGGGGCTACTGAGAATTAGGGTGTAGTTTTGGGTGTCATCCTAAGTTGGGAGCTGTGCAGCGAGATGTCTGTTTACATCAGTTTTTAACCTCTGCATGTCAATACAGTCGGGGAAACAGGGAGCAAGCAGGGAGTTCCAGAGGGCAGCAGTAAGAGGGAAGAAGCTATTGAAGTAGAAAGCTCTCCGGCATCTGGAGACATCCACAGTGAATGGATGGGATTTAGCTGATTATCGAGTCTGTCCAGTGTATTTACGTCGAGGGGGCACCAAAGCAGCAAGTTAATCGGAGCACAATCCATTGAAATATTTGTAAAACAAGCACAAGGATGCAACAATGTGGCGATGGGGCAGTAGCTGGAGCCTGGTTTATAGTGAGGGTCGTATTAAGTTGGCGACTCTTTTTCTGGACCTTGTCTAGGAGGGAGAGACTAGTGGATGATGCACCAGTCCAGATGTGACAACAATACTCCATACATGGGCGAATGGTGGCTTTGTAGAGATAGAGGATAATGTCAGGTGTGAGGAGTTTACTAGCATGGTAGAAGAAGCCAACATTCTTTGCTGCAGCCTTGACAATGACTTCAAGGTAGTTGTTCCAATTCATGTTACCTGTGAAGGTTAGGCTGAGGAGTTTGAATTTTGAACTCTCAAGTAAGGTGTTATTTGCCATGAACATCGGTGGTTAAAGAGGTTTCTGTTAGTTATTGAAGGAAAGGAGCTTTGTCTTTACGGCATTAAAAGTTACCAACCATTTGTGACCCTTAACGACTACAGCCTGGGAGTCATTTTCTAAGGATTCAGCCATTGCCTCGGATATGTTCGCGTCCGTTTTGCCCACATGACTTTTAGAAATGGAAAATATTGCATTATCTTCTATATTAAATAACATGAAGTCATTTTTGCCCCCTCTCCCGGAAACTTCGGCTACTATAGACTTTAAACCAATAGTTTAATATGCTAATCTTTTCCATGAACCGCCTAATCATTTCCTACAATAATAAGTAATTTTATTTTAAATGAAATTAATTTGTCATAATACATTGTCAGTGAAATATAATTGATTTAGGAGTATTTTCTGATGATGCCAGAGTCTATTCCCAACATGAGGGCAAATTGAATGCCCGCACATGCAAGGTAATTGTTCAATCCTTAGAAAACGACCACCAGTCTGTATTTTTTAAGTTTTTAAATTTTTCTTATCTTTCTGTTTTTGCTGGAGGTGGGGCATCCTACCGGATGCCAGACATTCACCGGCTATTTCAGACACTCCAGCCTAGAGATCGTTTGAAGATTCTAACCGTCCCTTTAAGTGCAGTTGTTTGTATTTCTCTTGCACTCAGTTCACCGGGTATACTCGCCAGATAGCTTTTGAAATTCTTCTTCATTAGTCCTGTTGCTCCTATAATTACTGGTATGATAAAGATTTTCCTAGGATTCCAGTTTCTTTTTATGTCGTACATAAGACCTTGGTATTTCGTAATCTTTTCCCTTTCTGCTCTGTTCAATTCTGCACCATTAGGGACACTGACTTCAACTAGGGTTGCTACTTTCTCCCTTTTGCCCCATATAACGATGTCAGGTTTAACAGCTCCGTTTTCTAGATATGTAGCTGTAGTGATTGCATAGTCATAGTGGATGGTGTATAAATTATTTCCAACTGTTCTTTCTGGTATATGCTCCCATGACTTGCCGCTACACTGGATATAGGGCCTGAAATTAATAGTCACATTTAACGATACTAAGACAAAGCTCTTCTCCATAAATAACTAAAATACACCTTTCTGGGGGTTTTCAGACTAGGTAAAACAATAATATTACAAATCAACAAAAGAACAGATAAATAAATAAATAAAACTTGCTAGCGAATAACATGAAGGCCTTTCAAACACGAACTAACATCGATCTCTCTTAAGTCTTAGTAAATCACTATCCCACACCGGATTTTGTCGGGGACCCCCTCAGAGATACACCGTTTTCTGTCATTGTTGACGTCATTCCCTATCGGGACGTGACTACAATCGTTTCAGCTTGCCGATGATTCCACTGGACACAGAGATTTACTAAAGATGTCTAAATCTGCCCTTTTGGATGAAACCGCGGTACATTGCTGAAATATGTAATATACAGTATCTAAATAAATTATATTGGCTCTCTTATATGATCGAGCACTTTATTTGATTTCTTTTCATATACAACCTGACACACTATATATATATATATATATATGTGTGTGTGTGTGTGTGTGTGTGTGTGTGTGTGTGTGTATTCTGCCTAATGGACCGTTTTCGATGTATGGACGAATTTTTCACACACACACACACACACACACACACACACACACACACACACACATATATATATATATATATATATATATATATATATATCTATATATATATATATATATATATATATATATATATATATATACCCAAACGAACTATTATCGCCAGTAAAGCAATAAACGGATACATTATTTAATATTTCTGCGATAAAAATCGTACATATTTCCAGGTAGGGCGTCGTCGTTCGGACATTACACTTCAGACTACATCTAATGGTGTCGTAGTTACAGTCCTTGCCTACGTCACAGAATGCTGAGGACGGCTGGATAGTTAGAAAACGTGCCCATAGATTAATTTTATATAGATAAAATCTCTATATATATTTTATATATATATATATATGTGTGTTGGGGGGGGGGGTGAGTGTATATTCTGCCTAATGAACCGTTTTCGATGTGTGATTGAATTTTTATTCTGAACATTTAAATGATTCAAATCGTGTTTAAAGTGGATCAATTCCAGTTTCGCCACTGTACATTTGTAGACTTAAATGGAATTTCAATTCGATGGTGTACACTTTTAGTTGACAATAATGCGCTGACGACGGTTCACTTTTTTTACTATCTTAATATGTGTCAAGTATGTTTTCAATATACTTCAGTAAGCTCTCAGAAATCAAAGAGGCGCGTCCCTGGGACTTACACTTGCTTTCTATATGTTATACCTAGAGAGTTCAATAATGATCCGAGAGTTCAATAATGATCCCGCTTTACCTCTCAAACGCTGAGTTAGTAAAGAAGTGAAGAACTTTAATTCTCCTCAATTGAACAGTTAACTGTAGTATATTTTCTTTTGGATCTCTTGGTCTTACATGATTCCAGGACAAGAATTCATCTAATCTGGTGAAGCATCCAGCTGAGTGCTGTTACATGTTGATGCGATATCATTTTGGATTCGAATACTATGTTTTTTTTTAATATTTGGCTAAGGTTTATTTGTAGGGTTAAGTATCCTCATGTCAGGTTGTCATGAAACCCCTTTTACAGGGAGACCGAAGTAACTAGAGGATGGTGTTCAGTAGGTATTTCAAACTATTTTGTTTCATTTTACTTCAGTCGAAGTTCTCAGAAATCAATTGGCCCATAGCTAAGCCTAACACTTGATCTCATGAGATACATAGATATTTGAATATTCTATTAAAGTTATCCTTTACCTGCCAAACGTTGAGTTAGTAAAGATGTGAAAAACATTAATTTTGCCTTCCCCAATTGACCAGATAATTATGCTAAAGTATATCTTTCTTGTGGTCTCTTGGTTTTACCTGATTTCATGACAAGAATTCATCTAGTCTGGTGGAGTATCCAGCTGAGTGATATTACTTGAGGTACCATTACTTGGAGTAGGTGCACCATTCCCCGTATGAGCCAGTGTATAGCTGTGTCGAGGGGATCTTATTTAGACTTCGACTACTATGTACATTGGAATATTTAGTCAGAGTTTTACTTGTAGGTGGAAGTATCCTTATGTCAGGTTGTCCTAACAAACCCTTGTACAGAGAGACCGAATACACTCGAGGGTTGTGTCTAGTAGGTCATTCAAATTCCCCTTTGTATGTGTGTGTATGTGTATGTGGATGTGTATGTGTATGTGTGTGCTCTGAAATATAGGAAACTCGCTTCTTCGACTCGGTGTTGTCCGAGATCATTTATACTTTAATTTTTCCATCGCATTGCGCATGAACATTGTGTAACTGAAGGTTATTATTCATTTAAACTTATTCGGACGACTAAGAAAATCGAGACACTTTAATTAGAAGAATTAACATAGCAGAATTTCCTTCACACTTGTTCTCTTGGGCTCTTAACTTTATAATTGATAAGAGGAAAACACGATATTCAGGGATGAGTTATTAAGTTGTATCCGACGTCGTTCGGGATCCTTATTACTGTAAACTGCGTTAATACAGAAGACACAGTAAAAGAAAATTGATGAAGTTGATTAATATTTTAATCTATATTGAATCAGTTCAAAATGCGTTTTTTTTTGCTTTAGCTTACTCCAAACAAGAAATATTCCCAATAAGACGTACGGGGTGATTTATAGAGGACATCTTAATTCAGGAGTTGTGTAGCAAGATGCTTGTTCACATTACATTTAAATTTCTTCATGTTGATAAAATCGGGGAAACAGGGCGCATACAGGGAATTCCAAAGGCAAGCTGTTTAAAGAAATAAACTATTAGAGTAGAAAGTTTTCCGGTTTATGGAAACCTGCACAGTGAAGGGGTGAGATTTTGCTGCTAGTCGAGTTGGTCGTGGGTTCTTACGTTGATTGGGCACAAGTGCAGTAAGTTCATCGTAGCACATTCCGTGGAAGTACTTGTAAAACAAGCACGGTGATACCACATTGCAGCGATAGACAGTGTAAGACCTATTTAGTTACGAGGTGGAGACTAGTGGTTGGTGCACCAGCCCAGATGGGGCAACAATACTTCATGCATGGGCGAATGGTAGCTTTGTAGAGATATACGATAATGACAGATGTGAGAAGTTGTCTACCCGGTAGACGTAGCCCACCTTCTTTGCAGCAGTCTTGACAGTATTTTCTATCTATTTATTCCAATTCATGGACTGAGGTAAATAGTGGGGTACCTATTAGATTAGTAACTCTTTTTTTTACCCTGTCTAAGAGGGAGATACTAGTGGTTGGTTCACCAGCCCAGATGTTGCAACACTACTCAATGCATTGGCGAAAGGTGGATTTGTAAAGATATAGGACACTGGCAGGTGTGAGACATTGTCTAGACCAGTAGAGGGAGCCAACCTTCTTTGTAATAGACTTGGCATTATAAGACAAAATCATAGAAAATATTTGAAAAAAAACGAGGTTCTACCTCACAACTTTGTTTGTAAGTGCTGCGATTAAAAGGAATATGCCGAGGCATGTAAGTTGTAATTTGTAAAAGCGAGTGAAAATAGCAACTGTGAATGTTATGTGTCGCGTTTTAATTTTGTCGGCTTTGAATCTAGTGACAAATAGGTCACATGCGCTGACGAATAGCAAATGATTTCCTGCATTTACAGAGTACAACATCGATTTCGAAAGCAAGCGAAGAGTGATCTTTTCTATTCCCTGAACATCTTTTTCACAGAAGAGACGTTGCCCTATCTTTATTACGATAGAAAGTTCCCGACTGATATCCAATCTCCGGTATTTCGTTGTGAGGCATTCACAGCAAGAACTCGTTTTCTACCAAATCGAATAACAAACTTTCCTTTCTCTCTCCATGTGCCTAGCGTCAGACGAAATTTGTATGAACAAAGCTTCTTTGCAAGGACTTCCCGTCTGCGGAGCACATTACCACGGGACTGCTTCCCTACTGAGTACAACTTGGTCGTCTTCAAATCAAATGTTAACAAATTCTTATCAAAACTTCCCCATAAAGAATCAGTGTATACCAGACGATCGAGCGTTATTCTTTTGATGAATCGAAAACAATAGATTTTGTTTGTCGATTTCTTCTTTATTTTTCTTTATCTTCTTTCTCTTTCTCCTCTTCTTCTTTGTTACCCTTTCTTCTTCATCTTTTTCTTCTTCTTCTTCTTCTTCTTCTTCTTCTTCTTCTTCTTCTTCTTCTTCTTCTTCTTCTTAATAATCATCTTTCTGCTCCTTCTGTCCATCTCTCTCTCCATATATATATATATATATATATATATATATATATAATTATAAAGGACCCGTGGCGCAGTGGATATAGTACTAAGTTAAATTCAGTTCCAAGTGATAGTCATCTGAAGGTTGCAGGTTCAATCCTCAGTGCGGGCGATACGAAGAATTGCGAATTACTGAAGACTTCTCCCGGTCATGGCTGATGGAACAAGAGCATGCTACCCCCGTGGATTAAATAAAGGGTTCCGTTCGAAATTCCGTCCAGATTCTTGAGTTTGACAAAATGAAATACATTATCATTTATATATATATATATATATATATATATATATAATTTATGACATTATATCTTTTAGAATATACTATCAGTGCCTTCTTTTATTTTGCAGTCTCTTTAAAAAATTCAGCTCGATGCTTGTCAATCAGTAACAACAGAGCATACATAAGCGAGGTTCATTTTATATTCTAATCACGATGTTTTTTTGTTTTTTTTTCACATTTCAAAACAAACATAACATTTATGTGAGATGTATTTTTACGGTCCTTTTCATTATCCGTAAGACAAACACTTTTATGTCAATATCGTCTCTGCAGCACTACAAAATCATCAGAAAAATCCACAAAAATAAAAACTTTTTTGATTAAAGTGTCTTGAAAAAACAAACACTTTATAGCGTAGGTTTTTCTTAAGACATTTCAATCAAAGAACTTTTTATTTTTTGTGGATTTTTCAAATGAGTTTTAGTGTTGCAGAGACGATATTTACATAAACAATGCTTGGCTCGCGG
This sequence comes from Sepiola atlantica, assembly GCA_963556195.1. Taxonomy (NCBI): domain Eukaryota; kingdom Metazoa; phylum Mollusca; class Cephalopoda; order Sepiida; family Sepiolidae; genus Sepiola; species Sepiola atlantica. Next base: position 191,047,362 of record OY744518.1, on the reverse strand, counting down.
CAAATGAAACGGACCGTAAAAAGTACATCTCAAAGAAATGTTATGATTTTTGGAAATGTGAAAAAAAAATAAATAAATAAAATAAAAAATAAATTGGTTATTTGAGTATAAAATGAACCCGACTTATTTTTTAATATATATATATATATATATATATATATATATATATATATATATATATATATATATATATAAGTTTAAAATGTTTTTACTTGCCAAATTAAAAAAAATAAATAATCCCATATAACTCTTGATAATTGTTTCGCGCATAAACGAACAACTAGGAATAAATACATAATTACTATGATCTTTCACTCGCGCCGCTCATCAGAAACTCGCCGCGTCACGTACGGAGAAAATTTTTTAATGCATTTTCCACTGAAAAGTGTTCCACAAAGGAACCATAAGATA
>OY744518.1:191039451-191041951 GCA_963556195.1 Sepiola atlantica | reverse complement strand
ATCGGTTTTTCCGAAAGATTAGGGAGAGGAAGAAAGGAAAGGAAAAAAGAAAAAAGAAAAATGAGAAACCCTTCGTGAATTATGATTCGTGTTTCTTGTTTAGGCTGCTGTCATTTTGGCCGATATATTCTCCAGCCTTCCTCTGATGAACCTTCCGCTTCGTAGTTACCGATAATTTGTAGCTTGTGGTTTGGTATGACTGTTTTTTTCTTACGGATCGTTCAGCAAGCATTTTCGGAAAAACGAATTCCTTCACCTTCTCACATTAACCCGTTCGTTGTATCCCTCCCCTACACCCCCTCTCTCTCCCTCTCTCCACCCTCTCTCTCCCTCTCTCCCTTCTCTCTCTCTCTCTCTCTCTCTCTCTATATATATATATATATATGTGTGTGTATATATATATATATGTGTATCTGCTTATTAATAATCAAATGTAATAAAGAAGGATTGAATAAAAAAAAAGTATAGTGATAAAGACAGTAGTAAAAAATATTTAACCCATAGCCGAGAAAGAGAGAGAGAGAGAGAGAGAGAGAGAGAGAAAGAGAAAGAGAGAGAGAGAGAGAGAGAGAGTGTATGTGTGAGAGAAAGAGAGGGGGGGGGAAGATAAGATATAATGAGCAGAAAGCGACTAATTTTGGATTTCGTTTTTTCAAATTTGTATATTTAATAATCTTTACACACTTATTTTTACCTGACTCAAATTATCTAACTCGAGTTGAATGGGTAACACAACAGGTCATATTTTCTTAGGCACACACACACACACACCGACACACACACACACACACACACACCGACATACACACACACACACACACACACACAATTTTCTTGATGAATATTTAAATTCGTTAGAGAAACGCAAATAAAGTTAACGAGTAAATCACAGACGCACGTATATATAAATATATATGTGACTGTATGTCTCTCTCTGTCTCTCTCTCTCTCTCTCTGTATATATATATATATATATATATATATATATATAGAGAGAGAGAGAGAGAGAGAGAGAGAGGGAGAGAGATAGATAGATAGATAGATAGATAGATAGATAGATAGATAGATAGATAGATAGATAGATAGATAGATGGTGATTCATAAGTCACTTCACTTAGCTATTTAAAATGATTACCATATGAAGCACAAACATACTATGAACTTTTGATGATATGATTGTTATCTTACTCTCTAATTACTGCTATTTGTTAGGCAATGGAAACGTGATGTGAACAGAAAGCCTCCTTCGCACAACACCATAATCGATCAAATTTACTACAAAGTGTCGTAAATTCCTTGCAAAAAAAGAATGAAGCTATGCATGCAGAACGAAGGTGGGAATTTTGATAATTTGCTGTAATTTTAAACTCCCATCAATGAATTTGTTGAATAAACTTTCTGTTTTGTATTACCTAATTTTTTAACTTTAGAATTTAAAAAATTAATGGCTAAGTTACTTATGAATCACCCTGTAGATATATCTATCTATCTATCTATCTATCTATCTATCTATCTATCTCTCTCTCTCTCTCTCTCTCTCTCTCTCTATATATATATATATATATATATATATATATATATATATATATATATATATATTGTGTGTGTATTCATTTAGGCAGCATGTCATGTATTCATTTCGACCACCATTATTGTATAGCACCGAATGTTTTTATTTAATTAGTCTTTTTCTCATCTTCCCCATCTTTCGAATAATCCATCGCGTATTTCTGTCGAATTATCAGATGTAGGCTCCGTCAGTGTTTACTTGTTCCATAGTTTTGCGAGGACTTTCCACTGACTCTCTCAATCGTCTTCTTGCGAGTTAATATATATATATATATATATATATATATATATATATATATATATATATATATATATATATATATATATTAAAATCCCGAAACAGTTTTCATGGTACAACTGACGATCCCTTATATATAAAAACATATATAAAAATATATTTATATTAGAGTATATTCTTGGAAGTAAACTAAAATAGTGATTGCAGTAGATTGATTGACTTACTAGACTAAAATCTTTCAACAAAAAAATTTTTTTTTTTTTTTTTTCCAAGTTTTGAAGGTAAAAAGAACTTCCGAGACTATATATATATATATATATATATATATATATATAGCTACACAGAGGCTCCCGCGTTTCATCCTCTGAGGGTATTTTTCAGACTAAAATGAATTTTAGCCTGAAGATTCCCTCCGGGGATGAAACTCGGGAGCCTCTGTATAGCTTAATTGCCATAAATATATGTTCATAGCTTACTATCTAGCTCTACTTATGTATCGAGCACTGTTAAAGTAAATACTGAAAATTGATACATTAAAAATTATATCTCCTTATAAACCTTTATGTGGATACATGAAATAGTAATATATATATATATATATATATATATATATATATATATATATATATATATATATATATAGACACGCTGATTTTTGTTGTTGGTTTAGCTTGCGATATTCGACCAGTGTTT
>OY744518.1:191001951-191034451 GCA_963556195.1 Sepiola atlantica | reverse complement strand
ATGAATCATAGTTAACTCATTTATGTGACTGAAAGCAGCGAAATTCGACCTAGCAAACGAGACAGCTACTGGCAGTGGTTACAATTATTGAAATGAAATATTCATTCATTTACATTTTTTTACGATACTTATAATCAAAATGATTCAATTCTGTATACGAGAAAGTATTACCTATACGTTGACTTTAACATGACATTCGCACCACAGACACGTGTTTCGTAGCCTTCCCTTATCTTCCTCTCTATCACCCCCTCAATCTCTCCCTCTCTCTCTCTCTCTCTCTCTCTCTCTCGGGGTTCGAACCGAGTGACGGGCAGGGATTGCCTTCTCCCATACTGATGACTGCAGGTTTGGCATGGAACACATGTGTATATAGGTTAATTTAAAAATATTATATATATATATATATATATATATATATATATATATATATATATATATATATATATATATATATAACTTCTTTGTAATATAGCAAGAAACACTCCCAGCAGAGTGCTCGATTAATTGAGAATTAAAGTTAAAAATTAAAAATTAAGAGCGTAATATTTATTTATTTTGGTACAGAAAAATTAGTACAACATTCGTACCGGCGGTTTCAAGCACAGAAGGACTTAGCCATCCGGCTCTCTTCAGCGTCTGTTGTCATCAAGCTGTAGAGAGCCGGGTGGCTAAGTCCTTCTGTGCTTGAAACCGCCGGTACGAATGTTGTACTAATTTTTCTGTACCAAGATAAATAAATATAGATATATATATATATATATATATATATAAGAAGAGATAAAGAGAAAGAGATAATCAGAATGAAAGCGAGAGAGTTATAGAGACAGAGAAATGAAAAAAAAATTAAATAAATGTAAGAATGATTAATCTATTTCATGTTTGGTTGTTCAGTCTAATTCGTATTAAATAAATTTATTGTTTATTTTTTCTGTGAAAAAAAAACATGCATTTATTGAATACACCTTGCACTGAACAACTGAAGATGAAATAGATTAGTCATTTTTATATATTTTTTTGTTTGCTTATTTCATTTTTGCATATAATTGCTCTATCCCGTATATTGAGTTTTCATCATTTCACGATAGGTTCACATTTCTAAAAGTATACATACTACTTTTAGTTACATACCTTTTATATATATTTTATATATATATATATATATATGTATATATATATATATATATATATATATATATATATATATATATATATATATATATATATATGTATATATATATACATCTGTATACATATATATACATTTGTATACATATATATATATATGCATATATATATGCATATATATATGCATATATATATATACCTATATATATATGTATATATATATATATATATATATATATATATATATATATATATATATATTTGGTGGTGATTTTATTATTCCATTAATTGAGGATTTATACCCCCCCCGGATTTATACCCCCTGGATATTTGTAACAAGTTAATTATATATATATATATATATATATATATATATATATATATATAGAGAGAGAGAGAGAGAGAGAGAGAGAGAGAGAGAGACAGAGAGAGAGAGAGAGAGTGATAGAGAGAGAGCACTGTTGAAGTGAATACTTAGAATTGCTACATAACATATTATATCTCCTTATAACATTTTATGTGGATATATGAAACATATATATATATATTATATATATATATATATATATATGTGTGTGTGTGTGTCTGTGTATGTGTGTGCGTGTGTGTGCGGCGGTGTTTACTTAAGTTTTTAAAATTTTACACTGACGTTTGTATGGGGTAAACTGATTTTTTTTTATAGATTCTTAAATTAAAATTCATGTTAATTTCCAGTGTTTTCTCCATGTTAAATTTCAAATATTAGAAGAGCAAAAATTAATTAAATTTAAATATGAGCTACACCCCCAAAAAATAGATCACACTCAGTCATGTACATTTTTGAAAATTTTCTTTTAGGGTGCGGTCAGCAAATGTGTAATTATGCTCCGCCCCTAAGCTAAATCAGATACGCCCCCCAAATAAGGGAGGGGCAGACAGAAGTGTTTTTTTTATGTTGGAAAGAGGAAGGGTTGTATGTTTTTATTTTATTTCTTTTCATATATTTATTTTTCTTTCTCATCCTTTCGTACTAAACACATTTTCTCTTTTCTTTCTTTCCATCAGAACTGATTAACTCTTATTAATTCCCTCTTTTTTTATTTTTTATTTTTTTTGCGCTTCCGTATTTTACCTGTGTGAACTTATTTTGTCAATTTTTTAAATCTGTTTTTTTCTTTCTTTTCTGTTGGAAAAAACTCGGCGAATCCCGTCTACTTCTAAAGTAGTTATTATTGATTTTTTTTTAATTCTTCGCGATCACTATTTAGTTGCTTTCCCCCTAAGGCAGAGTTAGACACCCCCCAAAAGGGGCACTTTTGAGTGGGACAAACTTAAAATTGCCCCAGTCTAGAAGAATTTCAATTTCGCTAACCGGAAAGAACAGACAACATTTTGAATTATTTATTTGCAGAAAATATTTTTAAAATTACATTCAAAACAAATTAAGCACAAGGTCATCAAAAGTGTGGGATATGGGTGTCGTTGGTCATCCTTTGTCTAAAGTGATAACAATGTCTATTCTACTCTTTTTCTTGGTCTTTTGGCTAAGATCAAAGTGTAGTATCTGTTCCGATGGATACTGCACCCCATAGACTGGTATTGTCTTGGCCTTCGGGCCTTTATTTACGCCGGTCTATGGGTCTGTTCTGTGCAGTTCTAGGAGGTCCACCCTCCCAGGCTTCGCCTCCCCTCTTTGGGGAGGAGTAAGTTTATTGCTTACTGCCTGAGGCGCCCCTACCGAGGAATGCCGACGGGGCTGACCAGGCAACTTTTAAACCCCACTTTCTCGACCCGACCTGGGGTCACATCTTACTTGTGGGAGTAAGATAAAAACTGGCCTTGTGCCTAACTCCTGGAGAGGAGTAAATCAATACTCTTAACCAGAATAATCTCAGTCACCAGGTGTTTAATTCCATCCCACCGCAGGAATATGTGACACAAGGTCGGAAAGTGGGGGATAGAGTCAAGGAGCACTCTGGCCTAGTAAAAATAGACATTCCCCGGTCAGGGCGCCTCAGGCAGTATACGATAAACTTACTCCACGCCAAAGAGGGGAGGCAAGGCCTGGGAGGGTGCACCCCCTAAGACAGCCAGGATAGTATACCTCAGCCCGGCAAATAAAAGGCCACCGAAATGGCCCAGATTGTCGAGAACGAATTCTCGACTGGTATTACCCCATCCCGACGTCCTCAATCAACAAAAGTTAATGAGAGACTGAACACTCACTACAATACCACATTTACTTTAAGGGCCGTCCTAATGTATATATTCCCAAATTGGTTTGAAATTTTTATTTTTCATAAATATGATTATATATACAGAAATTCATTGGAGTATAATAGGATGGGGGGGGGGGGAAGAAAAAATAGTTAGTAAGACCCTACCAACCCTTTTCTAAATAATAGATCGCCCACTGTTTTCCGTGTTTTTTTTTCAGAACCGAAAACAAGCATGTCAATATCTAAATGGGAGTGGGATGCTACACTTTGATCCCAACCCGGAGGCCGACACAAAATGGATACTATCAATTATAACAACATATTTTCAGATTATATAAAGCAAAACACTTAAAAATAAATTACTAGTAAACATTTTAATAGAGGGTTGACTTTTATATATAAGTTTAATCTCAAATAGTTTCGTCCATAGTCTTATTTGATTTTTAACCGGTCTTTTACACAAAATGCCGTTTGTAAACGTCTTTTCACAATTTCGAGAAGGAGGCTGATTTTATTTTAATATTTCGTATCAAAATCACCTCCTTTTCCTGATAAAAATGAACAAGTATTTTTTTTTTTAATATTCTTAAAATGTTATACTTAGGGTTACGGCTAGAATTATATGGTTAGAATTATAAATTTGCTTTTGTATTCTTTTTTATTCCGTTATTGAATACATTCCGTTTATTAAGTGTTTCTTTTTTATTACTTCTTTATTTTTTTCTCTTTCTTTATTTAATTTTCCTTTCTTTCTTTTCGTTCTCTTTTTCTTTTTTATTTCTGTTTTCTTTTCGTTCTTTCTTTTTAGTTTTTCTTTAATCCCTTCTTTCCATTTTCTTTCTTTTCTTTCTTTTTTCTTTTTTTTTTACTATTTTGTTCAAATTCTTGATATTTTTCTTTTCTTTCGTGTTTTCATTCTTTTTTTTACTTTCTTTTTCAAATTCTCGATGTTTCTCTTTCTTTTTTATTTCGTTCTTTTTTTCTTTCTTTCTTTTCTTTTCTTTATTTCGCTTTTTTTTTACTTTCTTGCTCAAATTCTCGATATTTCTCTTTTTTTTTTCTTTTCCTTTTATAGATTTCTTTGTTTCTTTGTTTCTTCTTTTTTTTCTTTATTTATTTTCCTTCTTTCGTTTTTTACTTTTTTGCTCAAATTTTCGATGTTTCACTTTCTTTTCTTTTTTCTTTATTTGTTTTCTTTCTTTTTTACTTTCTTGTTCAACTTTTCAATTTTCCCTTTTATTTCCCGCCTTTCTTTCTTTCTTTGTTTCCTTCTCCAATTTCTTTCTTTCTTTCTTTCTTTGTTTATTTCTTTCTTTCTTTATCAGTTTTTTTCTTTTCTTCTAATTTACTTCATTTATTCATATACTAGAAGAGGAACCCGATATTGCCCGGGAATAAAATTACCATTTATATATTAGAAGTCGGAACCAAATCGTGTTGTATTTGAATGTGTGATTTGAATTAGTTATGAGTACACAAGTTTAAACCATATGATATTCCATTATCCTTAACACAAGGCAAAGGGTGTGTACAAAAGACCATTAAAAAACGAGTAATTTTGTTCGCGGGGCTTGGAATACACAAAGAAAACGACAAAGTGAAAAATTAGACTTCTACAGTAATAAAACCTGCATATTCGAAAGAGAAAGCATTTGACGCGGATGTCGTCTTTGACCGCTTGGCCAGTTGATTTTATCACAACATCTGGAAAACGAGCGATAGGATTGAAGATCAATTACCATCATTTGATTACTCGTAAAATCTTACACACGAAAACTTTTACTTAATCTTGTTACAGGGCTTTTTTATGAATTAAATGAAATAGAATAAAGAAAAGTGTGATTTGGCTTTTTACGACGTCCTCTGTTCTTGTTATGATGTAAGTGAACGTCGTTTTTTGCTGTTTGATGTTTATGATGTAAGTCAACGTCGTCTATTTATTGCGTTATAAGCAATATTGCCACCCACACGTTTTTTTAGATTTGAAACACCTACCATTTGACAAAGAGGTCTTCCTCGAAATATATTATGGAACACGATCACACAGATTAGATCAGTGTTGAAGTTTTGCCTAATCAAGTAAGATTTGCTATATAGGAAAAAAAATTGTTAAAAAAGTTTTTGAAAAAATATATAATTAAAATCACTTGTTTTTGTCTTACTTCTTAACGCCGACATATTTTCATTTTTTGCATTGTGATAGCCTTTTAATACTCCCCTCTCTCTCTCTCATATATATATATATATATATATATATATATATATATATATATATATATATATATATATATATATATATAGCATAAACAAGATTTACTCTTAAACAAAGTAACCGCTAACTAGGAATTTTGGAACAGAGCTGATAGGCGTAAGGCATCAAAATGTGGCCTATTATGTGCCTTAACTGCTTTATTTTTTATTTATTTATAAGGTTGAAAAAATGTTTATCAACGAAGATACTTATTACATATTTAGCGGGTGTGTTGATTCAACGTCATACTAATCCATACTCACACAGTCTGGATGCAGGTGTTAAACAAGTTGCAGATTGACACATTTTCGTTGAATATTATATTAATAGTCAATTTGTTCGAATGTGTCATATGTGAAACAAATAGCATTTAAGACTCGATTTATTTCATGCAAAGTAAGTAAAACGGGGATGGAAAACTTTCGGAAAAATTCAGATACCCCCGATTAATGTGAAAATTTAACAATATATATTAGACATCTATTTATAAAAATTCCACAAATTTCAGTTTCTTTGGAGTATTTTAATTACATTTTAGAAGGAAAAATATGAGAACAATGTCCCATTTGAAAATTCAAATATTTCAGATTTGCATTAAAGTTCTATATGCACACATTAGACACCCATTAAAAAGATTCCCTTAATTTCATTTTCTTCTTAAGTTCCCGTAAACTTGCACCTTCATTTTTTAATATTTTCTAGAAACAATATCAGGTAATGTATTTTGATCAAAATTAGAAGAAAGATTCTAGACATAACGTTTAGTAGCATTATATATTTCTTTTAATTTTCGTCAAAGGGGAATGAGAGTTCAGCAAAGTAATTTACCCGTCGGGGGACTGGTTTTCTTGTAGTATATATATATATATATATATATATATATATATATATATATATATATATATATATATATATATATAATTTATTTAGATACTGTATATTACATATTTCATCAATGTACCGCGGTTTCATCCAAAAGGGCAAATTTAGACATCTTTAGTAAGATGTCTAAATCTGCCCTTTTGGATGAAACCGCGGTACATTGCTGAAATATGTAATATACAGTATCTAAATAAATTATATTAGCTCTCTTATATGATCGAGCACTTTATTTGATTTCTTTTCATATGCAACCTGACTCTCTCTCTCTCTCTCTCTCTCTCTCTCTCTCTCTCTATATATATATATATATATATATATATATATATATATATATATATATATATATATATATATATATTTAGACATCTTACTAAAGATGTCTAAATCTGCCCTTTTGGATGAAACCGCGGTACATTGCTGAAATATGTAATATACAGTATCTAAATAAATTATATATATATATATATATATATATATATATATATATATATATATATATATATATATATATATATATTGAGAGAGAGAGAGAGAGAGAGAAAGAGAGGGGGAGAGAGAGATTGATAGATTGATTGATTGATTGGTTGCATTCCACTGCCCAAAGAAAAAACGTCACTTCGCAATCATAAGTTTTTATTCATGTTTTTATTTCGGCGAATGCTTATATTTTTCCGTCTTACGAACGTTTCACAACTCGTAAATAAAAATTTGCACGGGCTGCTCGTCAAATACTTTTATTTAATAATAAAAACGCACACAGTTCCAAACCGAAAAATAGGAAAGATTAAACACAATAAACATGACAATAACAGCATGGCAACACACGTAAATCTTAAAGAAGATAAAACCCTTCATACATCGGAAATAACTTGAGCTGATTTTCAATAGTGTTACTCTACATCAATTACATTAAGAAATACATTTTTGAAAGGATCAGTGCGCACGCATTAGCCGTGATTATATGTATACGCGTGCTAAAATTCTAAATTATTGAAGTTATTATTACGAATTATGAAATATGTAGTGTAGTTAACAGGATATGTCACGTGGTTACATTATTTAAATAAAAAACAAATAATAGTTTTGCTGCATACCGGCCAACGCCGGGGAGGAACAGCTAGTATATGTATGACGATAAATTTCAGTAGATAAATGAATGTTGTCATCTATGCTATTTGCTGTACGTATCTGTAACGTCCGTTTACTGATTCATACCATTCACTGACAATTATACATATTTTAAATTCTTACTTGCCAGAGGATGAAACGCGCCTAACAGATAAACTATAAAAATTAATAACTAATATGTATTTGTTTATTTAGTATATTTTATATTATTTCTCTCTATTGTAGAAATTATTTCTTTTAAATATTAAATCTCGAACTATATATATATATATATATATATATATATATATATATATATATATATATATATATATATATATATATATATATATATATATATATATATATATATATATATATATATATATATATATAGTCTCGGAAGTTTCTCAACCATTAAAACTATATATATAAAAAATATATATAAAAAAAACAAACAAAAAAACTTATAGTCTCAAGTCTTCCAGTGGAAAATCACTCATGTAAGTCAATTTATTTTTTACAGTTATTATATTAGTTAGTTTCTAACACTATTTTAAGGGATCATCAGTTGTTTACCATGAAAAACTGTTTCGGGAATATATATTACTATTTCATGTATCCACATGAAATTGTATAAGGAGATATAATTTTTTATGTATCAATTTTCAGTATTTACTTCAACAGTGCTCGATACGTAAGTAGAGCTATGTAGTAAGCTATGAAAATATATTTATGGCAATTAAGCTACACAGAGGCTTCCGCGTTTCATCATGAGGGGAATCTTAAGGCTAAAATTTTAGCCTGAAGATTTCCCCCTGAAAGGAAACGCGGGAGACTCTGTGTAGCTTAATTGGCATAAATATATTTTCATAGCTTACTATATATATATATATATATATATATATATATATATATATATATATATATATATATATGAGGAATAAACGAAACAATGTTTCAGACAAAATGTAAAAATAAAAATGGAATAAAGGATAAGCAAATCAACAACTAGCAAAAATAAACTCAAAAACACATATTGAAAAGTTCTACCGAAATTTTCTTTGTCTTTTTTAACATTTCTTTCTTTCTTTCTCCCTTTCTACTGTTTATTACACGTGACTATTTTTCTATCCAAATTGCGTTCTTTGTATAAATTTGAAAACTTTTCTGTTTTTAATTAAAGTTCTGCTGCCAACTGATGATGATTGTATTTTAACGATCGAAATATTTCGGTAGAACTTTTCAATATGTGTTTTTGAGTTTATTTTTGCTAGTTGTTGATTTGCTTATCCTTTATTCCATTTATATTCTTATATATATATATATATATATATATATATATATATATATATATATATATATATATATATAATCACCGTAGGTAAGACGGTTTTCTAATCCTGTAGGTTGTTCGTGGTGGATGAGGGTCCATTTGTTTTTACTGCTTTTTCCACCTCGTGAGATTTTTTTTATGTACTCAAAATTATCAAGCTACAATTGCTACAATTTCAATACACATTCTAATATTCTCTGAAGATTGACAGATGGATTATTAAACTGCAATTTGTGTCCCAATCTACTAAGAAACACGTGTAAGGATGCAAAGGATTAAATATTAAAATATTGCCTTTTTGCTACAATTTCAATACACATTTATACCCTGTGGATCTATACCATACTCGGATTTTATATATATATATATATATATATATATATATATATATATATATATATATATATATATACTCGCCCATAGCATAAACTTTGGAAGCGATTCGTAGATTTTTACAAAGACGATTTGCAATGCTTTTGAATGGGTGTTGAAGGATGGGAGGGAGTGGTTGCAGATAGGTCGTGGTCGATAAAAACGCTTTTTGAAGGCAGCAACCTTTTTTGAAAAAATAAGATGAAACACCAGCAACAGAAGAAAGCAGCGAGGAAGAGACGGGGCGGGACACCTCCAGCACATCGAGGAAACATGGAACACCTAATATGCCAAGCGTGCAACTTAGTATGTATGGCATATGAGAGTTTGTTGAATCACCAACGAGTGCACGTTTTGCAAAATCAAGCACGAACAAGAGGTGGCTTCATTTATGGCATCCCCTCGGATCATCACAAAACCTGGCCAATCTGTGGTATTGTCTGTAAAGGTCTTACAGGCTTGAACAGCCACATCCGTGCCTCTTACTGGAAAACGCAGCTGTCAAACTTGACATTGTAATATGGAACAAGAGAGAGAGTGGCAACTTTGGTTGAGGTCAGTGTCCCTAATGATGGGGGCTTAACCAGAGCTGAAAGGGAGAAAATAACAAAATATCAGGGTCTAATGTATGATATGAAAAGAAACTGGAACCTAATAGAGATCTCTATCATTCCAGTTATCATAAGAGCCACTGGACTCATGAAGAAGAACTTGAAAAAGTATTTAGTAAGTATACCTGGTGAACCAAGTGCAAGAGAAATCAAAACAACTGCACTCAAGGGAACAGCCAAAATCCTGAAAAGAGCTCTCGGTTGGAGTCTGTAAATAGCGGGTGATCGTATGGCATTTGGAAGAATGCCCCGTCCCCAGCAAATGAATGAAAAGAAAAATTTTTAAAATTAGGTAAAGGTTTACAATAATATCAACTCGCTACGCTAAAAGTGGTCATATTCGAAATCGAATAGACAGCCACCATATATATAGATATACCTATCTATCTATCTATCTATCTATCTATATATATATATATATATATATATATATATATATATATATATATATATATATATATGTATGTATATATATATATATGTATATATATATATATATATATATATATATATATATACATATATATATATATATATATATATATATATATATATATATATATATATATATTGTTTTTAAATTCCCGAAACAGTTTTTCATGGTAAACAACTGATGATTCCTTAAAATAGTGTTAGAAAACAACTAATATAATAACTGTAAAAAATAAATTGACTTACATGAGTGATTTTCAACTTGAAGACTTGGGACTATAAGTTTTTTGTTTTTTTTACATTTTTTTTTTTAATATAGTTTTAATGGTTGAGAAACTTCCGAGACTATATATATATATATATATATCTCAGAAATAATAAGTATACGCAAATCACGTATACATCGGTAATAAAAGCAATTAGAAACGAAGTTTTGTATCTTTGACTTGAAATTGATCTTCATTTTCTTGCTTTGTTATGTTTGTAGATGTTCTTAACCGTTGTTTGATCTTCATTTTGAAGTGATGGTGGAATTCACTTTTGATTCTACTTATTTCTCAAATTGGCGAACTTTTTGTGTCTACATCTCAGTTCTGAAGCGAAGCATTTGTGCTTTATAGAAGACTACGCGCACCTTTTTCTGTATTATGCAGACATTTTTAAACAGTTGTAAACCGCGTGACTTAGTTTAGATATAAGTTAGTATACTATAATTTATATAATAATATTTTTTTTAATAAACAAATATGTATAAGCTCTATTTTCTGATCAGCATGTGTTGTAATTGAAACTCGATCTCTTCGGGAATCATTTTGATCTATATAAATTTCATTTATATTCATTAGTCTCTTATATATATATATATATATATATATATATATATATATATATATATATATATATATATATATATATATATATAATGTTATTCACTTAAAATTATATATATAAATATATATATAATTTTAAGTGAATAATATTAAATTAGTTTACCTACACACGCCAGCGTTTCAAGCTTTCGCTTTCATCAGTGTAGGGAATGATAATCGCAGACGGTCGCAAGGTTCGAACACATGCTACAAAATCCACCTAGACTCTGCAAGCAAACGTCATAACCAAACGGCCACGAGACATAACCACGTCAAGAAGGGAATTTTAAGTTCTACTTATGCGATGAATGGTGTATTAGTTGGTTCCCCCCGTGTGAGTTTGCTCTTTTCTTTGTTTTTAGTTTGGTTTCACCCATAAATGCTTCACTGTATAGTGTAGGTTTTCTCAAGACACTTTCATCCAAGAAATTTTTACTCTTTGTGAATTTTTCTGATGATTTTGTAATGTTGCAGAGACGATATTAACATAAAAATGTTGTTTGGCCCAAGACAAATGAAACAGACCGTAAAAAATATATCTGACAGAAATGTTATGCTTTTTTGAAATGTGAAAAAATAAAAACACGGTTATTGGAATATGATATGAACCTGACTTTTGACAATCCTCGAGCTAAATCTTTTAAGTAGACTGCAAAGTAAAAGGGCATTGATAGTATATCTAATACATATATTGTCATTAATAATTTATATATATATATATATATGTATATATATATATATATATATATATATATGTATATATGTATATATATATATATATATATATATATATGTATATATGTATATATATATATATATATGTATATATATATATAGAGAGAGAGAGAGAGTGAGAGATAGATAATTTGTTTGACTTTGCCTCTAAAATCTTCCAATAAATTCGACACGAAATTCTAAGTTGCACGTTTATTTATTTTGTCTTAAATCTCAGTTTTTTATTCACTATTATTATACTTCTTTTGCAACTTGTGCACTGATGATTTTTTGTTGAGTGATTACACCTATATATATATATATATATATATATATATATTAATATATATATATATTAATATATATATATATTAATATATATATATATATATTAATATATATATATATATATTAATATATATATATATTAATATATATATATATATATATTAATATATATATATATATATTAATATATATATATATATATATATATATATTAATATATATATATATTAATATATATATATATATTAATATATATATATATTAATATATATATATATATATATTAATATATATATATATTAATATATATATATATATATATATTAATATATATATATATATATATATTAATATATATATATATTAATATATATATATATATATATATTAATATATATATATATATATATATATATATATATATATATATATATATATATATATATATATATATATATAGTGCTTGTGAGTTAGCAGTTTATCCGACGAAACTACTGGGTTTAAGCAATAGTTCTCAATAACAAGTCGAGCTGCATATCCGAATAATTTTTTATTTACACGAACATGATAGTTGCATATGTGCATACATCTTTATAGCAACAACCTTATTCAACCTCGTCAGGCCACGTTCGATAGTGAACGCGCGGAAACATATGAAACATCCGGAAACGATCCGGAAACGCTTGTTTTCCGATTTATAGGCCATTATAATAAATACTTATCAACATTTGTTACTGTAAACACAAACAATGCGTGTGATAGTACACTGCTGTTTCTATATATACGATAGATTAACGCTATCCATGTGACAGGATCACTTATTAAATAAGCCTGGGCCTGGTGTTTTCACATACACAAACGAAACAACGAAAAGCGGTATTTATCTACTTCCCACAGAGTAAAATGTGATACAAGGTCGGAAAGTGGGATTTGATATGTCAGCACTCTAGAGGAAGAGCACTTATGACCGTAAAAAATGCCTGAGCAGCCCCGTCGACATTCACCGGTAGGAGCGCCTCAGGCGATTAGCAATAAACTAACCCCTTCTCAAAGGGTGAGAAGGCAAAGCCTGGGAAGGTGGTTCTCCTAAAACTGCACAGGACAGACACATAGACCGGCGTAGATCAAGCCCCGAAGGCCAAGACAATACCGGTTTATGGGGTGCAGTATCCATCGGAACAGATACTACACTTTGATCCCGGTCAAAAGGCCGAGAAAAGCTGTCACTAAATAAATATAAAAGCCATGTGTCAGAGCGTAATGTTCCGCAGGGGTTCCTTTGATAGCAACATGGGGGATCCGGTCGGCATCCTACGAATGTAGACACATGTCTATTATTATAATTACATGGAACAGAATACAACAGATAAAAAACACGTAAATAAACATTAATGCAACTCAAAGAACACGCATGGGGATAAATGGACCACAAAAGAAATAAGACTAGTAGTGTAGTGCTATTACAAAATAGGCGATTTAGTCGTTTCGCAGCCAAAATGGCGGACTATAAACCGTCTGCTAATTGTCGATTTCAAAGATTTACCATACATTATTTGAAAGGAAATACAGTTGGGAAATTAGTCCGAAGCAATTTATTTGGGTTTATTTACAAATTTGTGAGGCTGGAAAAAAAGCCAGTTCATTGTCCGACATTTTGGCTGCGAAACAACAAAATCATCCCAAAACAACACTCACACAAAGGTGCTCCTTTACACATATAGAACATAATTCCAAACTTATGACATCGATTTTTCACACACTCTCTAGAGTATGTTATTTATCTTCTCTGCATTACGTTAGACACAAGATCAGTTGGATTTTGATAAGCCAGCACAATCTTTTTGTGCACTCTGGCTTACAAAATATACCTAAGCACACCGGTTGGCATTCCCCGGTAAGGGCGTCTCGGGCGGGTAGCAATAAACTAACCCCTTCTCAGGGAGAACGTAAAGTCTGGGAGGGTGGACCTCCTAGGACTGAACAGAACCATACCTCAGTCTGACAACAACAAAGTAACTGCCGGACTGATTGTCAAGGACGTATTCCTGAGTGGCACGAACGTCTACTGAAGTTCTGCCAGGTAAGCGTATCGCATTGCTGATTTTTTTTTTTTTAATAGACTTTTTCTTTGGATTTATTAGTTTTCAATTTGGGTCGTTTTTTTGAAGTTTTCTGTGTGGTCTTTGAGCGTAATGAAGGCTTCTGATTGTGCTAAGCGGTTTATGTGTTTGCTGAGATTGGCGTTAGTTACTATTTCTCTCGCGTTTATGTTTATCTGTATTGGGTGGTGGATTTACGTATATTTTTAGTTATATTTTTCTTAAGTTACTTGTTTCGTTATTGGCATTTCAGTTTCGTATATATTTCTCGTTTTATCGGCCCGGATTAAAGAGTTTCGTGATTGTTTTAATAGTGTTTACTTCTTTTAGTTTATGTTGCGTCCGTTTTATTATCGAAATTTTATGTTTTTGCCGAAGTCAACGGGGTCCTTTGCGAAGTGTCGATGTTTATTTAGTTGCGCCTACAGGTATGTATGAGTTCATCGATGTCTGAGTGTGTGTGTGTATGTATGCTTAGATGTGCATATGTGAGAATGTGTGTAAGTATGTATATTTGGATTGTGGAATCTATATGAAGATCCTCCGCTTTATAATAAAGACCAATGTGTATTTATTTGTACATAAATAAATATAAATCCATCCTGTCACGCAAATGTTAGAAAGTAAAACATACGCTCTTTCTTGCCCTCGGACGAAATCCTTTGAAGTAGTGAGGGGAATCGAGAAAGCAAATAGCAAGTTAGACAACCTCCGACGCCTGACATAAATTTGGGACAGAAATCCTTCACTCTAAATAAAAGTGAACGGTCAGTGTTTTTTTTTTTATTCTTTAAATAATTATACAAAATGTAAGCTTATTAACGTTTGTTTTTCTAAGGGTTTTTTTTATATACTTTAATAAGACAAAGTGAATGCTAAAATATACTTTAGTTCTGCAATTAGGTTCTTTTCTACTTGTTTTTACTGCATTTCATCCATTTTTCCATTTTTCTTTCCCTTTTCTTCTTTTTTCTCTGAACTATTCCCCATTAACTTTTTTTTCGCACGTGCCGCGTATTTTTTCAAATAGTTATGCACGCGCCCCCAAAACATCACGTTTCGTATCTTCTTTACTAAAAATCTTAACTTTTTCTGAAGACGTTCGTTAATCTGGACGAAACCGATTAATCAATTTTTACTCCTTTTTAATTATTGTTGCTTCTGTCTTTTTCACAAACACACACACACACACACACACACATATATATATATATATATATATATATATATTTTTTTTTAATAAATAAATATTTTTAATACGCATAGACATATATGTTTCATGTTCAGCAATAATCATCAGTATGGTTAGTGTAACTGTACTACCGGGCTAACGATTCGAACTCTGAACCCGAATGCCTCGAATCCAAGCTTCTTTCAGCTCAGTTGTCGTGCCAGCCACATTTCAAATGCGAGCGAAATAATCCCTACATTTTTAATCTAATATATAAAGTAGAGACGTTTTTTCCCCTGTACCTTCTCGGACTATAGGAAAATAACCATACACAAAGCAGGCTACTAAACTCACCCCTATACTACACTTATTCACTCGAGCGTGTTTTAGTAAAGTTGTTATTATTTTTCCCAACCTAACACTCAATATTACATTTGGCCCACCATCAACGTCTCTCCGAAAAACCAACTCCATATAGGTGGTAGCAAAGACTTTTCCCCCTAACATTTGTGTACTGTGACTACACTCATCGACACCGGGAAGTAATAACACAGTTTACTTTTCACAAAACAGTCCGTCCTTATTTATTATTTGCCTGGTATTAATTTACTACATAATATAAAACAATACGCAAACAAATAATGACCGCTCCCGTTGAATCCTATGATATTCCGCGAATATCAGATTACGTTATATTTCCACATTTACATTCATTCCGGAATCAAGCGAATGACATTAACGAACACAGTTCCTGCAACATTTATTCTTCAAATATGGCGGCTACAATTCCTTCATTGAATCGACTTCCTACTTAATTCAATAGCCGCCAAGATGCTGTTAGACCCCGACACATTTATATTTTCAAAATCATATACCTTTAACCCTTCACAAATAAATGACATAAACCGTGTCATTGTTGAACTTTACTTTTCGCTGCCAGAAGCTGCCAGTAAACAAGCTTACGTTAAGTGGCATATTTTCACATGCATTTTTCTAGTAGTATCTGCGGCGCAACGGTTAACAAGGGAGGTTTAATTGTCGCCAGTATCTGCGTTCAATCCCATTCTGCTCTAAACCATTTTCTTTTCTTTTTTTTTTAAATTTAAAACATTCACCAACACGGTAGAGGGGGGGGGAGAACAATAGGCGGTTTCTTTTTTATTTTTTAGGTAGTACTTTCATTTTTTAGGTAGTACTTTCTCCCGCGCAACGCCGGGCGACGGGTTCCGCTAGTTGTAAATAAAGTAAGAAACAGACGGTGTTCTCATCTACCCAAGGGTGAGAACAAGCCACATTGCTAAGCTTCATTTTTTTCTTATATTTTTCATAAAGTCCTTGACATGAATGGAGCCTAATAATCATTTTAATACATGGATATTTTTCAATAGACATATATGTTTCATTTTCAGCAAATATCATTATTATCGATAGTATAACTGTACCGCCGGTCAAAGTATTCGAACCCCGGACCCGAATGACTCGAATCGAAGCCCCTTGTTGTCACAACTATATTTCTAAATGCGTGAGAAATAAGTCCTATGTTTTTGTTTTAATTGTAAAAATAGTAATAAATAGACCGTGTTCTTATCTACCCAAGGGAGAGAACTAGCCACCTTGTAAATTAGAATCTTTTCTCATATTTCTCTGAAAGTGTTCGACATGAACGAAGTTTTCGCGCCCTTATAGGCGAAGCACTCTGGTTGGAAAAATGATAGTTTCCACTTGGTTTAGCGCTTCCGAATAAATCAATTTAAAAACAATATACTTTCTTCCACTCCGAGTAACTGGTTCCTTATCTCGTATAGCACAATATCAGACACAAATGGTCACGGTTGGTAGAGCCTTGCTTCCATGGTTCAAATCTCGGGGTACATTAAGCCACATTGATGAGTGGTGAAACGACGAAACAGCTATTTGTGGATGACAATATTTTATATTTATATATACCCTCAGTATACGGCATAATCACGTTGACAAATCGGTCTTGTTAGATTACCGAAGTTAAACGTGGTAAGTTCGAAACGGGTGACCATTTTGGAACACCAGGTGCTGTATGTGCTCCCCGCTGATCTCGGGATCGTTTCCAGTCTTCCTGGATTTCTCCTTTCCACTGGAATCAAGCAGTGCCGACTTTGGAAAGATGTGGTTGAGATTGTGCAACCTTTGCGTCACAATTATATGCGTAGCCACACTTACAGGGGGTATTCATTGTCTCTCAAGACTGAACAGAGGCCATGGTCTGGATGGAGCAGTCTGGTGGATGAAATAATGATATTCACTTAGCGTAACGCAATACTCTTCCATACGAAGGTAATCCTCTCAGGTGTCAGTATCGTAAAATGTAAACAAATTCTTTAAAAAAAAAAACGATATACTTTCTTTACATCCCAGTGACGGGTTCGTAAGCTCATGTGGTAAAGAATGTGACATGAATAGTCACGGTTAGTAGCAACTGGCGTCCAGGTTTCGAATCTCTGGGTGGATGCGCTCGCCACGTTTATCCACACATATAAGTCGTGAAACAACGAAACAGCCATCTGTACAAGAGTTTAGATAACGTAGTTTATGGATTAATGTTTCTAAATTTTAGCCGATACTAGACAACTCTATTTCTTAGATATAATGGAAAAAATAAAGCTTATTTTGTGACGTAATTTTCAAATAATATTGTGACGTCATTTTCAAAAAAACATTGTGACGTCATTTTCAAGGATTTCTTGAAAATAGTTGTTCGATTTCTATCCGCTCTTCCATCCCCTTTCTTTCCTCAATCTCTCTATATTGTTATCACCTTCTCTTCCCATCCATAAATCTTATTCCCCTTCCCCCTCTCTTTCTCTCCCCCCTCCTTTTCTTCTTCTCCTTTTTTTACCCCTCACTGTCTTCCTCATTGTTTCTCTCTTTAAATTATTTACGTCATTCGTCTCCTTCCGCTGTTTCTCATACCAGTCGCCATTTATTTACCTTGTGAGTATTTTAACACGATCCCGCGCCGTCATCCAGTAAGCATGGTGACAATATGAGGTATAACTTTCAAAAACATCTTTGTCTGACTTGTCCACCAGGTTTCTATCATGAATCTCCAACAGTCTTTGCTTTATTCCTATTCAATGATAAGCACACCTAGATACGACATACAAAATGATCAATAACTCTGTCACACGTCTCTTTTGGCACTGCCCCAATTCGGATGGTAGTGGCCCTCATCAGTAGATGGAGATTCATGGGAGTTGTTTTGATAGACATTATCGATCAGATGACGTCACGGTTGTTGTCTTTCCGAACATCCATACTTGCAAAAGCTAAACGTATAAATCAGGGCTAGGTTACTCTTCCGAATAAAAATCTGGGACTTTAAGGTTCGGTGAGTTTGAGGCTCAATCTGGACTAGATGTTTTACTGATGAGACGATCACTAAAGTGTCTCCGTATATTATTGAACGGGAATGAAAAAGAAAGACCGTTGGCATTCATGAGTGAAACTTGCTGGACAATTCAGCCATAGTCCTAACGGTAACGCGATAGATTATAAAGAGCTTTTCTAAAATCTAAGTATGGGATATCAATCTTTTTTTACTAAGTAACGTCTTCAACTTTACTAACTCCTTAAATAAGTCTAACCTTATAATAAAAGTTTCGTGGCGTCAACATGTGCTTTTAACACCCGTTCTCCACTCAGAAATGCGTATACAAGTCCTGATATAGATGCGTTTCCGTATGAGAGACTTTCTACACCACTCTGTTCGTTTGTCTGTGACAGTCAGACGAACGAAGTGACGTAGAAAGCCACGAAGTGACGTAGAAAGCCACGAAGTGACGTGGGAAGCCACAAAGTGACGTAGAAAGCCACGAAGTGACGTAGAAAGCTACGAAGTTACGTAGATTCTGTTCCGAATAAACATTTCGTTGTTCCAACAATTTTAAGATTCAAATAGAACTTGTTATTGTTCTGTCACGTTGGAGTTGAAATAGAATGTTTGTTCGTCAGCTATGCTTAGATTTCCAAATAAAATGTGTGTATGTCTGTCATGCTTAAATTTGAAATGATATTTTCCTTGGTAAGTCACACTTCATTTGAAATAGAATTTTCGTTTGTCTGTCACGTTTAAATTTGAAATTGCATTTTCTTTGGCCAGTGACATTTAAGCTGAAATAGAATTCTCGTTATTCTTTAACGCTTAAATTTGAAATTGCATTTCCTTGGTGAGTCACATTTAATTCGAAATAGAATTTTCGTTGGTCTGCGCCTCTTTAATTTGAAATAGCATTTCGTTTGTCAGTCACGTTTAAGTTGGTATAGAATTTTCATTAATCTGTTACGCATAATGTTATTTCTTTGGTCAGTCACACTTAAGCTGAAACAAAAAGCATTTTCACTGGTCTGTAACAAATTTGAAATAGTATTTTCTTCGTCTGGCGCGTTTAAATTTGAAATGGCATTTTCGTTAGTCAGTCATATTTAAGTTGAAATAGAATTTTCATTGGTCTGTAACACTTAGCTTTGAAATAGCATTTTCTTGGTATGTCGCTTTTAAATTTGAAATTGCATTTTTGTTGGTTAGTCGCACGTAAATTTGAAATTGCATTTTCGTTCGTTAATCGCACGTAAATTTGAAATTGCATTTTTGTTGGTTAGTCGCACGTAAATTTGAAATAGTATTTTCGTTGGTTAGTCGCACGCAAATTTGAAATTGCATTTTCGTTGGTTAGTCGCACGTAAATTTGAAATTGCATTTTTGTTGGTTACTCGCACGTAAATTTGAAATTGCATTTTCGTTGGTTAGTCGCACATAAATTGGAAATTGCATTTTCGTTGGTTAGTCGCACGTAAATTCGAAATTGCATTTTTGTTGGTTAGTCACATGTAAATTTGAAAATGCCTTTTCAGCATTAAACGCGCTGTTTAAATCAGCGCATCTTAATAATATTCGCTCCTTACATTCATTAGTTACACATTTTGAGAGGGTTGGGGGGGGGGGGGTTCATACCGCTTAAATAAACATAAAAATCTGTTTTATCATTATCCCACTTAAACATTCATGTCCACACCATTTGTGGGCGTATTTCTCTTTTCTCAAATAACTGCTCGAAATTAAGATTACAAAAAAAAAAAAGAGAAGTTAATAATTACCGGCTGTTCACCAAAGTTCAAAGGTCATGGGACTTTTAATTTTAAACGACTCATTTACCAAATAAGTGATTCAAGCAAATCGCCCAAGTTTCGGAACTTGATTAGTCATGTACATTTCATATAAGTACTAACAGAGGTTACCCGGCGTTTTCCGGCTGTCAAATATGCGAAACATAAGTAATAACTATATTGGAGTTTTTTGTGACGTAGCACTAATGAGCCGTTTATGACGTCAGATGATGGTTCTTTTCGACCCTCCCCCCCATCAAATGAATCGACTTATCAACGACAGAAAACAGCTGAGACTCCAGTTGACACATTCTAAGTAGTTGATTCAATGAATAGTGACGTCTCCCTTTTTGTGTAGCTGTAATACTGTAACAAATAGAAAAGAACGCCAATATCGTCTCCATAAGTAGTCAAGCTTAATTCATTCCATTAACCATTTTCAATCCTCTCATAATAGTCTTCACCTTTTAACTGACAATCATTCCAGCTCATTAATCCGTATCTTCGGGTGGTGTTTGACCTTCATTACTGGGCTTTTAAAAACATCGTCTTAACCCAGTCAGCTAACATTCCCAAAAGACGGATCTTTATTTTTTAACGCCACGTCTCACTTCGGACTTCCTGTCCATGACGCTACGTCCTGACCTATAACCCTAATTCTGATCGCTTAACTTTGAGTGAAATTTCCCACTTTTCTGCTTACCTTAACCTTAAGTGGAAAATACCGTTTTGAACATTGTTGTAACACATTTGCATCATATATTGCTACATATAGCACCAACGCAGGCTGCGCTGGGGCTATCGTAGTATACGGTCATGTAAATAAAAAAAATATCGGTGGCATGGCAGTTAAGTGTTAAATGCTAAAATTAGGGTGAATAGTGTTTGTCAGGTGGACAGTGAGATAACACAGTGAAGATCAGTAACGATGGTTGTAAATAGGCAGAATTTTATTATTTAAGAATTTGTCAGCATTGGACCTGAAAACGACTATGTTGTAACCAGCTGGGAAGTAACCCCGCGGTATCGTGTTCCACAGACGGTTAGTTCTAGGAAAGAACATTTGCTCAAAGAAGTTTCGTTTGGTTTTGAGTACACGTAGGGAGGAAGATACATTATTTACAGTGGTTGTAGCTAGAAGAGCTTTGTTTTAAATGTTTTGCAGTGATGACCATAGATTGGAGCTCAGTCGAGCATCTAAAATGAAAATAACGATTGAGTAGAGAAAGACTAGCACTATCTCTTTTGTGATAAACAGACTTCAGAAAAGAGAAGATGACACCCCCAGTATATTTTTAAGTCGGTCTTGTACTCTGTCAAGCCAGGAAAGGTAGTCCCGGGCGGTACCTCCCCAGATGTGGCAGGAGTACTCCATCTTATGATGTATTTGGTTCTTATACAGGTAGAGGATTGCGTCAGGAGCGAGATACCTTCTGGAGCGGTAGAATGACCCAGCCATTTTTCCAGCGACCTTGGCAATGGATTTGATGTGATTCTTGTATTTCAACCACCCACCATTTTCCCCATTGCACCACGTGCTCCAGCCCAGAAGAGAGGGACTCACAAATATCTTGATCATTAATGCTCTTCGAAGTGTTGCCATAAATAGTTGTATCATCTGCATAAATGTCGACGAATTATCTTTGAATGTGATTTGGGAGATCATTGCTGAAAATCAGGAATAGGGTTGGGCCCAGAATGGATCCTTGAGGCACACCGGCGATGATACTATGTGCTCCAGACTTCTGTCCATCAACGACCAATTTTATAAACCTACCAGGGAAAAAAGATTTGATAGGTGAGAGGACATTTCCAAGTATTCTATAGCTAGCAAGCTTGTTTAGTAAGCCTTCATGCCAACCCTATCAAAGGCCTTTGATATGTCTAGAGCTATTGCTTTAGAAATTAAGTCCCGTCAATTGATTCACTGATTCTGTGTGATATTAGTCAGCACGTCAGCTGTTGATCTTGCAGGACGAAATCCATATTGCTTGTCACTGAGAAGGTTGTTGTTGGGATGATTGACATCTTCTTGATTTATCACAGATTCGAACAACTTACTCATGGCGCACATGAGACTGGTTGGTCTGTACTGTGATGCAGAAGACCTATCTCCAGTATTTTAAAATACTGAGTAGACTGAGAAAGTTTTCCAAGGTGAGTGGAAGCATTTCTTTTCTAAGAAACGCTTGAACACTTGTGTAAAATAAAATAATGAACACTTGTGTAAAATAAAATAATGAACACTTGTGTAAAATAAAATAATGAACACTTCCCGCTTATGACCGACAGAGCTATAACAATCTACGCAGCGGATTAAACAGAAAGTTCAGTTAGAAATTTCGTATGGATTCCCGAGTTCGACAGAAAGATTCCCAACTTCGAAAAGATACACTTTAACAAAGTCGGCGGTTACATCGGCCGAAACTTAGTGAAAATACCAACGAATATGAGAGCAATAGTCCGAATAATCTAAGTAATAAAAAAAAATACCATTTTTTGAATTATTTAATTTTATAATT
This sequence comes from Sepiola atlantica, assembly GCA_963556195.1. Taxonomy (NCBI): domain Eukaryota; kingdom Metazoa; phylum Mollusca; class Cephalopoda; order Sepiida; family Sepiolidae; genus Sepiola; species Sepiola atlantica. The sequence goes on along the minus strand of OY744518.1, from coordinate 191,011,332 downwards.
TTAAATCGTTTACAAAATAACGTAGGACGTAATATCGGCTGCTTTATTTATGTTCGGCGCGAACGCAGACGCCATAATATTATTGCACAACTCATAATAAAAAAGAACGGAAGCATTAGAGTCCTCGTAAAATTTTACTACGTAAAGGGGTTTGTTTTTAATTTCATCCCCAGACATAGAGAGAGATAGAGAGAGAGAGAGAGAGAGAGAGAGAGAGAGAGAGAGAGAGAGGGGGGGATATAGAATCCAAGATGTCTTCGTAAAATTCTACTCGAGAAAAGTTATCTTTTATTTTTTAAAAGGGGTTTTTTTTTTAAATTTCATTCCCAGACATAGACAGAGAGAGAGAGAGAGAGAGAGAGAGAGAGAGAGAGAGAGAGAGAGTGGGGGGGGGGTGTAGAATCCAAGATGTCTTCTGGCATACGATACCTGCTCGCTAAATAAATTGTTAATTAACCACTCTACGAACAAGTCACGTTGTAATATGAGATCTCGTTAAATAGTTACCGCAACATAACAGAGTCTGCTTTATAATCCACTCTAAAACATATGGGTCGATAAATCAATCAGTCACAAGCGATAAAATAGACATTAGTAAATAGAATATATAGCACTGCTAATGATCTGACCTAATGGTCTATTCAAAGCCAACAGCTTTAACAAGACACAGTAAAACTATTGATTTAAATTGTTAATTATAAAAATGAGGTATTTGCATGCGTGAATATTTTAATTAATTAGCTTAGGTTTGAAATCTTGGACGTGTTTGTATCAGTCATATACTCTATAATTTTGGGAATTCCACGGGGGTGTTTTATTCATATCTCTCTCTCTCTCTCTTACTCTCTCTCTCTCTCTTACTCTCTTTATATATATATATATATATATATATATATATATATATATATATATATATATGTATATTTAGGCAGCATCTTCTCTTGCAGGCAAGTATTGTTGAATATAAGAGACAACTCATGTCTAGATATCCTTTGGTAGATCCTTTCAATATAGTTTCGTAATTATTACATAATTCCCGCCAAACCCTTCTATAATAGTAACACATGGTCTGTACCTGATTAACCTCATTCCCCTGAAGATGGACCCGGCTGGGTCTGAAAGTACTTGGGAGACAAATCCAAACTATGGCAAATTCATCAGCCAATTCCCCTCCGAAACTAAGATCCTGATTCGAACAATTGAAAGGATCTACCAAAGGATATCAAGACATGAGTTGTCTCTTATATTCAACAATGGTTTTTCAAAAAATGTTTATACCTTTACGAAACAATGGTTTATAATAATGTGTCTACTCCTTTCTACGTATTCAAAATGGCGTAACCGCGCTCTAAGACACGGACATTCTTTCTCACCAAGTCTATACCACCAGACGATGAAGAGGAGAAAAAAAAGAAGAAAAAAACACTTTGCTCTGACGAGGAATATTTTATATTCGAAAGCCCAGTTTGAAATAAATAAATATTATTTATTTGTTTCAACAAATTACATTGTTATGGTTTTTCAAAAAATGTTTATACCTTTACGAAACAATGGTTAATAATAATGTGTCTACTCCTTTCTACGTATATATATATATATATATATATATACATGAAGAGTTCGAATGCAAAACGCGATAAACGTCATTTAAAAAATTATGAAGTTATCACTACACAAATTGTTGATTTTAACCACACAAACATACCTTTAAATGTTTTACATAATATGATACCAGCATGATTTAATTTTGCTTTCAATTAAAATAAACTTTTAGTCGTAGTCTGGATTTAGTACATTTGCTCATCTTATTGTTTAAACACATGTGATTTACTGCGTTTTGCATTAGAGCGGGGTCTGATCAACTCTGCTGGGAAGCCATGAAATTAAATACTGTCTTGTTTTTAAATTCCCGAAACAGTTTTTCATGGTAAACAACTGATGATCCCTTAAAATAGTCTTAGAAGCAAACTAATATAATAACTGTAAAAAATAAATTGACTTACATGAGTGATTTTCCACTGAAAGACTTGGGACTAAAAGTTTTTTTGTTTTTTTTTAATATAGTTTTAATGGTTGAGAAACTTCCGAGACTATATATATATATATATATATATATATATATATATATATATATACATATTTATAAATAAATATTAATTATTTATTACCTATATATATATATCTATATCTATATATATATATATATATATATATATATATATATATATATATATATATACAGATAAACACTTATCAAGGGAAAACGCCACTCGAGGGTAAGGATTAATGAGATGGAATGATTGTCACTTGAGAGATGAAGGACCTTATAAAAGTATTAGCTAATAATAATGAGACGAAGAAAGTTCGAATTATTAGTTGAAGACGGTTCATAACCGGAATTTATAGACATTGGATTTGAAGACGACCATGTTTTAATCTGCAGGGAAACAACCACGTAGTAATACGATTTACAGACGGGAAATGTACTCTTCATGACAATATTTCTCTTGAACTAATAGATGAATATATGATTTAATAATATTATGGAAACGTGAGATTTTCTTCCCTTAATGTAATTGTCATTGTCAGCTAAGTGTTCTGCTATTTGAACGATCAATGTTGTTTTGCGAAGGCGCGCATATAAATAGTCAATGGCTGTAATTGAAAACATCAATTTGTTTTTTTATTTTTTAAAGAGAGGTGGTGTCTGATTCACACTGCTGGAGAGCTATGAGAAACATACTGTTTTGTTTTTAAATCCTCGAAACAGTTTTTCGTGTTAAACAACTGATGACCCCTACAAAAATACAAGCATACATTCTTGGAAGCTAAATAATACAGTGATTTGAAGAGATTGATTGACTTTCAAGCAAATAATTTTCAAACCACGAACTTGGGACTGATAGTTTTTGTTTTTGTTGTTGGTATCCTTTTCTCCACATAGTTTTAAAAGTTGAAAAATTTCCAAGACTCTCTCTCTCTCTCTCTCTCTCTCTCTCTCTCTCTCTCATATATATATATATATATATATATATATATATATATATATATATATAGTTTTGGACGTTTTACAACTTTTAAACTATATATATATATATATAATGTATATATACATGTATATATATGTATATATATAATATATATAAATATATATATATATATATATATATATGAGAGAGAGAGAGAGGTTGTGATTTGTCCAGACAGACGTATGTAAATATGATGACACCACACAAAGAGAGTAATTATTTCTCTAAATGCTCGCAGACATATTAAGACAAATTAGGAAGTGTTTCGATCAACATATATTGAGAAAAAGCGAGAGAAATATAGATAGTTAAAAACGAGATAACTGAGTTAATTAGTTAATTATAAATTACGGCTAATTTGAACACTTAAAAGATAATGTATGTATAGATATCTGATATTCTCTAATATATATATATATATATATATATATATATATATATATATATATATATATATAGTTTATTTTTGTTAGCATTGACATTATTTGTAATAGACTGCGTATTTGTCTGGTGTTAGGGTCATGTAAACTATTCACAGAAAAATATTGGTCACTGCGAACTTATTGTTTACTTTCGCTAATCTTCCAAACAAACAGTATTTTCGTATTCATCTATTCTATTAAATCTAACTATTAATCTCATAATTATTCAACTTTAGAACTAACAATATTTTATCAACCGGTATTTTCAAATATTATTGACAGCTTTTTCACCGGTATTGTGTTTTGAATGAAAGCAAGTCAATCCTTGCTCTACTTGGTTTGAAATCTGGATGGGTGTTTGAGAATCGGCTGAAGTTCGGGTCGGGTGTTTATAAGGGAGGGGTGTTCTCTGAATGTCATCTTTAATGTGAGATTTTCGTGTTTTTAACTTGCCAATTTTTTTCTCAAGCTTTTCTCACCTTTCTCCATTCTGTTTTAGAATAGTATGTTCTTTTTTAAGTATTAAATGAGCAATTCTCTGATGAGTAGCATGTCAAACACAAGATTATATATTTTCTTTACGGGTTGTGAAACGTGCGTAAGACGATAAAGAACAAATATAGGCATTCGCCGAAATTATAAAATAATAAAATAAATGAAAATTATTATGTGAATACATGGATTCGCCGAAATATTTATAAAATAAACAAAAATATTGCTGTGGACTGATTTTTCTTTTGTAATTGGAATGCAACTAAAAAGTATATATATATAGAGAGAGCTTGCTACCAGTCCATCTACTGCCAGAACCCCCCCTGGAAGTCTTCTTTTTAAATGGTATTCATCACCACCGTCGCGTTCCACATTATCTCTTTTTTTGCACCCTCTCAGCAACAGCTGCACATAGAGCAGTTTGGGGCCTGTCAGAAAGCTGGTCACCCTCCACCGATGTGCGGCCATTTTTGAACCGGTTTAACCACTCCTTTATTTGTGTCACACATCGCATTTTCGCCAAACACCTGCTGAATCTAACGAGACGGCGATGAAGAACACCATTCCGAAAGAAGGCTTCCAGAGGTGTTTCCGGCAGTGATGGGTCGGTGGGCTAAGTGTGTGCAAGCACAAGGGGCCTACTTTGAAGGAGATTAGGGTCCCAACCCCGTCACGTATTTGAAATATTTTTTCTGGCCTAAGGCCGGATAGGTTTCAGACAGATCTCGTATATACATATGCTTCAAAATTTAAAAAAATATATATATATATGTATATGTATGTGTATTTATCTTTGCTCATGTACATATTTGCATATCTTGCCTCTCTACATAAATTTAAACCCTACTACTATATATATTTCCCAAAATTACAGATATTCTCATTTTTTGCTACTTTGAGCATCTTCCGCTCTTGATAAAGCCTACGCAACAGTTTGGCGAAACGTTGAGTTATCAGGTCTTCCGCTGTTTCTTTTTTCAACGTATATATATATATATATATATATATATATATATATATATATATATATATATATCGAGATGAAGAACCAAAAAAATATTGTTTTTATTTTTTATTTTTATTTTAATAAAAATATCTGCATCTAACATGGTTTTTTGAAGGCATTTTGCCTCTTACTTTATATATATATATATATATATATATATATATATATATATATATATATATATATATAAATATATATATTATGCTCTTATTATTAAATAATTGGGCCCTCTGTTGGATTTCTGTTCACCGAATAAAACCCAAAATAATATATGTATATATATATATATATATATATATATATATATATATATATATATATATATATATATATATATATTGTATATGTGTGTGTGTGTGCATATATGTATGTGTGTGTGTGTCTGTATATATAAACTTCATACACCACTACGTATATATGTTTCATACACCACTAATCACGCTTAATATATATGTGTGCTGTGTAAATAAATTAATATTCAAATTGAATGTTATTTCTTTTAAAGTTTCATGTGTCGTTCTCGACGAAACTGAACAAGTCCTGCAAAAAACATTTATTACGGACATTACGAGAGAAGCCAAATCCCTTCCAAATTAATGTCTACCCGTGTACAGGAGGGAGAAAAGAAATGATTGAACGGTAAAATTTACAAAACTGAAACATCTTTGACAAATGTAACTTCAAGATGGCAGAGAAACAGTTTGAAATAAAATAAATAAAAACAAATCACGCAAACACAGCGAAATTAATGGTCAATGATTTAGCGCGATACCCAAGGGAAATTATTATAGCTTTTCGGAAATGCCTCTTCATGCCTCTTTTAAAAAATGGCGAATGTCAATAATTTCTCAAATTTACTAGTTTATTTACACACACACACACACACACACACACACACACACACACACATATATATATATATATATATATATATATATATATATATGATAAAGAATGGAAAAACTGTTACGACGTAATGGAAGTTGAAAAATGAAAACAAAAAAATATAATTTATGTATTCATCAGTATTTCGACTTTATTACAAGGCTTCCTCAGGATGATTGTCCGAATAAACAATCATCCTGAGGAAGTCTGGTAATGAAGACGAAACGTTGAGTCATACACAAAGTATATTTTTTTGGTTTCAATTTTTCGATGTCTCTCTCTCTCTCTCTCTTTATATATATATATATAAATATATATATATATATATATATATATATATATATATATATATATATATATATATATATATATATATATATATATATGGTAGTTTTTATTTACACAGGCATGTACAAAATCTGCGACACTGGCATGTCGATGTTATCGATCAACAGTTACTATAAACTGAGATCTCATCAGGTAGAGCCAGAATCCGATCTTAACCTCAGATCATATTTGGAGAGAACAAAATATTCTCTCCATGAGTTCTCAGTGTATAATAGCTGTTGATCGATAACATCGACATGCCAGTGTCGCAGATTTTGTACATGCCTGTGTAAATAAAAACTACCATATATAAACCTCTATTTTGATATTGAGCACTTTCTATAAACCCGGTTGAAATACTCTGGATTACAACCCTGTGGATATTTTTTATCTGGATTATTGCCATTATTATGTCTTCGGCCTCTCTGTACAACGGTTTGTCAGGACAACCTTACATGAGATTATTTCCCCCTACAAACAAACCCTGGCCAAATATTCAGATTAACATAGTATCCGAAGCCAAATAAGATCCTCTCGACTCGACAATACACTAGCTCACAAACAGAATGGTGCACCTTCTCCTAGTAATGTTTCCACAAGTAACAGCACTTAGCTGGATACTCCACTAGACTAAATGAATTATTTTCCTGGAATCTGGCAAGACTAAAAAGCCTACAAAAAATATATACTATTAGATAATTAACTGGAAACTAATGTTCTTAACTTCTTTAAAATCTCAACGTTTGGGAGATGAAAGGCAACTTTAATAGAATGTTCGAATACCTATATATCTCATATAAAGATCAAGTGTTAGCTCAATGAAGGGGCCTCTTAATTTCTGAGAATTTCGACTGGAGAAAAATGTTATATATATATATATATATATATATATATATATATATATATATATATATATATATAAATATATGATAAAATATAATAAAATAAATATTTTTTCAGATTTTAAATTTTGGCTTTTTCTACTGCCAACTTATCTATCTATGTTTATTCATCTGATGATAATATTTTAATCTTTGAAAAGCCTTGACTTAAGGAAAGAATAATAAACATATTTTTATTTTTACCGAGTACACCTTGCATTGAACAATCGAAGTTGAAATAAATTTGTCATTGGTACATGTTTATCCCTCTTCTTTCATCTACCTTTTTATATATATATATATATATATATATATATATATATATATATATATATATATATATATATATATATATATATATATGTGAAAAAATGCTCGGCGCGTCGAGAGATTAACGAGAAAAATTGCAAAACGAGAGAGCTCCGTGGTTTTTAACGAAGCTTGTATATATATATATATATATATATATATATATATGTATATATATATATATATATATATATATATATATATATATATATATATATATATATACACGTATGAATAAATGGGATAGTTTTTTCCACCTATCGTAACTATACTAACATAAAAACTGTATATACTTATTTAATTCTGTGATTCAACATTTTATTTACCTCCCCAGGAGGTTAGGCACAAGGCCAGGTTTATCTTACTCCCACAAGGTAAGATGTGACCCAAGCTCGGGTCGGGAAAGTGGGGTTTGAAAAGCCAGCGCCCGAGAAGGTGAGCACTCTGGGTATTAAAAATTGCCTGGGCAGCCCCGTCGGCATTCCCTGGTAGGGGCGCCTCAGGCAGTAAGCAATAAACTTACTCCTCCCTAAAGAGGGGAGGCAAAGCCTGGGAGGGTGTACCTCCTAGAACTGCACAGGACAGACCCATAGACAGGCGTAAATCAAGCCCCGAAGGCCAAGACGATACCAGTTTATGGGGTGTATCAATCAATGATACAACATGTTATTTACCTCCCCAGGAGGTTAGGCACAAGGCCAGGTTTATCTTACTCCCACAAGTAAGATGTGACCCAAGCTCGGGTCGGGAAAGTGGGGTTTGAAAAGCCAGCGCCCGAGAAGGTGAGCACTCTGGCCATTAAAAATTGCCTGGGCAGCCCCGTCGGCATTCCTCGGTAGGGCCGCCTCAGGCAGTAAGCAATAAACTTACTCCTCCCCAAAGAGGGGAGGCGAAGCCTGGGAGGGTGGACCTCCTAGAACTGCACAGGACAGACCCATAGACAGGCGTAAATCAAGCCCCGAAGGCCAAGACGATACCAGTTTATGGCGCGTATCGATGATACAACATTTTATTTACCTCCCCAGGAGGTTAGGCACAAGGCCAGGTTTATCTTACTCCCACAAGTAAGATGTGACCCAAGCTCGGGTCGGAAAGTGGGGTTAAAAGCCAGCGTTCGAGAGGTGAGCACTCTGGCCATTTAAAAATTGCCTGGGCAGTCCCGTCGGCATTCCCCGGTAGGGGCGCCTCAGGCAGTAAGCAACAAACTTACTCCTCCCCAAAGAGGAGAGGCAAAGCCTGGGAGGGTGGACCTCCTAGAACTGCACAGGACAGACCCATAGACCGGCGTAAATCAAGCCCCGAAGGCCAAGACGATACCAGTTTATGGCGCGTATCGATGATACAACATGTTATTTACCTCCCCAGGAGGTTAGGCACAAGGCCAGGTTTATCTTACTCCCACAAGTAAGATGTGACCCAAGCTCGGGTCGGAAAGTGGGGTTTGAAAAGCCAGCGCCCGAGAAGGTGAGCACTCTGGCCATTAAAAATTGCCTGGGCAGCCCCATCGGCATTCCTTGGTAGGGGCGCCTCAGGCAGTAAGCAATTAACTTACTCCTCCCCAAAGAGGGGAGGTAAAGCCTGGGAGGGTGGACCTCCTAGAACTGCACAGGACAGACCCATAGACCGGCGTAAATCAAGCCCCGAAGGCCAAGACGATACCAGTTTATGGCGCGTATCGATGATACAACATGTTATTTACCTCCCCAGGAGGTTAGGCACAAGGCCAGTTTTATCTTACTCCCACAAGTAAGATGTGACCCAAGCTCGGGTCGGAAAGTGGGGTTTGAAAAGCCAGCGCCCGAGAAGGTGAGCACTCTGGCCATTAAAAATTGCCTGGGCAGCCCCATCGGCATTCCTTGGTAGGGGCGCCTCAGGCAGTAAGCAATTAACTTACTCCTCCCCAAAGAGGGGAGGTAAAGCCTGGGAGGGTGGACCTCCTAGAACTGCACAGGACAGACCCATAGACCGGCGTAAATCAAGCCCCGAAGGCCAAGACGATACCAGTTTATGGCGCGTATCGATGATACGAC
>OY744518.1:190994451-190996951 GCA_963556195.1 Sepiola atlantica | reverse complement strand
TATATATATATATATATATATATATATATATATATATATATATTGGTACATAAAAATTAGTACAACATTCGTACCGTCGGTTTCAAGCACATAGGGACTTAACCATCCGGGCTGTGCTGTAAACCAACGGTACGAATGTTGTACTAATTTTTCTGTACCAAAATAAATGAATAAATATTACGTTCTTAATTTTAAATTTTAAATTTTAATTCTCAATTAATTGAGCACTCTGCTGGGATTTTTCCTGCTATATTACAAAGAAGTTATATATATATATATATATATATATATATATATATATATATATATATATATATATATATAATGACCTTTTGTGTAGTTTTCGAATCAAATAAAACGAGTTAATAATTATTTCAATTCGATTTGAATTCCATTGTTAAAAAAGAACTTCTCGACTTGATGAAATTCATGTCACGAATTCTCGTGTTTTCACGATTAACAAAAGACTTTTGACTTTTTTTACTTTTCTCGCCCGATGGATCCAGGTAAGCAGTAATCAAATCTCCCATCTACCCTTGTGTATCGCCTACCCGTAATCTACCCGAAACTCTCCTGTTCTATTTTGTTTTGTTTAAACAGCGTTTTTTCCTTTTTTTTTCTGTTTATATTTTGAGAGACATGGCTCGATTAAGTCGTTTTATGTCCATTAGGGGTCGTTTTTTGAGCTTAGCTTCTTTTTAGTGTTTTTTTTATCGAATGGATATTAGTTTGGTAGATTGTGTGAATCATTCGAACTGCATTTAAACCCTTTTTGAAATCTTCGATTGAGAAAAAAACTGCACTTTACGTCTACGTTTTCGAAAAAAAAGGAGTTTGAAGTTTTCGTTATTATTTGAAGTTCGTCTGAAAAAAATAACTGCATTTGAAGTGTTTATTTTGGAAAATAAGTATATTCAGAGTTTTCTTTAATAATTGTAAGTTCGTCTGAAAAAATAACTGTATGTAAAGTGTTTATTTTGGAAAATAAGTATATTCAGAGTTTTCTTTAATATTTGAAGTTCGTCTGAAAAAATAATTGTATGTGAAGTGTTTATTTTAGAAAATAAGTATATTCAGAGTTTTCGTTAATATTTGAAGTTCATCTGAAAAAAATAACTGCATGTGAAGTGTTTATTTTGGAAAATAAGTATATTCAGAGTTTTCGTTAATATTTGAAGTTCGTCTGAAAAAAATAACTGCATGTGAAGTGTTTATTTTGGAAAATAAGTATATTCAGAGTTTTCGTTAATAATTGTAAGTTCGTCTGAAAAAAATAACTGTATGTGAAGTGTTTATTTTGGAAAATAAGTATATTCAGAGTTTTCGTTAATATTTAAAGTTCATCTGACAAAAATAACTGCATGTGAAGTGTTTATTTTGGAAAATAAGTATATTCAGAGTTTTCGTTAATATTTGAAGTTCGTCTGAAAAAAATAACTGTATGTGAAGTGTTTATTTTGGAAAATAAGTATATTCAGAGTTTTCGTTAATATTTGAAGTTCATCTGAAAAAAATAACTGTATGTAAAGTGTTTATTTTGGAAAATAAGTATATTCAGAGTTTTCGTTAATATTTGAAGTTCGTCTGAAAAAAAATAACTGTATGTGAAGTGTTTATTTTATGAAAATAAGTATATTCAGAGTTTTCGTTAATATTTGAAGTTCGTCTGAAAAAAATAACTGCATGTGAAGTGTTTATTTTGGAAAATAAGTATATTCAGAGTTTTCGTTAATATTTGAAGTTCGTCTGAAAAAATAACTGTATGTGAAGTGTTTATTTTGGAAAATAAGTATATTCAGAGTTTTCGTTAATATTTGAAGTTCATCTGAAAAAAAATAACTGTATGTGAAGTGTTTATTTTGGAAAATAAGTATATTCAGAGTTTTCGTTAATATTTGAAGTTCGTCTGAAAAAAATAACTGTATGTGAAGTGTTTATTTTGGAAAATAAGTATATTCAGAGTTTTCGTTAATATTTGAAGTTCGTATGAAAAAAATAACTGCATGTGAAGTGTTTATTTTGGAAAATAAGTATATTCAGAGTTTTCGTTATTATTTGAAGTTCATCTGAAAAAAATAACTGTATGTGAAGTGTTTATTTTGGAAAATAAGTATATTCAGAGTTTTCGTTAATATTTGAAGTTCGTCTATATTTGAAGGCTTTGTTTAGGAAAATAACTACATTTAAAGTGTTTGTAATTATTCGAACTGGATATGATTTTAACTGCATTAGTTTGAGAAGAAAAACCTACAGACCGTTTTATTGTACATTTCTAGCTATTTCTTTATTATAGTTTATTTATACCCACAATTCTCTGTCCGTTCGCCCATCTGTCTGTCTGTTTCACTCACTCACTCACTCATATATATACATATATATATATATATATATATATATATATATATATATATATGTGTGTGTAATATTTATAAATAATTATTACTTATTTGTTACCTACAGACATAGATGTTTCATGCTAACGCAATCTTCAGTTAATTCT
>OY744518.1:190976951-190979451 GCA_963556195.1 Sepiola atlantica | reverse complement strand
GGCCAAGACAATACCGCTCTATGGGGTGCTGTATCAATCGGAACAGATACTACACTTTGATCTTGACCAAAAGACGGGCCAGGATCATGAGCCTTCGGGTCACCCTCGACTACGGTCTATAATTTTTGTTTACTTATGTAACAATATTAGCGTGTTTAGACGATGTGTGTATGAGTACTGTTATGCACACGTGTGTGTGTTCATTTGTGTGTGGAGGCGTACATAAAAATTGAGGGAGCGAGACAAGTGAGTGGGTGGGTGGGTGGATGCGTGGTTGGTGTTGCGAGATGAACCCGTGTCAGTTATCCAAAACGGAAGCAAGACATGCGAATGTTCGATCAGCCGGCCAGATCACCTTTCATCAATTGTCTATCCTTTTGTTCGTCAGACTTACACAATTCGATATGCGATACCGTCGACCCAAACCCCCGACTCGCTATTAAATAACAGCAAGCCACCCGTCCACCCCAAAAGACACACCTGGATTTTGCCATTTGATTGACTCACAAGTTTGCTTCTTTTTTTTAGTTATTTCTTGTTAATTTCATTTCAATTTCGATATTTTCTCTAATACTTTGTTTTAACACTCGCACCAACAACTACACGCACGAGGGCACGTGCGCGCACACACACACACACACACATATATATATATATATATATATATATATATATATATATATATATATATATATATATATATATATGTGTGTGTAATTCGGAAGAACAACCGAGACCTCCAAAAATAGAATTTGTACGTTTAACTTTTGTAAGTATGAATGTCCAAAAAGACAATAATATCACTAAAAATCTAAATCAAGGTTAATATCTTATAAATATATATAAATATATATATATATATATATTTGTATATATAATTATAACTAAGTAGAATAGAAATGTATGACATATTCACTATTTTGCAATGATCATGCTCCCAAAAGTTCAGTACAAACAATATTTGTCTATGCATGCATATATTTCTGAAATTTCACTGTTATTATCATCTACAGAACAATATTTCTTTATCAATACGATTCATAATATATATCAATACGATATATATATATATATATATATATATATATATATATATATATATATATATATATATATATATATATATGTCATACACGGATAGCTGTTTCGTTATATGACGCCACTCTTGTGTAGCTAGACGTGGCGAATGTTTCTACGCTTAAATTCAAAACGCTTTTAAATGTGACTAGCAGCAAGGTTATTTACCTATCTTAATAGAATTATAGCACGTATGTTTTTTTTATTTAAATTCTTGCTCCGTGTTATTCAGAGAACTCTATTCTAATGACGAAGAGAAATAAGGTACGCTATGTGGAAACCGTTCTCTCTCACTATTTATTTTATATATATATATATATATATATATATATATATATATATATATATATATATATATATATATATATATATATATATATATGTATGTTTTGTTTATTGTCTATGTACGTATAAGTTTCGTCCTTTTATAATCGTGGCTCATCAGCATAGAGATATGACTATTCACTACTGGTCGTGCGATACGAAACCCCGGATTCCGAGTATTTTACTCAAATCCCTACATCTAGAACCACTCGGTTAAAGCTGAAAAGCGAATAAACAGTGATAATTTTAACACTTCATCCGACGGCTTGACGTCATATAAATAGAATGAATAATCCAACGTAATAAAGCATGAAACACATTATACTTGATAATGGTTTATATGTTCTATCGATGTTTGCCTTTATTCAAAAGGCATTCTCAAAAGTTAGGGGGTCCATATAATTTTATTTTTCTTAATTTTTAAAAAAGTTTTTCATGAACAGATCATTATTAATTTTTAAATATATATTCTCCGCAACCCGATGAGTAAAATGGACATCTTTTTTGTAAACTGTACCATTTAGGGGTTGCGCCCACCTAAACTCAAAAAAACTTTTTAAATAATTTAGATGCCCAAAAGTTTAATAGAGGAAAGAATTACTCTAAATCAATTGTTGAGTAATACATTTAAAAAATAAATTCAGTGCAAACTTGTGTGCTTCAATAATATGTATGTTCTTGTTAAACTATTGAACTTATCATTATGCATTATATAATATGTATTCTAGGCAACAGGGTAAGGAACGTTGGCACATTATTTATTTTGTAAATTTTACTATTAAAGGGAGTGCCACCGAAACCGTACCATGTACACCAAAAGAAAGAAAAAAATTAAAATTCGAAACCACTGCTATAGTTATTGCTTATATCCGTATTTATATATATATATATATATATATATATATATATATATATATATATATATATGTAAAAATTAAAATGGAATAAAGGATAAGCAAATCAACAACTAGCAAAAGTAAACTCAAAAAGACATATGTAATAGTTCTACCAAAATATTTTGATTGTTAAAATACAATCATCATCAATTGATAGCAAAACTTTAATTAAAAACAAAAGTTTTCAAATGTATACAAATAAC
>OY744518.1:190941951-190974451 GCA_963556195.1 Sepiola atlantica | reverse complement strand
ATTACGAATTACTTAAGACTTCTACCCACTCATGGCTGACGGAAGGAGAACAAGCTACCCTCGTGGATTAAAAAAAGGGTTACAGATTCCCGAGTTCGACATAAAGATACGCGAGTTCGACGAGACGCATCCGTAAAAGGTCGAACGATATCTTAGCTGAAACGTTGTGAGAATAACATTCAATATGAAAACAACTATGCGACAAATAAATGTTACCAAAGGCAAGATAAATTACTCGTCTCCCTACTTGGATAGATTTTTTTGTGTTTTAACTTATTTTAACGCGTTTTTACTTCCATAAAAAGGGTTCGAAAAGTTCACGTTAGAATGAAACAAAATGGTATGGGGGGGGGCATGTAATGCCTCGATAATCGCTCCAAAATACGAAATTATTAATTTGAATTTATCTTTTTAAATTTGAGATTTTATAATTTTAAGTTTTTTTTAATTTGAAGCTAATCTTGTTTAATCTGAAGTTTATCTTGTTTAATTTGAAGTTGATTTTGTTTAATTTCAACTTGCTCTTGTTTAATTTGTAGTTGCTCTTGTTTAATTTGAAGTTGCTCTTGTTTAATCTGAAGTTGCTCTTGTTTAATTTGATGTTGCTCTTGTTTAATTTGTAGTTTCTCTTTTTTAATCTGAAGTTGCTCTTGTTTAATTTGTAGTTTCTCTTGTTTAATTTAAAGTTGATCTTGTTTAATTCAGTGTTGGGTTTTTCATAAATTTTCACTTGATATTTTCATTCATTTATGGTTAAGTTTTTCTTTTAATTTGAAATTCAACCATTTTAATTTGAGAATACAAATGTGAAGTCACGTGATTCTGGTGTGAAATACTTTCTTCTGCACTTTTCCCCCTTATTAAATAATATAGTCTTTCTTTTCAAATGTTTGTCTCGGTATCAAGACCAAGTATAAACACAAAAATGGCTGCTCGCCTCCTGTCTTTCAGCGCCATTGTTTTTGTTTTTTTTTAATCTATGCGATTACGTAGCGAGATCTGAGCGGGAATTAAGTATCTCAACTAACCTGGGAGAGCACAAAGAAATATGATCACACAAGCAGACCCTCCGCCATTAAATAATCTTTAAAACATAAAAAAAAATACAAAAACGAGGACGATGGAAAGAAAATAAAGACATATCAAGCCATTTAAGTTGATAAGACAAAAAAAGTAGGTATATCAAGGGAGGCGCGAAAGCGCTCTATCCCTGAATAAACTCACGAATGGCCTATGCTGGAAATCTCATTTCTTTGATCAATCATAACTCAAAAACCAATAAACCAAATTAGTTAAAACTATGCACACATTTTTTATTTGATAGGTTCTATAAGTGTGTAGAATTTCAGCATCATTATTCAAGCAACTCAGAGATCCAGAGAGTTCAATCATGAAATCATGTTATCTGTGTGTACGTACGTACGTATGTGCCACCCTGTATCTCATCAACCATTTGATGGATTTAGCTGATTTTTGGCAGAGATAGAGGTTCTAGGGTCTAGTTGATGGCATTTTAATTTCAGTTTACCATATACCTTAGTTTTCCAGAAAATTCCAAAAAACCTTATGAGAAGGCATTGTATTGAGGCATAGCCTTTACAAAAGTAGTGGCATTCCATGATAAATGCCAGTATACTGAAATCATATGCCCTTAATAGGGTTAAGATGAAAATTCATATACACTAAATGTACAAAAGCAAGGAAATTCCCAAATTTTTACACTTTTATTGTCATTAAGGGTTTGACTACATATCAACCAAACCATTTCATTATCACATCACTACAGTATAAATCTCTATGCATGAGTGGATGAAGTGTGTGAGGTGCGCTGAAGAAAAATTCCTACCAGTAAAATACATAGTCATGTTGTGCTCGCATACCGTTAATGACAATAAAAGTGTACACATTTATGAATTTCCTTGCTTTTGTACATTTAGTGTATATGAATTTTCATCTTAACCCTATTAAGGGCATATGATTTCCGTATACTGGCATTTTTCATGGAATTTCTGTAGGGGTCGTTTTTACTGTTTATCGTTTGACTTGTTTGGTTTGGTTTGTTATATTTTCAATTAACGATACGTGTATGAATCATTACACACCCGTGACGTCGTCGATACAAAATCGCTAGGACGCCGATGTTTAGTTTTTAATTTTTTTTAATTTTAAAGCGAAAAACAGTCACAGGAAACATCAGAGAGGCTACTTTCGTACGGGGTGACGGAATTAATTACAAACCGGAATTAATTACAAATCTAAATATAAGTATAATTTACAAATTTCTTTAAAAAATATGATAAATATATTTTACAATTTTCTTTAAAAAATATGATAAATATACTTTACGAATTTTCTTAAATGCTAGAATATACTACAAATTTCTTTAAAAAATATGATTAATATACGACTTTACACATTTCTTTAAAAAATATGATTAACATACGACTTTATAAATGCTTGATGATAAAATGAAATGAAACTTTTTTTTTAATTCGTACAATATAATTTTGCAAAGGAAAGAAATAAAATGAGATTTATCAGTTGAATAACAAATAAAATTGATAAATTAAGTCCAAGTTGTAATTAATTTCGAGTTGTAATTACCTCCTGGATGTAATTAATTCCGAACCCCTTCGTACGCATATGAGAGAGTGGGTGTGAAAGAGAGAGAGACAGATAGACAGACGGATAGCTCATCCCGCTGGACTTAGTTACATTGTGAGCAACCGTTTCCTATTGGAGACAGCACTCAGGTCACGTATTTCTTTTTTCGAGTCTTGCTAGTCAAAGAAACAGAAAATCTCGGCCCGGAAGTGACGTGGTCACCACTGGTCCTTAAAAGTGGCAGTCAACTTTTACATTCAAACACGGCGTTTGTTATTCATTCCTTGGAGTTGGTTGTTGTTTATTTTACGGCATATCAACCATTGTTGGCTCATTTTATACCGACATCCTACAAATGTACGATTAGTTTCATAATTAATTTGTTTTACATAAATAAATAAATAATCTGTAAACTATTGTTTCTATATAACGTCTTAATCCAGCGTAATCACTTTGTCACACAAGTTCCGATTACATCACCGAAGTTAAGCTACTTTGAGCCTAGTGAGTAACAAATGGGTGGTCATTTGGGGATGCCAGGCATATATAGCTGGAAGTCAACAAATATAATTACACTATAGCGCGTGTCTACTGTCATTATTTTACAATAGTGCATTGTCTATCCAAATAATTTTACTATAACAAGTGGTCTACCAGTGACATTCCCCTATAACATTTTATTAATACACATATTGATATGATAGCGCGTAATCTACCAGCGTTATTCTACTATAGAGCGTAATCTACCAGTATTCTACTATAGAGTGTAATCAATCAGTATTCTTCGATAGAGCGTAATCTACCAGTATTATTCTATAGAGCGTAATCTACAAGTATTCTACTAGCGTAATCTACTAGTATTCTACTATAGAGCGTAATCTATCAGTATTATTCTACTATAGAGCGTAATCTACCAGTATTATTCTACTATAGAGCGTAATCTATCAGTATTATTCTAATTTAGAGCATAATCTATAAGTATTATTCTACTATAGAACGTAATCTACCAGTATTATTCTACTATAGAGCGTAATCTATCAGTATTATTCTACTATAGAGCGTAATCTACCAGTATTATTCTACTATAGAGCGTAATCTATCAGTATTATTCTAATTTAGAGCATAATCTATAAGTATTATTCTACTATAGAACGTAATCTACCAGTATAATTCTACTATAGAGCGTAATCTATCAGTATTATTCTACTATAGAGCGTAATTTATCAGTATTATTCTACTATAGAGCGTAATCTTCCAGTATTATTCTACTATAGAGCGTAATCTTCCAGTATTATTCTACTATAGAGCGTAATCTACCAGTATTCTACTATAGAGTGTAATCTACCAGTATTCCACCATAGAACGTAATCTACTCGCATGATTCTACTAAGCGCACAAATTACGAGTATTATTCTACTATAGGGCATAATTTACCAATGTGATTCTATAATAGCGAATAATCTAGCTGAATTATTCTACTATAGATACAGTCAGAGAAACGGTGAGCACGGAGGGATTTCCAAAGGCCGGCAGCATGATGAAAGAAGCTATTGGAGTAGAAGGCTCTCTGGCATCTGGGGACCTCCACAGTGAATGGATGAGATTTAGGTGATTGTCGGGTTGTCGAGTGTATTAACATCGAGGGGGCACCAGAGCAGCAAGTTCATCGGAGCACATTCCATTGAAGTACTGGTAAATCGAGCACAAGGATGCAACATTGCGGCAATGGGACATGGGCTGGAGCTTAGTGGATACTGAGGGGCCTATTAGATTAGCGACTCTTTTGGGGACCTTGTCTAAGAGGGAGCGACTAGATGTTTCAACAATACTCCATGTATGGGCGGATTGTGGTTTTGTAGAGATATAGGATCCTGTCAGGTGTGAGAAGTTTTCTAGCACGGTAGAGGGCGCCGACATTCTTTGCAGCAGCCTTGGCAATGGCTTCTGATTCTGTCTAGTTTATTTCTTTTTATTTCTATTTTTTCTGTAATCTCCGTAGTGTACCGAAAATTATGATCATGGGCGACGCCAGTTAGCCCTGCTAGTACGATATTAACTATTTCCTAGATATGTTCATATATTTATTGCAATTTATTGAGATATGCTCTTCGTTTTTGTTCAATCCCTGAAGTGATCTCTCACAAGTATGAAATAAATCCGTAAAGTGATGGCTGTCGCCCGTCCGTCCACTGGTGGCGGTGTAAGCTGGTTTAGAACGCCCGAAGAGATTATCAATTCTCTACGCTACCCCACCAAACAACCCTGAGCCGATTAAATCGATCGAGGGGAGAAAATGAACTTGAGAGCGTGAGTCCATCGAGCGTGTTGCTGGCCGCGGACTCATTTATCTTCCCGGCATGATGTTGCCCCGTTTTGAAGATGGAGTTCCTCTCTGACATGTTTCACTGGCTTATCTCCCTTTTTGCTGCGCCGAACAGCTTCTCGACCTGGTAAAGTCATACCCCAGCCACCACCGACCGTCGCCATCAATTTTCTGATAGTCTATTCGTAAGAATCGATTGTTAGGGGTTTGAATGAAATATGGACTTCAGACTGGCTTCGTAAGCGTTTCATTTCGCCTCACTCGTCTAGATCCTTTGATTCTGAGCTCGAAGGGCAAACCGTTTCCTCGAATACGTACATGTGATCATATATGTAGAACATATCTAGTAAATAATATCTTTCTTTCTTTCTTTCTTTCTTTCCCTCTTTCTTCTTTTTTTGCATACGAATCAGTAATTCTGATTATTCGGATTATTATACTCATATTGGTTGTTGTTTCATAAGGTTTCGGCTATATATATATATATATATATATATATATATATATATATATACATATATATATATATATATATATATATAGTATACATATATATATGTATGTGTGTATATATATATATATAGTATACATATATATATGTCTGTGTGTATATATATATATATAGTATACATATATATGTATGTGTGTATATATATATATAGTATACATATATATATATATGTCTGTGTGTATATATATATATATATATATAGTATACATATATATATATGTATGTATATATATATATATTTATATATATATATAGTATACAGATATATATGTCTGTGTGTATATATGTATGTATATATATATATATATTTATATATATATATAGTATACATATATATGTCTGTGTGTGTATATATATAGTATACATATATATATGTATGTGTATATATATATATATATATATTAGTATACATATATATATATGTGTGTGTATATATAGTATATATATGTATGTGTGTGTATATATATATAGTATATATATATATACATATGTGTGTATATATATAGTATATATATAGTATATATATGTGTGTATATATAGTATATATATGTGTGTGTATATGTATATATACTATATATATATGTGTGTTTATATATATATATAGCATACACATATGTGTGTATATGTGTTTGTGTATATATACATATAGTATACATATATATGTGTATATATATAGTATATATATATTTATATATAGTATATATGTATATATGTATATATATATATATTTATATATATATATATATATATATATAGTATACATTTTTATTTATACACACATTTTGTAAAAAAATATTTTCTACCAAAAATGTTTGTTTAAATAAATGAAAATATGAATAAAAATTATACTAAAAAAACACTGGAATTTCATTGGATTAACATCTAGGAAACAAAAATAATACATGCACTATATATATATATATATATATATATATATATATATATATATATATATATATATATGATAATTTTATTTACACAGACATGTACAAAATCTGCGACACTGGCATGTCGATGTTATCGATCAACAGTTACTATAAACTGAAATCTCATCAGGCAGAGTTAGAATCCGATCTTAACCTCAGATCATATTTGGAAAGAATGAAATGGAGGGATAAAGAAAGAGAAGAAGAAGAAAAGAAATTTAACATTTCAAAAATTGGGGCCGTTAAAAAATTTAAAATGTAAAATTTAAAAAATCTAAAAACAAAAACAAAAAACAAAAAACAAAAAATCTGAAAAGTCTAAAATCTAAAATCTGAAACAAACAGGACAAATAAATAAATAAATAAATAAATATATAAAAATAAGGTGGAAAAAGAGGCATATAATGAAGGGAGAAGTGATAGGAAGGTAGACACATAAAGGAAAAGAATGAGAAGAAAAGAAAACGTTTGTTGATTCAGATCGAGAGAGAAGAGATAGGAAATAGAAAGTAGGAGGGGGGAGGTGTAAATGCACGAATCAAGTGTCAAAAAAGAAAACGACAGTTATTTTCAAGCAGAGCTTATAAATGTATTTTTCAAGTGAGCTATAATATTGTGTATATGAGTGTATGTGTGCGTGCGGGCAAACCGATCAGACGCGTGTAAATGGTGTTGTTGTGGGGTGTTAATCAAATGTGTCGCCGATTCTGAATTTATATTATCTTTGCATTTTGTCTAGAGTTTATTAGCTTACCATTAATAAATTAATAAATCGAATAAATATATTCGTTAAGTATAACAGGATTAGTAGTAGTAACAATAATAGTAATAATAATAATGGACACCCATAATAATTGAGATGAAATAATGAAAATAATAATGGATGATAATAAAAATAATAATAATAGTTTAATGTAATTTAAAAGTACTAAAAAAATATAACTAAAGAATAACTAGAAAATGCCGGCGTTATTAATTATTATTAATAATAATAATAATAATAATAATAATGATAATAATAATAATAGCAATAAAAATAGTAATAACAATAACATCGACGACAACAACGATAATGGTGGTCAATAATATTTAAGAATTTATTTTAAAAATAATAGTTTAGGAAAGAAATAGAATAATTAATGAATATTAGAAATACTAGCGCAACAAAAACAACAAATACCAAGGCCTGTAACGGCACAAACAAAAAAGAATTCCGAAATTAATAAGATTAAAGTAAAAAAAAATTAATCTTGCATTGATAATGGCTTATATTTTCAATTTATAATATATATACATATATATATATATATATATATATATATATATATATATATATATATATATATATATATATAAAATAAAGATATAATGTATACCTTTAAATTAGAACATATCATGAAATAATTGATGCTCTATATACGAGATAGAGCAACTATATAGACAAGTGAAATATGAGTGTTTTACATCACCCGTCTATCCTTTTACACTATTCTCTCTTTGCTACCCCCTCTTCTTTAATCTCAACCTGATTGAATTTGAATTTGAATTTCTATAACAGCTCAGTCAACTTTTCGATATCTGCAGAGACGCTAGTTTTTTTACCGACTCTCTGCCCGGATTGAAAACTATTTCTTATTATCTCATTTTGAATTCAAATCCATAAACAACTATATCTGGAAAGTCCATGGGAGTCCTTCGAATGACTTTTAATACACAACTTACATCGTAAACATTTACAGTGTAACCTCCTGCAACCGGATTACCTATGCTTATAATGGTTCGCCTTCTTCGAAATTGAACGGATTGTAGAATTTTAGGACCCCAATCTTTGGTCTGGATTTACTGCTTTTGTAACTTGCTGCTATAGGTTTCATGAGGCCTTCAACGGTGAACTTTTACATATATTTTCAACCTCTTCTCTTTGCATTGCACATTCTCTATAGTTTTGGTCCCCCGATTAAAAAAATTGGGAGAACTATGTCTTGAGGCATTTTCGTCCGTGTGTGTGTTCGTGTGTGTGTCCGTCCGGATTTTTCTCCGCACCCATCCATTAAATTTCTCTGAAATTTTGCATGAAGTTGTAACTTTGGTCAGGTTAGTAAGTGACGTTCTCCGATTTTTGAAACAAAATCTGATTAGCCCCCCCCCACCCCAGTGGGTCAAAAGCCCCCGAAATGGCCGAAAGTTAATTTTTTTGCCCCATAACTCTTAATCCATCCATTCAATTTCTCTGAAACTTGGCCAAACTGTGGAGGCAATTGTTCCTAATAGAAACTAAGTATCGCTGACCTTGAAAAAAAATCTGGTTCGCGCCCCCAAGGGGTCAAAAGCCCCCATAAATGGCAAAAAATGACCCTTTTCTCCCATAACGTTTGATCCATCCATTCAATTTTTCTGAAACTTGGCCAAAATGTAGAGGCAATTGTTCTGGATATAAAATGAGCATCCTTGACATCAGAAAAATTCTGGTTCACGCCCCAGGGATCAAAGGGGGGTCAAAAATGCCCCAATTTGCCCAAATTTATTGCATTTTACACTCGTCACATACAGAAAGGGGGCCACGCATGCGCGGCTTGCATATATTTGTATTTATCTTTCTCATATTTATGCCGCTAATGATAAGATTCCATTCTTTGAAAAGTCATGGCGTAAGGAAGAGAAAAATTAATATATTGTATTTTTACAATTTTTTTCTTATCTTTTACTCGTCTATATAAATAAATGATATATCAAAGAGCCTTAGAACGTTATCATAACTGATCAAAAATTATTTAAAAAAAAACGTCTACCAGACCTTTACAAAAACATCATGTTCATACTAGCATGTACAGCATATAGTCCAAGCAAAACAATTAAAACATGCGATCCCAAGCGTGTCTGTAAAATAATCTGATTAAGAAATAAAAGTCACTAAAATAATCCTCGTTCCTTTCGTAAAAAAAGTCAAACAAGTTTTCCTTTTACTCCGGGGCAACGCCGGGTCGGTCCAGCTAGTGTTATATATATATATAATATTTTACTTACGTACGACGTCGTTTCGAGCTTACAGCTCTCCTCATCGCAGAGAAATAACAATCTCAGACGGTCACAAGGCGCAGACCCAGTTAACAGAGACAGCTTGAATCTTTAAGCATTCACTTAGTTCCTTAGGCGACGGGGGATTGTCACGTAATAACGGGAAAAGTAAGTTATATATAACACTGAAAGTGGCGTGTGTAAACATAAAGACATTCGATAGAACTCGACGACAGAGCCGGAGTCTTGCACTGGGAATTCAGGTGAATGTATATTTTTAATCACTCCAACAGTGCTCTTACTTTTAATTTTACTGAAAGGAGCTTCTCGTAATATTTAATTATAAGTCTGATTTGCGAATTAGAGCGAACGCTTCTTTCAAAGCAGATAGAAAATTAAAAAAAGTACTTTGGTCAGTAGAATTAGAAAAAGAGAAGAGGAAACAGACAGAAAGTGCGAGAGAGAGAGACAGAGGAAGGGGGATGAAGGTTAATCTTGATTGAAGAGGACAGCGCATGCGTAAAACTCAGAGAAAGCCTGCGCGGAATTACCGGAAGTAAAAGGATTGTATCGTCAATGGTCTTAAACTGTTTCTACACATGTCAGATATCTATATTAACGGCAATGTGTGTAAAACGCCCTAAAGTTAAATACTCGCACTTCATATATATATATATATATATATATATATATATATATATATATATATATATATATATATAATACTCTGCAGGTGTATTTCGATTATTCATTGATATCTGCGGTTTCATTAGGCATGGGAAATCTTGCACGTTCGGGTACAGAATAGAGCATGTGCCCCGTTCGTCAGTCAGTGCTCTGTTTATCTATATCTCTCTATCGCTTTCTCTCTATCGCCTCTACTCTATCGGTCTCTATACCCTCTATTTCTCTTTCTTTCTCTCTGTATCCCCCACTTGACCTCTTTCTATCTATATCCCCTTTCCCGCTCTCTTGCGTTCTCTTTGTATCCCCCCTCTTTTTTCTTTTTTTTTTTCTATCCTATTATCCGTTCTTCTCACTCTCTCTGTCTCTGTCTCTCTCTGTCTGTCTGTTTGTCTCATTCTCTTTCTCTCTCTCTCTCTCTATATATATATATACATTTTAGACAGTGCTCTGCGCTTTTTTACCCTGAACTTGGCCAAGAAGTGTGTGGTCAATTTACGTTAGATTTATATAGGAAAGTGATCCCCCTCTAAAATCTAAAATAATTTTTTTTAAAACCTTATTATTTTATGGAATATGATACACTATGGTTCCAAAAGTCCTTGGCTGAAAAAAATTCCAAAAATATTAAATGTTGAAAGTGCTATGACTTTTTAACCCTAAAGTAAAGGTTCGCATATATATATATATATATATATATATATATATATATATATATATATATATATATATATATATATGTAGTTATATAAATATTTAAATATAGTATAAAAAGGTACGTATTACAAGTAAGCAAAAAATAAACGTTCATGTTTCATTTTATGTGTAGCTTCCTTGCCATGCGTATATTTGCATACTTATAATAATCTATAGTTACGTATTGACTACTGTTGAATAAATACTGCACATATATATATACGTAATATATCATATGCTGTTTAATATTATATATGTGTATATGTCTGAAATATATATATATATATATATATATATAGTAGAGTATGAAAATATATTTATGCCAATTAATCGAAACGAGGCGTCCGCATTTCATCCCGTAGGGAATCGTCAGGTTACGTCCACAGTTTTTTGCTACTGTTTTTTTTAATATAAATTCAGTAGTTGAGCTTCTCTCAAACAAAGGATCGGGTGACCTTTACTTGACATCTTTGTTTGAAGTAAGTTCAGCCACTATCTAATGAAACCATCAACCTGTGGCGAATAAATAACAACGAATATGATTTGTTAGTAAGCTAGACTAAGCACCACGTGGATATAACTGTGCACTGAGCTTCAATATGCATTACGAGGATTAAACGCGGACGCCTCTGTGTAGCTTAATTGCTTAAATATTGTTTCATGCTTTAATATTAAGCTCTACTAACGTACTGAGCACTGTTGAAGTAAATACTGACACAAAAACATGTTTTAAAAGAAAACATGTTAATATTCTATTTGTTTTATTTATGGACTCTCTGCCTTAAAATTAATATTAACATGTTAAAAGAAAAAAAATTCCGATATATACTGCATTTATTAAAATAAATAAAAGATTTATTTACAAGTGTTTTTAAATAGAGACCACGTGTATTGCGAGGTCAACCGGTGATTTCCAAAACATGTTCCGCGTCTTGTGTTAATGATCTGGGGTCCTTATTGTAGTCTTGATCCAAATTATTTTATTCATTTAATGAATATTGAATAAAAAAAGTTTTATAACATTACTTGGTACTCTAAACTTTTATAAAAAACCTTAAGAATGTTTTCTAAGACGTACTAATTCTACTATATATATATATATATATATATATATATATATATACTATGAATATTTTGTAAATAAAATATTAAAGGGTATTTACCTACAGACAACGTTGTTTCGGACTTACGTCCTCATTAGTGCAGAAAATATTGGTTTCAGGCGCTTTTTTACGCCTTACCCCATCAGTCCAACGGTAATCACCACAGACATTACCTGAAATCAAGATACATTTAAAACCGGCGGCAGGGTTAAAACTTGTCGAGATCAAAAGGTGCTTAAACACGCGGCATGTATGTATGTATGTATGTATATATATATATATATATATATATATATATATATATATATATATATATATATATATATATATATATATATATATATATATATATTAGTATACTTGTTTTAATAGAGACAAATTTCTCTACAAATAAAGTTATACTAATATACCGCTCTACTTTATATTGAGCAGTATTTTATAAACACCATATCTTCATTAGATTAACGTCTATCAGCCAACAACTATACAAGTAATATATATATATATATATATATATATATATATATATATATATATATGTATATATATATGTATATATATATATATATATATATATATATATATATATATATATATATACATATGTGTGTGCGTGTGTGTAGAGAGAGATTATAGAACTGGGTTAGTATATATATATATATATATATATATATATATATATATGTGTGTGTGTGTGTGTGTGTGTGTGTGTGTGTGTAGAGATTATGGAACTGGTTTTCTATAATATGATTTATATATAATACATATAAAGACGAACTATAAAATGTGATGTTATTGTTGCTCTACTGTTTTTCTCCCTTATCCTACATATATTGTTTCCCCCGTCCTTATACCTCTGATGTCAATGTTTTCAATTGTAAATCTTCAAGAATAACATCTTTTGCTTATCTCCGAGGAAGTTTAATTTTTAATAATAAAAGATAAAATATAAACTCTATATTCCTTGCTTACTCAACCTGGCTACACGTGTACCCCTATTGGAGATCCCTAATCTCCCTTTGGTTTCGTTCCTGTCAACAGTTTAAACCCATACATTTAATGGCTTGCCTGTCTACACCGAAGCACCAAAGAGTGCCATATCGCTGCAATCTCTACCGCGTGCTGTAAACATACCGTTTCTCTCGTCACGTGGATTTATGGAAATATAAACATAGGATCTATATCGCGAAGCTATGCGTTATACACACCAACTTACATGTCTCGTAGTGCGTCAACCTTTTTTTTTCCGTTTCAGATTTTTCTTGGTTTCTTTTCCACGTTTGGTAAACGCCGGTTTTTCCATTTCAAATAGAAAAAAAATCCGTTTTTTATCATGTTTATAGTATGCTTTGAAGTGTTTAAATGAAGATTGATAATGTAGATAATTTGCATCTTTCGGACTACTGTTTTCATATTTGATGTTATAGTCACAGTGTGTCGGCCGACATAACCTCTGACCTTCTTTACTTTTGTTTTAAGACTTCGTAAGCGTAATCCTTAAATTTTAAACATCTTGAAGAATCAAAATAATGTAATGAATTTTTATTGAATTATGAATAGGGAGTCTAGACATAAGGTTTAGTATCGTTATTTCTTGATTTTAATCTTTGTAAGAGGTTATAAAACTGGTGCAAAACTGTTTGATCTAGGATATATATTTCGCCACTGCATTACAAACTCTGATCCTGGTTAAAGTAAGTTTTCATTTTCACTGTTTTTTTTTTTTCATCCATATTTTTTTTCTATTTCTCTTCATTTTTCTCCTTTTATTCTTTTTTTCTTTTTCTTCTGCCCCCGTTTTCTCATTTTAACGACTTTGTCGCAAGCGTTACATAAATTCGTTTTTTATTTTTTCTCTAAACTGTTAAACAGGTTCTAAAAACATCCCGCTGTGCGTTCTTTTTCCCCTATGTTTTGCCGTTTATCAATAAATTTTTAAATCTTCCCTATTTCTTAAGCGTTTCGTTGTTGATCCGAATGAAACCGGTAAATACTTTCGTTTTTTTTCTGATTTATTCCTGTATTTAATTTTTTTTCTTTTGTCTTGTTCACACATTCTGTCTTTACGGCAGTTCATTTTATGATATATATATATATATATATATATATATATATATCATTGCAAAAAAATAAATAATATGAATAAAGACTGAATTTTTTGGTCATTGGAATTGAAATAATCACTATATATATATATATATATATATATATATGTGTGTGTATGTGTGTGGGTGGGTGTGTTATTTTCACAACGTTCTGGTCGATGTAACCTCAGACCTATTTTAGGTGTATCTTTTCTACGTGAACACGTGGAGAAACGGATAATGGCGTTGAATAACAATCAGTTTTAAGTGACAGTCTTCTACAAGCGAATAACTTTATAATTAATTATTATAATGATTAATTAACATTTCTACCCAATCATGGCGGAGGAAATGAGAACAATCTACCCCGTGGATTAAATAAAAGATTCAGTTCGAAACTCCGAATTCGACATACAGGTTTCCAAGTTCGAAAAGTCGAATGTTTACAAATTATTAACAAACTCATTGACCTTTATCCTCAAGTGCCCTTTGGGTCTTGGTAAGTCGTTACTCATTAGTACATAAAAAAATGATGCACACGAAGGTCAGAGGTTACATTGGCCGAAAGGTTGTTAAAATACCAAGCAAGATGAGAATAGTAGTCCGAATAATACAAATGATATAATACAAACAAATTTAATGTTTTGTACTCAATTGTTTAGTTCCCCCTCCCCCCTCCCCCCTCCCCCGCGATGCCTGTAATACTGATTACACGCTACTGAAATGGTTGGATATGATAGTCTTTCGGGCTTTGGGTGACGCCGAGCTTAGTATAAGGTCGTCTAATGTAACAATTCCAATTTTCACTATTCAATAACAAAAATGCAATTAAACCTTCAGAAAATCCACAGAAAATTGTCATTCATTATGTCTTCTTTTGTTTGTTTATGCCCCAAAGCAAATAACGAACTTTAAAAAACACATTAAGTGCCATCCCCTGTAACCGTTAGAAAACCATGCAACCTAAATACCCAAAGAATAAAAATTAAATAAATTCAAATTCAAAAAAGCAAATTTCAAATTGATTATATTAATGGTGATCTGAAATTAATTATGTAAATAGAAACATTAAAAAAACAATAATTTTCCGCTATTTTCAATAAATTTAAATTTAAATTTAAAAAACGTAAAAAATAACTATTGCGTCAAAACATCACGAACCTACCCCCTGTCCATGTTTAAACAATGACCTTATAAGGTCGAGCGAAGATTGAAAGGTGGAAAGTAATTTTTAAGGAGAGGTCATAAGCGGCTCCGGACTTGTTTGAAAGCCGCTTGTGCCCAAGAGAAACATCTGTCATTGAAAAAAAAAAACCAAATGAATCACAGAATGAATAAATTGCTCATTAAAGTGTGTATTTTTTTCTAGCTAACCGGACAAAAAATTTTTTTTCTAAGTATAGACAGAAGAAGAAACAAAGGAAAGTGTGTGTGTGTGTGTGTGTGTGTGTGTGTGAGAGAGAGAGAGAGAGAGAGAGAGAGAGGGAGATAGATACCAATTTAACGATAGTCACTGAATACAATTTAATTTTATTAAACATAAACTGATACAAATAATATAGGAGAGTTCGAATTACCTACTAGACACAATCATCGAGTGAATTCGACTTCTACGTGCAAGGGTTTGTCAGGACAACTTGACATGATGATACTTCCTCCTACAACTAAACTCTGACCAAATATTCAAAATAACATATTCACAGCACAAATAAGATCTCGTCGACACGGTTATAAACAAGGAATGGTGCACCTTCTCCAAGTAATGTTAGTTCAAGCTGGATACATAGCTGGATACTCCACCAGACCAGATGAATTCTTCTCCTGGAATTCGGTAAAACCAAGAGACCACAAAAAAGATATACTATGACATACTTAACTGGTCGATTGGGGGTGGCAAATTAATGTTCTTAACTTCTTTACGAACTTTAATGGAATATTCGAATATCTATGTATCTCATATGGCCATCAAGTGTTAGCCCCAGAAAGGGGTCCCTTGATTCTACGAACATCGACTCAAAGAAAATGAAACAACATATATATATATATATATATATATATATATATATATATATATATATTGTATATGAAAAATGAAAAAAGGAAAACGACAAATTGGTTCATAATTTCATCCATGTTTCGTCGTTTTTGTCCAAAGATTTTCTCAAGATGGCTGATGTGACGATACACATAGAAGTTCAAATTTTAAATGCGTGAAGCGTCTGTGGGGCAAAAAAAAACTTTTTTTTTCGTAAATAACATTGACGTTAAAATTCGAAATATGTGCTGCGTCCATGAAGCAACATTTAAAAAAAAAAACGTTACAATTCGATATATGTGGTCCGTCTATGTAGTGCAATAGATTTTTTAAAATAAATATTTTAACAAAAAGATTTGTCAATGATGTGGTGTAAAAATAATTTGTTTGCATCTTAGTTTAGGTTTTGGTTGTTTAGTATTATTTTGCTAGTTAAAGGAGATTAATGGTAGAAGCTATTACGTGGTTTAATTGTGTCCGATTTTAAGATTAGTTCGTATTCAAAAAGTGAGATGTATTGCTAATGAATTCAGGGTATTTTGCTTGTTTAAAGTTAAAGGGATGGTTATGTTGTAATATATGAGAGAATAGTGCATTTAGCTTCTTTTTTGTGTTTCAATTGTTTATGGCCGCCATAGCATAGTTCCAATTTGCATCGAACGAGATCAACTTTCATCTTCACATCCATGTTGGCGCTCTAAGAAGAAAATGAACTATTTAAGATTTTTGTACGCACAGCGCAATCATAAAATTGAGCAAATGGATTAAACCAAATTTTGAATAAAACTAATTGATTAGAACTTGTTATACTTAAACTATAGAATATCAGAATATCAGATTTAAAGACACTTTGCCTTCATTGTTTGACATACTCTAACCTTAATGTGCCATAAAACCAGAAGTCCATAAATGAAGAGTCTGTGTGCGAGCCGATCATTTTCTCCTTCATCCTTTAACAATCATAAAATCGAACGAATCGATTAAACCATTCAAAGAGCTATTCTTGTTGTCTTGGCCTTCGGGGCTTGATTTACGCCGGTCTATGGGTCTGTCCTGTGCACTTCTAGGAAAGCCCACCCTCCCAGACTTTGCCTCCCCTCTTTGGGGAGGGGTAAGTTTATTGCTTACTGCCTGAGGCGGCCCTCAATCAAAAAGACACAATCAAAAAGGTAAGGAACAAATATAACAAAATCTAAAAAGTTAGCCACACACAATAACAACATTCTAAGGTAGGCCGCACATTATAACAAAATCTAAAAGGTAGGCCACACACTATAACAAAATCTAAAAGGTAGGCCACACACTATAACAACATCTAAAGGTAGGCCACACACTATAACAAAATCTAAAAGGTCAGCCACACACTATAACAACATCTAAAGGTAGGCCCCACACTATAACAAAATCTAAAAGGTAGGCCACACACTATAACAAAATCTAAAAGGTAGGCCACACACTATAACAAAATCTAAAAGGTAGGACACACACTATAACAACATCTAAAGCTAGGACACACACAATAACAGAATCAAAAAAGTTGGTCACACACTATAACAAAATATGAAAAGTAGGCCACACACTATAACAAAATCTAAATTGTAGGCCACACATTATAACAACATCTAAAGGTAGGCCACACACTATAACAAAATCTAAAAGGTAGGCCACACACAATAACATCATCTAAAGGTAGGCCACACACTATAACAATATCTAAAGGTAGGCCACACACTACAACAACATCTAAACGTAGGCCACACACTATAACAAAATCAAAATGCTAGGCCACACACTATAACAAAATCTTAAGGTAGGCCGCACACTATAAAAAAATCTAAAAGGTAGGTTACACGCAATAACAACATCTAAAGGTAGGCCACACACTATAACAAAATCTAAAAGGTAGGCCACACATTATAACAACATCTAAAGGTAGGCCACACACTATAACAAAATCTACAAGGTAGGCCACACACTATAACAGAATCTAAAAGGTAGGCCACACACAATAAAAACATCTAAAGGTAGGCCACACACTATAACAAAATCAAAATGCTAGGCCCCGCACTATAACAAAATCAAAAAGCTAGGCCACACACTATAAAAAAATCTAAAAGGTAGGCCACACACTATAACAAAATCTAAAAGGTAGACCACACACTATAACAAAATCAACAAGGTAGGCCACACACTATAACAACATCTAAAGCTAGGACACACACAATAACAGAATCAAAAAAGTTGGTCACACACTATAACAAAATCTAAAAGGTAGGCCACACACTATAACAAAATCTAAAAGGTAGGCCACACATTATAATAACATCTAAAGGTAGGCCACACACTATAACAAAATCTAAAAGGTAGGCCACACATTATAATAACATCTAAAGGTAGGCCACACACTATAACAAAATCTAAAAGGTAGGCCACACACTATAACAACATCTAAAAGGTAGGCCATACACTATAACAACATCTAAAGGTAGGCCACACACTATAACAAAATCAAAAAGGTAGGCCACACACAATAACATCATCTAAAGGTAGGCCACACACAATAACAACATCTAATGGTAGACCACACACAATAACATCATCTAAAGGTAGGCCACACACAATAACAACATCTAAAGGTAGGCCACACACAATAACATCATCTAAAGGTAGGCCACACACAATAACAACATCTAATGGTAGACCACACACAATAACATCATCTAAAGGTAGGCCATACACTATAACAACATCTAAAGGTAGGCCACACACTATAACAAAATCAAAAAGGTAGGCCACACACAATAACATCATCTAATGGTAGGCCACACACAATAACAACATCTAAAGGTAGACCACACACAATAACAACATCTAATGGTAGGCCACACACAATAACAACATCTAAAGGTAGGCCACACACAATAACAACATCTAAAGGTAGGCCACACACAATAACAACATCTAAAGGTAGGCCACACACTATAACAAAATCAAAAGTGTATACCACATACTATAACGGCACCAACGTCTTTTCTGCTAATTCATCCATACGAATTAATTACTTTTAAAAAACTATACTAAGAATTGGTTACTCAATCAATTTTTAATGAAGTTCCGTTCACTTTTTTTCAGAATTCCAAACAATAAATAAAAGTTGTGTCAACAGCTTTCATATACCATGTAACCTAACACTAGATGAACAAATTGGAATATGTTGCGGTTAGTGTTTTACACGCATGCTAGTAAAATCAGATCTGTTGGGTCACCCACTGAGCTCAGGTTAACTTGTTTGAATCAGGTAAAAGTAAGTTTGCAAAGCCAGTGAAATTTAAAAACTGAAAGACAAAATCTAAAATTAGTATTTTTCTCCTCGCTATATCTGCCCCTCTCTCTCTCTCTCATCTTTCGTTTTCTCTTTCTATCATTCCCCCCTCCTTATCTCTTTCTCGCTTTCCTTCTCCAGCTACTGGTTAAATATTATTGCTGTTATGGCGACTAAACCGATCTAATGTTTTATATTGAGCTTTATTACATTTTACTTAATAAACACTGATATATATATATATATATATATATATATATATATATATATATATATATATTAGTAGTATGTTTTTAAATAGCTGTGAGCAATGCAAATTCCGGGTAAGATGTAAACTAGAAGGAACAAAAATATTTCTGGAAAAGAAACTTCCCTTTGTCATCCATTTTGGCAGATTCTCCGCACGGAGGGAATGTTCCTCTGGTGTTTATTATTTTTGACAAAGAGAAGTTTCTATTCCCGAAATATTAAATAAATGATTTTTATAATCATCCGAACATCACACAAACAGCTAACGCCACACTTGCTGTTATGTAAGATTTTAAGAAAAAATAAATAGTAAGTCACATATCGTATTCGATTTATTACTTTTGTTCCTTCCAGCTTACATCTTACACGGAATTTGCATTGCCCACATCCTTTTAAAAACATACTACTACTATTCCCAGCAATGCTTCAAGCAAACTATCATTCTCTCTCTCTCTCTCTCTCTCTCTCTCTATATATATATATATATATATATATATATATATATATATATATATATATATATATATATATATATATATATGAGAGAGAGAGAGAGACGGAAGCGAAATTAATTGAAAACATATAGAATAAGTGTGGAGACTCTAACATCATAGAATGAGAAAGGTGAAAGTGACGGATAGAAAGTTAGTAAGAGATGTGGCACTTGATAAGTTAATAGCAAATTACAGCTAATTAAACCATAATAAATGTTTTTCAAACATAACACACTCCCAAAACTGATGAATATTTTAACATGTATTTTATGTAATTAAAATAGTTAGTAAATATGCCTTAGGAAAAGAAACGTTGATGAATTCAGCTGTTTAAAGCGAGAGTTATAGACAGCGTATAGAATAAGAGCGGGATTGAAACAACATACAGTGAGATAGGGTGAAAGTGATGGAGATGATTGGAGCATCTTAGTATATCAAAACAGGCATTACTTATTCGAGAGGGCGTTTCGATACATTCGATATCTTCTTCCGATACGCTAAGCCAAGAGCGAAAATATATTTGCACATCGGATATAGCAGTAAAAAATCGCAGATGGCATTACAAAAGAAATAAGGAAATATAATAGTCAGAGTGATGTAAAAAAAGAGAAAAGAAAGAAAAAAGAATAGATATGAGAAAAGGAAAAAGAAAAAAGGAATTACAAGCATGGGTAAACTTGATTTCTGACGACCTACGCTACGGAGTCGTATTCACTTTAATATACGTCTCTTTAATTTTTAATCTATTCGAGGTGATTTTTACCCGAAACTTTCAAATAAAAATAAAATTAATTTCCCAGTTTAAAATGGAGATATTAAATGTCGTTATTTGAGATTTATATTTATTAAACTTTGCATTTTGCTGTAATTAATTATTTTTTATAACATCAATTACTCTTCGTCGACAGCGATTCGTAATTTCAACCGTAAAGTGAGAGAACCCCTCCCCCCCTCCGCTCAAAAAAGTAAACGATCACGCTTCACGGGGTTATTTAGTTAAATATTTACCGCACCAAATTGCACGATTTAAACTATCTCTGAAGAGAGTGGATTTCTATTTTCACAGGGTATAATTTATCGTCTGTTTTTTTTTTGTTCGTTTTTTTTTTTTTTTTTTAAACGTTAGAATTTATAATAAAAAAGGGGAAATAAACAAGTATTTACCCGTTTCCAACTATGGCAAGGTTAGACTTTATGACACTTTAACATGGGGGTGGGGACCGACTTCCCCAGGGGAATCAATCTGAAAGGGTATTAAAGTAACCGTTGGAAAACTCGCCTTAGTTCACCGGCAATACTCCCCTCCCACTTCAGACGGTGGAAGTATTGGCAGGAAGGTGAACTTACTAGAATCGAGAGGACCATACTTCATTCTGATAATGACGAGAATTATAGTTTGTTTCAGTCCTTAGGTTGCCAGAATGAGGCCAACGCGAACCTCGGTTGGTATGACAAGTACGCAAACCAGAGAAAGGGCATCAGAACGAGCAATAGAAGAGAAATACTTGTAAGAAGTTGTGTTTGGTAGAAAACATCGTTGGATACGAGACAAGGTAAACCGGATAAATTACAATATTGAAAGATTTCAATAATTTTCGCTAATTATTTTTATTTATTTACCAACGTGGTGTGTGTGTAATCAGAATGGTACAAGTAGTGTTATGGTCTTTAAAATTTCGCGGTAGACGTCATCTTCAGAAAGAGAAGAAAAGATATGTGTAACCGCTTGGTTGAAGTATATATATATATATATATATATATATATATATATATATATATATATATATATATATATATATATATATATATATATGAGGACAAAAGAAACAATTTTTCGGACAAAATGTAAAAAAAAATGGAATAAAGGATAAGCAAATAAACAACTAACAAAAATAAACTCAAAAACTCATGTTGTATAGTAATACCGAAATATTTCGGTCGTTTAAAATAAGACCATTATCAATAACGAGTTTTTGAGTTTATTTTTGTTAGTTGTTGAATTGCTTATCCTTTAGTCCATTTTTATTTTTACACACACACACACACACACACACACACATATATATATATATATATATATATATATATATATATATATATATATATATATATATATATATATATAACCAGTGTCAACTAAATGTGATTCGCAATAATGATTAAACGAAAGGGGAGTACTGGACATTTGGGCAGACTGGTTGTCACTCGGATTCAGGGAACAACACTTTTTGTTGCCAGTTAGCAAGATATCCCAGCAAATAAGAAATAATAATAATTAAGAATAGTATCATTAATATTAATATTAATAATTATTTAGAATAATAATCTAAATAATAACAACAATAAGAAGAATAATTAAGAATATAATATTAATATGTATAATAATAATAATAATAATAATAATAATAATAATAATAAGTAATGATACTCATATTAATAATAATAACAATAATTAAGAATATTAACATCAATAGTTAGAATAATAATTAAGAATAGTAATCTAAATAACAACAATAATAATTTAGAGTATTAATAATGATAATAATATTAATATTAATAATAATAAAAATAATTAGGAATATTAAAAATAATTCCGATGATTAAGAATATTAATAATGATAATATTTAGGAATATTAATAGCAATAATAATAAAATAGTATTAATCCAAGTACTATTTATAATTACTAGGAATAATAATATTAATAACAATAATTAAGAATATTACTATTAATAATAACAATAATTAAGAATATTAATATTAATAGTAATAATGATAGTTAAGAATAATAATCTAAATAACAATGATAATAATTAAGAGTATCAATATTAATAATAATGATAATAATAATATTAAAATTAATAATTATAATTAGGAATATTAATAGTAATAATAATAAATTGTATTAATCCAAATAATCATAATAATAAATAAGAATATCAATATTAATAATAATTAAGAATATTGATATTAATAATAATTAAGAATAGTAAAATTAATGATAATAATTATTGATATCAATATTAATAATAATAATAATTAATAATATTAATATTAATAATAATAATTATATTTTTAATAATAATAACAACATCAATAATAATGATAATAATATTTATAATAATGATGATAATAATATTTATAATAATAATAATAATATTAATAATATTAATAATAATAATATCAATAATAATAACAATAATAATAATATTTATAATAATAATGATAATAATATTAATAATAATAATATTAATAATAATAATGATAATAATAACAATAATAATAATAATGATAATAATATTAATAATAATAATATCAATAACAATAATAATAATAATAATAATAATAATAATATTAATAATAATAATAATAATAATAATAATAATAATAATAATAATAATAATAATAATAATAATAACAACAAACGGAAATGATGAAAACAGACGAAACTTGTCAAAAAATTATTGAATGTGAAATCAACACGCATAACCAACGAATCCTTATTTGTTACAAATAATTTTAAAGCGAAAAAGAACACAGTACATAGAAAGGACACTACACGAGCACAGAGAAAGTGAAAACTGACAAAAATCCAATAAACTTACACCGCCCCCCCCCCCAACACACACTAAACACACAT
Source organism: Sepiola atlantica (assembly GCA_963556195.1). Taxonomy (NCBI): domain Eukaryota; kingdom Metazoa; phylum Mollusca; class Cephalopoda; order Sepiida; family Sepiolidae; genus Sepiola; species Sepiola atlantica. The sequence continues at coordinate 190,950,766 of OY744518.1, read as the reverse complement.
TCAGAGACATAAACGCATGCATGTGGTGATACCAAGTTCGGCTGGTACCACACGAAATAGCCGTGAAGGTCAGAGGCTTATTGTAACTCAAATTCCAGAGAAGATCAGCGGTCGTCACTAGCAAGAAATCAATGGTAAACAGCTATTGCGATAACACAAAGTTGATTGCAATGGTTATCAAAAGATTGGGAGATTGTTGGAAATCTGAGAAGACTTGTTGTCACTCGGACTCCAGGGAACACCACGTATTATTGCCAGAGAAACACCACTGATGATAACCTGTGCGATAACTCATAATGACTATATAATAATAATAATAATAATAATAATAATAATAATAATAATAATAATAATAATAATAATAATAATAATAATAGTAATAATAATAATAATAATAATAATAATAATAATAATAATAATAATAATAATAATAATAATTTAAAATTAAAAAAAATTTTTTTTTTAAATTAAAAATTTTAAAAAAAAATGGTACCAGCCTAGGCTGACACCACACAACATATCTTCATAGGGTCAAGGAGGATGAGAAGACCGAGGAGGGACAGCACAAACCAGACCTCCACTGGAAGTGCAGAAACTGCTGGGACCTTGGGGAGGCTTATTGCCACCCATATCCCAGAGAAGACCAATGGTCCTTACCAGCGAGAAATCAATGGTAAACAGCTGTTGTGATACTGCAAATTTATTTGCGGTGGCTATCGAAAAGAGGTGGATAATACTAGAAATCTGGGAAAACTTGTTGTCACTCAGACTCCAGGGAATACCACCGGTTGTCGGTGAGCAATCACTGATGACCTGTGTGAGAACTCCTAGTGAGTAAAAAAAAAAAATGAATAAAAAATAATACCACCACCACCACCACCACCACCAACACCAACACCAACACCACCAACACCAACACCAACACCAACACCAACAACAACAACAATAATAATAATAATAATAATAATAATAATAATAATAATAATAATAATAATAATAATAATAATAATAATAATAATTAAACGACGACGACGACGCTGGATTTTCTTTCACAAATGCACGTATGTCCTCAACATCAAGACAGATAACTCTTCATGGAAAAAAAAATCTACATAAGACATTTAACCCTTTCAAAGACCAGACGACATTACACCGATCGGTTTTAATAAAAACCCGTCTGTCAATATTGTTTTCATTTTTAGTATTCCTTTTTGTTGTTGTAATATTTCTATTCCAAAAACATTACAATACAATCCGCCCACCGCTAACCCGCGTCATAAAAACCGCCCCAGCAGGAGAATTCTAAATCTTTCTGACTTGCTTTTTATTCGTTTTCTTTTCTTGGTTTTTTTTTTATCAACACGCTGTCCCAGCGGACATCTTGGACACTACGAAACGCTGACGCATGCGCGCTTCGTGTTTTTTTGTCGTTATTTTATTGTTGTTGTTGCTTATTTGTTTGTTTGTTTGTTTGTTTTTGTTTGTTTGTTTGTTTATAGTCCATTGGTTCTAATTACACCGTTTCGTGGTAGGGGTGGTCGACAATTACTAAAGATTGGGAGCGATCACAATGGGTCGGAGATCGAAGGGTAAAAGTTCAAAGACCCTTTGAAGGGAGTGACCTGGCTTCGTGAGGAAATGGATGGGAAAATCGGGATTCGTTCGGAGGGGAGTAAATCCTCAGTGGTGCAATCTGCGCCATTTGAACCCTTGCAATATGCTTCTTCTAATGCCAATGCCATGTGAATTAGGTTAGGCATACATTTCCATATTTTTACGATAATCATATATATATATTGTTTCATTTTACTTCAGTCGAAGTTCTCAGAATTCAAGGAGCGTCTTCCTGTAGCTAACACTTGATCTCTGTATGAGATACATAAATTCTTTATTTGTCAAACGTTAGAAAAGTAGTTGAGAACATAAATGTTCTTCTCTTCAATTGACCAGTTAACTATGTTATAGTATTATTTTTTGTGGTCTCTTGGTCTTACTGGATTCCAGAACAAGAATTCATCTAGTCTGGTGGAGTATCTAGCTACGTGGTGTTACTTGCGACAACACCACCAGGAGAAAGTGCGCTATTCCTCCTATGAGCAAATGTATAGCCGTGGTGATGGATCTTATCCGTGTCTGTGCTGCGAACACCATGTTATTTTGAATATTTGGTCAGGGTTTATTTGTAGGGTGAAGGGTCCTCATGGCAAGTTGTGCTGATAAACCCTTGTATAGAGAGACCGAATACACTCGAGGGTGGTGTCTAGTAAGTAATTCTAACTATATATTTATATATATATATATATATATATATATATATATATATATATATATATATATATATATATATATATATGGGAAAATGAAAAAGGAAAACCAAAAAATGGATGTTTTTTTCCTCCCAATATGTCAACCCTACATGTATTTGTACTTGCATGACATTTTTCTCCATATAATCATCTTGATGAAGTCTTATAAATAAAGACGAAACGTTGATGTACACATAACACAACATCCATTGTTTGGTTTTCCTATTCCATATTCCCATCACGTCGGATTACCTTCATCCTTCTCTTCCCGTATATATATATATATATATATATATATATATATATATATATATATATATATATATGTGTGTGTGTGTGTGTGTGTGTGTGTGTGTGTGTGTGTTGGGGTGTAATCAGTTGATGGGAAATCATAAGAACACAAGTGGGTGAATAATAAATAAATATTTCTGACAATCAGGTACTCGGTGTTTTAGGAGATACCAATTTTTTTTTTTTTTTTCATTTTCGTTAAGATATCCTATAAGATAATTTTCGGAAAACCTTTTCCTTCCACAACCCTTCAATGGAGTGTGAACAGAGATTTTGAAAATGGTGAAGTCTATCTATCTATCTATCTATCTATCTATCTATCTATTCGTATCTTCCTTTCTATAATAAAGACCGATGTGTATTTATTTGTCTATAAATAAATGTATGTACTTCCATCCCATCACGTAAAAGTTAGCAAATAGAACAAGTTCCCTTTTTCTATCCTCCGAACAAAAACAAGTGGCGAGAAGACAACCACCTCAGACTTACCCCGCCGCCTGAAATGAATTCGAAAAGAAATGCTCTACTCTATGATAAAAGTAATTTTTTCTGTAGGTTATCAGAAATGTACAGAAATATATTGTAAACAAAGATATGGAATTCCGAAAGTTTTTTAATAAATATTTAATAATATATATGTAACACCAGAGATCTCAGAACCAGACGCCACCTACATCTGTGGTAACTGCAATAGAGCCTACCGATCCAGGATAAGACAGTAATTACGCGTAAAGGGTTGATATGCCGTAAAATAAAAACCGAAAAACGAAAAGACTATGAATAAGTATTTGAAAATATTAAAAGTTTGAAGCATAAACGCTATAACCAAAATAAGTGGATTGGACAGTAAATTACGCGAAAAGGATTGATATGCCGTAAAACATAGTAAACAAAACTAAGTGATACAATATTTCCGATTTTTTTTAGATGGGGATTAATAATTTGTATCATTTGGATTATTAGGCCAACTATCCTCATTTTTATTTGATTGATATGTTCGCAAAGTTTCGACCGATGTAACTTCTGGCCTTCTTGGGAAGTCGGAAACCTATGCGGAATTGAAACACTTATTTTCTTTAAAGAGGGTAGATTGTTCTCGTTCCGCCAGCCGTGGATTAAAAAAGGGGTTCAGTTTAAAATTCTGTATAGGTCCTCGAGTACCACACACAAATTCCCAAGTTCGAAATGATGAGCCGGAAGAAGGTTTGTGCGTTGTGAAAACACGAGTGATGCGACGATTCCAATATTTTGCCCGATTCCGATAAAATTACCGATTTTGTTCTAAATTCTCGATTCCGATACAATAACCGATTCCGATTCTAAAAATCGCATAATCACCTAAAAAAGTAGATTTGTTTGAGTTGGGTGGGGGTGTAGATTTAACGGAGGTTCCTCATTTACATTTAAATGTAGATATCCTTTTCTTTTTAATTTGACACACTTAATGTTTTCCCTTTATGTATTGTCGCCTGGATTTTGATAAACTCATTATGAGGTGTTCATGTATATTGTTCACTTGTGCCATTTTTCTATTATCTACTCGTGCCATTTTTAGCTGTGTCATTTCTGGGCAATTTTTCTGGTGCCCTTTTTACTCAAATTCGTGATTATGATCGATAAATTTTAGCTTGAAGTAATCATTTAATCATCAGTACCAGCATTAGTAAATCAAGTTTAAAAAAAAAAAAGATTAAAAGAATTGTTTTTCGAATCGGAAATCAGGCTAAACATTTTTCCGATTCCGATACCAATTCCGATTCCGATTCCGATACCAATTCCGATACCGATACCAATTCCGATACCCCTAAAAGTTCCGATTTTTTTCGATTCCCGATTGCGATTCTGATTAATCGTCAAAACAATAGAAAATACCAACCAAGATAAGCATAGGCGTCCGAATAATCGAAATAATATAAACTAACTTAATCTAACAGCCTCGCGTAAAAGTACATTTAACAAAAAAAGAAATGAGGTTCCGATGGTGCGTGATCTACAGTTTGCTTCGTTTATAGGTAATTTCAACACTGGCAAAAAGAAAAAAGGAAAAAAAAAGGAAAAAAAAGAGAGCCAAAGACAAAGAGTCGTAGAAAGACGGACACACGTACAGGGAAATGCCGTTGATGCTTCTAGCCCCCCCCCCCCCCCCCCCATCCGCCTCGTCCCCGTTCATGTCGTGACGTCGAATACAAGTCACCGTCAATTTCATGACTCTTACCAGAATAAAACGTTTCAATGTGCCACCCTGCCCACGTTGATTTCTGGGTAGAAATGGGTGGCAGGTCACGCAAGGACCGCCACAAACTTTACACATTTGTCGAAAGAACGACCACGGGTGCGTGCAACAGAACACGCCCGGCCGAAGGTGGTCGTGTCATTTCGATCTCTTAAAACACGTCCTTTGAAGCGTACCGACTTCCATAGAATACACTTTTTTTTATATATCTACCTCCATTAGGATTGAAATAAACGGAGGAAACAAATGACAGTGTCTCTGCTATTTAAAATGCTTACGATATCTTACACATCATCATCATCATCATCATCATCATCATCATCATCATCATCATCATCATCATCATCATCATCATCATCATCATTATTTGTACTCACTAGGAGTTCTCACACAGATCATCGTCAGTGATTGTTCACCGACAACAACCAATGGTATTTCCTGGAGTCTGAGTGACAACAAGCTTCCCCAGATTTCCTGTATCCTTCACCTTTTTTCGATAACGATGCGGTATCGCAACAGCCTCTTACCATTGATTCCTCGCTGGTAAGGACAATTGGTCTTCTCTGGGATTTGGGTGGCAATAAGCCTCCTCAAGGTCCCAGCATTCTCTGCACTTTTCTAGTGGGGGTTTAGTTGGTGCTGTCCCTCCTCGATCTTCTCATCCTCCTCGATCCTCTACAAATATTTTGTCTGGTGTCAGCCTAGGCCGGCACCATTTACAATTTTTATTATTATTATTATTATTAGTAGTAGTAGTAGTAGTAGTAGTAGTAGTAGTAGTAGTAGTAGTAGTAGTAGTATTAGTAGTAGTAGTAGTGGTGATTGTATTACTATTATTAATATTATTGCTAGCAAAAATACACTCCATCTGGTCGCATATTTTTGCTAGTATATATGACGAATGAACATATACTACACTCCCCTCCTCAAACGAGGAGTAATGCTTAGAAGGATGGTATCATGACGAACAAACATATAGTACACTACCCCCACAAGAAGGAGGTAATGACTGGAAAGATGGTCTCATGACAACGGAACAGATACCACACTACTTCTCCAAAGGAGGAAGTAATGTCGGGAAGGATGCTCTCATGAAGAACGAACAGATACTACACTACCATCCAAATCGGAAGATAATGCCTGGGAGGATGGTCCCATGTCAACAGAACAGATATTATACTAGATCCTCCGAAAAGAAGAAGACTATTCTTGTGAGGATGGTATGATGACCAGAGAACAGATACTACACTTCCTCCAAACGTGAATGTCAACAGAACCAATACTACATTCCCCCCTTGAATTGAACATTTACACATAGTCCATTAGTCTAAAATAGTATAGTAAACTGAATTGAGCATTAAAAGAGAGTAATAGTAGTGTTTCGGCTTCAGACAGACAGATACCAAACTTCCATTAGTAAGAAAGATTATTATTATTATTATTATTATTATTATTATTATTATTATTATTATTATTATTATTAGTAGTAGTAGTAGTAGTAGTAGTAGTAGTAGTAGTAGTAGTAGAATTTACTTACTAGCAGTTTTCAAACGAGCCACTATCAGTAATTGCTTCGGGCAATAACAGGCGATGCTCCCTGGAGTAGAGTGACAACAACTCCCCACAGATTTCCCGTACTTTCCATTTCTTAACATCACCGTTACAAATCAGTTTTGCGTTATCGCAACAGCTATTTACTATTGAGTTCATGCTGATAATGGCTTTTTGACTTCTTTGGAATTTAAGTAACCCTCCTTAGGATTCAAGTACTATCCGTCCATATTCAGTGGAGGTTTTTATGGTGCTGGCCTTCCTTGGTCTTTCCTCGTATCGAATCCTTCAGAAACACTCCCTATGGTATCAACCGATTGTACTGCGACGGCGTTTTCCGGGAATCGGTATATCGTCTCCGATTATAGTATTTTCATTAACCATCTATCTCCGTAAGCAGTTAACGTTTATTTATCGTACTAGCTATCCATACCCGGCGTTGCCCGGGAGACCTTTTACTAAAAGGATTTCATCGCCTGCAAGAAACGTTATTTGGGTTATGATTAAGTGTAAACTATAAAAAAATTTGCATCCTATTTAAAATTTATTTTTCCATCCCACTCTGTCAGAGTAAAAATTCGACGCCGATTTAAAAATAAAAATAAATGTGAAAAAAAAGAAAAGATTCTGTGTCCATAGATGGGAATCGAACCCACAAACGCATCTTAACATACTGAGGTCTTAAATGTGCACACCGCGCCTGTATTTAGAATACGCAGATTTTAAAACATGCAATGTATAAATACGTCAAATAATGTTCAGTTTAGTGAAATCGCTTATACAAAAAGGCGAGAGAGTAAAAATATTAGCAGTGAAATAAATAAATGACTCTAATTGAAAGACATTCCAGGTTTCTTCACATTATGATTAGTTAAAACAATTGCACTTCAGACTGCGTGACGGTTAGCTCCACCGAACCCATCTCTGGTGTTAGTAATAAAATTTAAAAAATGATTGGACTAAATATTAAATTCGGTGAAATCGATTGGGGTGCAGTCCTTCTTTTCTGTTTTACAGACAAATACTTTAAAACTTTGACTGACTGAACATTTTTACGTATGTACCATTTGTTAACAAAGGTAGTTGAGTCAAAAAAGGAAGAATCTACTTACTTTATACATGAAGTTATTATTGTAGTAGTAAACGTCATGGTAGTAGGAGTAGTAGTAGCTAGCCATAGCTAGGTTGAGTTGTTTACATTTTTCGCAGATGTATTTCAGTATAAGTGAGTACAGTTAATCTGACTAGATTTGAACCCGACATTGCCAATTCCATAGTCTGACATTATATGCGTTAGGCCAAGCATGCACGCTATAATTATATTTAAGCAATGCATGTAAAAAAAAAAATAACTCAATTACAGCATATTTCCGTTTATTTAATGCTAAAACCCAACACTTAGTAGAAAACAATGAATTGAACACAAGTTGCTGGTTTTACCCATAACTGACAAGAATTGCAGAAGTGTAAGCTCAGAATATTTATGAGTCATCTCGCTTGATCTAGATCCAACGTATTGTACTTGAATCATACTTGGCAATTAGAAAATGCACTCTTCTATCGGAAAGTACAAAAAGACTCGCTTCACGCATGTGCAGGATGCAGAAAAACGTTTTTTTCTTCATACTGGCTTTAGGCTTCCTTCTAATCGAACATGTACAACCGGCGCTCTATCGTAGCATTGTTTTAACAACTTTGACACTATTTTGCTAGACCTCGTGTCTAATCGAAGTTACACGAGAATTCAAAACAGCTGACCATCATTACAGCTATCGTTCCCATATGTCATAAGAGTAAATCGTATATACTTTTACGTCACCTATGCATCTCTATATAAATGTTTACCCTGCCAATACGTGTTTAATTAAATTGTGTTTGGATCTTACGAAAAATTCGCCGTTAATAACTACGTCCGTGATTGTCACCCCATTTTATGCATCATGTTTTGTTACGCCCTTCTTAAGTTTGTCTTCCACAAACCTTCGTCATGAGAATAAATGTATATATATACAATATAAAAAAATATATATATATATATATATATATATATATATATATATATATATATATATATATATATATATAATCAGAGTGGTGTAAGTCCTTTGAAGCATCTTTTTTTAATTTTAAATTTGAACAAAAATCAAGAAAAATGCCGTCGAAAGCCACTGATAAGATAAACATATTTGTAATCATTATTATTACTTTTTTTTTCAGATATAAAACCTTTCTTCATAGACAAATGGTGTTTTATGTTAGTTAAAAATTCACTCCGTATCACGATACACATATATATATATATATATATATATATATATATATATATATATATATATATATATATATATATATATATATATATATATAATAAGCTATGAAATAATATTTATGGCAATTAAGCTACACAGAGACTCCCGCGCTTCATTCCCGGGGG
>OY744518.1:190931951-190936951 GCA_963556195.1 Sepiola atlantica | reverse complement strand
CCTAATGAGCTATGCCTTAAAGCTAATGGCAGTTGGCGATATCCTTACACATTAAGCTCTACCCCGGGAGGGAGCTTTATATAGTCATCCACATACAGACTGTTTCGCTGTTTCACAGCTCATCAGTGCGGCTGATACATATATATATATATATATATATATATATATATATATATATATATATATATATATATATATATATATATATATATATATATGAGAAAGAGCAGCTAAATACTAATCCCAGGGCAGCTATTCTATTCGTTAATAATGAGATTAACTCATTATGTCAAGAATCCTTATTCTAATGTTAATCAAACCCTTTATTTTATTGTGATTCTAGAAAATGTTTAGAATTTAAGACTTAAGCTTAAGGGGTCTTCAGAAGAAATTGAAATTCAGGAAATTTTGATTGAATGCTATATTATAAATATGGATCCAATTTCATGCAAATCGGAAATATTTTTAATAATATGAAGTTCTGTATATATTTTGTTCCGAACAAACCGTTAAAAAGACACAAAGATACTGAACCTTTTGGGGATATTTGTTAATCAATGCTTATATCTGTTTTTTTTAAACTTTAGTAATTTTGCAAGTATTTTAATATTGACAAAACGTCTCACTTTGCCTCGTTGCATAGAATTAAATGAAACTAAATATAGCCCACATTACACACACTTAAAGATGATGCGTTCTAAAATTCATAATGACCGGTTAATTCGTTTGAGAGTGTATGTGCATTATTGATAGCCTATTTCTATGTTTCTGTCGTTGTCGCCGCCGCCGCCGCCGCCGCCGCCGCCGCCGCCGCCGCCGCCGCAGACGCTTCCCCTTCCCCATATGTAATAAGCATTTGCATAAAACGAATCCGATGGAAGTCGTTATTAAAAGATCGGTCTTGTTTCGTGATCGTCGGTTTCGCTCCGCTGTTAATGGCACTTAATACGAGATTGGGAACATCGCGTGAGGGCGCCGCCCTTGGAGTGGTTATTAGCGGCTTGTCAGTCGTCTCTGTTTCGGCGGTCTCACACTGCAAGCTGTAATGGCCGACAGGGCTGCTCCCGCAATTTGATGAAACACAGAAAACAAGGAAACGCGATGGATTTCCACTCACAACTCTGATTTTCGATTCGTATTAGACTTCTTTTATTTATTTTAAAAAAAAAATTTTTTTTATTTTTTAATTTTTTACAATTATTATTATTATCAGCATTATTATTATTTTTTTTTATTTTTTAATTTTTTAATTTTTTACAATTATTATTATTATCATTATTATTATTATTTTTTATTTTTTTATTATTATTATTATTTTTTTTATTATCATTATTATTATTTTTATTTATTATTTTTATTATTTTATTTTTTTGTTTTTTTTTGTTTACTAAGTTCTTTTCGATTTTTTTTTTCGTACTCTGTAACGAAAAAGTCACCACAAGGGCCGGGATTCAGTCTAGCTCATGCGAAATGATGTGAATTTATAAGACACTCATCTAATATACAAAATAAAGTCAGTCTTTTTATAGATTTTTTATCATCGATAGCGTTGAATTCGCTCACACCAAATATCATACTAAACACTGATTAAGAAATAATTGAGAGAATAACAAAATGCCAACACTGTGAATATTTTTATTATTAACTGTCATAAGTTTCATATAATTTGAACTAACACATAACACATAAACACTCATATACACGTATACACGGAGAAGTTTGAATTACTTACTGGATAAGTTTTAATTACTTACTGGATAAGTTGAAAATTACTTACTGCAAAAGTTTGAATTACCTACTAGACACCATCCCCAAGTGTCTTCAGTCTCTCTGTACAAGGGTTTGTCAGGACAACCTGACATGACGATACGTCGATCTACAAGTAAACCCTGACCAAATATTTTTAAAAAAACATAGTATCTGGAGCCCAAATGAGATCTCGCCACGGCTATACACTGGCTCATACGAGAAATGGTGCACCTTCTCCAAGTAATGTTAGCTTGATATTCCACCAGACTAGATGAATTGTTGTCCTGGAATCCGGTAAGAGAAATAGACCACACTAAAGATATACTATAAAATAGTTAACTGGTTAATGTGGTTGAGAAAAATTAATGTTCTTCACTTCTTTACTAACTCAAGTTTGACAAATTAAGGATATCTTTAATAGAATATTCGTATATCTATGTATTTCATATAGAGATCAAGTGTTAGCACCGGGAAGGGCCGGGCCCCTTGATTTCTGAGAACTTCGACCTAAGTTAAATGAAACAAAAAAAAAGTATAGGAGAGAATTTGAATGCCTCTAGATAACATCCTTAAGTGTCTAAGGTATTTCTGTACATGGGTTTGTCCGGAGAACCTAGCATAAGGATACTTCAATAAAAAAAACTGACCAAATATTCCAAATAACATAGTATTCGAAGCCCAAATAAGTTCTCCACGGCATGCATATACACTGGCGTATCCGAGAAATGGTGCACCTTCTCCCAGTAATGTTCCCTCGAGTAACAGCACAAAGCTGGATACTCCACCAGACCAGATGAATTCTTCTCCTGGAATTCGGTAAGACCAAGAGACCACAAGAAAATACTTAACTGGTCAATTAGGGGTGGCAAATTAATGTTCTTAACTTCTTTACAAACTTTAATGGGATATTCGAATATCTATGTATCTCATATAGCCATCAAGTGTTAGCCCCAGGAAGGTGTCCCTTGATTCTACGAACTTCAAAATACAACAATATATATATACATATATATATATATATATATATATATATATATATATATATATATATATATATATATATATATTGTATATGAAAAATGAAAAGAGGAAAACTAAAAATTGGTTTATAATTTCATCCATGTTCCGTCGTTTATGTCCAAAGATTTTTTCAAGATGGCGGATGTCAAGATACACATAGAAGTTCAAATTTTAAATGCGTGAAGCGTCTGTGAGGAAATAAAATTTTCGAAAAAAAAACATTGACGTTAAAATTCGAAATATGTGGTCCGTCCATGAAGCAAAATTTTCGGGAAAAAAAAAACATAGACGTTACACTTCGATATATGTGGGCCGTCTATGTAGTGCAATGCATTTTTAAATAAATATGTTAACAAAAAGATTTGTCAGGAATGTGGTGTAAAAAATAATTTGTTTACATCTTAGTTTAGGTTTTGGTCGTTTAGTATCATTTTGCTTTGCTTATACAACAGTTGAGAGGTAGATGAGAACTTTAATGGAACATTCGAATATCTGTGTATCTCATATAGCATTCGATTGTTAGCCCCAGGTAGGGAGCCCTTGATTTTTTACCACTTATATTGAAGTAAAATGAAAAAAAAAACAGAAGCGTATACACAAAGGCATATATTTATACATATATGACTAATATATAAAATAAAGCCAGTCTCTTTATCGTGTCTGTATAATCAAAAGCTTTCTTCCTAGAAAATCGCAATATTATTCTAGTATATCAGGTTGTCGTGTGTATCTTTGCAGCATGTTGCTAAAAGGAATAAAATGGGTTTCGGTTTGATTTCTTCCAGAAAATATTTTGTCCGGATCGGATTGATTTTCAAGCGACGTAACTTTAAATTCGTCCATACAGAGTTGTTTGCGTTTGATTTTTAAAAAAATATTGTAGAAAAAGAAAGCGGCATAGTTTAACAAAAAAAAATTATTCGCAAGTAAATCCACGTCCGGGCAACACCAAGTAAATACAGATCGTAATTAATATTCTTAATGTTATTAGAGCCGACAATTATAAAGAACAGATTCGGACTCTATAACTGTTTATAATTATTAGTTGCAGTACTATTGTGAACTAGTGTGCACCTTCCGTCAAACATGACGAAAAAAATTATGCCTCGCCAGTGTCCGCACTCGGTATTTATCTAGATATAAAGAGTTCGAATGCAAAACGCGATAAACGCCATTTATTATTTTTTTTAAATTACTGCTACGAATAGCGTTTCCTTTTTACATCCTAATAGACACCTAATCATTCGGTTAAATTAATGTAATATTTGCTTTTAATTAAAGATATCTCCGAATGTCGAATTTTCGATTTGAAATATTCGTCTTTGTGAAGTCTAATTTCTGAATTTAAAGGAATTGGATATATCGCATTTTGCATTCAAACGCTTCATATATTTCTAAAATATTTACGTAAAATTAAAATCCAGTACACCCACTGACAACGAAAGCGTGACAGGAAAGAAAGGAACGAACGGACGTATAAACGTATTAATATGAGATTATCATCATTATTACTACAAAACTATTTTCGCTGGTAGATAAATAAACGAAACTGTATTAGCCAAAAGAAGAGGTAATACCTGGGAGTATGGTATTATGACAACAGAACAGATACTACACTACTACCTCAACTTAGCATTGAAATATCGTAAATTAATATGAAATAGTATAGTAAACTTAATTAAAAGTTAGTAATAGTTTCAGCTTCAGATAGACGATATGAAATCTTCCTTATTAATAGAAGTTTTTTTTTTTACTAAGGTGTCAACACTTATCAAGGCCAAGAGGCCACTCGAGGATAAGGGTTAATGAGTGTCAGGAGGAGGAATACGAGACAACCCCGTGATGATTGGTGATGATGATGGAAGTTTGGCAGAGTTTGATTATTTAGGAGGACGGCTTAACAAGAATGGTTTTACTTTGGACTTGAAAACGACAATGTTGTAGTCGGCTGGGAAGCAGCCCCGCAGTATTGAGTACCGCAGACGGAAGTAATAGCATGGTTTCGGCTTAAGAGGAACCCATACCAAATCTTCATTAGTAATAGATAGTATTATCAGTAGTAGTCGTATTTTTGTTAATGTTAGTATTAGTAATATTATTTTTAAGTTGATCCATGCTACAACATATCGGACAGCTCACGGGTTCTTAATGCTAAATTAAAGTTAGTGCTCAAGAATACTTTCAAGGGTTCATTTTTTAGTAGTAATAGTAGTAGTAGTCACTGACATAAT
>OY744518.1:190904451-190916951 GCA_963556195.1 Sepiola atlantica | reverse complement strand
GGTTCTCTCTACCGTGCTAATAAACTCCTCATACCTGACATCATCCATTATCTCTACAAAGCCACCATCCGCCCATGCATGGAGTTATGTTGCCACATCTGGGCTGGTGAATCATTCACTAGTCTCTCCCTCTTAGACAAGGTCCAAAAAAGAGTCGCCAACCTAATAGGTCCCTCACTGTCAACCAAGCTCCAGTCCCTGTCCAATCGCCGCAATGTTGCATCCTTGTGCTTGTTTTACAAATACTTCAATGGATTGTGCTCCGATCATTGGCTACTCTGGTGCCCCCTCGACGTAAATACACTAGACCAACTCGACAATCAGCAAAATCCCATCCATTCACTGTGGAGGTCCCCAGATGCCGGAGAACCTTCTACTCCAATAGCTTTTTTCCTCGTGCTGCTAACCTCTAAACTCCCTCCCTGCTCCCTGTTTCCCCGACTGTACTGACATGCAGAGGTTTAAGCTAATGTAAACAGACATCTCGCTACATAGCTCCCAACTTAGAATGACACCCAAAACCTACACCCTAAGTAACCTCTTACGTCTACAGTGACGACCTGCCTTGTTTGGGGTGAAATATGTTTTAATATATATATATATATATATATATATATATATATATATATATATATATATATATATATATTAAATGAATCTATTTAACCCTTAAATTCTTTTTGTTTCAAATATGACACATTCCAACAAAATGCCTATTTAATATGATATTCAATGAAAATGTGTCAAACTTCAACGAGCCTGTTAGCAAGTGTGAGTAGATATTAGTAAGATGTTACCTCATCCACCGCACTAAATAGGTAATCAGTATCTTCGATATCACGGGCGACTGTCAGCGGTGTGTTATCTGCCTAATTCAAATGCATTCACTTTTCAATCTGCTCATTATAATTGTAAGTGCAAATTGTTTTATGATTCTCCAGTGTATTATGGTGCATATATTGTTGTTTTGTGTTATACATGTACAATTTTATGCCATTTATTGCACATTCGCAACATCGTGTATAATCGTCCAATAAATATATATTTTGTTCCAAAAATCATTTATACTACTTTATATTAACCCTATGGAACGTGTTTCACTTTTTCAAACCCATATAAAGATAAAGCATTTAAAGGTTAAGTTAACAGAAAGGTTTGTAGGCGAATAGTGTACGAACGGAGATCTTAATTTAGCATCATGAAAACTTTACTTATTCAGAAAAACATTCGACATTCCTTTCAAAACCACTTTTATTTACAAACAATTGTTTCTGTCCATTTAAAGAACTTTTTTTTTTCATGATGTACAAAATATCATCAATATTCATGAAGAGGCTTCATCAGTGCATAACAATTCCACATTCAGGCTGAAAAAATAAAATGCATCCAACATTAATTTAAGTTATACATATTTGTTTTTCACTCAAAATTCAACATTGTTCTTTTTGAAAATAAAGGTTCATGTCGTATTATGTTTATGAGATGTGTTTTCGTCATTTGCTTAATGTGTTTATATTTAATCGATAAAAAATAAACTCCAAAGTTAACATATAACTAATATTTAAAATAATAGAAGTTCATGTTGTATTATGTTTATGAGATGTGTTTTCGTCATTTGCTTCATGTGTTTATATTTAATCGATAAAAAAACAAACTCCAAATTTAACATATAACTAATATTTAAAATAATAAAAGTTCATGTTGTATTATGTTTATGAGATGTGTTTTCGTCATTTGCTTCATGTGTTTATATTTAATCGATAAAAAATAAACTCCAAAGTTAACATATAACTAATATTTAAAATAATAAAAGTTCATGTTGTATTATGTTTATGAGATGTGTTTTCGTCATTTGCTTAATGTGTTTATATTTAATCGATAAAAAAACAAACTCCAAATTTAACATATAACTAATATTTAAAATAATAAAAGTTCATGTTGTATTATGTTTATGAGATGTGTTTTCGTCATTTGCTTCATGTGTTTATATTTAATCGATAAAAAAACAAACTCCAAATTTAACATATAACTAATATTTAAAATAATAAAAGTTCATGTTGTATTATGTTTATGAGATGTGTTTTCGTCATTTGCTTCATGTGTTTATATTTAATCGATAAAAAAACAAACTCCAAATTTAACATATAACTAATATTTAAAATAATAAAAGTTCATGTTGTATTATGTTTATGAGATGTGTTTTCGTCATTTGCTTCATGTGTTTATATTTAATCGATAAAAAATAAACTCCAAAGTTAACATATAACTAATATTTAAAATAATAAAAGTTCATGTTGTATTATGTTTATGAGATGTGTTTTCGTCATTTGCTTCATGTGTTTATATTTAATCGATAAAAAAACAAACTCCAAATTTAACATATAACTAATATTTAAAATAATAAAAGTTCATGTTGTATTATGTTTATGAGATGTGTTTTCGTCATTTGCTTAATGTGTTTATATTTAATCGATAAAAAAACCACACTCTAAAGTTAACATATAACTAATATTTAAAATAATAAAGGTTCATGTAGTATTATGTTTATGAGATGTGTTTTCGTCATTTGCTTAATGTGTTTATATTTAATCGATAAAAAAACACACTCCAAAGTTAACATATAACTAATATTTAAAATACTAAAAGTTTATGTTGTATTATGTTTTTGACATTTGGTTTCCTATAATTTTTACAGTGTTTATAATCAATCGCTGAAAACCACACTCCACATTTAACATATAACTAATAATTATTGTTCACAAACCGTAATTATTCGAATTAAAAGTGTTTGCTCATTACCCTTTTCTCATTTTCTTCATTCTTACCCCATTGTTCATGTTTTACTTTCGCATAATTACACCAACATTCACGACATAGCTCTCCGCCAATCTCATACAAATCTACTTCCGGTCAAATCACAAAACAACTTTTATTAGTAATTCGGTTAAATGATTAAGTACTACTAATTTTTATTCTAACTATTTGCATTCTAACAACATTCTATCCTGTTAGGGCATCCATATATATTATAATACAATATATATATTTTTTGAAGACGTTCCTTCATTCGAACGAGGCCGGTAAATCTCTCGTTTTTGATTATTTATTAATGTGTTTAATATTTTTTTCTTTTGGCCTTTGTTCACACATCCTGTCTCCACGACATTTCTTTTATGATATATCGTGTATTATATACTCATATATATATATATATATATATATATATATATATATATATATATATATATATATATATATATATATATACTTGTATTTGTTGTATATTATATTTATTATATCTTTTCAAATCATAAATTTTGGTAATTCCCCCAAAACATCTATTTGCAATCCTCTCACGATAAGTTTTCATTTTTTGAAAAGACATGGCTTAACGAAGGAAAAATAACTTTCTTTTACTTGACAAAAACTTTATTTTGAGCAACTGATGACGTAATAGATATTGTATTTTTACAATCTTTATTCTCATCTTTTACTTGTCTCTCTCTTTCTCTCTCTCTCTCTCTCTCTCTCTCTCTCTCTCTATATATATATATATATATATATATATATATATATAACGTTAGTTGTAGAGAACCCATGCAGAGTGTTCCATTAGTAAGAACATTACAAAATAAAAGCGTAATATTAATTCATATATGTATTTCAGAAGATCTGAACAACATTTAGATTTGAAACCGACGGTACTGATGCTGTTCTGGTGTTCTGTAATATATATATATATATATATATATATATATATATATATATATATATACAGAGACAAAGCGACAGAGAGAGAGAGAGAGAGAGACGGAAAGAGATATATGGTCATCAATTTTAATACCAAGACAACGACGGGTAAATCTGATAGTTACTTTAATAGATGTAGTTAATGTAGATACCTGGGTGCTCGAGGGATAGTTCACGGGTTGCGATAAAGTTAAATGGGTTGGTCTTTCTTTTAAGGGTTTAGACGTTTGTAGGGTAATGCTTGTTGTGGACACAATAGAGAAATTGATATTCGATCTGGTGAAGGGGTGGGGCTTCGATAAAATGGAATTTTACAACGATATTTGCGGCCCGGCGAAACATGTTGCGCATGGTTCGTTTGTGAAGCCGTTTATCTGTGACAGGCCTTCGAAAACGCCAGATCGCTTATCGGCAAAACAACAAAATACATCAACGAAAAAGAGAAAATAAATAAATGAGGAAGAATAAATAAACTATATTTTTTAAATTTAAATATAAAAAAACCCGGCGAGGTTGATTATGGACGACAAAAGAAAAAGGAAGGTTCGTTCGTTGGTTGTGGGTTTTTACGATCTATCAACCGTAGTTGAGCAATTATATGTTTAAAGGTTTTACCCAAAGTTCTACGTTGCAGGTTAGTGTCCATATTTACTTTTCTCCTCACGAAGGCAGGGCTAGACATACGGTCTATTTAAATGTGGGGAAAATCCAGCTCCCCAAAATGGGCACTCTGGATTATGATAAAAATAAAAATTGTCTCAATTAAAAAGGATTACCCCTTTCACTTACCGAGGATATAACAGATGAAGCTTAGTATCAGAATAGATACTACACTTTGATCTTAGTCAAAATGAGTGTGACTATTTACTCGCCTCCCTGGAGGGCAGAGTTAGACATAAGGTCGTGTTTTTATGCGCGGAAAATCTAGCTCTCAAAAAAAGGTGCACTCTGGAGTGAAAAATTTTTTAATCCGATTGTAATCTCTATTGACTTGCCTCTATACGAGAGAAGAGTTAGACACGGGGTCGGTTTTTAATATGGGGTATTCATTTCACCAAAAAAAGGCACAGTGGATTCGGACAAACATAATAAGTGCCTCAGTCTAGAAAGACTTCTTCACTGGCCGAAGACAGTAAAGATGAAGTATAGTATCAGAACAGATACTATACTTTTATCTTAGCCAAAAGGTGTGTCGTACCCGGGACGAGTTCTATTCACCATGAGATAGGACCCTGGATTGTACTATCACTCCGAGTAAGAGCTAACCTGTGAGTTATGCTTATTAAGGGATAACCACTCACTCTTTATAGATTCCAAATTTGGGATCAACCTCCAGATGCATTTTAATGTCATGATTTAATAGAGAAAATATTGATAACCTCTTCCTTAGTTTTTTTATGGAAATCGCTCCAGACAAAGCCTGATGACACTTGATGTAATGAGCTTAAAAATACTACTTTCTATGAAGACAAGATTATGTTGTATTCATAAGTTGAATAACATTTAAAATGTCTATATGTTATAGAACAATACCATCCACTCTGTGGACAAATATTGCGTTCTATGTGACACAATATGGTATTTTTCAGGTTCAACATTAGAAAGTAAATAATAAAGTTTTTTTTGTTATTGATTTCTTTTAAGATTCATCCACGAATTTATTTTAAATATGTATAAAAATGTAACTAGATAATTCAAAAAACATTAATATTCGTAACGTATTAATTTAAATCAGCTTTGCGAAATCAATATGTTAATTAGCCATCATATGCGAAAACAATAGGTACAAAAATATAACTAGATAATTAAAAATCATTAATATTCGTAACGTATTAATTAAAATCAGCTTTGCGAAATCAATATGTTAATTAGCCATCATATGCGAAATCAATATGTATAAAAATATAACTAGATAATTCAAAATCATTAATATTCGTAACGTATTAATTTAAATCAGCTTTGCGAAATCAATATGTTAATTAGCCATCATATGCGAAATCAATATGTATAAAAATATAACTAGATAATTCAAAAAACATTAATATTCGTAACGTATTAATTTAAATCAGCTTTGCGAAATCAATATGTTAATTAGCCATCATATGCGAAATCAATATGTATAAAAATATAACTAGATAATTCAAAATCATTAATATTCGTAACGTATTAATTAAAATCAGCTTTGCGAAATCAATATGTTAATTAGCCATCATATGCGAAATCAATATGTATAAAAATGTAACTAGATGATTTAAAATCATTAATATTCGTAATGTATTAATTAAAATCAGCTTTGCGAAATCAATATGTTAATTAGCCATCATATGCGAAATCAATATGTATAAAAATATGACTAGATAATTCAAAATCATTAATATTCGTAACGTATTAATTAAAATCAGCTTTGCGAAATCAATATGTTAATTAGCCATCATATGCGAAATCAATATGTATAAAAATATAACTAGATAATTCAAAATCATTAATATTCGTAACGTATTAATTAAAATCAGCTTTGCGAAATCAATATGTTAATTAGCCATCATATGCGAAATCAATATGTATAAAAATATAACTAGATAATTCAAAATCATTAATATTCGTAACGTATTAATTAAAATCAGCTTTGCGAAATCAATATGTTAATTAGCCATCATATGCGAAATCAATATGTATAAAAATATGACTAGATAATTCAAAATCATTAATATTCGTAACGTATTAATTAAAATCAGCTTTGCGAAATCAATATGTTAATTAGCCATCATATGCGAAATCAATATGTATAAAAATATAACTAGATAATTCAAAATCATTAATATTCGTAACGTATTAATTAAAATCAGCTTTGCGAAATCAATATGTTAATTAGCCATCATATGCGAAATCAATATGTATAAAAATATAACTAGATAATTCAAAATCATTAATATTCGTAACGTATTAATTAAAATCAGCTTTGCGAAATCAATATGTTAATTAGCCATCATATGCGAAATCAATATGTATAAAAATATAACTAGATAATTCAAAATCATTAATATTCGTAACGTATTAATTAAAATCAGCTTTGCGAAATCAATATGTTAATTAGCCATCATATGCGAAATCAATATGTATAAAAATATGACTAGATAATTCAAAATCATTAATATTCGTAACGTATTAATTAAAATCAGCTTTGCGAAATCAATATGTTAATTAGCCATCATATGCGAAATCAATATGTATAAAAATATAACTAGATAATTCAAAATCATTAATATTTGTAACGTATTAATTAAAATCAGCTTTGCGAAATCAATATGTTAATTAGCCATCATATGCGAAATCAATATGTATAAAAATATAACTAGATAATTCAAAATCATTAATATTCGTAACGTATTAATTAAAAGCAGCTTTGCGAAATCAATATGTTAATTAGCCATCATATGCGAAATCAATATGTATAAAAATATGCTAGATAATTAAAAATCATTAATATTTGTAACGTATTAATTAAAATCAGCTTTGCGAAATCAATATGTTAATTAGCCATCATATGCGAAATCAATATGTATAAAAATATAACTAGATAATTAAAAATCATTAATATTCGTAACGATTATTAAAAACCAGCTTTGCGAAATCAATATGTTAATTAGCCATCATATGCGAAATCAATATGTATAAAAATATAACTAGATAATTAAAAATCATTAATATTTGTAACGATTATTTAAAATCAGCTTTGCGAAATCAATATCTTAATTAGCCATCATATGCGAAATCAATATGTATAAACATATAACTAGATAATTAAAAATCATTAATATTCGTAACGTATTAATTAAAATCAGCTTTGCGAAATCAATATGTTAATTAGCCATCATATGCGAAATCAATATGTATAAAAATATAACTAGATAATTCAAAATCATTAATATTCGTAACGTATTAATTTAAATCAGCTTTGCGAAATCAATATGTTAATTAGCCATCATATGCGAAATCAATATGTATAAAAATATAACTAGATAATTCAAAAAACATTAATATTCGTAACGTATTAATTTAAATCAGCTTTGCGAAATCAATATGTTAATTAGCCATCATATGCGAAATCAATATGTATAAAAATATAACTAGATAATTCAAAATCATTAATATTCGTAACGTATTAATTAAAATCAGCTTTGCGAAATCAATATGTTAATTAGCCATCATATGCGAAATCAATATGTATGAAAATATAACTAGATAATTAAAAATCATTAATATTCGTAACGTATTAATTAAAATCAGCTTTGCGAAATCAATATGTTAATTAGCCATCATATGCGAAATCAATATGTATAAAAATATAACTAGATAATTCAAAATCATTAATATTCGTAACGTATTAATTAAAATCAGCTTTGCGAAATCAATATGTTAATTAGCCATCATATGCGAAATCAATATGTATAAAAATATAACTAGATAATTCAAAATCATTAATATTCGTAACGTATTAATTAAAATCAGCTTTGCGAAATCAATATGTTAATTAGCCATCACATGCGAAATCAATATGTATAAAAATATGACTAGATAATTCAAAATCATTAATATTCGTAACGTATTAATTAAAATCAGCTTTGCGAAATCAATATGTTAATTAGCCATCATATGCGAAATCAATATGTATAAAAATATAACTAGATAATTCAAAATCATTAATATTTGTAACGTATTAATTAAAATCAGCTTTGCGAAATCAATATGTTAATTAGCCATCATATGCGAAATCAATATGTATAAAAATATAACTAGATAATTCAAAATCATTAATATTCGTAACGTATTTATTAAAATCAGCTTTGCGAAATCAATATGTTAATTAGCCATCATATGCGAAATCAATATGTATAAAAATATGCTAGATAATTAAAAATCATTAATATTTGTAACGTATTAATTAAAATCAGCTTTGCGAAATCAATATGTTAATTAGCCATCATATGCGAAATCAATATGTATAAAAATATAACTAGATAATTAAAAATCATTAATATTCGTAACGATTATTAAAAACCAGCTTTGCGAAATCAATATGTTAATTAGCCATCATATGCGAAATCAATATGTATAAAAATATAACTAGATAATTCAAAATCATTAATATTCGTAACGTATTAATTAAAATCAGCTTTGCGAAATCAATATGTTAATTAGCCATCATATGCGAAATCAATATGTATAAAAATATAACTAGATAGTTAAAAATCATTAATATTCGTAACCTATTAATAAAAATCAGCTTTGCGAAATCAATACGTTAATTAGCCATCATATGCGAAATCAATATGTATAAAAATATAACTAGATAATTAAAAATCATTAATATTCGTAACGTATTAATTAAAATCAGCTTTGCGAAATCAATACGTTAATTAGCCATCATATGCGAAATCAATATGTATAAAAATATAACTAGATAATTAAAAATCATAATTATTCGTAACGTATTAATTAAAATCAGCTTTGCGAAATCAATATGTTAATTAGCCATCATATGCGAAATCAATATGTATAAAAACATAACTAAATTATTCAAAAGCATTAATATTCGTTACAATTATTTAAAATCAGCTTTGCAAAATCAATATGTTAATTAGCCATCATATGCGCAATCAATATGTATAAAAATATAACTAGATAATTCAAAATCAATTATATTCGTAACGTATTAAATAAAATCAGCTTTGCGAAATATATATGTTAATTAGCCATCATATGCGAAATTAATATGTATAAAATATAACTAGATAATTAAAAATCATTAATATTCGTAACGTATTAATTAAAATCAGCTTTGCGAAATCAATATGTTTATTAGCCATCATATGCGAAATCAATATGTATAAAAATATAACTAAATAATTAAAAATCATTAATATTCGTAACGTATTAATTAAAATCAGCTTTGCGAAATAAATATGTTAATTAGCCATCATATGCGAAAACAATATGTATAAAAATATAACTAGATAATTCAAAATTATTAATATTCGTAACCTATTAATTACAATCAGCTTTGCGAAATCAATATGTTAATTAGCCATCATTTCTATAAATTAATTGAATTGGTATACGATTCAATTTTTGAAAACAAAAGCATACAAATAAGACGCCACTTACCAAAGCCACTCGTTGTATACAGTTGTACTTTCGGTTGCTTCCGGGGCCGTCTTCAGAGGGTTGATATTGCGTAAAAAGCATGCATTTTTTAATGTTTACTACTTCTATAATAGAACAAGGAAAAATCTACAGACACACTGAACAAGAACATCATTTCTAATTCCATTTGCACCGCCACGTCCCACGTACTTGACTAAAGAGACCCTCATCCCACATCCGCTTCAACAACAGACGAATTAAAAAAAGAAACACCAAAATAACTATGAGAAAAAATACAAAAAAGGTATTTAATATATCTTTTTTTTTTAATTCTGATAATGAAGTATATCTTCGAAAATTTAATTGAAAAAAAAAATTGAAAAAAGTTGATAAAATTAAAATGCATTGTATGGCGTTCTTATTTTAATAATTCATATTATAATATATATATATATATATATATATATATATATATATATATATATATATATATATATATATATATATATATATATATTTACAATAGAAAACGAATGTTATATAGTAAAATATAGATTCGTATGAGAAGAAATACCTAGTATCAATTATAGGAATCAGATCTCAATTCCCGTTTAGAAGCTCTATATTTCCTTATATAGTAAATTGAGCTTAATTGTATATGTTAAACGATTTATAACATAAGATATAAATATATATATATATATATATATATATAATGATAATAGAATTAACGATAAGTGAAGTATCGTAAAGTGATCTATCGTGATAAAGTAAAGCTCAATACGTTGAGTAGAGCAATCATTTCAAAGAAGGAAAGATGAAGATAAAAAATTGCATAAAATTGGTAACAATTTTATTACATCGACGAGAAGAGTTTTATCTTTGAAAAATCATGGTTTAAGGATTAATGTAACTCCTTGCATCTGAACTTTCGATGTAATAACATTTGTATCAATTTTATGTAATTTTAATGTAATTTTATGCAATTTCTTATCTTCATCTTTCCTTCTTATACCAATAATGTTTATAATATGCCCAAGGCATAAGAAGTTCAAGAACTGTAATTATTATCTCTTATAGAGTTGGAAACTACCGGTTCTTTTTTAGTAGCCATGTTATATTTTTGCATTATGGTGTTCTCAATTTTCAGGGGAGATAAAAAGCATGATAAACTATCTACATCTAAAGATATTCCAAGCACTAATTTCTTGAGTGTAAGGGAGATAATTCTGTAGTTATACTTATTAATTGCTGAAGAATGTTCTGGATGTATTTTGAGGAAAATAATGTACTAAATTATGAACACAGTTAAATTTCCAGGAGCGTACGTGAAATTTTGCTCGTCAGAAGTTTTTTATTCTAAAATTGGAATAAAATGACATATTTTTAAATTGTGTATGATGTTATTCATCGATAAAAACAGATACACAAACAGAAACACAGACAGACACACAGACAGACACACATATACAGGATGATTGGAATATAACTCCTTATTTTTAAGTGTTTGTAATGGATTACTGAAATCTAATTTTTACAAGAAATGAATATGATAAGAATGTGTATATCATGGGGTTTTATTCCAAATTCTATACAAGTGCCAGCAATCGCCACCAGCTTCTGGAAACCGTATCAACTGATTTCACAAGGATCTTTTTTTTCTTTTTTTCTTTTGTTTTACTAATCAGTAAAAAGTTATCATGGCTAAACACCCACTCGAAGATTAAGTTCCACAAGATGGATAGATTGACGGATCAATGGTGATGAATACTATGAGAGGTTGAAAAAAAAACAGCCGAACAAGGAAAACAAGTTTTCCCTATTGTCAAAAACATCGTAGAATGTGATAACTAAAGGAAAAAATAATGCATAATTAATAAAACTTACCCCCCCCCCTTAATTTCTTGTAAGAATTATATTTCAGTAATACATTACAAGTATAGGGCGTTACCTTCCAATCAACCTATATATATATATATATATATATATATATATATATATATATATATATATATATATATATATATATATATATATATATATATATATATATATATATATATATATATATATATATATATATATATATATATATATATATATATATTAAATTATTAATATTTACAGAGGCTAGCGTTTCAAGCTTATTGTTCTTATCAATGAAGGAAAGAACAAATTTCAGTCGGGCGGTAGGTGCGAACCCGGTTACTATCTAACAGGGCAGAGCCAACCTAGAATCTGCAAGCAGTCGCCACATCCACTCGACCAACGGAAACTGTCACGTAATTAATGGAAATTAAGATCTATTTGTACCAAGAAGCGGCATCAGATAGAAGACTAGTCGAGAGTGTTCGACGAACGTATTCGGAACTTTACATTAGAGCTTTTTGACAGTCTATTTTTAACATCCCCGAGAGTGCTCAACTTTAATTTCTTAAAGGGGCTTAGTATAATATATATATATATATATATATATATATATATATATATATATATATATATATATATATATATATATATGACTTCTTGGCCTTTTGGCTAAGATCAAAGTGTAGTATTTGCTCCAATGGATGCTACACCCCATAGACTGGTATTGTCTTGGCCTT
>OY744518.1:190876951-190896951 GCA_963556195.1 Sepiola atlantica | reverse complement strand
GAATTTACATTGAAAACTGATCCCCCGTCTTAAAATCTAAATTTTCTGAAATTTCTTTCCAAAAACTCCGGAATTCTCTACTGACATGATAGGTAATTGTACACCGAAAAAGACTTTAAAAAAAATTGAGATGGTCAAAAAGTGGGGGATCAGTCTACGTTGAATTAACATTGGAAACTGATCCCCGCTCCTAAAATGTAAAATATTTGAATTTTTTTTCCAAAAACCCCGGAATTCTCTAGCAGCCTGATAGGTAAGTGTACACCGAAAAAAGAAAAAAAAACTGGTCATTAAAAAGTTGTGAAAAACGGACTGTGAGAAAAGACGAACATGTGCCAAAAAAACAATTATAATAAACAGAACGACTCATAGAAATCTATCTATATTCTTTTTTCATTTTAATATACTTACATAGAAATGCTTCTGTTATGAAAAAAAAAACTATTTTCTATATACCACAAGTGTCACGCTCATACATGAATTCCATAGCTAATATAACAAACTGACCCAACGGGTCACGGGTGGTCTAGTTGAGAATAAAAATTAAAATTAAGAGCGTAATATTTATATAATCTTTGGTACAGAAAAATCAGTACAGAATTAGTACCGTCGGTTTCAAGCACAGAAGGACTTAGCCATCCGGCTCTCTTCAGCTTATGTGGTCATCTGTTTCGGAAATGTGAAGGCACGTGCCACTCTCGTTTGGACGCGTTATTTGCTTAGAGTGTTATGTATATTCGTTTAAATTTTAGAATCGGCCAACATGACGCGAGATTTTGTATAACAAATGAAATATTTATTAAATCATTTATTTATCCAAATTTTCGGTTTTAAAAACATTATTCATGGTACAGAATATATTTTTCTTTTATTTTGTTTTCTTCTTTTTTTCATAGTCGAAGTCTTACGGCTTGGCCGAAGATTGATTTTCTGGTGTTATGAAGATACTGTTTTTTCATGTCCGATCTGTAGTATAGTAATACGATGCTCGAATATTCAATATTTAAAAAAATTATAAATCAAGCTTGTTTCAATGATATATAGACATTTTTTCCATTTTTTTCCATTGTCGCGAAATAACGACGTCCTGCCGAAGATATCAGACTTCTCTCGGAGAAATTTGAAGACTGTTTTTTAAATGTCCAGATTTGTGTAGAGTCACATGTTGTACAGCTAATAGATTCAATATTTCAACATTAGAATGCATCAGTTATGAAAATATAGCTGAATCATTTAGAAACTAAATACTATGCTAAAAATTGTTTTTCCGATACATGAAAGCAATATTATAACTCAGATATTTCGTCCATAACAAGCCTTCTTCAATTATATATATATACATTTTTTTCTTCTTTTGCCGTATATACATATATAGTGCCGTAACGTTGATGTAAGATTCCTGACACCGCTGATCACAGCTGCAAGTGACCTGGCGTTCGGATTTCGAATCTCAACGTGATAATAATTGCTCTGGCTAATCACACTGAACAGGCGTGATACAGCAAAACAGCTGCCAGTTGATGACTATATATATATATATATATATATATCCTTTGTTTTCATATCTCGACATATGTTGTTGGTTTCCGGCTGTTGCATTCATCAAGTGCATAGTATTTGAATAAATGAATTTTAAGTATTTTTGTTTCAAAAGTTGTGAAAGAAAAATAAAAGAAGGAAGGAAAAAAAAATTCAATCTCAACTTTGTTGTTTAATGTCTAAAGTGTGCTCACAATCTTTTTCCGTATTTTTCATCCGATCCTATCACTGGTATTTGGACCTCCCAAGCTGCAAGATACGTCACTCTGGCACACACGCACACACGCACACACGCTCACACACACACACACACACACACACACACACATATATATATATATATATATATATATATATATATATATATGTATATATATGTATATATATATATATATACTCTTTTAATGGTATTATTACAAAAATATACATATGGCAAGTAAGCTGCACAGAAACGTTAATGTTTGATTCCCGATAGAAATCATCAGGCTAAATAATCTGATGATTTATTTAGCTATAACACACAAGTGTCTGTGTAGTTTACTTGCTATAAGTGCCTTTATGAATAATGATTTATCTAGGGAAAGCACACAAGTTTCTGTGTAGTTTACTTGCCATAATTGTCTTCATAAATGATAAGCTCTGCGCATGTATTGAGCAATGTTAAAATAAAGACTGACACACATATATGTCATGTATTATTTTATAATATAAGTACATGTATTTTAAATAATGATAATTATATATATATATATATATATATATATATATATATATGAGTATTTTTATTTACACAGACATGTACAAAATCTGTAACACTAGCATGTCGATTTTATCGATCAACAGTTATTATAAACTGAGATCTCATCAGGTTGAGTTAAAATCATTTTTTTATATATTTGCAAAGTTTAATTTTTATTACCTGCAGTAATGTCATCGCGTTAATGGCCCTCTGAGGAGAAGATTTTCTTTGAAAACTCATGAGTTAAGGACTTTAAAGAACTTTGCTTGAACAATGAACTGTAATAAAATTTGATTCGCACCTAATTCTATTCTTTCACTTTATCTATTGCTATATATATATATATATATATATATATATATATATATATATATATATATATATATATATATATATATATATATATAAGAAGTAGTGAGATAGATTATTGTTGCCACCTCTATAGAACATGCTTTCCTTCCTTGACAAAGTACAAAACTAGCTTCGGAGTCTAGCGGGGGATGTCCTCATCTATTCCCTCTTCATCACAGAAGAGACGTTACACGTATCTCTCTACTATATCGTAATTTTCATAGTGGCTCCTCGACTGAGCTCAAATCTATGCCCTTGTTTAAGTAAAACATCCACAACAAAAAACTCGTAAAGCTACAACAACTGTGAATAATTTTATGAAACACAATACTACGGGCCTTCTTCTCAGCTGACTACAACATGGTTGTTTTCAAGTCCAATGTTAAACAAATTCTTGTTGAGCCGTCCTCTTGAATAATCAAATTCTGCCCAGTTTTAACAATCGTTACTAATCTTCACGGCGTTATCTCATTGTCCATCTGACAAACTCAGTAAACCTTATCCTCGAGTGGCCTTTGGGCCTTGATAAGCTGGGGTCAGTTAGTAAATAAACAAGTAATAAATAATAAGACTACACATTTAAAACAAGAATAGGTTTGAGGCTCCTAAAATCTATATTAAAATTTTCCGCAAAGGCACGTGACGCAACGGATAAAAGTGCTTAGTAATAATCAGTTTGAATTTACATTTTCCTGGAGGTTAGGTTCAATTCTCAGTACGGGCGATACTAAATACACAATTACGAATTTTTAAAGGCGCACCTGAAAAAAGTCGTCGGGTACATCGGCTGAAGCGTTGTGAGAGAACAGTAGTCCGAATAATTCGAATAATACAAATTATCAATCCTCATCTAAAAAAATTCTGAAATATTAGTATTATATGAAATATAAACTGACGAAAATGTTTTTACCAAGTCAATTGAATATTGAATGTTGTAGTTAAGTTATAAACTAAAATTTGTAGTTGTTTTTTTCACAATGATTACGAAATATGTTTTTAGTGTAAGTAAAATAAAGCCTTTAATTAAATGTGTATTTTCCAGTGGGAAATATGTTTTTTGTTGCTATGTTATCTATTTGTTCGCTAAGTGACAACATAACAAGCATCAGCAGCAGCTAACTCGAAGTATTAGTATTATTTGTAAACAAGACAGCTAGTTATCAATTTGTAGGTAGACTTTCGTATTAATATTCCACATCCGTTCACTATCTGGTTACGAATAAGTATTACACAGTATGGTTATCTAGATAATAGAAAAAATGTGGGGGTCCCACTAGCCGGGGCAATTTTGGTACATTCTGACTCTATGGTTAAGTCTGCTAGAAAGTGCGACCATTTTGTCTGAATGAGGTATGGTTCGTTTACGTCGAGACATTTCTTCCTCATTTTTATTGCCTGAGGGGCTACTACTGAGGAATGCCGACATGACCGTTCTCGTATATTCTTGTACCGTTCCAGAGTGCCCCTTGTGGGCGCTGAATCCTACCACCCCACACACACGTTAAACTTACTTCATGTCTAAGCTTGCTGCAACTTGGAAGCGGGTATCGCCCTTGACGTGATTTATTATGATAAATGGCTATTAGATTCCAACAGAAACGGTTGGTTATTCTAATTAGTTTTCATAGAGCTTTCTTTACGTGAAAATTATAAATGGTTAACAAAACTAATTATATATATATATATATATATATATAAAGAAAAGTCAATCTGATTCCCGACTTCAGACTTAAATAGCATTGCATTTGACAAATATATATTTGATTCTTACTAGCGAGTACTTTCTTTTTTATACTTGCAGCATGTTGTGTACACTAAAAAAATTACTCGGTTAAGTTTCTTTCAAAGAATACTTTCTACGAGTAGGAATATTTATCTAATCGATGCCATTATTGTCTGCATTTAATTCAAAACGGACGCTTAAGTTTCCTTTAGAAAACACTTTATCCGACTAGGACTATTTTCAGATGGATGCCATCTCTGTCATCTGCATCAAATAAAAATGGACACCATATGTGTAATCAGCAGCAAATTTAGCCACTAGTAGTAAATCTATAAACTAATACTTTCTTTCATTTATTGCTTCTAAAACACATAGATAATATTAAACGTTTTCTGCGTAAAGAAAAGAACGTAAGAATAAGGAGGGCATCTCTACTGTAAGAATAGAGACGAACTCTCTGGATTCTTTGACATTTGAATGTCACATCGCGTGACGTCACGAATTATCATTATACGATGCATAGAAATACATTTTCTCTTATATGTTACTATCTTCAGACGTATCATTTATGGAAATAAAAGAATGAAACTGTAAAGTTTTAATAGATGGATTTTCATTAAAATAATGAATTTAACGTAATAACATGAGAAATTATTCATTTCTTACCAATCGAGAAATAAATAAATAGCCTCATGGAAATCATAAAAGCGTCTAAGTTATACGTAATATTATAATTTAGATTTTACTATTTCGAACAGTTGTCGACTCTTTATCAAAATAACTTATATTTTGATGAAAATTAGAGGAATTGTGCAATCGTTATAAAAAAACTTGACATTTTAAACTTTGTGGGACGTTTATTCTTCATCGAACGTACCAGTCTCTACATCAAACTGCAAAAAATGGTATGCGTTTTATAAATCTACGCACACGTGTTAATCCCATCGTGAATTACGATTAAAAGCAATTTATTTTTTTAGTTTACAAATTTTCATTCCAAAACAGAACACCAATAGGTGCAAAATCTTATGAATATTAGAACAGTTCACTTCTG
The DNA here is from genome assembly GCA_963556195.1 of Sepiola atlantica. NCBI lineage: Eukaryota > Metazoa > Mollusca > Cephalopoda > Sepiida > Sepiolidae > Sepiola > Sepiola atlantica. The sequence continues at coordinate 190,891,545 of OY744518.1, read as the reverse complement.
AGTTGAGACCTGGTTTATGTGTATTTAGTTTTTAAAACATGTATTTAGTTTCTTTTTGTTTGCGCGCATGTATCGACTGAAATTTTGTGTCTATTAAAATACATTTGATTTTATGCACTGTATAGTATGTTTTGAAGTATAGTGGTTTTATTCTAATAGTAAGCTTGTGGTTATTAAATCATAAATCTAAAGGGATATATATATATATATATATGAATGAAGTGATAAAATGAATAACATTTGTATAATGAACAATTTTATTAACTCACCAAGGGTTCAAACAAGGATCAGAAATACAAAATGATCTTTAAGCCGTGTATTTTCAAATCTCGATAGAATCTAATATACTTCTTCATCTTTTTATTATCTATTTATATATATAATTAATCGTATTAGTTTTTTATCTATATGCGTATGCGTTTCATCCTAACGGGAATCGTCAGTGTAGAGAAGAATTATTAACACCGGTCGCCGGATTCGAACTACGGAACATGAGGTATATTTCAAACTCAAACTCCAACGTCCTAGCCCACATAGCCGTTGTCAACAACTCGGGACATCAGCAAGAGATTAATCCTATTTAAAGAGAGCTGACGTAAAGTGATCTACTATTGAAAAGAACATTACATTGAAACCACTATGACAGCTGTGTTAATACTACTCACTACAGAGTCCAACCTACATTTGAGGGGCGACAATTATATATATATATATATATATATATATATTATTAAATATATATATATTATTTAATATATATATATTATATATATATTATAATATATATATATATTATATATATATATATATATTATAATATATATATATATATATATATATATATTATATATATATATATTATAATATATATATATATATATTATATAATATATATAAATATATATTATATATATATATATATATATTATATAATATATATTATATAATATATATAAATATATATTATATATATATATATTATATAATATAATTATAACATATAATATATATAAATATATATTATATATAATATATAATATATATATATATATATATAAATATATATATTATATAATATATATATAATAAAGGGAGGTTCGAGAGCGCTCTATCCCTTAGTAGACTTTACGAATGGCCTATGCTGGAAATCTCATTTCTTTGATCAATCATAGCTCAAAAACCAATAAACCAAATTAGTTAAAACTTTGCACAACATTTTTCTTTGATAGGTTCTATAAGTGTGTAGAATTTCAGCGTCATTAGTCAAGGCAACCCAGAGATCCAGAAAGTTCAATCATGAAATCATGTTATCTGTGTGTACGTACGTACGTACGTACGTACGTATGTGCCACCCTGTATCTCATCAAATATTTGATGGATTCAGCTTATTTTTGACAAAGATAGAGGTTCTAGGGTCTAGTTGATGGCATTTTAATTTCAGTTTACTATATACCTTAGTTTTCCAGAAAATTCCCCAAAATCTTTAAAATGACCACTTTATTCTATATCTTATCGACCATTTGATGGATTCAGCTGATGTTTGGCAAAGATAGAGGTTCTAGTGTCTAGTTGATGGCATTTTAATTTCAGTTTACCATATACCTTAATTAGCCAAACTACCAACTATATTAGTTATGAGAAGGCATTGTATTGAGGCATAGCCTTTACAAAAGTAGTGACATTCCATTAAAAATGCCAGTATACTGAAATCATATTCCCTTCATACAATTAAGATGAAAATTCATATACACTAAATGTACAAAAGCAAGGAAAATCCCAAATTTTTACACTTTTATTGTCATTAAGGGTATGCGAGCACAACAGGGCTATATATTTTACTATTGATATTTTTCTTCAGCGCACCTCACACACTTCATCCACTCATGCATAGAGATTTATACTGTAGTGATGTGATAATGAAATGGTTTGGTTGATATGTAATCATACTCTTAATGACAATAAAAGTGTAAAAAATTGAGAATTTCCTTGCTTTTGTACATTTAGTATATATGAATTTTCATCTAAACCCTATTAAGGGCCTATGATTTCAGTATACTGGCATTTTTCATGTAATATATATAAATATATATTAGATATATAATATATATATATATATGTATATTATAAAATATACATATAATATATAATATATATGTAATTTTTAATATAAATATATATAATATATAATATATATATATAATATATATATATACGATATATAATGTAATCAAACTTTACCCTAACAGACACACGAAAATATCATTTGACATATTTCTATTAAAAAAAAACAAGGAAATTCTATTTTAAACATTACCGTAACAGTTGATCAAACATTCAATTCCGAACTTTATCGTAACATACCAACGAAAATTCTATTTCAAACTTTACCATAACAGTTGATCGAAAATTCTATTTCAAACTTTACCATAACAGTTGATCGAAAATTCTATTTCAAACTTTACCATAACAGTTGATCGAAAATTCTATTTCAAATTTTATCGTGATAGACCGACGAAAATTGTATTTAAAACTTTACAATAACAGATGTACAAAAATTTTATTTCAAACATAGACTAACGGAAATTCTATTTCAAATTTATGATATTTCAAAGTTAACTATGACAGACCAACGAAAATGATATTTAAAGCTTAAAGATAAAGCCTATTATAGAAATGCTTGAACGCATCTAAAATTAGATTTCTCAATTCAATCAGCACGTTCAGCGATGAAAATAATATTTTAAACTTAAGTGTGACAGACAATTGAAAATGCTATTTCAAACCGAAGAGTGACAGACCGACGAACAAACAGACAAAGCCTCGTTTAAAGATTCGTGGACGCATCTTAGACGGAAGGAGAGCAGTTGTTATTTTTATTTTGCTTATTTCCTTTGAAATTAAAAGTTTTAAACCTGAATAAGAAAATGGCGTCCATGCGTCTTTACGGAAAAACAGGAAGAAGGGGAGGTGGAGAGGGGTAGAAGGGGAGGTGATGGGGGTCGGGAGGCGTTTGGTTAGAGGAGGATTCCGTGAAAGAATTTTGTTTTTTATTCGGGTCGTTCACACGCACGGCCCGGCCTTTTGGCCGTAGGAAGAAAGGGCTGACCAATCTTTTCGGCTCGTTTTGTTTGTTGACATAAAATAATAAGCTCTTTGATTGATCGTCTTGTTGGTGACCTTGTCGGGGAGACAGGACGGGATTGCTTGGCAGGGAGGAGACTCGGAGGGGGGGGGGGGCTAAATAATGTACGGAAGACTAAAAAGAAGAAAGTAAAAGGGAAGAAAGAAAGAAGAAATGAATGAAACAATGCGAGAGAAAAGAACGAACAGACGGGGCATGAAGGGTAGGGAGAAAAGAAAAGAAGAGAAAGAAAGAACGAAGGAAAAGAAGGAGAGAAAGAAAAGATTAGAGAAAAAGAGAAAGAGAAAAACAAGAGAGAATGACAGAGAGATTGAATTAAGGAAAGAAAGAAATGATAATAATAAAAAACAAAGTTGTATGTAAAGGGTGAAAGAAAAAGAATACAGGAAAGGGAGAGAGAGAGGAAGAAAGAGAGAGAGAGAGAGATCGAAGGTTTGTGTACAGACAAAAAAAGAAAGAAAGATAGAAAGAAAAGAGAAAAAATAAAAGAGAAAGAGGGAAAGAAAGAAGGTGGGTGTCAAAAAAGGAAAATAGAAAGAAAGAAAGAAAGAAAGAAAGAAAGGGTGACAGTAAAAATAAAAAAAAGAAAGAAAGAAAAATGAATGGGCCTATTCAAGAGAAAAAAAACGAACGGACGAATATGGGTGTATAAAAAGTAGGGAAGAAAGAGGGAAACGAAAGAAAAAACGAAGACAGGTACGCAGAAAGAAAGAAAGAAAGAAAGAAAGAAAAAAGGAGAGGAAGAAAAGATTAGAGAAAGAGAGAAAGATAGAAGAAAAGAAAATATGAATGATTTGATTTGGTTTGGATTTTTTGTAAAAAAAACATATCAACCTTTTTCGGGTTATGTAATGCCGAGTCTGGTCATTTTCGTAAAAGTTTGTATGCTTCAAGTTTGGTTTGGTTGTTTTGTAGTGGGAAAATTGTTGTTGTTTTGGGGTTTTTTTTTTTGCTTTGCAGAACATGATTGAGTTTTGCAAAACGAAAGGAATGAAAAACAATAACATCAATGTTCGGTGCATTTTTGGTCAGAAAGGTAGACGAATGAGGGAAAAAGAAAAAAGGAAAGGGCGAAAGAATGAAATAATTATAGAAAAAGAATATGAAGGAAAGAATGAATGTTCATGTACAGGAAAAAAGGAAGAAGAAAGAGTGAGTGAAAAGAAAAAGAGAACTATAGCGAAACGATGAAAAACAGAACGACAAAAAAAATAATGAGCGAAAGAGAGGAAGAAAGAATGAGCGAAGATGGGTGAACAAAAAGAAAGAAAGGAAAAGACGAACAAAAAAAAGAAAAAGAAAAGAAGAAAGAAGGAAAGAAAGAAACGAATAGATACAAAATAAAGCAAACTTTCTCTTCTATATACTTGAAGTCTAAATTTACTTTACTCGCCACGAGGACAACATTAGACACAAGGTCATATTTATGTGAGCGATAGCCAGCTCCCCAAAGAGGGACAATATGCATTGGACAAACATTTAAAAAATTCCCCAGTCAAGAACGATTTCTCATCCTCTGAAACTTTTACAGAACATATATCACACGTTGATCTCAACACGAAAGCCAATAACTGCTCTAGGTGAACTATTCACCTTTTGGAATTAATAAAAATAATAACACCAAGAAAGTGTTCTAGGCTAAGAGAAACCTCTAAGCTTCTTCATCTGCATCTAGTCGAACTCGTGAATCTTTATGTCGAACTCGGGAATCTTTATGTCGAACTCGAGAATCTATACGAAATTTCGAACTGACCTCTTTTTTTAATCCAGGAGGGTAGATTACTCTCGTTCTGTCAGCCAAGACCAGGTAGAAGTCTTAAGTAATTCAGAATTGTATTCTTGTATTCGTCTGTATTGAGGCGGGCAGACAGTGCAGCAAAAATCCAATATATGTCACATCGTTGCAGGGTTGAATGTCTGTGATTGTTTTACTAGTATTTTCACGGAACATATAGACATGCGCACTTCTAGCACTCGTATCCTTTCATGGAACATATAGACATGCGCCCTTCTAGCACTCGTGCCCTTTTCCTCACTAGACATTCTACAAACAAGATATTTCATCTTTTGTAAATAACTATTTACTCATACATAAAATAGTTCACATTGTAAAATTGTTAATATATAAATATGTGTTGTTCGTTAACCTATATATAAACAATAGGTACGTTTTGCGAAAGATAGAGATGCGATGAGAACAAATGTGAAAAGTTACTAACTTCTGTAAGCTACTCTCTTTCTTTCTCCGTTCATTTATGTTAGACTAGCAGCAAAATCCACTGCAGGGATCTCAAGGTGCCGGAAGCTTTTATTTTATTCTGATAACTACTTTCTCTCAGAACCGTTGCCTTCGGAATTATCGCCCTGATGCTCCCTGTTTTTCCGACCATAACAGCATGCAGAAATTTAAATGCAATGTGAACAAATATATTGCTGCCCAACTCCCCATCGAGATTGGCTCTATTATAGAAGTTCATTACGTTTCAGTGGCAATATGCCTTTTTTGCGTGAATAAAAATAAACAAAAAATATCTGCTGGGACTTGCTAGTTCAACCTAACATTTATTAGATAACTTGTATTTTTTGCTTAAGTTAGCATTATTACCTATCATTACTACTTGTTGGAGTTTCCCTTATCATTTTCTCTGTTAATTATGACAGACAATCTTCCAGTATAGTTAACAGCTGATAAATCGAAAAATAATTACAACTAATAATTCACCAAACGCATTCAAATTTAATTTCTATCGACCCATATCTTTTTCAAACTGTTGCAAATTATATTAAGATTTATTATCCATTATCGTTCAGTGGACTCATCGCAGCACTAAAAAGTAAAAAATGGAGGTCGACCTTTGGAGGTGGTCGTTTAGCTTGAAATAATTTTAGGATGAATAGATAGTAAAAAATTGACTTACCCTACCACTAACATTAAGTCGGTGTGTGTGTTGGGGGGATAGTTGTCACTGGGAAGTCGTGTTAGTGGTAGAGTGCGTCATTCTAAAAATCCTTTTTAAGGAATGAATATCCAACAATGAATTCTAATTTAGAAAACAAACACACTTGAAAACAGTTTCTGAACATTAAAACATCTTAAACTTACATTTTGATGGGTTTGTTAAAAGGTATTAGTTGTATATTTTGTTTGTTTTGTTTTCGATTTCTTAGTTGTTTACTATACTGCTAAATTACCATTTACAGCCTCAGCGACAATCCACTTCTTCTTAAATAATACAAATTTTACCCAGTTTTAACCATCGTCTCTAATCCTCAAGGTGTTGTCTCACTGTCCACGTGACAAACTGATTATTCCTTTATCCTCGAGTGCATTTTAGGCCTTGAAGTGGAGACACATTGGTACGACAAAATAGTCATGGCCGGGTAGAAATCTTAAGTAATACGTAATTATATTTTTAGTATCGCCTGAACTGAGGAATGATCCCTGAACTTTCAGAAGACTTTCACTTAGGAATGATAATTTCTTAGCACTTTATCCGTTGCGCCACGGGTCGATGTGTTGTAAATATTGTACATAAGAATCCTTTTGGCTAAGATCAAAGTGAAGTATCTGTTCTGATGGATACTACACCCTATAGACCGGTATCATCTTGGCCTTCGGGTTTTGACTCTCGGGTGGAGTAAGTTTATCGCTTACTGCCTGAGGCGCCCGTACTGGGGAATGCCGACGGGGCTGCCCAGGCATTATTGTAGGCCAGAGTGCTCACCTTTTCAAATCCCACTTTGGCGACCTTGTGTCACATCTTACCGCTGTGGGGTGTAGATAAATAATAACATCCTTAGCCTTTTGGCTAAGATCAAAGTGTAGTATATATTCTATAAAGTTGCAGCTTCAATAAATGTGCACGTTCCAATGGATACTGCACCCCATAGACTGGTATCGTATTGGCCTTCGGGTCTTGATTCCGCCGGTCTGTGGGTTTGTCCTGCGCAGTTCTAGGAGGTTCACCCTTCCAGGCTTTGCCTCCCCTCTTTGGGGTGGAGTAAGTTTATCGATTACTGCCTAAGGCGCCCCTACCTACGGGGCTGCCCAGGCATTTTTTGTAGACCAGACTGCTCACCTTCTCGGGTGCTGGCTTTTAAAATCCCACTTTCCCGGCCTTGTGTCACATCTTACCGTTGTGGGAGGAAGATAACCCCCTCCCAATAAAAAAGAACAGTTTGTAGATAGTTATACAATTGTTTCAAAACTATTGAGCGTTCCATAAACTTCTTCTTCTTCTTCTTCTTCTTCTTCTTCTTCTGTCCTTTGGTCTGGATGACTGTTGGGGCATCGAATGCTACCAGTTTTCTACAGCCTTCCCGCTTTTTCTGCCATTCCTGAGCGTGTTACCCAGCCTCAGCCCTGTCCACTATCGTGTGTTGTCCTCCCACCTCTTTCCTTATCTCCCCTCCTTTTCTTCATCACTGTACAGTTCCTGGCAATATTGTCTTTGCGAAACCTGATGATCGTTCGACATGGCCGTACCACCCTAGTTTCCTCTTTTTCCACGGGGGGGGGGGGACAGTAAACGTGAACATTTAAAATATCTATATATTTACCATCACATTCAGTTCAGGATATGAAATGTCTATACTGACGTACGATGTACCAACGTTGACTCGAAGGATCACAATTACGATATTTACTTTAATGGAAACAGAACCTTACTACCTATTCGGTCCAACACGGCCTACCGAGCTCTAACCTCTGTCTCATCGCCGCAATATTGCTTTTTTACCAGCACTTCAACAGAATGTGCTCCATCAAAATTTCTGTAATTGCGCCTCCATCAACGTAAATACTACCGATCAACCCGACAAGCAGCAAAATCCCACCCCTTCACTGTAGATCCTTCAAGAACCGGAAGGCTTTTTGCTCTGATAGCTTCTTTCCTCGAATCGCTTACCTTTGGAATTCCCTCCTTGTTTACCCGACTGTACCAACATGCGTACATTTAAATGTAATGTTAACAAGCATCTCGCTGCCTAACTCTCTACTTAGAATGCCCTTATAAATCTGGACCCTAATTGAGAGTATTGATTTACTCCTCTCCGGGAGTTAGGCACAAGGCCAGTTTTTATCTTACTCCCACAAGTAAGATGTGACCTAAGGTCGGGTCGGGAAAGTGGGGTTTAAAAATTGCCTGGGTAGCCCCGTCGGCATTCCACGGTAGGGGCGCCTCAGGCAGTAAACAATAAACTTACTCCTCCCCAAAGAGGGGAGGCGAAGCCTGGGACGGTGGACCTCCTAGAACTGCACAGGACAGACCCAAAGACCGGCGTAAATCAAGCCCCGAAGGCCAAGACAATACCAGTCTATGGGGTGCAGTATCCATCGGAAGAGATACTACATTTGATCTTAGCCAAAAGGCCAAGAATATGTTTATTTACTCCTCTGCAGGAGTTAGGCACTAGGCCAGTTTTATCCTTCTCCCACAAGTAAGATGTGACCACAGGTCGGGTCGAGTAAGTAGGGGTTTGAAAAGCCAGCGCCCGAGAAAGTGAGCACTCTGCCCATTAAAAATTGCCTGGGCAGTCCCGTCGGCATTCCCCGGTAGGGGCGTCGCATGCAGTAAGCAATAAACTTACTCCTCCCGAAAGAGGGGAGGCGAAGCCTGGGAGGGTGGACCTCCTAGAACTGCACAGGACAATCCCATAGACCGGCGTAAATCAAGTCCCGAAGGACAAGACAATACAAGTCTATGGGGTGCCTAGCAAAAGTGCCAGGTAAAAAGGCCAAGAATATGAGTGAGTCTAATTGAGAGTAGCCCCTTACGTCTCGTTCGCGGTGTGTCTCGTTTGGGGTGAATGGAAGTATAAACAAAAATGTATACATCAATACATTTTGATATTTTACTTTTTCGATTAGCGATTACAGATATTAACAATTAGCGACATGAATGAAACAAAATGGCCGACGCAGATGTAGAACAAATGTTATGATGCTCAACTGAAACGCAATACTTAGACTTGGCGCTGGGGAAAAATAATGAATGTTTTCAGGTTTCTAAGCCTTATTTATTAGATTTAACATTTGCGATAATTTAAAATGAGAAATGTAAAAATAAAGATGTTCTCCACATCTGCAAACGATGTATTTCATTTTAATTGAAAGTTTAAAAACAAACCCACACGCGCATTTATATATATATATATATATATATATATATATATATATATATGTGTGTGTGTGTGTGTGTGTGTGTGTGTGTGTGTGTGTGTGTGTGTGTGTTTCCTTTAACTTCAGTCGAAGTTCTCAGAAATTAAGTGTCCTCTTCTTGGGGCTAACGCTTGATCTCTGTATAAGATACATAGATATTCGAATATTCTATTAAAGTTCTCCTTTATTCCTCAAACGTTGTATTAGTAAAAAAGTTAAGAACATTAATGTTCATCTCCCCAATTAACCAGTTTAATATGTAATAGTATATGTTTCTTGTAGTCTCTTGGTCTTACCAGATTCCAAGACAAGAATTATTCTAGTCTGGTGGAGTATCCGGCTAAGTGCTGTTACTTGGGGCAACCTAACTTTGAGAAGGTGAAACATTCCTCGTATGAGCCAGTGTATAGCTTTTTTTAAATATTTGGTCCGGGTTGTAAAGCTAAGTATCCACATGTCAGGTTGTCCTGACAAACCCTTGTACAGAGAGACCAGAGACACTCGAGGATGGTGTTTAGTAGGTAATTTAATTTCTCATATATATATATATATATATATATATATATATATATATATATATATATATATATATATATATATATTGGCAGCAAGTCATTTGTTATACACGCGTCGTTAAAGACCACAGAGTTTTCTCTCTTCGCTATCTTTCTTGTTAATTTCTCGACGCGGCGAGCGATTCGTCGGTTTTCTGGTGTTAATCGGTGGAGTATGCCACCTTACGTTGTATCGTGGGCCATTCCTCTAGCGCTTTCGGTCTCGCGACCGTCTTCAGGAGGCTGTGTCTTATTGTTACTAAGAGCCGCATTTATAGTTTTATCATTAGTTATTTATCTATTAATTAACAAGAAAGATAGCGAAGAGAGAAAACTCCGTGGCTTTAACGACGCGTGTATATAATATATATATATATATATATATATATATATATATATATATATATATATATATATATATACGGGGTGAGCCAAAAGTAGGTGGACAGCAAAAACATTTTTTTGTCGAAGCGTAAGAGGCAGACTTCAAAGCTGTGTAAATCAAGAAGGAAAACAGTTTGAACACTTGCGTTGATAAATAACATTTAATTTTCAGTAATATAATTGTTTTATTACATGTAATTTTACGTATAAGTGATCTCTAAATAAATGTTTTTTACTGTCCACCTACTTTTGGCTCACCCTGTATATATATATATATATATATATATATATATATATATATATATATATATATATATATATATATATATATATGTATATATGTGTGGGGGGTGTTAAAAAGACAAGTTAAACACAGGAAAGAATTACCAAAAAGGAGAGATTTACCGGTTTCGTTCGGATCGACGAACGTCTTGAGAAAAAGTGATAATTTTAAATTTATTCACACAATCCTGTCGCCACGGCATTATATTTTATGACATATCGTGTATATTATCCTGATATGTATATATAAGATTATGAAAATATGAATTACAATAAATCCGAATGATTCACGAAGTGGTCGAATTTCAATTACAAACGACATTTTTTTCACCTTTTAGACATTTTTTTACAAGCATCGCTACATCTTCTTTTGGGGTGAATCATGAACAACAGGTTTCTGATCCTGCTATTTTTCGGATCTTATTTCTTCCCGGGGGAATTCCAATTCTTTCTGTTTACATTTTGTTCCGGGATTATGAAGAGAAGAATTTGTTTTGGTTTTTATGGTAAACTATCTGGATTTTTTGTTTACTATACAGATTTTTAGAATATAACTGCAAATTCGATGACTGGTATAATAATAAATCTTGAAATAAATAAATTAATTAATTTATATATATATATATATATATATGTATGTATATATATATATATATATATATATATATATATATATATATATATATGTATATATATATATATGTATATGTATATATATATGTATATATATATGTATATGTATATATATCTATATATATATGTATATATATATAGTGAGAGAGAGAGAGAGACAGAGACAGAGACAGAGCGAGAGAGTTTTATTATTATTTTTACTCGCGAAGAAGCATAGCTTTATTCTTAGTATATCCCCTTCCTAAGCGGTAAAGAATATCGCATTAACTCGCTCTTTGTTAATAGGACATGTCAACATATTTCTAATTTTGTACATATATTTATTAATTAATGTTTACGTACATAAAACGAATCTATGTACACGTTTTTTCTGGCTATCAGCTGTCATCAGCACGGCTAATCTAGGCATGTTTATATGTTTATATATTTGCATGTACACGATTAACTCCCAAACGTATTAATATTATTAATTTTAAAACACAGTTGCTAGGCGTACCAGTTCCAAATTTGGGTTGTATTTAATTTAATATAGTTTTATTGAAAGTGGGTAAAAATGAAGTGAAAGTCTTTCTGTATTTTTAAAAAATGTATTGGACATCATTAAAAATATTCATCAAATTCCAGTTTATTAGGGGTATTTTATAGGGTGTTTAACGGCTAGGATATGGACACAAACTCCCATTTAAAAATTCAAGTATATCAGGTTTTTCAGACACTACGGTAGATCTGACCCCTCAGGGTTAATACCAACAACATGAAGAAAACGAGAGAAAAAATAATAAGTCTCGCTCTTTAAAAAGATGTAATCATCGAAAGTCTCAAAAAACTAAAAAAATAAATAAATAATTTTATCATAAAAACTCGCACCATTTTTTTGTTTTATTCTAATTTCAATATAAATATTCAGACACGTGGTGCTTTAAAGATGTTATCAATTTCTCTGGATCAAATTTTTGTTCAATTTGATCCATAGTCATTAGACAAAAATTAAACAAAATTCCATGAATTTCAGTTCTTAATTAAGACCCTATTAAGCTTAAGCCTGAAATTTTAGACATTTTCTCGGATCAAAATCATGTTATAGAATTTAATCAAAATTACAATAAGGATTCTCGGCTTGATGGTTTATATTATTATATATAGATTCGTAAAGGCACATTAGAATAGTGCGAAACTGCTTTGTTGAGGGGGGCTATATATATGATGAGTCCTGATTGAAAAGGGACGAAACGTATACGTACATAGATAATAAACAACAACAAATATTTTATATTTGTCGCTCCTCGTAAAATAAGTAGAGCACTCTTAACGGTAGTACAAACACAGCATGACGTCACTTGCTTTATATGCATCATTCCTTCGTTAATAGAAGTAGAATGCCTCGACATCAAGCCGCTTTTATATGTGTTAAATTATCATTGTTTATCGGCTATTCAAATATTGGGCGCGCGGTTAACGACGTTGGATGTAAGTTGAAAAATACTTGTAATCCAGGGTTTCGAATCGTACGACCGGTAGTGAATAGTCATATCTCTATGCTGATGAGTCCTGATTGAAAAGGGACGAAACGTATACGTACATAGATAATAAACAACAACAAATATTTTTTATATATATATATATAACTGTAAGTATTTTTAAGTATTAAAGTGTTTTTGTACCTACAGACGATATCGTTTCGGGTTTTTTATCCTCATCAGTGCAGGAATGGTGATTGCAGGCGGTCACATGGGATCGAACGCAGTTCGTAGATTCAGTATAGAATGACAAGCCTAACGTCTATGTCAACACAGCCGCGAGAAATCGCCACAGACAGTAGCTGAAATTAACTTACACTTACCCGAGAGGCGGGAGTAGGCGTCATTGTTGTCAAGAGTATTCAACGTTCGAGCGGAACTGTCCATATATATATAGAGAGAAACAGCTCTAAGAAAACCCGTCTTAATGGGCACTGTAAGTGTAGTATCAACACAGCATGACGTCGCTAGCTATATGTGCATCGTTCCTTTCATTAAGTAGAACGCTCTTATGACGTCAAGCCGCCGGATAAAGTGTTAAAATTATCACTGTTTATTCGCTATTTAGCGTTGGTCGAGCGGTTCTAGATGTCGGGATTTGAGTTGCAAAATACTCGGAATCCGGGATTTCGAATCGCATGACCAGTAGTGAATAGTCATATCTCTACGCTGATGAGTCCCGATTATAAAGGAAGGAAACGTATACGTACATAGATAATAAACAAAACAAATATATATATATATATATATATATATATATATATATATATATATATATATATATATATATATGAAATACGAGGGATAACCATGTACGAATGACAAATTTATTTCAAACTTCGATTGTTCAATGCAAGGTATACTCGGTAATAAAATTATGTTTATTATTCTTTCCTTAAGACAAACATTTAAAAAAATATTAAGTAATGAATAGTGAAAAAAAGTTCTTAATATTTTTTCAAATTTTGAATTTTGGCTTTTCCACTGCCAACTTATCTATTGATGTACTTCCTCTGATGATAAGATTTTTATCTTTGAAAAACCTTGGCTTAAGGAAAGAATAATAAATATGATTTTATTTCCGAGTATACCTTGCATTGAACAATCGAAATTGAAATGAATGTGTCATTCGTACATGTTTATCCCTCTTATTTCATCTATACTTATAATTGCTCTATCTCGTATACTGAGCTGAAATTATTTCACTATAGGTTCTATCTACTAAAAGTACACTTTTAGTTTCATATTTGATTCTGTATGTATATATATATATATATTTATATATATATATATCTTTTTATATATATATATATATTTTTTATTATATGCTAGGAAAATGGTTATATAGTTATACCGTTTCAAAACTTATCTGACTTCTGATGCAACCCTCTAAATGTACAACAACCAAGTTCGTCCTAAGCATGAGTACTGTGGTCAGATTTGGGGAGGTGCTGCTCGGTGCATACTTTCTGGTCTTCACAGAGTACGAAATCGACTTCGCAATCTAGTGGTGACCGAACCTTACTTGTCTCTACAGTCTCTTTCACACAGGAGAGAGTTTGATCGCCTCTGCTGTGTCGTTATATTCACACTGGATGCTCGACTGAGCTCTATTCCTTGACCTCATCCCACACATTCTGTAAAACATTCATTACAAAAACTCGTCTGGATGCAACCACAGGAAAGTACTTTCCTTTTTCTTTTATTTGTACCAAAAACTCAGCGGTACATCCATGAACAATGTTTCTTTCCTAAAATGTCCCATCATACTACAGCCTCATCAGAGATTTAAACAAGTAAACGGTATTAAGATTTTTTTTGTAGGGGTCCTTTTTTGTCTTGTTTTAAAGAGACATTACACTATCTGTCCACACAACATGGGACGTAACTTAAACAAGACCAAAAAGGACTATTACGAATAA
>OY744518.1:190859451-190874451 GCA_963556195.1 Sepiola atlantica | reverse complement strand
GCTGGAAATGCTTTAGCGTGACAGAACAAATTTCATTTAGACGCACGTATTTCTAAACCTAGGAAAAGAGAAGTGAATACAAGATTAAACAAAGAAAGAAAATGGAGTACGAAGAAGGGAGAAAGAACAAAGAAAAACTAACAATGGTAAGAAAGGAAGAAAAAAACGAGAATGAACAACATACAAAAGGTCAAAGAGAGAAAGGAAAAAAGAAAGAAAAAAGAAAAGAAAGAATGAAAAAGACTGAAAGAGAAAAAACGAAAAAAATACAGAATATAAACGAAGGAAATATTAAGTAAAGCCAAAAAATGTTTAAAAAAACAAAAGAAAGAAAACTTAAAAAGAATGAAAATAAAAAAAGAAGAAAAACTAAAAGAAAAAGAGAATATCAAAAAGAAGAAAAGGAAAATTAAAATTTAAGAAAAAGAAAGAACACGAACAAAGGCAAAATAGATAAAGAAAGAGAGATAAAAGGAAGAAAGAAAATGGAATGAAAAAAAAGAAAAAGTAACAAAATAACAATAATGAAAATACATTTTAAAAAAACGAATAGAATAGATCAAATAAATTACAACAAAAATCAAAGAACAGAATGAAAGAAAATAAAAAAGTAAAAAAAAAGAAAAAAATTAAGTAAATGGCAATGAAAGCAAAAAGAAAATAATGTAAACATAAACAAATGAAAGATGAAAGATGAAATAAAGAACGAAAACAATAATGAAAGAACAGAAAAATATGAGGATAGAGTAAAAAACGAAGAAATGCACAGAGATAATGACAGAAGAGGAAAAGAAAAGAAAAGCGGAATGAAAGCGAAGAAGCAAAAAGAAAAAGAATGACAAAAATTGGATTGAAAGAAAATGGATAAGGATAGAATAAAAACGGTTGGAAATGAGAAAAAGAATAAAAAATAAAAGACGGAAGCAAATAACAATATGAGTATGCGTACCGAGGTAACGTAAGGGAGAAGGAAAGAAGAAAGGAAATCGGAGGAAAAGGAAAGAATAAAGAAAGTTTAAAATGAGGTCAGAAAAACGATTGGAAAAAAAGGATACAGAAATAATGAAATAAGTTAGAAATAAGAAAAGGAGAAAAAAGGAAAGAAGGAAGAATAAAAGACGGACGAGAATACGCAAAGAAGGAATATTGAAAAGAAGAAGTAAAAGAAAAAAAAGGAAATCGATGGAAGACAAAAGAATACAGAAACTTGAATAAAAGTCATTAAAAAGAAGTAATGACCAAAGAAGAGAGGAAAGGGGATACAGAAAGAATGCGATAAGTTGGAATAATAGTAGTACCGTGGTCACTTCCGTCACAGGACTACTATTATATGGTAATGATGGACTATTATAAACTATTATATGGTAATGATGCACTATTACAAACTATTATATGGTAATAATGGACTATTACAAAATAGTATATGGTAATGATGCACTATTACAAACTATTATGTGGTAATGATGCATTATTATAAACTATTATGTGGTAATGATGCACTATTACAAACTATTATGTGGTAATGATGCACTATTACAAACTATTATGTGGTAATGATGCACTATTACAAACTATTATGTGGTAATGATGCACTATTATAAACTATTATGTGGTAATGATGCACTATTACAAACTATTATGTGGTAATGATGCACTATTACAAACTATTATGTGGTAATGATGCACTATTACAAACTATTATGTGGTAATGATGCACTATTATAAACTATTATGTGGTAATGATGCACTATTACAAACTATTATGTGGTAATGATGCACTATTACAAACTATTATGTGGTAATGATGCACTATTATAAACTATTATGTGGTAATGATGCACTACTACAAACTATTATGTGGTAATGATGCACTATTACAAACTATTATATGGTAATAATGGACTATTACAAACTATTATGTGGTAATTATGCACTATTACAAACTATTATATGGTAATAATTCACTATTACAAACTATTATGTTGTAATGCTGCACTATTACAAACTATTATGTGGTAATGATGCACTATTATAAACTATTATGTGGTAATGATGCACTATTATAAACTATTATGTGGTAATGATGCACTATTACAAACTATTATATGGTAATGATGCACTATTACAAACTATTATATGGTAATAATGGACTATTACAAACTATTATATGGTAATGATGCACTATTACAAACTATTATGTGGTAATGATGCACTATTATAAACTATTATGTGGTAATGATGCACTATTACAAACTATTATATGGTAATGATGCACTATTACAAACTATTATATGGTAATAATGGACTATTACAAACTATTATATGGTAATGATGCACTATTACAAACTATTATGTGGTAATGATGCACTATTATAAACTATTATGTGGTAATGATGCACTATTACAAACTATTATGTGGTAATGATGCACTATTATAAACTATTATGTGGTAACGATGCACTATTACAAACTATTATGTTGTAATTATAAACTTTGAAGGGAAGGCATATAAAATAAAGAAAAAAAATTGTTGCTCAAAGCTTAGATCAATTAGAAATAAAGATCAGAACAACGAAACAACGGTTAGTTAAAACATTTAATTAATTCTTATTTGTGATATGGGACTAACCTCTAAGTCGATGAGTAATGATTTAAAATCACACATTGAGAAACGCAAATGGCGCGTGGATGCCGCTATTCGAATATACGGTAGTAAATTGCTCTATATAGGGGAAAAATGAGTACGGACTGTAATTCAAGTTTTTTTTACCTGGAAGATTACCTCATTTATTATAGAGCATTGGGGAAAACAAACCCAAGAAATAAATGCTTTTGATATTTTAACATTATTATGAATATTTTGGTGGTTAGCCAAAAGGTTGTATGCTGGAAATAATATATAAAAATATGATTTTTTGGTAAAATGGTGTGAATCTGTTCTTCCCTATATTTGCTGTGGTTTAAATAACATTAAAATATTTTCTACCATAGCCCTAACCTTACACTATTGGGCTATTATAATAGCTTTGTGTTATACAATTTATGTTTAAAATTGCTTTTACCTTGTTTACCTGCGCTTGGCTACCACAAGACCTGCTTTTCCTTCTTTCCGCAAGGATAGTGGAACTTTTATCCATTATAGTAATGTTGTTTACTGTTTTCAATGCTAGTGCGATGCTGACTATATTGGGCTTACTTCCTTGCATTTGCAGACCCGCATAAACCAGCATGTTCAATCCAGGATTAGACATGGAAGGGCAGGATCCATTTGCAACCCTTCATCTGCGACTTTGGACTCTGCTATAATCCAGCGTTTAGTTGAGAATCCATGTTGTGCCAGTAACTATAAATTGGAGCGTTCTGAGGTGCTTCATAGAGCGGATTCCAAAACCGATTTAAAAAATGTGGAATCTGTCTCCATCGCTGTACGTAAACCTTCCTTGTGCCTGCAGAAGGAGTTTGTGACAGCTCTAACTCTCTTTGGGAACTTTGAACCCCCTCCCACCTGTTTTCTTTTATCCAACGTTGTGCCGTTTTACACGACTATTAAATTAAATTCATTTTAATCGTGTTTTAGTATTAGATGGTTCTTCAATCCGGCCCCCTTGCTCTTCATTTTCGTTTATATATTTGATTGATCAAACTACCGGTTTCTTCTGACGAGATAATAGTCGAAAGAGCCCCAGAGAGTTTTCCGCAAATCATCTTGAAAAGAATATATAAATTTTGTACCTCTAAACATTTGTTTATATATATATATATATATATATATATATATATATATATATATATATATGTGTGTGTGTGTGTGTGTGTATATATATGTATATATATATATATATATATATATATATATATATATATATATATATATATATATATATATATTAATAACAATAAAAGTGTAAAAATTTGAGAATTTCCTTGCTTTTGTACATTTAGTGTATATGAATTTTCATCTTAACCCTATTAAGGGCATATGATTTCGGTATACTGGAATTTTTCATGGAATGTCACTACTTTTGTGAAGGCTATGCCTCAATACAATGTCTTCTCATAAGTTTTTTTTTAATTTTCTGGAAAACTAAGGTATATGGTAATTTGAAATTAAAATGCCATCAACTAGACCATAGAATCTCTATCTCTGCCAAAAATCAGCTGAATCCATCAAATAGTTAATGAGATACAGGGTGGCACATACGTACGTACACACAGATAACATGATTTTATGATTGAACTTTCTGGATCTCTGGGTTCCCTGTACTAATGATACTGAAATTCTACACACTTATAGAACCTATCAAATAAAAATTTTGTGCAAAGTTTTAACTAATTTGGTTTATTGGTTTTTGAGTTATGATTGATCAAAGAAATGAGATTTCCAGCATAGGCCATTCTTGAAGTCTATTAAGCGATAGCGCGCTCTCGCGCCTCCCTTGATTACTGTACCATCTTGGAACAGAACATTTACTGCACTTTGCTCCTAGCCTGAAAACTAAGAAATAGTATTTTAATTCGAGTTTCACGTTCGACTCAACAGCGAGCTCTGTGCAGCGACACAAAAGCTCTTCGTGGGTTCTAGACAAAACTCTAAGCCCCTTAACAACAACAATAACAGCGACATCAGATAAAATAAAATAATTATAATAAAAATAAGATGTGACGGGTGATAACGTACATACTAATATGAAATTACCATAATGTATTATCACATAGATGTTTTGTTTTACTTTCAGGAACGCGAGAACGGAACCAATTGTCCCATGGGAATTTTCCTTTTTTCTTGGTGAGGGACACGGCGGGCGATGCTGCGCACGTCTCGGCTTTAATGGAGCAAATGTCGGCTCTTATGGAGCCCCCACCTCCGGCCGCCGCTGCAGCCGCCGCCGCAGCCGCCGAATCAAGCAACTTCTGGAGTAAGTACACGCTTTTTTCTTATTACCATAAATATGACCAGAGCAAGGAAAAAGTCTATGTGCCGTGTTAAAATAATTGAAAGTTCTGCCGCAGCCACCCACTACTCAGGCATTACTCCATCTGACTACAGTGTATTTCGATCAATGCTGTACCTTATGAAGGCTCGCCGATTTCAGTCTTTCAGTTAAGTTTAAGAAATCTGTCATGAATTTTTCAAGTCCATATTTACTGGGCAAACTTAGACACAAGCGCAAAATGACGCAATGACGTTGTTGTATGTAGAGGATATCCAACTCATTTAAAAGGTCGATTCTGGATGGGACAACAATATAAAAAAATAATGGATTGCTCATCCTATGGCAGAACAGATACTACACTTTGAATTATTTATTTGCAGAAAAGATTTTAAAAATTACATTCAAACCAAATTAGACACAAGGTCATTAAAAGTGTGGGGTAATGGATAGTGTTTGTCATACTTGGTCTATAATTATAACAATGGCAATCGTACTCTTAACTAGAATAATCTCAGTCGCCACAATACCACATTTACACTAGGGGCCGTTGTATTTAAGACATTCTCAAACACTTTGAACCTAGTCCGAAGGCAAAGAAAAAACTTAGCCGATGTCAAACGATTAGTACATTTGTAACACTATTAAACGTAATAAGCAGGTTGCGCAATATTAGGTTAGGAAATAAAATATGTGGGGTGAGTTTTGTTCGTATCTAGAATTCAAGGCTTGTTGTTTTGACAAGTTATGATTAAAGAAATTCGATATACAATTCAAACAAGCCTTTGATTTTTGTTTGCTGGAAAAAATGCGTAAGAATAAAAAAATATATTTTTAGAAATAGGGTGAGCTGATCGGAAACGGGGGTTGCTTACAAAAGACGGCGTCCTGTGCTTTGATCCCCAGTTGACTTCGTTTGAGAGCCCGCTAAACATAGACAAATTAACGTGAAAATAAGCATTAAAAGAAACTTTGTAAATATACTTTTACTACTGCGTCTTCCTTCTGTTTTAATCTGCTGGAGAATACAACCCTGTAAATACTGGACGTCGATGGCCGAAAGATACCAAGTAAGTGTAGATTTTCACTTTTTTTTCATACGTGACATATTGTCGAGTTACAAGCGAATGCTCTCAACGAAGATGATGGTTACGTGACACATAACCATAGTAATCAAGGTCGTGACCTTGATTACTATGGTTATGTGTCACGTAACCATCATCATCATGAATCGATATTACAGTACGGGATCACATAACAGATATCTATTTCGTGCCCTAAAGAAGATAGTGGGGTACTACGGAAAACTTTATCCAACTCTAAACGATTGCAGGTCGTTGGCAGAAAGTCGTTCAAAATAGTGTTTATTTTGAAAGAACAAATGTTGATTTTGACTAAATTGTAGTATAATAAATCATTATTTTAACACGGCACATTGACCTATCCTAAACCTAATATTATTATTATATACAAAAAAAAAAGAAAATGAAAAAAATCCGTAGACACGTGACCCTGAACCAATTCACATTTACACGGCCGCAGAAAAGAAAACCGATGCCAATTACGCCTAGATGATTTTTTATAAATGTGTTTATTGTTTAAACATTAAATAATTCAATTTTGCATAATTTTGATCATTCGGACTACATTTCTCATCTTGAGTGTTATCATCACAACGTTTCGGCCGCTGTAACCTCCGGCCTTCTTCGAACTCGGAAGATATATACCTGAAGAAGGCCGGATGTTACAGCGGCCGAAACGTTGTGATGATAACACTCAAGATGAGAAGAGATTTATCTACCTACACAAGGAAGGATGGGACACAAGATCGGGAAAGTGGGATTAGAAAAGCCAGCGCCCGAGAGGTGAGCACTCTGGCCATTTTAAAAATTGCCTGGGCAGCCCCATCGGCATTCCCCGGTAGAGGCGCCTCGGGCAATAAGCAATAAACTTACTCCTCTCCAAAGAGGAGAGGTAAAACCTGGGATGGTGGACCTCCTAGAACTGCACAGGACTGTCCCATAGACCGGCGTAAATCAAGCCCCGAAGGCCAAGACAATACCAGCCTATGGGGTGCAGTATACATCGGAACAGATACTACACTTTGATCTTGGCCAAATGGCCAAGGAAAACACTCAAGATGAAAAATGTAGTCCGAATAACCAGAATTATGCAAATAAGCAAACCTCATCTAAAAAATGAAGAAATATAATTCAATTTTGTTTTATTAAAAATTACTTTCATCTATGAGTGGTGGTATATTGTAAGACACCTGTTATAGTGTTGATATTATTTAACTGTGAAATAAATTATAGCCGATGTTATCATTTGTCTAGTAGCTTTATGATGTTAATTTCAGCACACGTGCGTCTAAGCAAAGATGTATTATTGAATTGATTTCGTTTCGTATCTACCTGAGTTTTTTCAGGTATCAATATACGTTTGCACCATTACCGGTTACAGCTCAATAGAATTAAAACGTCACCAGCAAAAAAGCAAAACACCTTTCTCCAAAAAAAAAAATCCACTTACTTTTTTTTTCAGATTATTACCCATAGTTGTTATCGTGTGTATGCCTGTATGTGTATGCGTTTGTGTATGTGTTTGTGTATGTGTATGTGTATGCGTTTGTGTATGTGTATGCGTTTGTGTATGTGTATCTGTATGTAAGTATGTATTGACATATATTTTTATGACTTGAACAATATGTTTCTGCACTATTTCTCAGCAAAAAAAAAAAAAATTCTCCAACGAATAAATAATTTCTTATTTGAAGAGTTCGAACGCAAAACGCGATAAATCCAATTCGTTTAAATTGAGACCTTAAACCAAAAAAAAAACACCAATATATTAAATCTTGACTTCGAATTAAAGCTGATTTGAATTAAAATCAAATAAAAATCATTTCAGTTTAATATTATGTAACACATAGTTTTGGAGTGTCGTCCCGTGTTGAAGTACAACACATTTTGTAGGGACACTTTCATGATTTTGAAAATGGCGTTTATCGCGTTTTCATTCCAACTCTTAGGTTTTTAAAAATCAGATATAAAAGTAAATATTGATTTATACAGAATTTCTGGAATCGCTTAGCACAGATGGGATTGGCGAGTCAAGGTTGTTCAGCTTTTACATTCGAAATCTGTGAAATGAAAAAAAAAAACAGCGTCGACGACCACGTGACGATGTGGGTTAATCGGTTACTTGACGATCCTCGTGTAACGGCAAACACGCTTTAAAATCTTCAATTACATCCTGTAAATGTTTTATTGAATATCTTGGACTAGCACCTTAATTATGCCAGTAGCTGAAATGAACGGATTTAGCATGACACAGTATTTGAAGTAACTCTTACGCAACACCTTTGAAAACTTTAATAAAACACTTAGTTTCAAATTGGCTAAAGAAAATTACACTATTTACAGTAACTGTAAAATCGAAAATAAAAAAGTTAAGTAAAAATGAAGTTCGTATTTATCTATATACTGTTAAAAGGTTGTGGTGTATTTGGAGTGTGTTCATACGCAAATAGAAACATGCGATTAGTTAGCAAAAAGAATAGGCAGAGTGTACGTTACTAGGGCAGTAGTTTTTTCAATGTCAATACTCCAGTTCGAATCTCACATAAGTCTAAAGGATTTTAAAACTGCATACGTGTTTTATAAATTTAAAGAAATTATCATAACATAAAAATAACATTACATGAATATTATTTTTAATTAAGTTACCTTTATTTGATAATCCACAAAAATGTAGACATAAAAGGCATTCGGCATTAGTTCAAAGCGAATTACTTTTATGCTGAAAACATAATTTCTAATGTTTTTTTAACCAATAAAAACAATACGTAAATACATTCATCGTAGTTACTTACTCTCTCATTAAATAATAATAAGTAGCGTATTTTTACCCCAACGTTTCATAAATATTATTCTTCGTGCTAGCTATATAGCGGTAGAAGCTATGCATAGATGGAAATTGGCGTACCCAGGTACTGTACGTAACCCTGACCCTAAACCTAACTCTAAACCCTAACCCTAACCCTAACCCTAACCCTACCATTAACCCTAAACCCTGACACTAACCGTAACCGTAACCCTAACCGTAACCCTAACCGTAACCCTAACCCTAACTCTGACGCTGAACCTAACCCTGACCCTAAACCCTAACCCTAACCCTAAATCCTAACCCTAACCCTAAACCCTGACCCTAACCCTGACCCTAACTCTAACCCTGACCCTAACCCTAACCCTAACCCTAACCCTAACCATGACCCTAACTCTAAACCCTAACCCTAACCCTTACCCTCAACCTAAACCCTGACCCTAACCCTGACCCTAAACCCTAACCCTAACCCTAAATCCTAACCCTAACCTTAAACCCTTACCCTAACCCTGACCCTAACTCTAACCCTGACCCTAACCCTAACCCTAACCCTAACCCTAACCCTAACCCTAACCCTGACCCTAAACCCTAACCCTAATCCTAATCCTAATCCTAACCCTAAATCCTAACCCTAATCCTAACCCTAACCCTAACCCTAATCCTAACCCTAACCCTAACCCTAAACCCCAACACTAAACCCTGACCCTAACCCTGACCCTAACCCTGACCCTAACTCTAAACCCTAACCCTAACCCTAAATCCTAGATCCTAGCCCAGGTACTGTACCTATGTTGTTTATGTATTTATTTAGTTTTTAACATAGTCCACCCAAAACCAGGCAAGCCGCTACTGTAGACGTAAGGAGCTATTGAGAAAAAAGGGTGAACGTTTTGGGGGTCATCCCATGGTGTTCAAAGAGAAGACATAGACTAGTAGAAACTCATATATTTGTAAAACAAAGACTCTCTTTTAAATGTTTAGTTATTATTTTACCAGCATGAAATTTCATTTTATTTTATTTAATGCTTTTATTAGACAGGAATGTAGAATCTTTACCCACAAAATGTCAACCCTGAAATCGGTAATAAAATCCACAATCATTTTGGCAATCCAACTATATTTAGTACAAATATAAACCTCAGTCTATGCCTAACTTGTCCACCAAGTTTCAGTCATCAATGTCCAACAGTGTTAGTTTTATTGTTGTTCAATGATATGCTGCAAATGTGCACCTCTGCGTTGCAAGTACACCTGGATGTGATGTGCAAAATTAGCGATGAAGATGATACAGGGTGACTTTTAAAAAATGCCACTCATTGAATCGTTAATAGAATTCATAGTCTTTTCCGCAAATCCAACCGCATTTTGTACAAATAAACTTCAGCCTATGCCTGACTTGTCCACGAAGTTCCAGGCATGAAATTCACAACGTGTCGGCTGTTTTACTCTCCGGGCTTCCCCAGCAGACTTTTCTTTGTACTTTCCTTCACTCTTCTTCCTTTAGCCTTCTTTTCTTTATCTTACTCTCTTTTTCTCTTTCTTCTTTTTACTGTCTTCATTAATCCCCCCCCCTCTCTCTCTCTCTCTCTCTCTCTCTCACTGTTTTTCTCTTTCTTGAATAATACAGGTCGCACCACAAAATGCCACTCATGGAATCGTCAATAAAAGTCACAATCCAATCATATTTGATACAAATAAACACTAGTCTATGTCTAATTGCCCACCAAAGGTCAGTTATGAATGCCCAACAGTCTTTATTTTACCGTGGTTCAATGATATGCTCTAAATGTGTGAATTCTATTTACGATCACACGTTCTACTGATAAGAAGATCACCAAAGTGTCCCTGCGGCCATTCCAGCAAGTAAATTGAAGTGTGTGGAGTTGTAGACCCACCAGAAGATTGTCTGCAAATTCAGACGCAATGCGCCAATGCCTGGGTTGCAATATCAAAAGTGTGAATCATTAGTCATTATTACTGGTTTGAGAATGAGAATGCACGGTCAGTGATGGTCAATACTAAGCGTTGCCAAGTGGTCGTTAAGGCGTTTTGGTCAGTCTTGGCCGGGCGAAGGGGTGTTGTGAAGGATGGACAATCGTTTCGCCGGGATAGTACAAGAAAGGAGTGTATCAGAGTCATGGATCATTTTGCACATCATATCCAGGTGTCCTTGTAATGCATAGGTGGCCATTTGGAGCATATCATTTTATAGCGATAAAACAAAGACTGTTGGATATTCATGACTGAAACTTGGTGGACAAGTCATAAGTGTATTTTTACCAATATTTGGTAATGTATGGTTTGCTTACAAAATGGTTTGTGAATTTTATCAACAATTCTACGGTGTTATTTTTCGAGGGGGGGGGGCACCCTGTAAAATTATAAATGATACTACGACAACTACAAAAATTGTAATACTGTAAATCTGTTTTGAATTAGGGTTTATGCCTTTACCAATATCTAATTTTCTTTTTCATGAAAAAAGTATATATGAACTAATATAGATATATTATAAACTGCTCTTTCCACTGCTAATAGTACTACTATTACCCTAGTGTTTTTCTTTCTTCTTTATTTACGTTATTTATTTATTTATTTAAAACATACTCTCTTTTAAGGCAAACGTGAATTGTGAGTTGAGATTTTCAGACAGATTCGTAAGGTACCCATTTGAAAAGCTTAGGGACCTGTCAAAGTTGTAGATTACGATGAACGGTTGTATGCTTTGAGGAAATATTTGCCGATTCTTCAACTGATACTAAATGGGTTTTATTTAGGTGATACCACAAAGAGCTTTTCATCAAACACAAATGGACGCCCTGATCGGTGGAATTTCAATTTCTAAACAAGGTTTAAAAAAACAGTCGCTAATCTTATAGGTCACTCACCATCCATCAAGCTCCAGACCCTGTCTCGTCGACGCAATGTTGTAGCGTTGTGCTTTTTTCATGAGTACTTCAATTGAATGTGCTCCGATGAACTTGCTACTCTGGTGCTCCCTCAACGTAAATACACTCGACCAACCCGACAATCAGCTAAATCCCGTGCATTCAATGTGAAGGTCCCCAGATGCCGGAGAGCCTTCTACTCCACTAGATTTTTTCCTCGTGCTGCCGGCCTTAGAAACTTCCTCCCTGCTCCTTGTTTCCCCGACTGTACAGACATGCAGAAATTTAAAATAAATAATTCTCAGTTGTCCCTTACGTCTACAGTGCCAACTTGCCTTGTTTAGTGTTGTGAAGTTGTTCCACAGTAAATAATAAATAAAGGAAGTCAAGTCGAGGGTTGGTTTAACAAGTGTATTAACAAAGTAAGAAAATGACTAGCTCTTGGCTAGACAGTTACAAGACTGTGCTTTTTCTTCAGTATCTCTGGTGACTCGCACTATTTATAGTGACAACCGGTGTAGTTTCTCCTGTGTAAGAACGGCCAGTGTAACATTTAGTTAAGTAAAAATGTTTTAAACTATCTTCTTTCATTCGGGCGTTACGTTTAGGGTTAGGGTTAGGGTTATGTTTAGGGTTACACGTAGGGTTAGGTTTAGGTTTAGGTTTAGGGTTAAGTTTAAACTTAGGGTTAGGTTTAAGGTTAGGTTTCCGCTTAGGTTTTGGGTTAGGTTAAAGGTTAGGGAAAGGGTTAAGTTTAGGGTTAGGGTTAGGTTTAGGGTTAGGGTTAGGTTTAGGTTTAGGTTTAGGGTTAGGTTTGGGTTAGAAGCTTAGTAAACATTTCAAGTCGTTTCGGCTGCAGATTGACATCTTTTCACATCACTCTTGATATTAAGAAAAACACGTCATGTTGTTGCAACCATATTGTAATTATTCTTGTTAACAAATATTTATGCAATAATTATTTTCTAAATTAAATACAAAGCTTATATATAAACTAATATAGATATATTATAAAATGCTGTGTACGCTGCTAATGATACTGCTATTACCTATTATTTTTCTTTCTTCTTTATTTACATTATTTATTTATTTTAAATCAGTTTTAAATATAAACCTATTGCATAATCAGTATCTGATTTAATTTTTAAAAAATAATTATGCTATTTAAAAACTTTGATAATTATCAACACCCGTTATATTGTTATTAATATTTCACTGTGAAATTATACGGGGGGTCTCTAATTTTTCATGTCAATTTATATAAGGAAATATTAATATTTTATGTATATAATAAACTAAAATACCAGTTCCAGGACATGTATAAGCAATATGTATAGCATTTTGAGCTACATATTTGCATACTTAAATATATAGAAAAAATACATGTGTACTCTGACAATCACTTAAGTGAAGAAACGTAACTTATGTTTGACTGTTTAAGTAACTAAACATTATTCTTTGGTAGGAAATCATCCATAGCTTATTTGAATTTTTTTAGAGCAAGCTGCAGTTTCGGGGGAACACGGACAAAATGGTTATCTTTACAAAAAAACGAATGTGCCTACGTTTCTCACCGTGTTGTCTAGAATACGTATCCCATAATTCAAAATAAGTTTATTACTTCAGGATTATACCTCACACATACATATTATCGACACGTATGCGCAAACATGGTTTAAACAGTATTACATAATATAACTCAAAATTTTGTGTAGAGCAATTCTTTTCTCTATTATTTTTTTTTATCTCGTCTATTTTAAAAGTTTGGGGGCGGGTTCGACTTTGGGGTAATACCCCCTAAATTGTAAAGCTAAAATAAAAATAATGTACCCAAGTTACTCAAGTAAAGTGTAGTATCTGTTCCGATGGATACTGCACCCCATAGACCAGTATTGTCTTGGCATTCAGGGCTTGATTTCCGCCTGTCTATAGGTCTGTCATGCGCAGTTCTAGGAGGTCCACCCTCCAAGGCTTCGCCATCTCCTCTTTGGGGAGGAGTAAGTTTATTGCTTACTGCCTGAGGCGCTCCTACCGGGGAATGCCGACGGGGTTACCCAGGCAATTTTTAATGGCCAGAGTGTTCACCTCTCGGGCGCTGGCTTTTCAACCCCCACTTTCCCGACACGACCTTGGGTCACATCTTACTTGTGGGAGTAGGATAAAACTAGCCTTGTGCCTAACTCCTGGATGGGAGTAAATAAATACTCAACGTGCATGTGTCGTCTGGCGTAATCTTTTATTATATAAAAGTTACAGTCCTAAGATGGAGTACTGGTACCATATCTAGGAGAGTTCCGCTCCTCAGAGCACTCTTTCTTCCCTTGATAGAATGCAAAATCGACTTCGCAATCTAGTGGGAATGATCTCTTCACTTCTCTACATTCCCTTTTTTCACAGAAGAAATGTTGCTAGTCTTTCTCTATCATTTTCATGGTAGAGAAAAACTAACTTCAATCTCTAGGTTCCTCTTCTATCAAAGATGCACAGGTAGAACTCGACTTCATATCACTACTGCAAAAAACTTCCTTTTTTTCCCTACGTGTGCCAAACATCAAGCAGAATATCCGTGAAGAGAGTTATTTCCAAGGATTTTCCACTTGTTTCACAAAGATTTCTTTCCTGACAGCTGCAACATGGTTATTTTCAACTCTAATTTCAATAAATATTCGTCATCAATCGTCGTCATCAGTCATGAAATTATATTAATTTTATTCATTACTTGTAATCCTCTAATAATATTCATTATCTTCCGACTGACAATCATTCCATCTCATCAACCTTTATCTTCGAGTGGATTTGGCTTTGATAAGTTATCGATCATTGGTAAAAAATATATTACAACTAATTTTATTTTATTTATTTATTCATATTTTTTTCTATTTTTAAATTTTATTTATTTCTCATTATTATTTTTTCCGTGTGTTTTTGCAATTTTTTACTTTTATTCTCTTTATATATATTTACGTATATGCGTGGCTGTTTGTAAATAGACATATATTGCATAATAGACATATATTGCATACAAGACATATATAGCACACTAGACATATATTGCGTACTAGACAGATGTTAGCTAGCTGTCATGAATCAGCAGAAATAGTTTCACGAAGATCAGTTGAACAAAGTCAAGTGAAAGAAACACCTGCTCCCTTTTATTATTAGAAGTCACCAAAGAATAATCTATATTACAGACAAACGTAGAGACACACATTATTATACTTTTGTTTCTTTACAAATGGGTCAGCACTTATCAAAATAAGTTTATTACTTCAGGATTATACCTCGCACATACATAT
>OY744518.1:190846951-190856951 GCA_963556195.1 Sepiola atlantica | reverse complement strand
TTATTATTATTAAGTATTTATTCATGGTTTTTGGTTGAGTGAAGATGGGAGAGAGAAGAAAGAGGGAGGGAAATTTTTGTTTTTGATTTTGCAGAACATGATTGAATTTTGCAAAGGAAAAAACAATAAAACATCAATGTTTGGTGCATTTTGAGCCAGG
Source organism: Sepiola atlantica (assembly GCA_963556195.1). Classification (NCBI taxonomy): domain Eukaryota; kingdom Metazoa; phylum Mollusca; class Cephalopoda; order Sepiida; family Sepiolidae; genus Sepiola; species Sepiola atlantica. Next base: position 190,856,791 of record OY744518.1, on the reverse strand, counting down.
AAGTCTTTTATATTGACATAGAATTCCGAATCTTGAGGAGAAATGAAAAATAAATAGTGCTTTTTGAAAATAATTATTAGTGTAGTATTTTCATTTTGAATAAAGGGAAGAGAAAACAGAAAGGGAAGAGGAAAAGGAAACAGAAATAGGGAAAAGGAAACAGAAGAGGATGGAGAAGGGGAAGGGAAGGTGAAGAGGAAAGAGAAAGGGAAAGGAAAAAGGGAAAGAGAAGGGGAAAGAGATCGAGAAGATGAAAGGGAAAATGGAATAGGAAAAGAAAAGGGGGAAAGAGAAAGGAAAAAAGGTAGGGGAAGGGAAAGAGAAGGGGAAAGAGAAGAAGGTGAATGAGAAAGAGAAGGGGAATGAGAATCAGAAGGGGAAGGAGAAGAAGAATGTGAATGAGAAAGAGAAGGGGAATGAGAATGAGAATGGGAAGGAGAAGTAGAAGGGGAATGAGAAAGAGAAGGGGAATGAGGATGAGAAGGGAAAGGCGAAGAAGAAGGTGAATGAGAAAGAGAAGGGGAATGAGAATCAGAAGAGGAAGGAGAAGAAGAATGTGAATGAGAAAGAGAAGGGGAATGAGAATGAGAATGGGAAGGAGAAGTAGAAGGGGAATGAGAAAGAGAAGGGGAATGAGGATGAGAAGGGAAAGACGAAGAAAAAGGTGAATGAGAAAGAGAAGGGGAATGAGGATGCGATGGGAAAGGCGAAGAAGAATGTGTATGAGAAAGAGAAGGGGAATGAAAATGAGAATGGGAATGGAAAGGAGAAGTAGAAGAGGAATGAAAAAGAGAAGGGGAATGAGGATGAGAAGGGAAAGACGAAGAAGAAGGTGAATGAGAAAGAGAAGGGGAATGAGAATGAGAATGGGAAGGAGAAGTAGAAGGGGAATGAGAAAGAGAAGGGGAATGAGGATGAGAAGGGAAAGACGAAGAAGAAGGGGAATGAGAAAGAGAAGGGGGATGAGAATGAGATAGGAAAGGCGAAGAAGAATGTGTATGAGAAAAAGAAGGGGAATGAGAATGGGAAGGAGAAGTAGAAGGGGAATGAGAAAGAGAAGCGGAATGAGAATGAGAAGAGAAAGGCGAAGAAGAAGGGGAATGAGAAAGAGAAGGGGAATGAGAACGAGAAGGGAAAGGCGAAGAAAAAGGGGAATGAGAAAGAGAAGGGGAATGAGAATGAAAAGGGAAAGGCGAAGAAGAAGGGGAATGAGAAAGAGAAGGGGAATGAGAATGAGAAGCGAAAGGCGAAGAAGAAGGTGAATGAGAAAGAGAAGGGAAATGAGAATGAGAAGGGGAAGGAGAAGAAGAATGTGAATGAGAAAGAGAAGGGGAATGAGAATGAGAATGGGAAGGAGAAGTAGAAGGGGAATGAGAAAGAGAAGGGGAATGAGGATTAGAAGGGAAAGGCGAAGAAGAAGGTGAATAAGAAAGAGAATGGAAATGAGAATGAGAAGGGGAAGGAGAAGTAGAAGGGGAACTGATTTCAATTTGAGGATGTCTAGGTTAAAGGCCAAGATCACGAGAAATGTAAAAGTCACACTTTTGGCAAAAACTGTTTTGTGTTCATTGTAAAGACTCAATATTTTTTTTTTGCAAATCTGATCTGCTAGTGTTTTGCTCTTTGCTGATAGTAACGCCCATGCATGATTTCAGTCTGAACGTTTAGAATTTAAGACTTATACTTGAGCCGTCATAAATAGTTTTTCAGTTATCAATGGTTTCATGACAGACATTCAGGAATACTTCATACAATATGGAGAAGGCCAAAATCTTATTTTGGCCGATCTTTTCGTTGGTAGGCGGGTATATGCAGTCTCGCGACTCACTTATGTTCTTGTTCATTTTATGTTATCTTTGTCACCAAGTCTCTGACAAGTGGCAGATTGTGAGATATATTTCCCCTCAATTCGTACTGCCCCGCCCCGAGCGTCATCTGAAATCGCCCGATTCTTCTTTGTTTCCTTGTTTATTGTTCAAAGCTGTGCACCATATTAGAGGTCACCGATGACAACGAGGACACGCACAGACACGTAATGTCGTACATCCCTGGCACACGTGATTTAATATGACCTCCAATCATAACCGCCCCCCTTCAAGAAAAAGATCCTTAGCCAATGTCATTTGAAATGAATTATCTCATCATTGCGCGTTCGGGGTCAATTACAATTTTTAAAGGGCCCTTTCAAGTTTGGTTAAGCTGAAGAAATGCGTTAACACATGAATTGATTTCAAGATGAATTTCAGCCTTCGGGCTGGGATCAAAGTGTAATATCTATTCTGTTCTCGATCACTGGAAGATCACTCCTTCTAGACAGAGGCAAATATTTTTGTTACAATCCAGAGTGCTTCTTTTCGGGGAGCTGGACTTTGTGTCTAGTTCTGCCCTGGTAGGGAAGCAACTAAATAGGCCCATAAGCATTATATACAGTATCTCTTAGATATTTCAGGCAATACAATATTTTTACTATAGTAGATAGAAGAGTAGAGAATGGGTCTGGAGAGAGAGAGAGAGATAGATAGATAGAGAGAGAGAGAGAGAGAGAGAGAGAGAGAAAGAGAAAGCGAGAGTAGATAGAAATATATAGTGAGCGAGAGAATTATATATATATATATATATATATATATATATATATACATGAAAGCTATCTAAATAAAAACAAAGACACCTAAAATTAATCACATCACATATGGAACCAGTGGCAACATTTTAAAATGCTTAACATAATGTGATTTTATTCTGTGATGCCACTCTGGTGTTGCTCAATTTAAATCGTCAACGTCTTTCTTTGAACAATGCGAAAAACGTTCTCTGCGCGTTTCTTCGCCGTGTTTTAAAAATTCTCTTTTTTCTCCAGCTTTGTTGTTCATTCGCTTTTGACACCTAAGTACGATTCGGCGAAGAATCGAGAACGTTCGTGAAACCTAATGAACATTTATTAATTCCTTTGATTTGAATACAAAAATACCACCAAAAAAATTGAAAAATAAATAAAGGTATAATTGAACAGACAAATTCCGTTGTTTTTAACAATCTTTGCATATATATATATATATATATATATATATATATTATATATATATATATATATATATATATATATATATATATATATATTACGTTAAAAGCTTTACCTTTGTTTGTTTATTTTTCTTCTCTCAATCGTTTTTTCAACTAAAACAATTTATCCCACCATATCTCATTCGAGTTTTTTAGTTAAAATTTATCATTCTGACGTTTCTTCTTAGAGAGTCAGATGATAAGGCCGTAAAGAAAATTTAAGCGATTTTCTTTTTTTTCCACCCGCCCGTTTCCTTGATTAAAAGAATGTTGCCCCTGAAATGTGTCCTACAATTTTGCTGTACGCAAAATCTACTTTTATGTAAAGCTTTTATATATAATTATTTTTATTTGCACAGACATGTACAAAATCTGCAACACTGGCATGTCGATGTTATCGATCAACAGCTATTAGAAACTGAAATCTCATCAGGTTCTTTCCAAATATGATCTAAGGTTAAGATCAGAGTCTAAATCTGCCTGATTAGATCTCAGTTTATAATAGCTGTTGATCGATAACATCGACATGCCAGTGTCGCAGATTGTGTACATGTCTGTGTAAATAAACATAATCATATATATATATATATATATATATATATATATATATATATATGGATATATACATATATATATATATGGATATATATATGTATATACATATATATATATGTATATATATATGTATATATATGTAAATATATATATGTAGATATATATATATATGTATATATATATATGTATATATATATATGTATATATATATATGTATATATATATATGTAGATATAGATATATATATATATATATGTATATATATATGTATATATGTATATATATATGTATATATGTATATATATATGTATATATGTATATATATATGTATATATATATATATATATGTAGATATAGATATATATATGTATATATATATATGTATATATATATATATATATATATATATATATATATATAAATGGACAGATCAATCTTATGTAATACAAAACAAAAGCTAACCCGTGTTGCTAGAAGAATCAGAACCTACTTAAAGCAAATTTAAATAGTAAACAAATATCCCTCATCATCAGAGCATTGTTGTGTCATGAAAACCGTATACCATGAACGTAAAAAGGAGTCCAAGAAAACAATACTTAAAAACAACAAAAAAAACAAAATTACGTGATGGGAATTGATCAACTTAAACAGGATTTGACTCATTCTAATGTTCTAGAATAAAATTGGTCTGCACATCGAAAACGGTTCATTCGGTAGTAAGAACATAAAAGTCACTACAAGATTCGGTACGAGAAACCGACAATGAAATATATTTAAAAAGGCTTACAAAATTTGATAAGCGACACTTACTTCTATTCGGTAGATTTTTAAATCGGAAGTGTTAAAAAAACAAAAAAACAAGGGCAGATAATTCAATAACGTAATAGCTAATCTTTAGAAACGAATGTTATTTTACCAGGAGTGAAATAAATGGCATAGCATTAAGTAAATTAATAATAATAATCATAATAATCATAATACTACTACTAATAATAATATATATATATATATATATATATATATATATATATATATATATATATATATATATATATATATATATGAATAAATAAGCAAACAAAACTACACAGTAATTAATTTACAATTCAAAAATGAGCACAACAGTAAAGTCATAATTTGTTAAGACACTAACACTAATACCGCCTGAAGATGATTTGACGATTCAAAATACTTGCAAAAAAGAAAAAAGAATAGAACAAGAAACCCATGGATCATATTTACATCAATTTGACTGAAACATTAGATGGACAATTTGGAAAATTGAAAAAATAAAAAAAAGTCGCATTAAACAAAACCACTCCGTGTTATTTAATAATGTTAGCCTAAATATATGTATATATGTATAGGATTATTTAAAAATAAATACTAAATTATCATCTACACACGTATACGTTTCATCCTTGCAGAATCATCAGTGTAGAGATAACAAGTCCAGCCATTCGCACGATTCGAACCTCGAAACAAGATTTTTTTGGTTCATGACTCCAAATCAAATGCTTAAACCGATGAGGCCGGCGAATCATGCGAAATAAACTTATGTATGTCAGTAAGCGGACATTTTTTTATAAGCAGCTAGAGAACAGCACACGATTCACAAACCAGTCTGTGACGTTAACTGCCAACTTAGGCTCTGTACTTAGCCTTAACTTGAAGACACCTTACGACAAAGTCATGGGAGTACAGGGTGCATAGGAGAACGTACGTTATTAACTCGGCCAACGTCATAATAAATTGAACAACGCCACGAAGTGATACATTATAAGAAATTGATTTTCCGAACAGCATCCGTGACCAATGGTGGCGTTGATAAATGATGACGTCAGCTGTAGAAATCGTTCCAATTCGCAACGCACCTGTTTTTCTCCTTCGTAGTAAAACACGATAGTGTAAGAATGTGTTGCGGCAAGAAAGTGAAAAATAGGAATTCTTTCTTGAACACGGGGCAGTAGAAGGCTGGAAAAGACATCAGTCGTAAGGGAACATTATTCAATATTTGGATAAAGCGCTAATAAAATTAATGGTAGATATCTGTGTATGTCGGTCAGACAATTGGTACACAGATAGATTTATTAATATAGGAATAAAAAATATATAGAAATATTAGAGTTATTTTTCCTCGATGTAAGCGATGGGTAAATCTGAAGAGGAGTCCGTAAGTTTAAAAAGCCAATACAACGCAGATTTTTTTTTTAAATAAATAGTTATTTATTTAAAATAAGCTGATTTTCGACGATAAAACGTCATTATCAGGCATAGAAGCATTTTGTGTTTTTGTTGTTCTTTTCTGTCCTTGTGGCATGATGCCACGTGACAGTGAAAGTCCGTATGATCTTAAACGGTGACATTTGTTCAAATGTTCTAACCAGGAGGAGTTTGCAATGGCACGCGTAAAAATGAATTAGAGAGTTTTTCCTCGCTGTAAACGTTGTGTAAATTTGAATAGGAATCTGAGTTTAAAAAGCCAGAACAACGAAATATATATATATTTTTTTTATATCTCTAATTAATTTTTACGCGTGATACAAGTGAAAGATATAGATGAAAATGTCACAATGAGTTTATCGAAATCTTGGATACAATACATAAAAAGAAAATAATAATAACTTTTTCAAATTAAAAAGAAAATTATATCTACATTTAAAAGTAGATTGAAAATCCTCTGTTTGATCCGCCCTCCAATGAGATTCCACTTTTAAGGCGATTACGTGTGAAGACCCTGATAAACCGGGGGAAGGGAAGAAAACCCAATTATTTTAGAATTTAGAATGGAGATCACTTTCGCATATACATTTAACGTAAAATGATCATCTATTTCCGGACAGTGTTTAATGAAATAGCGTTTTAAGAGCATATAAACGGATTACTTTTTGTTAGGGTAGTTAAATATTGTGTATTTATTAAGGAGATATAAACAAACCTCCATTAACCCTACAACTAAGCTTAAATCTGGGTGTTCCCGCAAAACGTCCTCTAACCAAACCACTATCCCAAAGTTCGGGTGGCAATAGATCCCTTCCCTAACAATCCCTTTCTTAAGCTTATTACTAAACTTAAGTGCAAGTGGTAACAAGAAGTTTCTATTAGGAAAACAAAGCATTTACTGTTATGCAACTTTGTTATGTGTAAAAACAATATTTTAAATTTTAGGAAAAATAAGCAAATATTTTTTATTTAAGATTTTCCTAGACAGATTTGAGCATCCATCTTGAATTTGAAAACGGCATGAATAAAACCATCAGTATCCTTTTTAGAAATGTCAATTAAGTATGCGATCAAATATGAAGTAATTTTAGACAGAAATGGCTACCGTCAGATGTGCATATGTAGTCTGTAACTTTTCTTCGTCGAAGCTTCTTGTTTATCTGCTTAGCACCAACCATTGTGACGTCAAAAGAAAAAAAACGAAACTAAATAGAATCGCCTTCTCCTTACGATGACCACAGTTCGAGAATCTATGGAGTATTTTATCTATGTAAAAGTAACGGCGTATTTCTAGAGAGAACGATGCTACCACGCCTTTCTTTTCTGGACACTTCAAGAAATTCACCCAGAATTTCAAAAAAGTATTAATAGATTTCCAGCAAGTTAATGTGTGTATTTTTTAGTATTTGTTACACAATGTTACTTCTTTAGTAATTTATAACATAACATTAGAATAAAATTAGAATCAAGGGAGGCGCGAGAGCGCTCTATCCCTTAATAGACTACAAAAACGGTCTATGCTAGAAATCTCATTTCTTTGATCAATCATAACTCAAAAACCAATAAACCAAATTAGTTAAAACTTTGCACAACATTTTTGTTTTGATCGGTTCTATATGTGTGTAGAATTTCAGCATCATTAGTCAAGGCAACCCAGAGATCCAGAAAGGTCAGGCATGATTTTGTGTTATCCGTGTGTACGTACGTATGTGCCACCCTGTATCTCATCAACTATTTGATGGATTCAACTGATTTTTGGCAGAGATTGATGTTCTAGGGTCTAGTTGATGGCATTTTAATTTCGGTTTACCATATACCTTAGTTTTCCAGAAAATTCAAAAAAACCTTAAAAATGACCATTGTATTGAGGCATAGCCTTTACAAAAGTAGTGACATTCCATGAAAAATGCCAATATACTGAAATCATATGCCCTTAATAGGGTTAAGATGAAAATTCATATACACTAAATGTACAAAAGTAAGGAAATTTCCAAATGTTTACACTTTTATTGTCATTAAGGGTATGCGAGCACAACAGGGCTATGTATTTTACTGGTAGGAATTTTTCTTCAGCGCACCTCACACACTTCATCCACTTATGCATAGAGATGTATACTGTAGTGATGTGAAATGTAGTGAAGTGAAATGGTTTGGTTGATATGTAGTCATACCCTTTATGACAATAAAAGTGTAAAAATTTGGGAATTTCCTTGCTTTTTTACATTTAGTGTATATGAATTTTCATCTTAACCCTATTAAGGGCCTATGATTTCAGTATACTGGCATTTTTCATGGAATTGTATTTACAGTTTCACTACAAATCATTTGCATGATTTAATTACGATACTCCAATTCATAGTTATTGAATTCGGAGTCGGCTACATTGTCAACATTACCGAATTTTCCGAACACCACAAAAAATTGAGATCATAAAAAATTTAAAAAACGTACGTGTTTTATAGTTCGATTCGGGATAAGGTGTCAGTTCGCTATGTCAGTATATTCATCCATGGGTGGTATGAGGCGACATGTTTCCTGTAGGTTGTTAATTCACGTTAAATGAACATCGTGGCCCACTCCGTTTACCTTTTAAAAATTAAACAGGTAAGTCTTTCAAAAATGTATTTTATAATTGTTTACCATTAACGGATATAGAATGGATGTATATAAAGAAATCAGTTCTATTTTCGTAATACATGTACAACGCGGATTTTCCGGGAACCCATAGTTTTATAGCATTGTCAGATTAAGCGTTTAGTCGGACCCTACAATTTAACCTTAATAATAATTTATAAAAACACCTTAGCACAAAAAAAAACACATAAAAAACGAACTTTGAAGCCTACCTATATATTTGGGATAGTAAAAATAGACAAATTCCAGTGAACCAAGCGCAAGATAGATGCAAAAAAATGCACTTAAAGGGGACGGCGTGTATCCTAATAAAACAAATTCACGGTTGAAGTCTCTGAAATAGCGTGTGAAAATTTGGCATCCGGTAGGATTCCCCATCCCCAGCAAACACAAAATAAAAAAATAAACATAAAAAAGAGAGTAATACATTAATTATACACCTACTATATCTCTAAACGGTACTTTTATAGCTGACCCGCCAGATTTCCGTGACTTCGCGTCGGCAAAGATCTAGGAAGCACCCGAGAGCTGACGGAGTATTAACAAATCAGGTTGCAGCATTCATTCGCCAAACAGGCTATAGCAGCAGCCGACAATATTTGGAAGAAAAACAATAATCCCGTTCTATTGTAACAACAATGAATTATTATCAGCTATGTTAGGTCGTCGAATCTCCGGAAGGACTAATTCAAAAGCATAACATTTTCATTTATTTCTTTGTTTTATGTTAATTTGGCCCACCAAAAAATAAAAATATATTTATTTTCAGTTCTTCACCTACGGTTTGTTCGTTTTTTTTTCCTTTTTATCTATGTATTTTTTCTTTGAAAGTCTTCCATTAAGCGCTTGGTAGTTTCAGCCTCGTTTTCGTCTCGTCTCGTCAGCTCTCGGGCGTTTCCGCGATCTGCCCGATCGTTGCCGACGCGAAGTCACAGAAATCTGGCGCGTCAGCTATAACAGTACCCTCTAAACAATCAGGTATCACTAAAAAGCAACTATTTTTTTTTCAGGTGTTCAATTCACCTCAAACAAAGCATATCCCCACTGAAACGTAAGGGTTACTGTTGTGGGAACCAGATTAATAAGGAGTCAATCTGTCTGGAAAGTCTGACAGAAATATGTTTGTTCGCATTACATTTACATCTCTGCATGTTGGTACTGTCGAGAAAACAGTAAACAGGAAAGGAATTTTGAAGGCAAGCAGTCCAAGAAACGGAGCTATCAGAGTAAAAAATCTCTCAGGATCTACGGAGCTCTACATTGAAGAAGTGGGAGTTTAGTGTTGGTCAGATCGGTCGGGGGTATTTTCGTTCAAGTGGTACAAATACAATATCTTCATCTGAGCGCATTCCGTGAAAGAACTTATAA
>OY744518.1:190824451-190841951 GCA_963556195.1 Sepiola atlantica | reverse complement strand
AGAAAATGCCAGGAGCGCTGGGGGGTTAAACCGGAAGTGTTCAGAGTAAAGTATTCAGAGGAAAATTAAATAGATTCTTTTTATTTATTTATTATTTTTTTTTTTGAATATATATATATATATATATACACCCATATATATATGTAATTGTCTGTTGTTTCTATTTATTTAATTTTTATTTTTATTTATATATTTACTATAATTGTTATTTGTTTTGTTTTCTTTGTTTTTTTGTTTTTTTTGTTTGTTTTTTTTTCGTATATAAAACGTAGATATTACTTATAGTATATATGTTTGTCAACAGGCTGATTCCGGCATTAGATTTTAAATGTGTTGTAGATAGCTAATTATTTGTTGTCGGTGCAGTATATTAAAATTTAGTTATGTCTGGTTAAGTTTAATCCTTATTTATTGGTTTTAATTTATCTCTTAAATGCCTATTGTTTTAGGTATGGAAAGTTTGCTGGTTAAGGGGAGACAAATCTCTTATTTTTGGTATTAATTTATAAAGGGTTTATTCTGTTAATTGGCTTTGTATGTTGAATTTATTTAACTAAAGTAATGGTCAATTCTTAGTATAACGGATATGATTTGTGCAAATAGTGTTTATTATGGGGGGGTATTATCTGGGGATGGGTTCGGGGGGGGGGGTAGGTTATATGATGAAGGTAGAATTTAATTCATGTCTTTGATTCAAAAATGGGCTAAGTTTGGAAATGAGAATAGCTTCCATCAGTCTTAGGTCGCCTAGGTTCCTGGTCGAGGCTAAAATGGAAACTTTTATGTCTTGTTGTGTAGTATTGCATGAGGAAGTATGTTTGAAGAAGGAAGATATATTTGTATTCATGTGTTCTTTTATACGTTGGTGTAATTGTCTTGTAGTATATCCAATATAGGAGTGGTTACAAATAGTGCATGATATATTGTATACACAGTTAGTGCGGTGGCATAGTCCAGTGGTAGGAATGGGACAATTGGCTAGGGAGCATGGTTCTTGGGTGCGTGTAGTGCGTTTTTTGGAAAGGTGTTGGCGTAAGGTGGTGCCGGTGTGGGTGAGTTGAATGTCTAGTTTTTCTTTATGTATTGCACTGCGGATGGCATTAGTGATTCTGTCGTTAAAGAAAGGTAGTTTTAGGAAGCATGTGTTGGAGAGTGTGTTGTGTCTGCGTGATCTGGTCTTGCTGAGGTGGGTTATTGTGGAAGTGGGGTAGCCGTTGGTGATTAGGATTTGATGGAAGTCTTTGGTGTGTTTAATTTTATTGGCAGTAGATGAGCATTTATTTTGTATGCGGGTAATTTCATTACGGGCATAGTCTAGTTTGGCTTTAAGGGGCAGGGCAGATTTAAAATGAACAAATAGGTTTTTACAGGCAGGTTTTCTGTAGAAGTTGGTCTGTATAGAACCGTCTTCTGTGATTTTGAGGTTGAAATCGAGGAGAGATAGTGAGCCGGAGTCGCTAGGGTGTTCAATAGTAAATTTTATATGGGGGTCGGTGTTGTTGAAAATGTCGAAAATGCTGATAGCTTCTTCACGAGATGAGGTGAGGACAAGAATGTCATCTATGTATCTAGTGAAGAAGATATGTGAGTGGCAGGTGTTGAGGGCTTGTTGCTCGAGTCTGTCCATGTAGGATATGGCTAAGAGGCCAGACAAGCTAGAACCCATGGGAAGACCAGTAATCTGTTTAAATATGTGGTGTTGGAAGGTAAAATATGTATTGTTAATGATAATGTCTAGGAGTTGGTGTATGTCTTCAGGTGTTAACCCGAAGAGTTCTAAGTTATCGGAGGAAGAGATGTGGTCGGAGATGAGGTCAATGGCTGAGTGTGCGGGTATTGATGTGTATAGGGAAACAACATCGAGGCTAAATGTGTATCTGTTAGAGCTTAGCTGTTGTTGTTGGAGTAGGTTTAGTCTGCTAATGACTTGGTCAGAGCTGCTGACATGTGCAGGGAAGGTAGGGAGTAGTGGTTTCAGGAGTCTAGAAAGTAGCCAGGAGATTTTATATAATGGTCTTTCGACGCTGGAGACGATGGGCCTAATTTGAGTGTGATTGCTGGTCTTATGGGTTTTGATAAGGTGGTAGAAGGTAGGGAGCTTGCTATTTTTAGTAGTGAAATTAATTTTGTATTTCTTAGGGAGGTTGCGTTTGGCGCAGATTTTAGACCAGGTATTGTTTATAGTATTTTGGATCTTAATGGCTGATATGTTAGGGGCAGGAGTGTATAATGTGTTATTGTCGAGGTGTTTTAGTGCAAGGGTGTTATAAGAGTCTTGCGAGACGACGCAGAATTCTTTGCCTTTATCGGAGGGTAGGTAGATTAAGTCTTTATCTTTTAGTGTTTTAAGTGTAAGGCGTTGGGATCTGGTGATGTTAGGGGTGATGTGGTGTTGTTCCTGTTGCAGTATGGTAAAGATTCTTTGTTTTAATCTGGTGAGTTTGTGGTCGAGTAGGTGGTTGTTGGGTGGAGAGTGTAGAGGATGGTCTAGTTGGTAAACCGGGAAGGATTCGTTAGGGTTGTTCGTGTTATTGGGGTGGTCAGGGGTATTGGAATTGAATGCCGAGAGCCATTTCAGGTGGTAGGCTGTTCTACAGAATTGGGTTTCTATATTGAATTTTGCATGGTCGTTCAGTTTTTGGGTAGTAATGAATTTGGGGCCAAGGCTGAGTAGATTTGTTTCATCTGTAGAAAGGGAGTTGGTGAGGTCAGTAACTAGGGGGTGAGTAGCTTGAGGAATGTTAAGGTCATGTGTGTGGTCGATATTTGTTCCACTAGGTGTTTGATGTTGAGGGTATTTTAATTAAAGCCAGGTGAATTTCCGTTGGAGTCTATTCTTCTCTAGGTTGAAGCATTGGAGATAGGCGTGGTCGACAGATGTGGATATGGTCTGTGCCGATTGGTCAGTTGATTCGGGGTCAGATGATTTCATCTCTGTTATGTTGCGGATGATTTTGTGTAGCTCGCAATGTAGGAATTTTATGATGTTCCTGATACAGTAGGTGTATAGGAACTTACGGGTTGGATAGAGTCTGGGGAGTTGGAGGCAAGCAGGTAAGTGGATATTCCGTATGGTGTTGGGTATGACATTATGTTTAAGGCATCTCTTAAGGAAAGTGATCTGGCAGCTGAGTCTGGCACGCTTCTCGGAGAGTCGGAATAGTCTTTTAATTAGTGCAAACTGTGTCTGGCCTAGACGTAGGGTTAATAGAAATTTGTAGTTTGCTGTAAGCATTGCTGGGAGTAATAATAAAAGTTTTTAAAAAGGTTTAAAGCAATGCGAAGATCCGGGTTGCTGGAAGCTGTGAAGAACAAAAACAGAACAAAACCGAAATAAGTCGGATATAGATCGAAAGGTTTGTTTATTTTTCTAGACAGCAAGGGTGTTAGTTTGTAATGTCCAGATTATCAAGAATCAATTTGATATTTCGAGAGATTTTTTTTTTCTTCTTCCTCTCCTTGTCAAAAATAAATAAAAGAAAAAACCCGGGTACCGAGAAAATGCCAGGAGCGCTGGGGGGTTAAACCGGAAGTGTTCAGAGTAAAGTATTCAGAGGAAAATTAAATAGATTCTTTTTATACCCCTGACCACCCCAATAACACGAACAACCCTAACGAATCCTTCCCGGTTTACCAACTAGACCATCCTCTACACCCTCCACCCAACAACCACCTACTCGACCACAAACTCACCAGATTAAAACAAAGAATCTTTACCATACTGCAACAGGAACAACACCACATCACCCCTAACATCACCAGATCCCAACGCCTTACACTTAAAACACTAAAAGATAAAGACTTAATCTACCTACCCTGCGATAAAGGCAAAGAATTCTGCGTCGTCTCGCAAGACTCTTATAACACCCTTGCACTAAAACACCTCGACAATAACACATTATACACTCCTGCCCCTAACATATCAGCCATTAAGATCCAAAATACTATAAACAATACCTGGTCTAAAATCTGCGCCAAACGCAACCTCCCTAAGAAATACAAAATTAATTTCACTACTAAAAATAGCAAGCTCCCTACCTTCTACCACCTTATCAAAACCCATAAGACCAGCAATCACACTCAAATTAGGCCCATCGTCTCCAGCGTCGAAGGACCATTATATAAAATCTCCTGGCTACTTTCTAGACTCCTGAAACCACTACTCCCTACCTTCCCTGCACATGTCAGCAGCTCTGACCAAGTCATTAGCAGACTAAACCTACTCCAACAACAACAGCTAAGCTCTAACAAATACACATTTAGCCTCGATGTTGTTTCCCTATACACATCAATACCCGCACACTCAGCCATTGACCTCATCTCCGACCACATCTCTTCCTCCGATAACTTAGAACTCTTCGGGTTAACACCTGAAGACATACACCAACTCCTAGACATTATCATTAACAATACATATTTTACCTTCCAACACCACATATTTAAACAGATTACTGGTCTTCCCATGGGTTCTAGCTTGCCTGGCCTCTTAGCCATATCCTACATGGACAGACTCGAGCAACAAGCCCTCAACACCTGCCACTCACATATCTTCTTCACTAGATACATAGATGACATTCTTGTCCTCACCTCATCTCGTGAAGAAGCTATCAGCATTTTCGACATTTTCAACAACACCGACCCCCATATAAAATTTACTATTGAACACCCTAGCGACTCCGGCTCACTATCTCTCCTCGATTTCAACCTCAAAATCACAGAAGACGGTTCTATACAGACCAACTTCTACAGAAAACCTGCCTGTAAAAACCTATTTGTTCATTTTAAATCTGCCCTGCCCCTTAAAGCCAAACTAGACTATGCCCGTAATGAAATTACCCGCATACAAAATAAATGCTCATCTACTGCCAATAAAATTAAACACATCAAAGACTTCCATCAAACCCTAATCACCAACGGCTACCCCACTTCCACAATAACCCACCTCAGCAAGACCAGATCACGCAGACACAACACACTCTCCAACACATGCTTCCTAAAACTACCTTTCTTTAACGACAGAATCACTAATGCCATCCGCAGTGCAATACATAAAGAAAAACTAGACATTCAACTCACCCACACCGGCACCACCTTACGCCAACACCTTTCCAAAAAACGCACTACACGCACCCAAGAACCATGCTCCCTAGCCAATTGTCCCATTCCTACCACTGGACTATGCCACCGCACTAACTGTGTATACAATATATCATGCACTATTTGTAACCACTCCTATATTGGATATACTACAAGACAATTACACCAACGTATAAAAGAACACATGAATACAAATATATCTTCCTTCTTCAAACATACTTCCTCATGCAATACTACACAACAAGACATAAAAGTTTCCATTTTAGCCTCGACCAGGAACCTAGGCGACCTAAGACTGATGGAAGCTATTCTCATTTCCAAACTTAGCCCATTTTTGAATCAAAGACATGAATTAAATTCTACCTTCATCATATAACCTACCCCCCCCCCGAACCCATCCCCAGATAATACCCCCCCCCATAATAAACACTATTTGCACAAATCATATCCGTTATACTAAGAATTGACCATTACTTTAGTTAAATAAATTCAACATACAAAGCCAATTAACAGAATAAACCCTTTATAAATTAATACCAAAAATAAGAGATTTGTCTCCCCTTAACCAGCAAACTTTCCATACCTAAAACAATAGGCATTTAAGAGATAAATTAAAACCAATAAATAAGGATTAAACTTAACCAGACATAACTAAATTTTAATATACTGCACCGACAACAAATAATTAGCTATCTACAACACATTTAAAATCTAATGCCGGAATCAGCCTGTTGACAAACATATATACTATAAGTAATATCTACGTTTTATATACGAAAAAAAAACAAACAAAAAAAACAAAAAAACAAAGAAAACAAAACAAATAACAATTATAGTAAATATATAAATAAAAATAAAAATTAAATAAATAGAAACAACAGACAATTACATATATATATGGGTGTATATATATATATATATATATATTCAAAAAAAAAAAAATAAATAAATAAAAAGAATCTATTTAATTTTCCTCTGAATACTTTACTCTGAACACTTCCGGTTTAACCCCCCAGCGCTCCTGGCATTTTCTCGGTACCCGGGTTTTTTCTTTTATTTATTTTTGACAAGGAGAGGAAGAAGAAAAAAAAAAAAATCTCTCGAAATATCAAATTGATTCTTGATAATCCGGACATTACAAACTAACACCCTTGCTGTCTAGAAAAATAAACAAACCTTTCGATCTATATCCGACTTATTTCGGTTTTGTTCTGTTTTTGTTCTTCACAGCTTCCAGCAACCCGGATCTTCGCATTGCCTTAAACCTTTTTAAAAACTTTTATTATATATATATATATATATAGGATCAATATAAACCAAAAGTAAAACTTTTAGTAGATGGAACCTATTGTGAAGAGGTTTAGCTCAATATACGAGATAGAGCAATTGTAGAGATAGAAGAAAAAAGAGTGATAAATATGCGACGATTGTCCAAATTTATTTCAAATTTCAATTGTTCAATGCAAGGTGTAGTCAGTAATAAACTAGTGTTTAATAGACGTTGGATTTGAGTTGAAAATTACTTGTGATCCGGGGTTTCGAATCGCATGACCGGTAGTGAATAGTCATATCTCTATGCTGATGAGTCCCGATTAAAAAAGGACGAAACGTGTTCGTACATAGATAATAAAAAATAACAAATATTTAAACATGTATACCTAACTTTATAAATATCGATGAATATATCCTAGAGTTTTCTGGCTTATGCTTCTATTTTGTCTAACGCTTTCATTGAATACTGTTTCAAGTCTTTCTCAAATATTTTATTCAAAATAATGAGAGAAATAAAATAAAATAAACTTAGAATACATGAAAGCTACCCTAGCAAACAATCTAAACAAAATCACAAACAAAAAAAAACATACATTAAATCAAGATGGACGTGCTTTTCAGAGCAACAGAAGTCTCGACAACGAGGCTATATTTATACTTCCGGTGACGGGAGGCCGTTGCTTTTTGATACTCTCCCATCGATATGACTTGTGCGCACAACGGTCCAACCGCTTCAATGGAAGCGGCCGCTTTTGGACTCCCTTTTTGCCAAATGTCTTCAAAGAACGGAAACCAGTGTATCGGCAAATGATAAAATGAAAGAAAAACAGAGGACATATGTGGACATTGATTAAATTTGAGTCTCGAAGGCGGCGTGGGTTAGGGTTAGATTTAGGGGCTAGCAGAGGGGCGAACGGGGCGTTTGGAGACGAGTGTAGAAATTAACGCAGAAATATAAATAGAGAAAAAAAAAATAGTTATATTGTTGGACCACAGTCCGTATTTACTTGCCTCTCTAGAAGGGTAGAGTTAGACATAAGGTCGTTTTTTTATGTAGGGAAATGTAGTTCCACAAATGGATAGCAACAAAAAATAAAAGTTGCCTCAGTCTAAAACGATTTATCTTTCACTGACCGATGACAGAAAAAAATGAAGTGAAATATCGTAACAGATACAACACTTTGATCTTAAAGTCACTTTTATCAAAGCAATAATTTTTTAACCCTTAAATACTTTACTTTTTATATTGGTTTGACATGATTACCTATTTAGCGGGTGTGCTGATGCAACATCATACTAATACCTACTCACACTTGTCAACAGGCTCGTTGAGAAACAAGTTGCAGTTTGACACATTTTCATTGAATATTATATCAAATATGCATTTTGTTGGAATGTGTCATATTTTAAACAAAAGGCATTTGACTGTTTAAAACCAATTAATTTTATTTACTAAAACTTTACTTACCAGAGTGCTTAATGTTATCGATTACAAATGGAGATTTGGTATCTGTCTGTAATATCTGAAACTATACTATTACTTTTATTACTAATGGAGATTAGTATCTGTCTGCCGGAAGCTGAAACTATACTATTACTTCTATTATTAATGGAGATTTGGTATTTGTCTGTCTGGAGCTGAAACTATACTATTACTTCTATTACAAATGGTGATCTGGTATCTGTTTGTCTTCCGCTGAAACAATACTATTACTTCTATTATTAATGGAGATTTGGTATTTGTCTGTCTGGAGTCGAAACAATACTATTACTTCTATTACAAATGAAGATCTGGTATCTGTCTACCTGAAGCTGAAACTATACTCTTACTTCTGTTACTAATGGAGATGTTGCATCTGTCTGTCTGAAGCGCAAACAATACTATTACGTCTATTACAAATAGAGATTTGGTATCTGTCTGTCTGATGTAGACTGAAACTATACTATTACTACTATTACTAATCGACAGTGTGTATCTGTCGATCCGAAACTAAAACTGTATAATTGCTTCTATTAATTGTTCTATTTTATATTTTATTGGTCCCCCGATTTTATAAATCGGGGGACTTATGTTTTGAGGCATGTCCGTCCGTCCGTCCGTCCGTCCGTCCGGATTTTTCTCCGCAACCATCCATTGAATTTCTCTGAAATTTTGCATGAAGTTGTAACTTTGGTCAGGTTAGAAAGTGACATTCTCCGATTTTTAAAAAAAAGTCTGGTTAGCCCTCTAGGGGGTCAAAAGGCTCCGAAATGGCCGAAAGTGACATTTTTTGCCCCATAACTTTTCATCCATACATTCAATTTCTCTGAAACTTGGCCAAAATGTGGAGGCAATTGTTCCTAATAGAAAATAAGTATCGCTGACCTTGGAAAAAATCTGGTTCGCGCCCCTAGGGGATCAACCCCCCCCCCCCCAAAAAAAAAATGACCCTTTTCTCCCATAACGTTTGATCCATCCGTTCAATTTTTCTGAAACTTGGCCAAAATGTAGAGGCAATCGTTCTGGATATAAAATGAGCATCCTTGACCTCAGAAAAATTCTGGTTCGCGCCCTCAAAAATGCCCCAAATTTATTGCATTTTACACTCGCCACATCGCGTCACATACAGAGGGGGACCACGCACGCGCGGCTTGTTAATAATGGTATGTTTGTGTTTCTGAAGATTGAACTATATGTCATTACTTCTATTAATTATACTATTGCACTATCTGACAGCGCTGCATTCTGGGGAGGGAGGGCTGTAGTGTCTGTTTTATTGTCGTGATACAATCATCCCAGGAATTACCTTCTCTTCTATTTTGGGGGAGGTAGTGTACTATCGGTTGTGTTGTCATGAAACCATTTACCACCATTACCCCCTCTTGAGAGGGGAGGTAGTGTAATATCCGTTCTTTGGTCATGAATCTATCCGCCCAGGCATTAAATCCTCTTTTTTATGGGGGTAGCCTTGTATGTTTTTGTACATCATTATACAATTCTCCCAGACATTACCTCTTCTTTTGGGGGTGGCTCTGTGCAGTATATGTTCATTCGTCATGATACTATCCTCCCAAACTTGCTCAAGTATTCGACCAGGGGTACATATTTACTAGTAAATTTAATAAAATATGAAATAAAGCTTCTTTTAAAGCGTTTTACACGTAGATAAAAAAGTATGGTCGGAGAAATAAGAATAGAATGAGAAATAATGGCGAGATGGTCAACATGTGAGGTGTCGAGCATCGCCCTACAATCGGAAATTAAACAAAAATACAGCTAAGTATACATAGATACAGCTAATAAAATATACATTTTCACCCAATTGATAACAGTTATTAGCTGAATTTTTGTTTAATTTCCCATTTTGGGGTGATGCCCAAGGGCTTACGTGGTGACCAGTCGCTATTTTTGTGTCGTGGTCACCTGTGGATACTACTTCTTTTTATTTACGTACAAAACGCTTTAAAATAAGTTAAAACAGAAACAAACATATCCAGGCAGGTAGAACGGTAACCTAACGTGCCTTTGGTAACATTTATTGGTGCCATATTTGTTGTTTTTTTACCCCTTTTTATTCTGTTGACTTCAGTAATAAATACTCATAGATACATTAATAAAACATCCCTATCCAAACATATTTGGGATCGTACAAATAGACAAATTCTATGGTATGTAGAATAGCCAAGTCTTAAAAGAGCTGAATCTTTTAAATAAGTTCTAAATAGTGTAATAGTTATCTAGTTGAAGCCTTGCCCGTTACGAAAAAAAATATTAACCTTCTTTATAAAAAAAATGAATATGTTATTCTTGTTTTCATGAAAAATGACCAGTTCTAGATAAGTTAAAGCAAATGTTTATTAATATGAATTATGGTGAAATAATAATATGATCGTAATATAAAAAAAAAAAAAAAAAAAAAATAATAATAATAATAATAATAATAATAATAATAATAATAATAATAATAATAGTAATAATAATAGTAATAATAATAGTAATAATAGTAATAATAATAATAATAATAATAATAATAATAATAATAATAATAATAATAATAGTAATAATAATAATAATAGTAATAATAGTAATAATAATAATAATAATAGTAATAATAGTAATAATAGTAATAATAATAATAATAATAATAATAATAATGATGATGATGATGATGATGATGATGATGATGATGATGATGATGATAATAAAAAAAAAAAATAAATAAATAAAATAAAAAAACGCCATTTTGTATAAATAGCTTGACATTCGAAGATTCGATTATTTTTTACACTAAAAGTGTCCCCGCATATCATTGAATGGTGATGAAACAAAGACAGTTGCATATTCATGACTAACACTTGGTGGACAAGTCAGTCATAGACGGAAGTTAATTTGTACTAAATTATGGTTGAATCGCAGAGAAGATTTTAAATTTTATTAACAGTTATTCTGAGTGAAATTTGAAGGGGCGTCCATCTGTGCGTTTGTATGTTTTACATTTATATACATATTATTTTTCTCTTCAGTCGAAGTTCTCAGTAATCAAGGAGCCCCTTTCTGGGGCTAACACTTGATCTCTATATAAGATACAGAGATATTCGAAAGTTCTAGTAAAGTTCTCTTTACATGTCAAACATTGAGTTAGTAAAGAAGTTAAGAACATTAATTTTCCTCTCCTACATTGACAACTTAATTATGTTATAGTATGTCTTTCTTGTGGTCTTTAGGTCCTACCGGGTTCCAGGACAAGAATTCATCTAGTCTGGTGGAGTATTCAGCTTAGTGATGTTACTTGAGGTAACATTACTAGGAGAAGATGCACCATTCCTCGTATGAGAGAGGGTATAGCCGTGTCGAGAGGATTTTATTTGGGCTTTAGATACTATGCTATTTTGAATATTTGGTCAGAGTTTACTTGTAGGGTGAAGTATCCTCATGTCACGTTGTTCTGACACACCCTTGTATAGAGGAACTGAAGCCATTCGAGGATATTGGCTGGTAGGTAATTCATTTTTTACTTTCTATTATTGGTATGCCTGGGTGTGTGTTGGTCCTTATCGCCTGGGTGTGGCCTAACATCTTTCTTGCACCCGCTCTCACCACTTCATACATCTGGACACTTGTATTATATGTTTCCTTTTACAAATCGAATAGACCCACCACCACGTCTACACCCTCGTGAGTTTTGGAATTATTCGCTAGATAAGAAATGACACTCTCGAAGAGGGGGAGGGGGTGTGCGACATATTATGTGCAGGTTTGCGCTTTTGTATTGGGAGATGAGGCTGAGGAACGACCGGGTGTGGAGGAATATGTAGAATGAGGGGAGAGGGGAGTATGCTGCTGTTGGTGATAACGTTGGTGCTATCAATCTTTGTTCTATTGATGACATTTTTGCTTTTTCTGCGATTCAAGATATTTTATCATTTTGAACGTTTCGTCTTTCTTTTAAATGAAAAGCAACCGATTTGTACGCCCTTTCTTCTTCTTTTTCGTCATCGTTATCTCTTTCTTCTTCTCCTTTTTCTTCTTCTTCTTCTTCTTCTTCTTCTTCTTCTTCTTCTTCTTCTTCCACGTCATGTAAATAAAAAAATTTTTTTATATATAATAATTTCCAAATATAACATTTTTTCTCTCCAAAATTCATATTATCGCTCTTGCAATCCCTAATTTTCCTTTTTTTTAATTCTTTGTTTGTTTTCATTCAATTCCCGATGTATCCCTTTTGTGTTTTTCCTCATTTCTATTCTTCTTCCCAGAATTATAACAAAGTGATTGTTTTTATAGATATAATCACTCGATGCCATTTACAAATACCAAAATGCGAGGCACCCATCACTTGTTTCGCCCCCTCCCCTCTCCTATCCGCCGGGAATTAAAACAAATTCGACGACCGTTCTAAACCGGATTTAATAGACAATGACAATTGCTTCTTTACTATTTTTTCTGCCTCTTTCGTTCGAGCAACAAATCATTCGCGTCGCCATCTTGGACATGAAAGTCATCTTTTTTTTCATATCTAAACAGAAACATGAATAAATCATCACATGGAAGAAACGCGACAATGTGATCGCAGAAATGGCAAATATTCCAATGATTAAGAGAAGTAAAAAGTTCTGAATTCAAAATGATTTTCTTTTATTTGTATCTAATTATTTGAAGTTATCAACAAAAATAAAACAGTAAATAGAACCCCAGATTTGTCAAGCTTCTTCCTCGGAATCAGATTAACATTTAGAAGAAGAATATAATAAAAACAAGTGAGTGGAATACAGTGCGTATGAAATAAAAGTGGAGTTAAAAAAACATATATAGAGAGAGGGCGAGAGTGATAGACACACTCTTAGAGAGTGATATGTGACATGGTTAATTAAATGCTAATCGTGTCTAATTACATGAATTGATATATCTATCTATTATTTATCTATCTATCAAAGTCAGTATATATATATATATATATATATATATATATATATATATATATATATATATATATATATATATATATATTGAATTATATATATATATACTAGAAAAACATGACCCTTTGGGTCAGCCATTGAGTACGGGTTAAGGAAAGAAAACACAATTCAAAATTAGTCGATTACGTGTCGATAAATCAAAGCCGACAATGAACTTCACTTTAGTTAATGAGAGACATAGAGAGCGTATGAAATAAAAACAAGGATAAAACAACATACATTGAGAGAGGGGAAGAGTGATAGACAGAATCTTAGGCCAGTTTGTAAATTAAATGCAAATTGTAGCTTATAAGATTAATTACTTTATCTATCTATCTATCTATCTATCTATCTATCTATCTATATATATATATATATATATATATATATATATATATATATATATATATATATATATATATATATCACAGTCAGTATTTATATACCTATTAGCACAAAAATATGACCCGTTGGGTGCGTAATTGAGCTGGTATTAAGAAAATAAAAAGACAAAATTAAAAATTAGTCGATTATCTCTTTTGTAGTGATAGATTCGTAATATTCAAAATGGCGTTTATCGCGTTTTGCATTCGAACTCTTCACATATAAATATATAAAGTGTACATATAAATATAAAACATATGGACATACCTAACTATATCATATATATATATAATTCGGATTTTTTTTTCCAAACACATTTTTATTCAAACAATTGTGTCTAACCATTTTAAAAACATACATTTCTCTTTATAATAAATTCAAAATGTTTTGAAAAGGCTTCTTCAATGATTTTTTTTTATTATCAAATCAAACCCAAAAAAAGAACTTTTATCATAAAAATTGTTCACTTTATATTTTCTTATTTATCTTTTTTTATTATCCCCAGCAGACAAATGATTTGTTTAGTTAAATTCTTATGTAGGTAAATTCCAAAACTAATATTAGAAAATATTCAAAACAATGATATTATTTTCAAAATGTCATCCATTAGTTGTTTGATTAAAAGAATGCACATAAAAAAGGATATAAATAAAGAAAACCCTTTTTTCAAAACATGTGTTTCATCTTTTCCCTTACTTATTGCTGTACGATTTTTCTATTTACACAACTACTAACTAAGCCAACAAGTCAGGATGGTCTGATGATTACTAATAATTGGGAATAGCATTTGATTTTGAAATAGCATTTTCACATGTCTTGCATCTCTACAACAAGTTTGTTCGTCCATCAGTCGGTTTGTCGGTTTGTCACACTTTAGTTTGAAATTGCATTTATTCGCCAAACGCGTAGATTAAATGGACACATCTTAAGAATAGCTTTTGTGTGTTTTCTCATTCTCTTTTTCCTCCACCTCCTCTTGTTTTTCTTCTCTTTTTCCTACTAATATCCACTTCCTCCTCCTCCTCCTCCTCCTCCTCCTCCTCCTCCTCCTTCCTCTTCCTTTTGTTTTTCCTTCTCCTCATCCTACTCATCGTTGTTTTTCTTTTTTCTTCTTCCTTAATCTATTCT
This sequence comes from Sepiola atlantica, assembly GCA_963556195.1. NCBI lineage: Eukaryota > Metazoa > Mollusca > Cephalopoda > Sepiida > Sepiolidae > Sepiola > Sepiola atlantica. Next base: position 190,827,632 of record OY744518.1, on the reverse strand, counting down.
ACTTTTTTCTTCTTCTTCTTCTTCTTCTTCTTCTTCTTCTTCCTCTTCCTTTTGTTTTTTCCTTCTCCTCATCCTACTCATCGTTTTTTTCCCTTTTTCTTCCACCTTAATCTATTTCCACTTTCTTCTTCTTCTTCTTCTTCTTCTTCTTCTTCTTCTTCTTCTTCTTCTAATCTTTTCCTCCTCCTCCTTCTTCTTCGGCTTCTTTTATTTTGTACTACTTCTTTTCTTTTTTCTTCTTCTTTCCCTTCTTCTTTTTCTTCTTCTTTTTCTTCTTTTTCTTCTTTTCTTCTTTTTTACTTAATTCTGTTACTCCATCTTATCATGCACCTCTTCCTTCTTCTTCTTCATCACCATCTACTTCTATTCTTCTTTTTCCTTTTTCTTCTCTTTCTAATTCTTCTTTCTCTGCTCCTTCGTCGCTGTATTTTTTTTCTTCTTCTTCTTCTTCTTCTTCTTCACTACCGTCTTCGTCTCTTTACTCCTCCTCCTCCTCATCCTCATCCTCACCATCATCCTCCATCCTCTTCTTCTTCTATTCGATTTTAACATTAAATGAAGACTCTTATCGGAACATACCGAACTAGTAAAAACATTTTTTCAGTGAGATCAAATCACTGGTTATTACATGAAATTACTCCCAGACAGACACACCAACAAAACACCGGGTAATAAATCAGCATCCGAGTAAATAAACGAACGGATGAACGGAAGACGCGTTCCTGGCGATGAACCCTTCTTCTTTCCGTTCGAGTGTCGCGCATGTGCGTTGATATCAAACACGGCTTTGATTCGACTGTAATGAACGGAGGGCGATCGTTGCTTATCTCCGAAGTCGTTTATTGGACTTAAATCATCTTTTTATCATGACAGTCGCAACAGCAATAATTAAGTGCCGCGCCCAATAATTCATTCGCGCTGTAAGACGCGACGCGGAGGCGAACTCGGCTCTCTTTCTTTTCTTTTGCCTTTTTTTTATTTATTTCTAACATTTCGAAATAGCTGAAACAAGTTTTTCGGAAAAGAAGAGTAGAAACTAGAAAGAGATGGGAGCACGTCGAGTCCATGGGTCGATGAAACAGTTTTGTGGGTGGTGTTAGGGCTCTAAAACAAGAAGATGAAAGGGAAGGGGTCAAATGCCCGTTATTTATATGACTGTTTTACACACACACACACACACACACACACACACACCCACACTCTCTCTCTCTCTTTCTCTCTCTCTCTCTCTCTCTCTGAGATAGTGGGGAGGACTTTGTCTTTATGATCATTTGACCCCTAACTTATTAAGCCACTAATCAGCTGACCCAATCTTTTCTCATCTGTCCGATATTGTCCCTTAACTCTGAGTGTCATTATTATTTGAGAGGGTCTCTCTTTCTTTCTCTTCCCATTTCTCTCTCCTTCTGTCTGTCTGTCTGTCTGTCTGTCTGCCTGTCTCTCTCTCTCTGCCCCCCCCTCTCTCTCTCTCTCTCTCTCTCTCTCTCTCCCATACGCGCACACACTTTTGTTATAGCCTACTCTCTTACTTTTTATCTTTGGTATTTTTCTCACATTATCCCTCTCCCTCTATTATTGTCTGACTTTCTGCTACTCTCTTTCATTCCGTCTATCTCGCATGGTTCCCCCTCTCTCTCTCTCTTTCTCTCTTTCTTCCTCTATCTATCTATCTATCTATCCGTTTCTCTGTTTTTCTCACTCTCTCTTCTTTTCTTTCCCTTTCAGGATATTTCCTTGTCTCTCACAGACACTCTCCTCTTCACCTCTCTCTCTTCATATCTCTTTCTTACACACACACACACACACACATGTTTTGTTTATTTAAAACTTAGTTCACCCCAAACAAGGTGCTGCCACTGTAGACTAAGGAGCTACTGAGAATTAGGGTGAACGTTTAGGGGGGGGGGGGTCTTCCTAAATTGGGAGCTGTGCAGCGAGATACTTGTTCACATTAGTTTTAAATTTCTGCATGTCAATACAGTGAGGAAAACAGAGAGCAGGGAGGGAGTTCCAAAGACCAGCAGAACGAGGAAAGAAGCTATTGGAGGAGAAGGCTCCTCAGCATGTGGGAACCTCCACAGTGAATGGATAGGATTTAGCTGATTGTCGAATTGGTCGAGTGTATTTACGTCGAAGGGGTACCAGAGTAGCAAGTTTATCGGAGCACATTCCATTTAAGTACAAGGATGCCACATTGTGTCGATGGGACAGGGCATTAAGCTTGGTAGATAGTGAGGGACCTATTAGATTAGAGATTCATTTTTTAACCTTGTCTCAGAGGGAGAGACTAGTGGATGATGCACCAGCCCAGATGAGACAACAATACTCCATATCCGTAGGAAGATTAAAATCAAGATATGATTATATTAAACCTCACTCTAGAATCCTTATTCCAAGTTTCCTCAAAGTCCATTACATGATTTTGATTCTAGAAAATGTCTAAACGTTAAGGCTTAAGCTTGAGGGGTCTCGAGAAGAAATTTAATTCAGGGAATCTTGCTTAATTGGTGTCTAATGACTATAGATCAAATTTGATGAAAATCCGATATGTTTGAATTTTTAAATGGGAAGTTATGCCCATATTATAGCCCCTAAAATCCTTGAAAATAATCCAACCAAACTCACATTTGAGGAATATATATTTATTGATGGCTAATATCTATTGTTAAAATTTGTCCATAGAATATTGACAATAGTATTGACAAAGGACAATCTTCAGAAACGGACACACGATGCCTGATCCTGGTGCGGGATTCACACTGGGCGGCTTCCTCTTCAAGAAGAAAGTTTATAGGGAATATTAAATTCACAGGCAGTCCCTAATCGCATATATACCCCGATTATGGTAAATTATTTTGAGGACGTTACTTTTTTCAAGTCGCCGTCCTCCAAAATACAGCGCCTGGTATTTCCAAATGGTCACCCATCTGGTACTGACCAGGCTCAACGTCACTTCACTTCGGTGATCTAACAAGACCCGGTGTATCTACTTCACCATTGTCACATTTCGATTTATGTTTCGCTAATCGTATAAATTGATCGTTTTCAACTGGTTAATACAAGTTGAGCATATGTCATCGACAATCAACCCCACAATGAATTTGTTGCTGTCGGGACACGGTATTGTTCTGTTCAGTCGAATCTTGTTATCCGCTAATAAATCACATATCATGTTGAAATG
>OY744518.1:190799451-190814451 GCA_963556195.1 Sepiola atlantica | reverse complement strand
TTTATTGTCATTAAGGGTATGCGAGCACAACAGGGATATGTATTTTACTGGTAGGAATTTTTCTTCAGCGCACCTCACACACTTCATCCACTCATGCATAGAGAGTTATACTGTAGTGATGTGATAATGAAATGGTTTGGTTGATATGTAGTCATACCCTTAATGACAATAAAAGTGTAAAAATTTCGGAATATCCTTGCTTTTGTACACTTAGTGTATATGAATTTTCATCTTAACCCTATTAAGAGCATATGATTTCAGTATACTGGCATTTATCATGGAATATATATATATATATATATATATATATATATAGTTAATGTGTATTCTCTTCTGTATCGTTGTAGGTGTGTTTGTGTCTCTGTATAAGTATGTGCCTGTGTGGAAGGTTACCGCTTTGCGGGGTGGTAAGGGTTTGGTGAGGGGAAACCAATTAAAACAACTTGAGATGCCAACGCGGCCAAGTGAAACGAAGATCCTCCCCAAAATCCGAAGCGAATGACGTATCTTAAATCTGATTAGGTCTGACAGCTTTGGCTGGCCCAGAAAACTACGCAGGAAAGCCGCCTTGCTTATTTTCGCCGCAATCTGCCGCCGCCGCCTCAACCACCGCCTCGGACACCGCCTCCACCGCCTCCAACAAACCCCACGCCCTTTCATGACACGACCCACTCCCGAACCAATCTCCCATTTGACGCCCCCACTCCTCCGTTCCTATCGCTTCTACCCCGCCATGTTCCATGTTTAAATCAACGGTTTATTCTGCCCAGGTCGTTGTAAGAAATTTCACAAACACCTTTCACTAATGCCAACCTAACGTACAATAAAATTAGATAAAGTAGATAGATATCAATCTATTATTATACTAAAGCTGAGTTAATCAACGGTTGTTTCCATTTGGCTTATTATATCTATCTATATAATAATACGCTACAGAATGTCATGTTCGTACGTACGTTATCACCTTGCACACTTTACGCATTTTAAAATTAATTGTTCCAAAATCAAATTATGTCATCCTGTCGGTTAAAACAGTAAAATTTTAGGGTATATTTTACAATAATCCGCAGAGTCGCTAACGGGGTCCAAAAAACGAACAAGAAGAGGGTAAAAAAAATAAATATACAACAAGTGAAGCTGACCTACGTTGAGAATAGATATTCTCCTACTTACCTATGAAATTTGTTTGTATTTTTACGTAGTATAAATGGGTTTTTATTAGATGTAACAAAAAAAATTCTTGTTTTTTTTTTCACCGGTTTCTACTAAAACAAAATAACGTCTTGACCTTACTTCCTTACCCCCCCCCCCCCCCCGCCATCGCCATTTTATGGTGGAATATTCGTGTGACAAAACTATTGATTTCTAATAAATAGCAGTTGGAACGGTTTAAAAATACAGACAAATATCACAGGTAAGTTGGAAATTAACTTTTATCGACTACAGTTACTTTTATTTGTTGTATATTTGTTTTTTGAGCGTTTTTAGTGTGCGGATTTTTGTAAAAGATACCCCAATTTTAAATAACATTTCAAAAAGTGACATTCGTTTTATTGATTTGAAGAATATTTAGCTGATAATATTTTTACGGTAAGAAGAAGGCTGAACTATTTTTTTTTCAAAGAATTAAATTGTTACAATTTTAAATAAAGTAAGAAGCTATATATTTGTTTTACTTATTTAAAGAATATTTGAATAATAAAAAAAATATTTAACGAAAGAAAACAAGAATCACCTTTTTCTTAAGAGTATTGAAGCTGACAGACATTTATTATGTCGACAGGAATATTTTTTAGCCGTAAATTATACAGATTTATGCAGAAAGCGCCGTGGAATTTCTACAGAGTCCATCTAGTTATCATAAAGTTAGATATGTTTACATGTTAATATATTTATAGGTACAAGATCTACTCCTAAACTAATTAACTTATTACTATGAGCTTTGGAACACTTCTGCTATGCGTAAGGGATCCAAATGTGGGATATATTTAGTTTAAGTTAGTTTCGTGCAAAGGGGGTAAAATCCAGATATCTTCGATTTTAAAAAAAAATTTACAACAGGTATTAGACAACAATTAATAAATATCCCCCAAATTTCAGTTTCTGTAAAGTATTTTAAATGAATTTAAAAGGTATAATGTAGAGGAAAACACCATTTGAAAATTCAAATATGTCAGATTTGCATTCATTAAGATCGATAGTAATTAGACACCAATTAAACAAAATTCCTTGAATTTTAATTTCTACTTGAGACCCCTTGAACCTAAGACCTTAACTTTGCATCAAAGTCCATGCTTTGCGATTATGGACGTCCAACGCCTTAATTTTACCCTTATGAGCGTAAATAAAGAAACAAAGAAGAGTAGAAAATGACTAACTTGGGTTTACTTTCAGCAACCTCGTAACTCTCGCTTCCCTTATTCTGTCCTTTAGTCCTCACATTCCATGAGCGATGTTTCTGACAAAGGGAGAAGAATTGCTGTTTTCTGGGTCTCGATCTATCCATCTAACACTTATCGTTGGCTAGTTTTTTTTTTACCTTGAAATAGTATGTTTTAGCTCCTTACATCAAGTGGCGTCATGCCTTGTCTGGAGCGATTTCCATTAAAAAAAAAATTTTTTAAAAACACTCTTTGCGACATCCAATCTGTCCGGGATGTTGCCAAACCTAACAAGAACCTTGTTTCTCGCAAGTCAACTGGTCCTGAGAACACTCCAATCATAGTGCTTAAAAAGTGAAACTAGAACTAGCTCCTGTTCTCATAAACCTGTTTAATCGTTGCTTAAAAGAGAAATTATTCCCATCATCCTGTAAAATTTCGTCAGTCTGCACAAGATTTAAAAATACTGGAGATCTGTCTTCTTCATCTCAGTACGGACAAATCAGTCTCGTGTGCGTCATGAGTAAGTTGTTTGAATCTGGGATAAATAAGTTGTTAACTACCTCAGCAAAAACAATCTATTCAGTGAAAAGCAATATGGATTTCGTCCTGCAAGATCAACAACTGGTGTACTGACTAAATGATTACTCAGGATCAATTACTCTATTAACAGTGGCTTCGTTTTAAAAGTAATAGCTCTTGACATACCAAAGGTTTTAGACAAAGTTTGGCACAAAGGTTTCGTCCACAAGCTCGCTAGCTATGGAATATCTTGTCAATGTCCTCTAAATTACGAAATCCTAACTCTCTGATAGGTTTATGAAATTAGTCGTTTATGGGAAGAAGTCGGAATCACAGTATTAACGCGGATATGCTTCAAGAATCCATTCTGACCCCAACCATCTTCCTGGTATTCATCAATGATCTCCGAAATACATTATCAAGATCATTCGTTGATATCTATGAAGATTACATAACAACCTATGGTAGCACTTCGAAGAGCATTAATGATCAAGATCTGTATGATTCTCTCACTTCCGACCTGGAACACGTAGTTCAATGAGGGGAAAACCGGCTGGTTACTTTTAAAACATCTTAAACCAAGCTTCTCTCTTTTCACCACCAACGCTCGGATCCTCACTTTTGCTTATTTTAAATTGAATAGCTCTCTGCTTGGGGAATCCCCCTTTTTTGATAAGCTCCTAGGACTTACTTTCACTCCATAAAAGGAAAACTTACATCAAACTTATTGCTAATGTCGCTAGAAAAATGGTTGGATCATTCTACGGCTCCAGAAAATATCTCGATCCTGACGCAATATTCTAACTGTATAAGAATTAGATACGTTCTAAGATCGAGTACTGTTGCCACATCTAGGGAGGTGTTGTGCGGAGCACTCTTTCTCGCCTTGACAGTGTGCAAAATCGACATCGAAATCTAGTGAAGGTGTCCTCTTCTTTTTCTTACAGCCTTATTCTCTCAGAAAATACGTTATTAGTCTTTCTCTACTCTGTCTTTATTTTAGTTGCTCGACTGAACTCTAATCTCTGGTGTCCCTCTTCAAATCATTCACAGCAAAAACTCGTCTAGCTACAACCACTGTAGATAATTTTCTTTTTTCCCTTCTTCAGTGTACGTAGAGCTGAACGGAACTTCCTTAAGCCGAGTATCTTTTCAAGAACTACACGTTTCTGAACACAATACCACAGGGTTGCTTCCCAACTGACTACAACATCGTCGTTTTCTTGTCCAATGTTTAGAAATTCTTAAATAATCAAATTCTGCTCAGTTTCAACCATCGTCTGTTATCAAGGTGTTTGTCTCACCATCCAACTGATAAGCTCATTGACTGTTGGGCCGTGATAAGCGGTGACTCATTAGTACAAAATAGATGTAATGAATTTTGATTTAAATTGGAATGAGGATTCTAGACATAAGCTTTAGGAGTATTATATGTGGATGTTAATTTTCGTAAGGGGACATTAAAATTTTACAAATTGTTATATCTGGGAAATTATTTTTTTTCGTCCTGGGACGAGTATTCTATGTTTCTGCATAGTTTAAGTAGCAATTTAACAGAGCAAAAGTGTAACATATTTGTATTAAAACTTATATATATCTCTCTCTCTCTTTCTCCTCCCGCGTTACCCCCTCCCCACCTGCTCTTTCTTCTCCGTCCAGCCCATTCATCTCTCTGGACATACACACACACACTTTTATAGATTACTCAATGAATTTGTTAGTGTAAGGGAAAAAACTTATTATAAAAAGTTACTTTCCTTTAGTTATTTGGAAACAGATGAAAAATCTACCCCTTTAACAAAATTGTTGGCAGTTTCCACTTGATTAATAAATATTTGTTTCTGAATTTGTGATATTATTCATTTCGGGCAACGCTGATCAAGAATATACAAACTTTGTGGGTGTTTCTTTGGTAGGTGTTAACGTTTAGCTAGACATACACACGCACACAATACACACGGACACTTCCCTTTATATGATAGAGATAGATCACACAAAGTACATGCTAAAATATTTATTTGGTATCGTAGTGAGTTATGTCTAGAAAAAAGTCCATATTAATTGTTCTCACTATCCGTAATTTGCAATTAACTGACCCAGTCACTTATAAAGTGTCTATTTATTACTCTTATCCTCTTTCACTGTATGTTGCTTGAGCCCCCGGTGTTTATTTTATCCTGTCTCTCTCACGCTCGCTTCAGCCACTCTCTTTTTTTCTCAATTGCTCTTTCGCTTTTTCCCTCTCTAGCTAAGGGTTAAATTGTATTACTACTGGAGCGATATTTCTTTTCATTAATCATGGATTTTCCCAATTTAATTGCTGCATAGTTAGTTTCATCAACTCTTACTTAATAACAGAGAGAGACATGATGAAGAGGGACGGGGCGGGGAAGGGAAAAAGGGGTTGAAAGGAGAGTATTAGACAGCGATAATAATAAGTTAGGGGCGACAAATAACATAGAGTGAGAGAGGATGAGAGTGAGAGACAGTATTAAAATTAGCTCAATGGATGATTGGTGTATCAAACAGAGCTATTATAATGTTTGTTGAGATCAAAATAACTTGCACATTGTTCCAAGAATTCAAAACAAATGGTAGTTGGTTTGGAATTCGTGAAATAATGTTCAAAGTGTTTTTATTTCAACAAACACACACATATATATATATACATATATATATATATATATATATATATATATATATATATATATATATATATATATATATATAAGAAGGAATAGGTAAAATAAATACTTTTTGAAGCATTAAGATGCGATATCAATTTTTTTATAAGAAAGAAAAATAATAAATCGAAACCGATTTTTTTTCTTCTTTTTTCTAGTAAAAACTAGCATTTATTTTTTGTTAGTTTAAAGTGATACAGATATTTCGCCAAAACCTGGCATCCTCGGTGTGTAATATATCCTGATGTCATCGGATTTGTATTTTTTTTCCTCTCTCCTATCGGCTTGTTGTTATTATTACAGCCGGGCCAAATGGGTTAGCTGTTGTTTCCCACTATCAAATATGAAGAACGTGAATGCAGTACGTGATTTGTATAAGTGTTTTAAGGTTCATATTTAAAAAAAAACATCTATTGTTAAATTAAAGAAGGAATAGGTAAAAAAAAAAATATGAACCTTAAAACACTTATATATATATATATATATATATATATATATATATATATATATATATATATATATATATAGATAGATAGATAGATAGATAGATTGGTTATGCAGTCAAACTCAAGTGTAGAGCTCAATGGATATTAGAAGTTTACAGTTATAAATTGTGACATTTTCTAAAAAAAATCAAGACCTTATAAAACGTAAGTTCGTTTTTTTCTTTCAATCTGAAGATTCTTTTGTTGATTAAATTCAGGCTTTGTTTTTATAAATGTATCGTCTATATTAACAATTGATAAAACGGGCGTAATAGTTTGAGATTAAAACAAACAAAAAAATATTGAAACCCTCCTTATGTAAGCCAAAGGAGTTGCTTTTAGAAATTAATATTATCCACTTGTGACCCCTTTTTTTTCTCCACAATTTGTCACTGGCTTTGATTTAACTTTTTAATCGCAGTACATTCATTTTCTTGACGCGATATGAACTCCGACGAGTGTGGACGAAAGCCATCTTAATAGGATAATGTAATTATAACATTCTTTCTCGTTATTACAATTTCTCACCCCCCCCCCCAAAAAAAAATAATAAATATCCAGCATGTGCTTATTCCTTGCAGATATATATATATATATATATATATATATATTTCCAAATATGTTCTAGGGTTAAGATCGGATTCTAACTCTGCCTGGTGAGATCTCAGTTTATAATAGCTGTTGATCGATCACATCGACATGCCAGTGTCGCAGATTTTGTACATGTATGTGTAAATAAAAATAATCATATATATATATATATATATATATATATATATATATATATATATATATAATCTTCTCAAAATCAGAACCGAGCCGAATCCAAGCAGCCGTCGAATGTTCTACAATGTCCGCTATTAGTAGCACACCAATTCTTACTAGTGATGTATCCCTGGAAATAACAGGTTGTCTTTCCTGGAGTATAAATTAAGATCAAGTCTCCACAGATTTCCTTTACTCACAATTCTATTTCCTCATCATTGCAACTTACTTGGTGTTCTCGCACCAGCCGTTTACAAGTTTACTGATCAGGATGGGTGTTTTATTTACTGGAATCTTTTGGAACTTTACTTAGCTCCCAAAGATTCCAGCATTGTACGCTCCCACACGAGGTCTGAATGGTGATTTTCTTCTCTCGGTCCTTCCATCATCTCGGTCTCCACGGCCGCTTTGCATATTTTTCGTGGGTTTTTTTTTTGGGGGGGAGGGGGGAGGGCAATTTATTGTTGCCCATTAGAAAAATGATATTATAGAAAACAAAAGGACTACGTAAAAAAAGATGTAAATTTTAAGTGTTGTTTTAATTCGAATATTTTTCAGCCATCTTTCTTTTAAGGAAAACATTGTTTATTCTTGATTAAACAAAATGGCATCTTCAATAAACAACTGCACATTAGATACCTTTACGAGTCTTTTTCAGTTCGACGTTTTTTTTTCTTTCCTTTTTCGTTTTGCTTGTCTTTTAAACCGTTAATGGCCGTGTGGATTTTTTTTAAAGACAATCATCAAAAAGAGAACAATGGATCTTTTGTAAGTTAGCCGTGTCAAGAAAATCTTATCGCCAGCAAAAAAAAAACTAAAATAATGCGGTTTGCAGAAAGAAAAGTAATAAGAAAGATTAAAAAATGTAAAGTGGTCGACCGTAGTCGAGGGCGACCCATAGCCCTCCACCCACCGTTTTCATTGGCTACTACACCAGGATGTTAGGTAGGGAGCCACTTCTTTCTCTGGATTGATTCTCTTATCCTTCATCTTCACCATATGATGCTGAATGTTTAACAAAGAGGCGTCAAATACCATTAAAAAAATTATGGAAATTTCTCCAGACAAAACATTTAATGTAAGGAGCTTTTAAAAAAATACTGCTTTAAAGTCAAAAACTAGCCAACGATGTGGGTTAGATGGATAGATTCCGACTCAGAAAACAGCAATTCTTCCCCCTTTTTCAGAAACATCTCTCATCGAATGTGAGGACTAAATGACAAAATAAGGGAAACGAGAGTTACGAAGCTGCGGAAAGTAAACCGAAAGTTCAGTTTACTTTTGGCAGCCTCGTAACTCTTGCTTTCCTTATTTTGTCCTTTAGTCCTCACATTCCATAAGCGATGTTCCTTACAAAGCTTCCCTCCTTTTTTACGTAAATATCCCTTTTTTTAATGGAAATAGCCCCAGACAAGACATGGAGCCACTTGATGTAATGAGCTAAAACTAAAAAAAATACTACTTCAAGGTAAAAAAGTAGCCAACGATAAGTGTTAGATGAATAGATTTCGACCTAGAAAACATCAATACTTCCCCCTTTGTCAGAAACATCGCTCATGGAATGTGAAGACTAAAGGACAAAATAAGGGAAGCGAGAGTTACGAGGCTGCGGAAAGTAAACCCAAGGTCCACTTTCTACTTTCCATAATATCTTTTTAGTATTTGACCTTTTTTGATGCGACTATCTATCTCTATAAGAAGTCATGTTCGTTGGTGGCTCAACCAGTCTGTGACTTTTAACTTTGAAAGAGCATTTCGAGCGGTGTGTTCCGTTCAAGTTTGAAATAGCATTGTTCGCCGTCTGTTACGTTCAAGTTCGAAATAGCATGTTCGCCGTCTGTTACGTTCAAGTTCGAAATAGCATGTTCGCCGTCTGTTACGTTTAAGTTTGAAATAGCATGTTCGTTAGTCTGTTATGTTCACGTTTGAAAGAGCATTTTCATTGGTTTGTTACGTTCAATATTAAAATAACATTTTCGTCGATGTGTTAAGTTCAACTAAGAAATAGAATTTTGGTGCGTCTGTTCCGTTCAAGTTTGAAATATTATTTTCGTCGGTGTTTTACGTTCAAGTTTAAAATAGCATTTTTGTCGGTTTTTATGTGCCAATTTGAAATAGCATTTTCAGCCATCTGTTACGTTCAACTTTGAAATAATATTTTCGTCGGTCTGTTACGTTCAACTTTGAAATAGAATGTTCGTCGGTCTGTTACGTTCAACTTTGAAATAGAATGTTCGTCGGTCTGTTACGTTCAACTTTGAAATAGAATTTTCGTCGGTCTGTTACGTTCAACTTTGAAATAGAATGTTCGTCGGTCTGTTACGTTCAACTTTGAAATAGAATTTTCGTTGGTCTGTTACGTTCAACTTTGAAATAGAATGTTCGTCGTCTGTTACGTTCAACTTTGAAATAGAATGTTCGTCGGTTTGTTACGTTCAACTTAGCACTAGGATGTTTGGCAGTCTGACACGTTCAAGTTTAAAATAGCATTTTCTTCGGTCTGTCACGCTTAAATTTGAAATAGTATTTTCGTTGGTCGTTGGTCTGTTACATTCGAGTTTAAAATAGAATTTTCATTGGTCTTTACCGCTTTAGTTTAATATATAATTTTCGTCTATCTGCTGCGTTTAAAATAAAATGTTTGCCGGTCTGTTGCGTTCAAGTTTAAAATAGAATTTTCGTCTGTCTGTCACGCTTAAGTTCAAATAAGCATTTTCGTAAGTCTACTATACTTAAGTCTGAAATAGCATTTTCGTCGGTCTGTCACAACTAAATTTAAAAGAATATCTTTGTCAGTCTGTCATGCTCTAGTTTAAAATAGAATTTTCGTCGGTCAGTCACACTAAAAGTTGATATAGAATTTACCACGCTGAACGCGCAGATTGCATGGACGTAATCTAAATAATATTTCCTTTTTGTTATTTTCATCTGTTTTTTTTTCTGTTTTTTAAATTTTTTGAAGCGTTACGGCTGATATACTCTTCGGGCTTTCTGAAAATAGATACTCTCATCGGAGCGTAAGTTATTCGAACCATTATCTCATCTTCATTGTAGTGTTTGTGCGTTTGTTTGTTTGTTAAGGCGTCACGCCTCATAGAATATTCGACCTTCTAACGATTAGTTACAGGGACGATTTCACGAATTATTCAAGCGAATATCCTTATCTTTTCAAAAAGCTTTGTTTCTTTCGGTAATCGTTGTTATTCAGCCGAGTTTTCTTTTCCCAGAAAAACAGCGTCAGACTAAAATGGATGGGCTTCGTCAATATATCTAAGTCATTAGAAGAAAAGATACATATATATATATATATATATATATATATATATATATATAAGTTACGTAGTTTTTGTTATTGTTTTTACTGGTAATACAGGGTGGGCCAAAATAAGGGTCCTATCTTTAAATTTGAATAACTTGAATTTGAATAACTTCCACAAAATAAAAGTTAAACTCACCAAACTTTATGTGTCTGTAGACTGACCCTTCCGAGATTTTTTGAAATAAACAAAACAAATTTTAGCCGAAAAACACTTCTTAAAACTTACAAAAACTAAAGTATTGTTTTTTACACTGTTTTGAGTTTTTGAAGCAAAAATAATGTTTTCTAAATGAGGGTACGTTCCTTAGGGCTAATACGGCTCATGCTTGCTTCGGAAGGGGTCCTTTACTTATTCTAAAAATAAAAAAAAAATCAATAAATAAAAAAGTTATGAATTTTAAAAAATAGGACCCTTATTTTTGCCAACCCTGTAGAAATAGATATATTTTCTTAGTATTTTCCACTTCCTAAGCGGTACAGTATGTTGCATCAAGTCGCTCTTTTTAATAGAACGGGTCATTATTTTTCCTCTCTCTCTCTCTCTCTCTCTCTCTCTCTCTCTCTCTCTCTCTCTATGTATATATATATATATATATATATATATATATATATATATATATATATAATGTATTAATTAATGTTTACGTACATAATAGGAATTTATGTACGTAATATATATATATATATATATATATATATATATATATATATATATATATATATATGTGTGTGTGTGTCTGTGTGGTCTTGTAATGTGTGTATCATTACAAGACCATATATATATATATATATATATATGTGTGTGTGTATATATATATATATATATATATATATATATATATGCATTTAAGCCTGACTACTTCCTGCAGGAATGAAACGCGGAAGCCTCTGTGTAGCTTTATTGCAATAAACATATTTTCAAAACTTACTACCTAGCTCTACTCATGTATTGAGCACCGTTGAAGTAAATACTGAAAATGGATACAAAAACGATTATATCCACTTATAACATTTTTTGTGGATACATGAATTAATATATATATATATATATATATATAGGTAAAAAAATTTCAGGTTTCGTCATGTTTAAAAAAATGTTCCTTGAAAGAAATATAAAAAGAAAAAATATTACCAAGTCATGTAATAATAAAAGTCATGTAATAATAAAAACTATCAGCGCGGTGGTGTTCTTAAAAACAACTACTTTTTGACGCTGCGGTTCTGAATCTATCTCTAATACGGAAAATCTCTAAAACAAATCGAAACATTTTCTATTTTTCTTTCATTATTTTAAATCTTAAAAATATGTAAAAAAATAATTATTTAAAGTTTAAACTCTTTTGTTGAACAGCTTTTTCACTGGGATATTTAATTTTTTTATGAAACAAAGACAAACCATTTAAAGAAAAATAATTTTGTTACTTTACGTTCTAATATATTTTAGTTGTTTCATGGAACTAACCGATAATTGCCTCTTCTGACCTCAGATGGAATCGAAGGAAAATTTCGATGATGTCTTTAAGTTCCGTGAAAAATGTAACCCTAATTGAAACTGGTTTTAATGTTCTTATTGTTAACTTATAGATTTCTATAACACACAAACATTGACCTATATTTCCGGGTAACGCCAAGTGGATAAAGCTAATTACTTAACTTTTCCCTCTTCAAGTATCGATTTTCATGAACTTCCACAATACCGCGGCAAAACGTAGTATTCTATACATATCACCTCAGAATTTTGCGTCATTTGTACAATTTCTCATGAATATTTACTTCGATTAGTCTTACAAACATAATCCTATTTTCTTTTTTATTATTTTTATTACATACTATTTCATATCTGTCTACCATCATGGTGACAAAAAAATATTGCAGATGTTTATTCTAACCGATGATCATAATGATTGAGCGATTTTCTTTTTTATTTAGTACATTCAATTTTATGTTCAGAGGTAAACATTACTTAGTGCGCCCGGTACTGCATTGAATTCTTTCTTTACATAAAATGTGTAAATTGTACTTTAAAATGAAGGCAAGAGTCACAGGAGACCTACGTCGGAGTCATTACCGCCTCATTTTGTCTTTTTTCTTAGTTTTTCTTATACTGACATATTTATGTTACTTCTAATTCATCACAAATTTAAAAGATAATCAGATAGAACCCTCCCAAGCATTACGACTATCTTTCGGAGAAGACATACATTACTTGCCTGCAGCAGTTGTATCTATTAAGGCGAACCGACGGGACTGGCCACGGAATCGATCCTTTCGATTATTTGTTGAGTTTTAGCTGTTGCATTAGTCCCATTTTAGTATTTTCTTTTTCTTTTTTTATATTGCTAACCCTACTCAGGGTCACTTTTAGAATATATAGAAACACAGTACATTTGTGTTATTTAGAATTCATCGCAACGTTTAAAGGTAACGGGAAGTCACCCCTAGGCATTTCCACTTCTTTGCGGAGCAATAATGGGTTATTACCTGTCGTCTACGTTACTCCCGCGTGTGAAGGAGTACCGACGGTTACGACTAGGACATTTTCAAATGGAATTCAAATTTATCGGTTAAATGACTTCCGTGTTCATCCCACGGCACACGCACCTTTTCCGTTTTCTTTTTCTTCTCACGCAAACCTAGAGTTATTGTTAGGACATTAAGAAACACGGTCCTTTTCTGTTATTTTGAATCGATCAAAGTTTCTAAAGGGACGGGAGACTATCTTCGTAGGCATTACCACCTCCTTTCTGAGGGGAGTGGCGCTTAATGAGCTTTAATTTATGAGAGAGTGTCGAATGGACTGATCATGATATTTTGGGGCGAAATTGACTTTCAACAGTGCATTAGACTATGAATTGAATTTTAATGGTTTTGTTTTACCAACTGCGCGAGCTCAATTTCTGTCTTATTTTTTGTTCGTATTTCCTCCAAGATTTAAGGTTAGTGATTGGGTCACTGAATGTAATATATAGGTTTAGAATGTATTCTACTGTCAGCGGTGATGCTTGTGACGCATAAAGGTTAGGTACTTGGCCTGCTGATCGCATTAATATGTGATGGGCCGTTTGGGTTTCGAATCTCGGCGTGAATACACTGATTACGTGCAGGCACACACTGATAAGCCATAGCCAATGAAACAGGTGTGTGGATGGATATATATATATATATATATATATATATATATACGAAACACGTGTTTTATATATATATATATATATATATATATATATATATATATATATATATATATATATATACGAAACACGTGTTTTTTGATAACTGTATATATATATATATATATATATATATATACGAAACACGTGTTTTTTTTATATATATATATATATATATATATATATATATATATATATATATATATATACGAAACACGTGTTTTTTGATAACTGTATATATATATATATATATATATATATATATATATATATATATATATATATATCTACATAGTTATCCAAAACACGTGCTTCGTTGTCTTTATGACTCAGTATTGTGGCTAGACCACGCTAGATTTGAAACCGGGACGCTAGTGGCTCACACTCAACCCTACACAAACTAAGCTACAAACCTGCTCGCGACAGTGGGATCAATTGCATCGCACTATAAATGATGCTATTCATTTATTTTTATATATTTTTTTTATATAAACGATACTGATAACTGAAGTATTCAATTATTTCTACGGAAGAGCATTGCTTTGATGCGAAATAGGAATCATTATTTGCTTCACCAAAGTGCTACACACATATGAACGCGTATATATAATAGTTATTCACAGACACGTGTTTCGTCGTCTCTACAACTCATCAGTTTGGCTAAACTTAGTGATAACCGAAACCGAGACCTCAGTGACTGACGTCGCATACACATACATACGTTACAAGCATTTAACATAAACAACAGTTTTGTGTACGATCGTTTCTGAGACAATATGGGTTTTTATTGGTATCAAGGGTATTCATCAGCATAGCG
This sequence comes from Sepiola atlantica, assembly GCA_963556195.1. Taxonomy (NCBI): domain Eukaryota; kingdom Metazoa; phylum Mollusca; class Cephalopoda; order Sepiida; family Sepiolidae; genus Sepiola; species Sepiola atlantica. Next base: position 190,800,308 of record OY744518.1, on the reverse strand, counting down.
TGTAGACACAAACTTTGAGGTAGAACATAGCATCAAGACTAGAGTATGGTTCTCTATTAGTTATACAGCAACTTCGATAGAACGAGGGAGAGTTTGGATGTGGTAAATATAGTTAACTTCTAACCGTCTACAAATCAATGAAATCGAACATACAAAGGGACACTATAGGCAATATATATATATATATATATATATATATATATATATATATATATATATATATATGTAAATCATTCATGTATATACATGTATATGTGCATGCACCCATGTATGTATATATGTATGTATCTATCCATTCAATCATTCTTCTCAATCTTTCTTTTTTTATTTCTCTGTACTCTCTCTCTATTCCTCTCTCTCCCTCCCCTCTCTCTCCCTCTCACTCTCTCTCTCTCTCCATCTCTATCTCTGCCGCTTTTCTTCATCTCTCTTCCCGTCAGCCTCGACTTCTGTTAAAGACATTTCCTGTATGAAATTTCGACGACTACAACTTTCCGTCAATTTCATCAAGATGGAGGCCATGTGCTTCTCTCATCAAGGGCGCCCCCTATCGGCAGAGCTGCCAGTCACGGTGATGCCTGTGTGCGAGTGCGTATGTGTGTGGTGGGGGAGAGAGAGGGGGGAGAAGTTCTTTTGGCAGGGTGGAGATCACTCAGCCTGTGTGGGGTGGGGAGGGGGGGGCGTCTGCCAGAAAAAAACGCCGATGTATTTCTCAAATGGTCGTAATATTAGAATACCCCCAACCCCCCTTTTCAGTCGTTCCCAACGTCCGACCGACCCTTGCCCCTAACCCGCGCCCCACCCAGCACCGTCTTTCTGTCCAGTTCGCTAAACTCTATCAAACTCATTAAACAGAT
>OY744518.1:190781951-190794451 GCA_963556195.1 Sepiola atlantica | reverse complement strand
AAAACGACTTTGTATTAAACTCTGTCCTCGTGGGGAGGCAAGTAAATAGGGACGCGTTGTCTTTCACTCTATCAGCTCGAGTAACTTCTTGAAAAAAAACTTAAATGTGACCAACCATTCGTTTTTGTTTCTGTTCGTAAAGCATTCTTCCTTCGGCAATTCATTCCTTTCTTTCTTTTCGTTCTCTTTTTTTTTTGTATTTTTTCTTATCTTTTTCATCTTTTTCTTCTCCCCCCCCCCTTCATTTTTTCTTCTCTTTTTTAGTCTCCTCTTCATATTTCTTTTCTTCTTCTTCTCATCCTTCTACACCTCCTACTTCTCCTCTTCCTCCTCCTTTTACTCCTCCTACTGCTGCTATTTCTCTTCCTCCTTCTACTCCTCCTACTTCTCCTCTTTCTTCTCCTTCTACTCCTTCTACTTCTGCTATTTCTCCTCCCCCTTCTACACCTCCTAATTCTCCTCTTCCTCCTCCTTTTACTCCTTCTACTGCTGCTATTTCTCTTCCTCCTTCTACACCTCCTACTTCTCGTCTTCCTCGTTCTTTTACTCCTTCTACTGCTGCTATTTCTCCTCCTCCTTCTACACCTCCTACTTCTCATCTTCCTCCTCCTTTTACTCCTCCTACTGCTGCTATTTCTCTTCCTCGTTCTACACCTCCTAATTCTCATCTTCCTCCTCCTTCTACTCTTTCTACTTCTGCTATTTCTCCTCCTCCTTCTACTCCTCTTACTTCTTCTACTGCTTCTACTCCTTCTTTTTCTACTTTTCTTTTTTCCACTCATTCTTTTTTCTTTTTATGTTTGTCTTCTTCTCTTCGTCTTCTTCTTCTTCTTCGTCTTCTTCTTTTTCTTCTTCTTCTTCTTCTTCTTCTTCTTCTTCTTCTTCTTCTTCTTGTCGCTGTCAAAGTATTCCATTGTCTCTTTACTCGTCTCATTATGAGGTCTGATCCCAATTTCCACGCGATAACGTTTAGCGTCATAAAATTATTGTCCAACGAAGCCTACCGACCCGAAGCGAACGAAGATAGGTTCAAGAGGGATAAGTCAATGAATAACTAAATAGAACAAGAGGGGGGATGAGCCAGACACAGAAACACATAGACAGACAGACAGACGGACAGACAGAGGTAGTGAGATAGGGAAAAGAGAAGAACACAAAAACACTCACATATAAAACAAAAAGAAAGGAAGAATGAGTAAAAGCCGAGTCTGCAATCCAGCGTGCAAATACAATGAATGAACAATAGAATGTTGTATGAAACCTATTGGCAATCGGTTTCGGGAGGCGGAGATGCCATTGAGCGCCGAGCTGCGCGCGTATTTCTTTGTCGTCGCAAAATCGGAACACAAAGGGGTTGCTGTATTTCAGATAACACCTTACACGGGTAGTTATCACAAAGCCTATTGGTAGGCTGGCTAGATAGGCTAGCTACCAATGAGTAGTAGGTGTGTGTGGTTTTAGGAAAGGTAAAATCATAACCTCATACACGCACATTGGGTGTTTTTGATGATAGCTAAATTTACTATTGGCGCTCATGGCTAGTATAATATATATATATATATATATATATATATATATATATATATATATATATATATATGAATAATTCTTCTTTACGCTGACAATTCCCTTAAGGATGAAACGTATACGTATGTAGATAAAAACAAATATTTATAATTATATATATATATATATATATATATATATATATATATATATATATATATTATAAACCAGGTAAAACATCCACAGGGTAGTAATCTAAAGAATTTCAACCGGGTTTATAAAAAGTGCACAATATCAAATAGAGCTTTTATATATGATTATTTTTATTTACGCAGACATGTACAAAATCTGCGACACTGGCATGTCGATGTTATCGATCAACAGCTATTATAAACTGAGATCTCATCAGGAAGAGTTAGAATCCGATCTTAGCCTTAGATCATATTTGGAAAGAATGAAATGGAAAAATAGGAAAAAAAAGAAAATAAATTTCAAATTTAATTCTAACTCTGTCTGATGAGATTTCAGTTTATAATAGCTGTTGATCGATAACATCGACATGCCAGTGTCGCAGATTTTGTACATGTCTGTGTAAATAAAAATAATCATATATATATATATATATATATATATATATATATATATATATATATATATATATGAGTTTTCGTCGTTGCTTTTGCTTGGGAATACGTTTTCGTGGAAAACAGGAAGAACACCTTTTCTAAACATGGCCAATCTCACTTGATCCTCCAAACCTAGTTGGAAACGTCGTCGTGGGTTCCTGCATTGATTCTTCGTGACTTGCCAATTGTTCGACCTTCATACCGTCTTGGACTCCTTTTTAGTTACTTTTTTTTCACACTAGAACATGCCCATTTGAATGTAAACATTTTTTTAGAATTTTATAAATTTTGTGAAAACTTTTTCTAAACTTTTTCAAAAATTTAAAAATTGACTATCCTTATATGTCAACTTATCAATCAAAAGCTTTCCTCTGATGATAAGAATTTCAATTTCTTTGAAAAGCCGGCTTAAGAAACGAAGGGGAAGAATAGTGAATTATTATTATTCATTATTTGCCCTTGCTTTGAACTACGAATGATTTTGATTTGCATCTATCTGCGAATCTAATTATTTTTAATCGACTTATCTTATTCTTGCTCTATCTTGTATATTGAGCTTTTCTTTATTCACAATAGATTTAATTTTCTAAAAGTTTATTCTTTTAGTTATATTTCTTCATATATATATATATATATATATATATATATATATATATATATATATATATATATTTATATATATATATAGCCCACATTTAGACCCCTTACTCCTAGCAGCTATGTTCCAAAACTAATAACGATCGGTAAATTTGTTCACGAGTAAATTCTGTACATACAAATATATGAACATATAAACATACCTATATTTATATATATATATATATATATATATATATATATATATATATATATATATATATATATATATATAAAATCATTTAGAATAAAATATATAATATAATTTAATAAAATATATAATATTATTAAATACAATATATAATATTATTTAATAAAATATTTAACGATGTTTAATAAAATATATAGCATTATTTAATACAATATATAATATTATTTTATATAATATATGATATTATTTAATAAAACATATAATATTATTAAATAAAATATATAACATTATTTAATACAATATATAATATGATTCAATAAAATATATAATATTATTTAATACAATATATGATATAATTTTATAAAATATATAATATCATTTAATAAAATATATAATATTATTTAATAAAATATTTAATATTATTTTATAAAATATATAATAATGTTTAATAAAAAATATCATATTACTTAATAAAATATATAACATTATTTGATACAATATATGATATGATTTAATATAATATATGATATTATTTAATAAAATATATAATATTATTCAATAAAAATGTACACCATGATTTAATACAATATAGAATATTATTTAAATTCAATTTTGCAATCAAAACTTATAACGTACAAGAAATATAATGAAACTCAATAACCGGTATATTATGAATTTTAAAAGTATTCATAACTTTAATTTTTGGATTTCCTATCCCTTCGTTTTAATTGAAACATTATTGCTACATACTACTTTGGCCTTTTGGCTAAGATCAAAGTGTAGTATCTGTTCCGATAGATACTGCACCCCATGGACTGGTATTATCTTGCCCTTCGGGGCTTTATTTACGCCGGTCTTGTCGTCTGTCCTGTGCAGTTCTGGGAGGTCCACCCTCCCAGGCTTCGCCTTCCCTCTTTAGGGAGGAGTAAGTTTATTGCTTACTGTCTGAGGCGCCCTTACCGGGGAATACTAACGGGGCTGCCCAGGCAATTTTTAAACCCACCTTTCCCGACCCGACCTTGGGTCACATCTTACTTGTGGGAGTAAGATAAAAACTGGCCTTGTGCTAACTCCTGGAGAGGAGTAAATCAATACATGCTACGTTTGTATTAATTACAATACATTTCAGATATTTATGACATTCTTTTCTTAAAGCCTTAATTATCTTCTTCTTGTAAAAAAAAACAAAAAAACTGACCACTAAACAGTCTGAAGATAATAGGCTGGTCATAGTTTTTATTCTTGTCGATTATGGACACTGAAACTTCCAGAAACATGCGAAAAATGTTCGTTTGTCTTAAGTTTTTCATTCCGAGATTTGATTTAAATGATGTTATATATTGTATTATGTCAGATGTCATGAATCGTTCAAAATAGGTAATTAATTCTTATTTACAATTTATTTAATATAGAGCTTCTAAACGGCGATTTGGATGTGACTCGTATACGTGATCATATCATAAAGATGTCTTCTTATATGAATATACATTGAACTATATAAAATCAATTTAATATAAATAAACCACCTCTCTCTCACAGACTATCTTTCTCTCATATATACATATATATATATATATATATATATATATATATATATATATATATATATATATATATATGATTATTTTTATTTACACAGACTTGTACAAAATCTGCGACACTGGCATGTCGATGTCATCGATCAACAGTTATTATAAACTGAGATCTCATCAGGCAGAGTTAGAATCCGATCTTAACATTAGATCATATTTGGATTTCCAAATGCCAGTGTCGCAGATTTTGTACATGTCTGTGTAAATAAAAATAATCATATATAAAAGCTCTATTTGATATTGAGCACATTTTATAAACCCGGTTTAAATTCTTTGGATTACTACTCTGTGGATGTTTTACCTGGATTATATATATATATATATATATATATATATATATATATATATATATATATATATATATATATATTTCTTTAACCCTTAAAAGCAACTTGTTTGAAATATGACACATTCCACAGAATGCATATTTAATATAATATTCAAATAAAATGTGTCAAACTGCAACTTGTTTCACATTTGGAACGAACCTGTTGGCAAGTGTGACTAGGTATTAGTATGATGTTGCATCAGCACAGCCACTAATCAGAAATGTCGATGGCGCGGGCGAGTGTCATCGGTGTGTAATGTGCCTAGTTCAAGAGCCTAAACTTTTAAGTCTGGTCATTATAATGGTAAGTAAAAAAAATTTATTTTATGATTCTCTAGTGTATTAGGATTATTTACATGCATATATTGTAGTACTTTGTTATAGATGTAACATTTTATTCCATGTGTTGCACGATTGGAACATCATTTATTTTTGTTCAATAAATATATTTTTCCAAAAATTATTTATATTACATTATATTAGGCATATAAAACTTTTTTTACTTAATGATATTTTTTGTTAAACTAATATCAAAAAAATAAAGCGTTTAAGATTAAGTTTACACACCATTTTATGCAGTAGCTCAATAGCGTACATTACGACTAGAGCTCATAATGTAAGATACAATAACAATAATTATTCAGAAAACATAAACAATTTTATCCCCAAAACACTTTAGCACTGCCACTGAATTAAATACATTTTATGAATGAAATAAATATACTAATTCTATTATTGGGACGTCTCGGCATTATTTTATTTATGAAATATGATTGCAAATTGTTTTATAAATAAAATAAATATATTCATCGTATTATTGGGACGTCTCGGCATTATTTTATTTATGAAATATGATTGCAAATTGTTTTATAAATAAAATAAATATATTCATCGTATTATTGGGACGTCTCGGCATTATTTTATTTATGAAATATGATTGCAAATTGTTTTATAAATAAAACAAGCCACGCATGCGCAATGCGTGGTCCCCCTTTGTATGTGACTCGATGTGCAATAAATTTGGCTAATTTGGGGCATTTTTGAACCCCCCTTTGACCCTCTGGGGCGCGAATAGGAATTTTTCTGAGGTCAATGATGCTAATTTTATATCCAGAACAATTGCCTCTACATTTTGGCCAAGTTTCAGAAAAATTGAATGGATGGATGAAAAGTTATGGAGCAAAAATGTAATTTTTTTCCATTTCGAGGCCTTTTGACCTCCTGGGGGGCTAACCAGATTTTCTTTTCAAAAATCGGAAAATGTCACTTTCTACCCTGACCAAAGTTACAACTTCATGCAAAATTTCAGAGAAATTCAATGGATGGTTGCGGAGAAAAATCCGTCCGTCCGGAAGGACGGACGGACATGCCTCAAAACATAAGTCCCCCGATTTTATAAATCGGGGGACCAATGAATAAATTAATCTTATTAATGGGACGTCTCGGCATTATTTTATTTATGAAATATGATTTCAAATGGTTTTATAAATAAAATAAATATATTAAATTTATTATTGTACATGTGTGTGTAAATAAAAATAATCATATATAAAATCATATATGAAATTTGATATTGAGCAATTTTATAAACCCGGTTGAAATTCTTTGGATTACTACCCTGTGGATGTTTTACCTGGATTATTATTATTATTATTATTATTATTATTATTATTATTATTATTATTATTATATATATATATATATATATATATATATATATATATATATAGCAAGTGCGAACACTGGCAAAGCATAAGATGTGTTCATCATTTTTGACGGAGGTCGTACACTAGTTAAAAATTTACGATGTACGTATATAATATGTAAGTATGTATGTTGGAAGCAAACATAAACAAGTAATAAAAATAGCCAAATAACCTATGTTTTGCTTTTATCTACTCGATTTTCTTTTCTTCATTTTTGTTGTTATTATTGCTGTTCGCTAGTTACGATACAGAAGGAAAACTTGAATCTGTATCTGACTGGCGCCTACTGTAAACGGCCCTAATATAACGTTGCTGACCTTTCGTTTGTCCTGCTGTGTGGGTGGTGTTCGTCGCCCCCCCCCTTCCCCATCACGCCTGTGACCGTAACATATTCCGAGGTAGCTGTCACGCTCCGTCGCACCTGTGTCGAACAATGGGTTAGCTTTCTAAGATTGAGCGGCCGTCCAACTTAACGGGTTATGGGCCGCATAAATAATAAAAATTCACTTCTTATCGCATCTCTGCTATCTTTATTTCAATCACCGTTATCCATTTATTATTTATCAGGGGCCGTTCGTGATATCGAGGGCAAAGCTTGTCTGGGCGCAAACCCCTAAAACCCTGATTCCTGATGCAACCCTTTATCTTTAAACCAGTCGGATACGTGCTAAGATGGTGTACTGCTACCACATCTGGGGAAGTGCTGCACAGAGCAATCCTTCCTGCCTTCATAGAGTAACCCTAATTCACCATCTGGGGAGGTGCTGCACAAAGCACCTCTTTCCTGCCTTCATAGAGTAACCCTAACCCACATCTGGGGAGGTGCTGCACAGAGCAATCCTTCCTGCCTTCATAGAGTAACCCTAACCCACATCTGGGGAGGTGCTGCACAGAGCAATCCTTCTCTGCCTTCATAGAGTAACCCTAACCCACCATCTGAGGAGGTGCTGCACAGAGCAATCCTTCCTGCCTTCATAGAGTAACCCTAACCCACCATCTGGGGAGGTGCTGCACAGAGCAATCCTTCTCTGCCTTCATAGAGTAACCCTAAACCACCATCTGGGGAGGTGCTGCACAGAGCAATCCTTCTCTGCCTTCATAGAGTAACCCTAAACCACCATCTGGGGAGGTGCTGCACAGAGCAATCCTTCTCTGCCTTCATAGAGTAACCCTAAACCACCATCTGGGGAGGTGTTGCACAGAGCAATCCTTCTCTGCCTTCATAGAGTAACTCTAACCCACCATCTGGAGAGGTGCTGCACAGAGCAATCCTTCTCTGCCTTCATAGAGTAACCCTAAACCACCATCTGGGGAGGTACCGCTCACAGCACTCTTACCTGCCTTGACAAAGTACAAAATCGAATTCGCAGTCTAGTGGTAGATGTTCTCTTTCCTACGGACCCTTTTCTCATAGAAGAAACATTGCTAGTCTTTCTCTACTCTTTCGTTATTTTCATGGGAGATGCTTGAGTGAGCTCTAAGCCATGCCCCCCACCCACCCCCGGTAACACATTCACAGCAAGAACTCGTCTAACTACCACTACTGCAAGGAACTGTTCTTTCTTCCTCTGTGCACATAACACTAAACAGAACTTCCATGAACAGAGTTTCTTTCCAGGAACTTTCCAGCTATCGAACACAATACACCGGAACTTTTCCCTGCTGATTACAACCTGGTTCCTATTTACTTGCCTCCCCACTAGAGCAGAGTTAAACATAAGGTCGGTTTTTAATGCGAGGAAAATCCTTCTTCCCCCCAAAAGGGAACTCGGGATTCGGACAAAAAGTAAGCATTGCTTCAGTCTAGAAGGATCTTAAGAACATATACTAAACTCTAACTAAAATGTCAAAAGGGAATGGTAGTCTTTAAGTCCAAGGTTAACAAAGAAATTATCGAGCTGTCCGTATAAGTAATCAATTTTTGCCAATTCCGTACATCGTTTCCAATCCTCTCATAGTATTGTTCACCATCTAATTGGCAATCTCATTAATTGCTATCCTCAAGTGAATTTTGGCCTTGATAATGATGACTCATTAATATATGCAAGAATCGCTCATATTAATAAATCACTTGACCCTTAAATGCTTCATTGTTTTACTCCGCCCAATAAACCGGTATTGTCCGGGCCTTCGGGTCTGGATTTACGCCGGTCTATTGGTTGTCCGTCCTGTGCAGTTCTAGGAGGCGCACTCTCCCAGGCTTTGCCTTCTCACCCTTTGAGAAGGGGTTAGTTTATTGCTAATCGCCTGAGGCGCCCCTACAGGGGAATGCCGACGGGGCTGCCCAGGCAATTTTTAAATGGGCAGAGTGCTCAAATTCTCGAGCGCTGTTTTTTTCCCACTTTCCCGACCTTGTGTCACATCTTACCTTGTGGGAGGAAAATAAATAGAATTAGTTTTTAAAAAAGTGGAAAACGTTTCATAGTAGTAATATAAAGTAGTATGAATGATTATTGGTAAAAACATATATATATTTATGTAAATGATGTTGCAATTGTGCAAGAAATGGCATAAAAGTGTGCATGTGTAACAGAACACGACAATATGTGCATCTAAATAATCATAATACACTAGAGAATCATAAAATAATCTTTACTTACCATTATGACGTCCAGATTTAAAAGGTTAGGCTCTTGAATTAGGAAGATGACCACACTGATGACACTCGCCCGTGACATCGAAAATACTGATTACCTATTTAGCGGGTGTGCTGATGCAACATCATACTAATACCTACTCACACTTGTCAACAGGTTCGTTGCAGATGTGAAACAAGTTGCAGGTTGACACATTTTCGTTGAATATTTTATTAAATAGGCATTTATTGGAATGTGTCATATTTGAAACAAAAAAGCATTCAATGGTAAAGAAGGGCGACCGTATGTTCCGTATACATAACATTAATAAGGGTCCGCGCAAGGTAGGTTGATTTTGCCAGCAGGTGCTTTGACAAGACCTGAAAGTTGGCAAAGAATGCGCAACCTACCCAAAGACCTAGAGAACAATTCCTGCCGCGTGGACCGGGAAGGAATGGTTTCAGCTGCACTCTGTGGGCATTTTTTATTTATATGATTATTCATTTTTGTCGCTTGTAATTAACAGTCCAATCATCATAATTCAAAATCTTAGCTTGTTTTTCTCAGCTTATTACGGTACTGGTACAGCTTTTGGACCAGTCAAAATTGTCTTTTCGTTCGGTTTTTTCCGACTGTTTACGTAAACAACCGGAAGATGCCCAAGCACTTATACAATCAGAAGGCTAGAAAAGCAGACAAGTTAAATTAGTTAAATCGTAAATCAGCGATTGTCAATAATTTCCAACCGAGTAAAAAAGGGGTTGAATAAAAGAACAAAAAAACTAATAATAATGTTACCAAACGCAATAAAAGTAAGTTAGAGTTATGTTAAAGTGAAAAAAAAAGGTTTAGTATTTGTCTGGTTCAAAAGCTGGACTAGTACCGAACAAAAAAATTAATACATTTAACTTTCTCGTGAAAAAAATATTTTTTTAAATTTTGTTTCATTAATTTTTTTCGTCAAAAACTAAATAATTTTTCTATAAAAGTAAACATACGGTGAGTGTTTTTCTTGCTTTAATTTAAATTTTTTCTGTTGAAATTCTGTCTCGTTTTGATTATAGCGATGGTTATGGGGGGGCACTTAGTTACCCTAACACGCATGACTGAAGTAAAAGTAAGACATGTAACTGATATAAGTAATTCGTAAAACAATGGAAATTACGAATATGTTAGATTCAAACAATGGAGTGGGGAAATAAACGTAATATTTGACATTAAATTTACGCGTTTACCAATTAAGATGCTATTTTAAACTAAGCGAGACAGAACGCTTAATCGACTAAAAGACCGACCGACTAGCGGGTATGATAATATTTAACTCGAATGTCAATTATTTCCGGGGGTGTTTCAAGTTTTAAATTTTTTATTTTTTTTAACATAGTTCACCCCAGACAAGACAGGCCGCCACTGTAGACGTAACGGGCTACTGAGAAGAAAGAAAAGGGAGAAGGTTGGGGGGGGGGGAGGTCAACCTAAATTGGGATCTGCGCAGCGAGATGTCTGTTTACATTAGTTTTACATTTCTACAAGTAAGTACCGTCGGGGAAACATGGGGCAGGGAGGGAGTTCCAGAGGCCAGCAGCACGAGGAAAGAAGCTATTGGAGTAGAAAGCTCTCCGGCATCTGGGGACCTCCACAATGAATGGATGGGATTTAGTCGATTGTCGAGTTGGTCTAGTGAACTTACGACGAGGGGGCACCAGAGCAGCCAATTCATCAGAGCACAATCCATTGAAGTATTTGTAAAACAAGCACAAGGATGCTACATTGCGGCGATGGGACAGGGACTGGAGCTTGGTTGACAGTGAGGGACCTATTAGGTTGGCGACTCTTTTTTGGACCTTGTCAAGGAGAGAGGGGCTAGTAGATGATGCACCAGCCCAGATGTGGCAACAATACTCCATGCATGGGCGGATAGTGGCTTTGTAGAATATTCAGAAGTATTTCCATAAAGAATAGTTAAAATGAAATATTACTTTACAAAACGCATTCTAAAACCCATATCAACCCCAAATGTGCTTTATTAGATTGATAATACATACCAGTTACTAAAAGTAATACTGTAATCTTACAATTTTTTTATGTCAGACACCACCGAGTATTGATTTACTCCTCTCCAGGAGTTAGGCACAAGGCCAGTTTTTATCTTAAGGTCGGGTCGGGTCGGGAAAGTGGGGTTTAAAAATTGCCTGGGCAGCCCCGTCGGCATTCCCCGGTAGAGGCGCCTCAGACAGTAAGAAATAAACTTACCCCCCCCCCCCCAAAGAGAGGAGGCGAAGCCTGGGAGGGTGGACCTCCTAGAACTGCATAGGACAGACCCATACATTGGCGTAAATCAAGACCCGAAGGACAAGACAATACCAGTCTATGGGGTGCAGTATCCATCGGAACAGATACTACACTTTGATCTTAGCCAAAAGGCCAAAAAGACACCCACCGAGTAGAACAAATAGTCTTGGTCAATTCCTAATGTTTTGTTCTGATGTGCGTGTTGGCCAATCATCCTGCTGGACTAAGGACAGACTCGCATTTAAAATCAAGACCACCTCATACTTTTCTAATAATAAATTTATTTAATTAATACAGCATAAGATCATTTCAAAGCGGAATTATTTATTCAACCAGCTTCAAGTTGATTTTCTAGCACTGCAAAGTCAAGGGGAACATCGGACAACAACAGCAGAGACATAGAGAGACTTATTATATATCAACCCATGAGAGACATTTTATGAAAGCTCACGGTTTAGACATTTCCAAAACTGCTTAGCGCATCTTAACATCCGGCTTGTCGGTCCAAAGATCACATACCGACTGCACGATCGCGACCGCCACGCTCTCAAACAATCATCTGACGTCATATGGCATAGGTTTACGAGTTTCACGACGAAGCCGATTAACCCATAGGTCATCTGCTTGATTTTGCTGGCCCCGTGTCACGGGTAATTTTCTAAAAGATCTTCGTCCTAAATCAGACAGAAATGCGAAAATCGATCGAAAGTTATGTTAGTTCTAACACAAAACATTTGTTAGAAACAACGTGCAGTTGTTCAAAAGTACTATACAAGTCTCAACAAAATACACACATAGACACACACATACTTATATATATATATATATATATACATATTTTTATATATGTGTATGTGTGTGTGCGTGTGTGTATAATATTTACTTATGACATATATTATATAGATTTTTAGGCAGAAACTGCAGTGTGATGGCATATGGTAGCGAAACATAGGCACGTGATGCAGCGAGTGGCACAATGCAAAATGGAACGCATTATTCTCGGTATAAGTTTACGTGACAGAAAAAGAAACACCTGGATCAGACAACAAACTGGAGTAAATGACATCATCACCACCATAGGAACGGT
>OY744518.1:190778642-190781751 GCA_963556195.1 Sepiola atlantica | reverse complement strand
GGGCCGGACGCTAAGCCTTCGCGGGCCGGATGTGGCCCGCGGCCGGAGGTTGCCCGCCCCTGCTTTAAAATAGAGTTAATATGATTGTAGAGAAGTCTTTTTAAATTGAAATTTGGTGACCCTCTTTCTTTTTTTCTTCATCTGAAGCAAGGCCAGTCAGATGAACACAGACACTACTAAAACATGGCTATCTCCAATCTCGGCATTCATCTCTACAACTGATATCACAGTTTAATCACGAATCTTTGAAGTTCTAGTTATTGGAACACAAATATCAAATAAAATAAGAAATACACATGAAACAAAAGGAGAATTGAAATAGAAATTGCGTGAGAATATGAGCGTTGGGATTTTTTAAAAGCGCGTATAAACTTCTATGATATTCGTTACCAATAGTTTCGGTCAGCTTCACGGCTTACCTCGTCAGGCAATATTTATTGATGGCAAATGCAAAACCGTCACTTCTATGTAAAGTCTCGCCTTGTCTCGAATATGACTTGGAGGAAATTTCAATGATACATTTGTCAAATGCGTCATAGACAAATACGATAATTGGTCGATTTATCCGACATTTTGTTTCAAGAGAAAGAAATGTCATTGTCAGAATATATTAGTCTTTCATGAAAGATCTTATATGGTATAGTGTACTTAATCTTTGACACCAGAAAGAAAGAAAAAAATGGAGAAGATAGAAGAAGAAGAAGAAGAAGAAGAAGAAGAAGAAGAAGAAGAAGAAGAAGAAGAAAAAGAAGAAGAAGAAAATAAAATAAAATGCAGGAGAAGAAAAAAAGAAAAGGAAGATAATGAAAATCAAGGAATGTGAGAAGAAAATGAAAAAAAAAGAAGAAAAGTGAGTAGGAGGAGGGGAAGAAAGAAAGGAAGAAGATTGAAGAAGAGGGAATAGAAGAAAGTATGAGGAGAAAAAAAGAAGAAACTATTGTTGAAGAAAAGTGAGGAAGAGAAAGAAAACCAGAAACATGACAAGAAGAAGAAGAAGAAGAAGAAGAAGAAGAAGAAGAAGAAGAAGAATAGGAAGAAGAAGAAGAAGAAGAAGAAGAAGAAGAATATAAATTGTAATAATAAGATGAAGAGAATCGGGGTAAAAAGAAGGAAAGTAAGGGCGATATGAGAAACAAAAGAAAGAAATTATGGGTTAAAAAAGGATTAAGAAGAAGAAGAAAAAAAAGATAAAAAAGAAAAGGTGATGTATAAGTGGGAGAATTATAATAAGAATAAAGAAAGGGTGAAGAGAAAAATAGAAGATAAAAGAGGAAAACAGAGGAAGGGATAAAAATGAAGTGGGGTTAGAAGAAGTATGAAGAGGAAAAGATAATACGCGTAAAGAATAATACTGTGAAAAGAAAAACAAAAGAAGGAGAGGAAATTGAAGGAAAAAAGAAGAAAAAGAAGAAGAAGATGGTGATGAAGAAGAAGAAGAAGAAGAAGAAGAAGATGAACAATTATAATAATAATAAGATGAAGAGTATTGGGTAGAAAGAAAGAAAGAAAGAAAGAAAGACATGAAGATAGAAGAAACAACAGAAGAAAGCAAGAGTGAAAGAAAGAAGAAAAAAGAAGATAGAGAAGAGGAAGAATTATAACAAGAAGATAGGGAGGATAAGGGAAAACAAAAACAGAAATAAAGAATGAAAATATGAGGAGAGAGGCAATGAAAAGAAGATGAAGTTGGAGAAAGAAGAAAGTACAAAAAGGGCAAAGATAATACACGAAAAGAATAATACTGTGAAAGACGAAGAAAGGGAAAGAAGAAGAAGAAGAAGAAGAAGAAGAAGAAGAAGAAGAAGAAGGAACAAAAAGATAAGAAAAAGAAGAAAAAGAAGAACAACAAGCACAAGATCTAGAAAGGAAGAAAAAAGAAGGTGATAAAATCGTGGCGAATATAAAAATAGTCTGAGAACCTGTAAAAACATTTCGAGAAAGATTTGAAGAGATGAGAAAATGTTTGTTAAACCACAAAACACAACAAAATACAGTTGGCATTTTTATAGTCTCATCCGATTTTCTCCCGCACCATCCCGTACCCTCATCTCCATCCTCATTTCCACCACCACCACCACCCCAACCCATTCATGCTCGCCTCGCTCTGCAAAACGTAGCCTGTTTTCTTTTTCAGGGGTCCGGGCGTTGTATTTCCGCGACAACTTATATACATCTACGTACTTCGTAGTAGAAACAACGCTGACCTGACAGTGAATGGATCGAACAAGAAAAAGAAAAAGAAAAAGAAAGCAATACATTGTTTTTTAGATTATTGTCATAATCTTGGTTGTTATTCTCACAACACTTCGGTCGGTATAACCCCCGACCTTCTTCATAGGCATCTTTTCGAACTCTCGAACACATACAGTATTTCAAACTGAATCTTTACTTTAATCCACAGACCCTCGACACATTCACTTCCATCCACCCCCTACCTTTACATGTCATACTATTTTAGATTAAAAAAATTCAAATGTCAGTTTCATTTTTGACCCCAGCGTTTGATTCTTTCCTACGGATAGAATTTGTTATGTATAATTTAGAAAATTCGGACCAGTTTTCTCATCTTGGATGTTACACTCACAACGTTTCGGCTGATGTAACATCCGACATTCAGGTGATTTTTTTTTCGAAGTTGGCGAAGATGGCGAAGATTTAGATCGAACCAGGGAATCTATACGGAATTTCGAACTGAACCCTTTATTTAATGCACAAGGGAAGATTGTTCTTGTTCTGTCAGCCATTACCAGGTAGATTGTTCTCGTTTCGCATGAGCTAAGTAATACAAAAAGATTTCGTTGTATGTTTCGTCTTCACGTTCGCTTTAGTCGCTTTATCTCAACTCCACGTGTGGATCTTGTCAGGGTTACTATATTGAATCCCATGTTCTTGTTGGACTCTGGATTCCAGTGGTACCCATAATACCACAGTTATTTGTTCCATCAATCGATCAGATCGAGGCTTCTCGGCTTCTCCTAACTCGTCTCCTCAAACCATTTCTATCAGACATCACTGTTGCAGGAGATCTTCCAGATGACACCCATAGTCTTCTACAAGTTGGTCGATGTAGGTCTGGTGGACACATTTAAATTTATTAAATTGCTTAAAA
>OY744518.1:190771142-190773642 GCA_963556195.1 Sepiola atlantica | reverse complement strand
TGTTTTTTGGGGGATATTAAAAGTAACATTTATTTTAAGATTCACAGAACTTCAACTTATAAAAAACATTTTTTAATTATTTTTATTTTATTTTTAAAAACTTTTATTAATCCTAAACAAGACATACTACCACTAAAGCGTAATGGGCTACTGTGATAAGAGTCAGGTTTATAGGGGAAGCTGGGCGGGGAGCTGTGCAACAAGATGTTTGTTCACATTACATTTAAATATCTGCGTGTTTGTACGGTCGACGAAAACAGGGAGCCGTGGCAGAATTCTAAAGACAAGAAGTCCGTGGAAAGTAGCTATCAGAGTAGAAAATATCTTGGCATCTCGGGACCTCTACAGTGAGGGGGTGGGATTTTGCTGCTAGTCGGGTGGGTCGGAGTATTTACGTTTGGAGGTACAAGTGCAGTATGTTAATCGGAGTACATCCCGTTGAAGTATTTGTAAAACAAGCACAGGGATGCAACACTACGCAGACAGTGCGGGGCGTAGTAGGTTAGAGACTCTATTTTGCAACCTATCCAAGATGGAGAGTCTGATGGTTGGTATGTCAGCATTAAAAAACAATACTCCATAAACAGGTGAATGGTGACTTTATAGCGATATAGACTAGAATTTAAATTGTGGATATTAAATCAAGAAAATGCATTCTGCTAGATTAAATTTCGTATTTAAAAGTTCTATTTTTTTACATAGGATTAAAAATAATCTGATTTGTTTCATGCAATTTCATTTTCTATTGAATAATACTTTGATTCATAGTATATAAGTAAAAAAATAATTAAATACGTAAGTCGTGAGGAAAACACACACGGACACACGTGATGATATTTATGAGTTTATTAATATTGAAATCTATTTTCCTTTGATTCTTTTTCAGTTTTATTTTCATTTACTAATGAGTGACCACTTGTCAAGGCCAAAAGCCACTCGATGATTAAAGTTCATTTTATGAATAGATTTTCAGTTGCAAGATGAAGAATATTACGAGAGGATTGGATATAATGAATGGAATAAACAACACTTGATTACTCATGAGCACGGTTTATGCAAGTATTTATTGATTTTTAAAATTTTATTTTAAGAAAACCATGTTGTAGCCTGCAGGGAAGCGATAGCGTGTTGACTAGTTTTTTTTAATGTATAATAGCATTTTGAGAAAAAAAGCAAATAACGTTATTTTATATATATATATATGTATATATATATATATATATATATATATATATATCAGCGAGATAAAGAGAGATAAATATGTGGAAAATGTATGTTTTTGCATATACTTTCTATTTTTTAGAGACCAACTTTTCAATGTAAAAGTTCCATGATTGTTAACATATAACAAGAGAGCATATATAAATAAACAATTTTACGCAACATTCCAGTGACCAAGATTATATTCACCTTATTGATCATCTTTTCAAAGCAAAGACTTGTGTATATTTTTACGGACCGTTTCGTTCACAGAAGAACATCTGACATTTGGATGTCCATCCCGGGACTTTCCTCTATAGACTCCTCAGAAATCTATAAAGTTCTCCTTCAGATAAAAAATACACAGCGATGCAATAAAAAAATTCAAAACAGCAAACAAATTACATTGATTACATCTCCACTCAAAGAGAGACTTAGAAATCGCTACTCAGAAAGAGAAACCATCTTGTTTTATGAAGTAAAGCCATGACCAAATACGCAAAATATTAGTCAAGAAAATCTGTCAACAAGATTTATAGTGATTATTCAGTAATCAATATACGAATCCTAATCATTATATAAGATATTGAATTTCGAGTTGAATCGAACAGAGAATCATTTCAAAGTATAGAGATACGAAACTACATGGAACTATATATATATATATATATATATATATATATATATATATATATATATATATATATAATGCCCGTACTAGGAATTGTATGAGCAAGAAATATGGAATTAGTTTGAATTTTTTATGTTTTTCCTTCTTCCATGGTTGTAGGGGTAAAATACGGTTTCGGTGGTGCCCCCTAAATCGTATGATTTTAAAAATAATGTACCCACGTCACACACCCTTTTGCCCAGAATACATATTCCATAATGCCTGATGATATAAATTCAATAGTTTAGGATTTTTAGTCAGCGCATACATATTATTGTCACTCACAGAAATATATTCCTTAAAATAACAAAAAAAAATCATGAAAAACAATTTTTCCTCCATTTATTCTTTTGTATCCACCTATTTTTTTTACTGTGTTTTATGGCAGTTGCGAGTTTTGGTGGGTGCATCGCCGAAATAGTAAAGTTTACAAAAAAATAAGTTGCCCATTTTACTACGCGTAATTTTTAGAATATATATTCATAAATTTATAATGATCGTTCATCAGTTTAGATTAAAACTTTTGGGGGCGGGTCTGCATTCGGGGGGGGGGGAGGCACCTCCTTAATAGTAATGTTTAGTAAATAATAATACGCCACTGTTATTCACAACGTTGCCGAGAATAAATAT
>OY744518.1:190748642-190761142 GCA_963556195.1 Sepiola atlantica | reverse complement strand
AGAGAGGGGGGGGAGGGAGAGAGAAGACAGACAGATAGACAGACAGACAGACAGACAGACAGACAGGGAGAGAGACAGAGAGACAGAGTGAGAGAAAGAGAGTTCAACAAAATTAACTTTGTTTTTATACTGTATGTGGTTTGCTAATATTGCACTCTATAATAAAGACCAATGTGTATTTATTCGTATATAAATATATAATATGTATGCTTTATCCCGTCACGGCAAAGTCTGCAAGTAAAACATGTGCCGTTTTCTAGCCCCCCCCCCCCCCGAACGACACCACTTTCAGGTGGTGAACAATAGCAAGAGAACAAATACTAGGTCAAACATCAAATTCAGACATACCCCACCGCTTGAAATGAATCCACAGAACGAACTCGTCTAGCTATTACCACAGCCACAGCTATGGATTCAATTGTGGGGTAGACTTTACTCTCAAGCCTTGGTAGAGAAACTAGAGTAGGAGAAGAAAAACTAAAAATAACACAAGTGCCTTATTATTTGGATTATTCGGACTACTGTTCTCATCTTGTATGTTATTCTCACAACGTTTCGGCCGATGTAACCTCCAACCTTTTGGAGAGTACGACGAGAAGTAAACTTACATTTTCTGGTGGTTGTGGTACTGGCATGCTGTCATCATTTTCTCTCTCTCTCTCTCTCTCTTGCCATCTCTATCTCTCTACCAAAAACCAAACGAACATCCATGAACACAGTTTCTTACCTAAAACGTCCTATCTGTAGAACAATATACCACGAGTTTGCTTGCCAACCGACTACAGCATTGTCATTTTTCAAGTAAGCAAATACCTATTGAGACGGCCTTGTGGATAATCAATACCTTGTAAGTAATCCGCCCATAGCACCCATTGTCTCCGGTACTCTCGGGGGGGGGGCGATTATCGTCTAACTGACGATCTCTTTAACCCGTATCTTCGAGTGACCCCACCCTCGGGCCTTGATAACACAATTCAACACATGTTTTGTTTATTTGTAGTTGTTAATGTTTTTACATGTATTTTTTGCTACTGAATTTAAAAATCACATTAGTTTTGGCATAACATCGATAGTTTTTTTTAAATTTTTTCTTAATTTAATATTTTCGGGTTTCATACAAAACCTTTCTCTACAGCAGTAAAGATAATTACACATCATTTAGTATATTTTTATATATTAAATGGTATTTAGTAAATACAATGTTAGTTAGAACAAAACAAACCATACAACTTTGCAATGTAAATGTTTTGATAACTCTTTTCTTAAGATTAGAAGTGCTTTGACGATTGAGATTTTCTAAAGTGCACATTTTCATCTTTTCTTACAAGAGACCATATATAATCTCCCATCATAGCAGTATCCCATCGTCCTTGATATCTTCTTTCCATTGTTGCGATGTCCTGATGAAATCTCTCACCATGTTCTTCACTGACATCATCCAAGTTTTCGGAGAAGAAATCTAGATGAGAATGCAAAAAATGTACCTTTAAGGACATAAGACAACCCAGTTTCCTGAAGTTCTCAATAAGCTTTGATACCAGTTGTTTGTAATTAGGATCTTTGTGATTTCCTAAGAATCCACGAACTACACGAAATGCGCACCAAGGTTCTTTTTCAATTTTTGTCATCGCTCTTTCCAGTTTCTCCAACTTCAACATTGTATTTACTTGAAGTCCAACAAATATACTACCTTTGTTCTAAGCATCTGATAGCTTTGGAAACATGAGACGAATTTCTTGAAAAACTTCTCCCACAAAATCTGAGGCCTTAACAACCTGTTTTACTAATCCTAGTTAAATTTGAAGTGGAGATCATAAGACTTTGTTGAAATCTACTAGCGGCTGTCTGATAACATTTTTTTCCTGGCTGCAGTTCCACTCGTGGAGACCAATGAACTCTCTTGTAATGATCATCATCAGCTCTGCTGTCCCATAAGCAAAGGAAACATGAGTACCTTGTGTATCCCCCTTGCAAGCCAAGCAAGAAGGCAAGCATCTTGAAATCACCACAAACATCCCACTTGAATTCAGCATAATTTATTTTTTCAAGAAGTTGTTTGACATTATCATAGTTTTCTTTATTCTGTACGGAGTGTGGAAGAGGCAGAGATGGGTACTCATTTCCATTGTCGAGCAATACTGCTTTGAGACTTCGTGTTGAGCTATCTATGAACAGTTGCCATTATGCAGGATCATGCGTGAGTCCAAGAGCTGTAAACAAACCAGTAACATCATTACAATAACACAGATCATCACTAATGTCATAGTAAATTTCAAATTCTTCATGTCGTTTTCGGTACACAGATTCCATTCCTTCAGCCTTGATGTTAGAAGTTCAGCTCCTGACTTAATGAAACCTAAATCCATGATTAAATCATGTGGCTCACTCTGATTTGGAAAGTGATGCTCCGAAGTCATTCTTAGTACAAAAGGGTCCTCCATTACTTGGCTGCTGCTACTTGCTGACCCTTCAGATGAAATATTTATTGCATCTTCCGTCTGTAAAGAAAAATAACTACATATAGCAACTTAAACAAAGACTTGAATAACATTAGTATTCAATAAATATGTAGGAAAATGAATGCATTCTAAATACTTAATATTCAAGTTAATTAAAAGAAAAACTTTTGGGGTGTGGTACTGGTATGCTGTCATCATGTGGGACAGGTGCTCTACATGATGGCATGTCTGTATACTGAAGAGCTTGTCTTCCTTTAACTTTATTGTACTTTGTCACATCAATCATACAAAAGTAACAGTCATCGTGATGGTTCTTCGGCTCTTTCCATACTCTGGGAATGTCAAAAGGCATTGCATTTCCTGTACCTCTTAGCTATCCTTCTAGAGTAGATCGACAGATTCCACATATCACATGAGGGGGCCCATAATGATAACATCAGTTAAGAACATGCGATCTGAACTATCATTCATACTAATGCAATGATATGATATTTAGTGGAGTGATACTCAGAGGAGTGAGACTCAGTGGAGTGACACTCAGTGGAGTGACACTCTGTAGAGTGACACTCAATCGAGTGATACTCAGTCGAGTGACAGTAATCATAGATATTGTAGCATTGCATCTCAGTGGAGTGACACTCAGTGGAGTGACACTCTGTAGAGTGACACTCAGTCGAGTGATACTCAGTCGAGTGACAGTAATCATAGATACTGTAGCATTGCATCTCAGTTACCTGTTAGCAAGTTATTTTTTGCTAGTTGATTGCTCGGGCAGATAAGATTAATTGCTCAGATAACATAAATAAAAAAAAAAACAGCACAACCCAATATTTTTTTTTTGAAGAGATGATGACAGCAGTTAAGAAAATGCCATCTGAATTATCATTCATATTTAAGCGATGATATGATATTTCCAAATAACTCATTGGTATACTCAGTGGAGTGACACTGAATAATAATAATAATAATAATAATAATAATAATAATAAT
Organism: Sepiola atlantica; assembly: GCA_963556195.1. Lineage (NCBI taxonomy): Eukaryota > Metazoa > Mollusca > Cephalopoda > Sepiida > Sepiolidae > Sepiola > Sepiola atlantica. The sequence goes on along the minus strand of OY744518.1, from coordinate 190,757,693 downwards.
AATAGTAATAATAATAATAATAATAAGTTATATATGAAAAAATCAAATTACTGACATAATTCTATGGTTTTATATTAATATTTTAGTAATATAGCTAGATAAATAGAGAGTGCGAACACTGGTTACGCGGAATTTTTTCACAGCATTTTTGACAGAGTGTACATTAGCTGGTTAAATATTAAGTCTTATATTTAATAATAGGTTAGGGTTATGGTAAGGTTAATAGTAGGAAGAGCGGATCAGGTTATGATACCGTCGAGAATAATACATCATTTTCATGAAACATATCAATTCATGCATCCTCTCTCCAGCTATGGATTCAATTGTGGGGTAGACTTTACTCTCAAGCCTTGGTAGAGAAACTAGGGTAGGAGAAGGAAAAATTAAAATAACACAAGTTTCTTATTATTTGGATTATTCAGACTACTGTTATCATCTTGGATGTTATTCTCACAACGTTTCGGCCGATGTAACCTCCAACCTTCTTTACGTTTATCTCTTCGAACTCGGGGAGCTTGATGTCGAACTTGAGAATCTATACGGAATTTCGAACTATACGCATTTATTTAATCCGCGGGGGTAGATTGTTCTTGCTTCTATCAGCTTAAAACTTCTACTCTGTTATTGCTGAATGGCCTGAAGAAGATCGGGTGTTAAATTGGCCGAAAAAATGAGAACACTAGTCTGAATAATCTAAGAAATCCAAAGTATCAATCCTTATCTCAAAAATTCAGAAAAATAGCATCAGACTTTTTTTGTCAATCATAACAAGTTATCGTGGACTTCACATTGTCACTGATATCAAGCTACGTCGGTTCAAGAGAGGTGTGGGAGGTGGCGGTGATGAGCTGACGAACTGACTGTGCGAAGTTTGAACGGGTGACTCAGCGATCCACGTTTTTTCTAGTAAAAGATAAAAACGAAAAATCCTGTTTTTTGCTGAACATGGAAGTACCGTTTTGATTGAAAACATCTCAGAACCCCACCAAATATAAGGTCTTTGAAGTAAAAATAATAAGTGGCATATCAAAACCACAACCATTCCAGTGGTAATATGGCCACCTAGTCACGTTATTAAAGGAATTAGAGAAACTAGAAAAAAGCATTACCCATTGCGTGTCCCATTCATATATTACACTTCCCCCTACATGAAAAAGGGAGCTAATGCCTGACAGATTGGTATCATGACAACCAAACATATACTACACTGCCCTCTGAATCAAGTATTGAAAGATAGTACAAGACATTTATAAGAGTAATACGGTAAAACATTAATAGGGGTAATAGTATAGTTTCGGCTTCAGACCGACAGATACTAAATCTCCATTAGAAATAGATTTGGAGAATTTTTATTAAAAAAAAGAATAACACAGAAGACTAAGAAAAAGCGATGAAAACGATGTTTGTATTCTTTCCTTCTGGGCTTCCGTATTTTATTTTTTATTTTCACATTTTTTTTAAGTTACAATTTAATTGTATGTCAAAAAAAAAAGAACTGCGTTTTTTAGGGGAGAAAGAAAGTCCGCGGTGGTACTCAGTGGCGTACAGAAAAGGAGGGGGCGACGGGGCAATGACCCCGGATATCGAAATTGGGAGGGGATATCAAATATTATTCAATCTATTTCTTTTTCTCATATTTCTTAATAAAAAAGTGAGTTGATCGACCGCAACCCAAAGGCTCCCTTTTCATATACACTCGGATGAAGGGGGGTGGAGCACTTTTTTCCAGGGTTACTCCACTTACTCTTGATCCTCACTTCAGTATGATCAGTATTTAGCAAAGGGCATGAATTATACTTTTTTTGAGTCTTTGGTGAGAATTGAATACCTGTTTCCCGGCCGATTAGCGAACAACATTACTATTATGCCAAAGGGGTTATACTTGACTATTTGGAGCATACAATCTAAAAATTGTCCCCGGGTATCACCAGGGCATAACCATACCTCTGCATACCACTGGTGGTACCTAGGGTACTTAAATAAATCATTTTGCTAAAGTCTTGAATACTGTGTTTTAACCCCGCAGAATACCGGGTCTGTATCCGATTTCAGAAACGATTATTTCCGCGTTGGTCAAATTCTTTGACGCCGGACACTAAATAAGACCGATGTCAATTTCAAAATGCCAGATCATGTCACCCCGGTGGGGGTACCAACGTCCCTGCTTGCTCACCCCATCTAGACGATAAGGCGCTCGTGGACATCGAATACGGGTGGTCCAGAGACCTGTCGCCATCATGTTAGATAAGGCGCCTGCCAAATTCGTGGTAAGTTCGCAGCATATTTTCGGTACTTGACCTCAAAACGACAACAAATTTTCCCGCGATTCTATCAATTACCGCTGGCAACGTTTGGCCTTTTAGCAAAGATCAAAGTGCAGTAAATATATATATTATTAATAAAATGTAAATTCTCCAATACTTTTTGGATATTGTAAGTAGGATGGCCCTCTAGAGTAAATATGGTATTTTGGTGACTGCATTGATTCTAGCGAAGAGTAAAAGTTATCAAAGGATGACCGACGACTTTCATTTTCTTTATACTTTTGTTCGTTTTTATTTGTTTAGTTTGAATACTTTGGGGTTTGAAGAAAGTTCACATCTAATTTATTAGCAAAAATAACTCGATTCGATATATCGGTGCAACACCGATTTTTTGTTAACCGATTTCCCGGCCCGTTTTCTGATCAAGACGAAATCACGAGATAAACTTTGATAAATCCGCTGCCGCCAGACTAGTTTACTGGACGGTCAACAGGTGACTCTGTGTGGAGTACGCCATTATTTTTTTGCCTAACACTGCACTGGCGGGTGTAGTCTTCTATTTTATTTTTAGATTATATCTTAATTATCTTAAATTTTACGCTGGTTTTTTATTCACAAGCAAATTTTGCTTAAATTTAATGCTGGTTTTTAATTCACAAGCAAATTTTGCTTAAATTTAATGCTGGTTTTTTATTCACAAGCCAATTTTGCTTAAATTTAATGCTGGTTTTTAATTCACAAGCAATTTTGCTTAAATTTAATGCTGGTTTTTAATGCACAAGCAAATGTTGCTTAAATTTAATGCTGTTTTTTAATTCACAAGCAAATTTTGCTAAAATTTAATGCTGGTTTTTAATTCACAAGAAAATTTTGCTTAAATTTAATGCTGGTTTTAGATTCACAAGCAAATTTTGCTTAAATTTAATGCTGGTTTTAGATTCACAAGCAAATTTTGCTTAAATTTAATGCTGGTTTTAGATTCACAAGCAAATTTTGCTTGAATTTAATGCTGGTTTTGGATTCACAAGCAAATTTTGCTTAAATTTAATGCTGGTTTTAGATTCACAAGCAAATTTTGCTTAAATTTAATGCTGGTTTTAGATTCACAAGCAAATTTAGCTTAAATTTAATGCTGTTTTTTAATTCACAAGCAAATTTGTCTTAAATTTAATGCTGTTTTTTAATTCACAAGAAAATGTTGCTTAAATTTAATGCTGTTTTTTAATTCACAAGAAAATTTTGCTAAAATTTAATGCTGTTTTTTAATTCACAAGCAAATTTTGCTTAAATTTAATGCTGGTTTTAGATTCACAAGCAAATTTTGCTTAAATTTAATGCTGGTTTTAGATTCACAAGCAAATTTTGCTTAAATTTAATGCTGGTTTTAGATTCACAAGCAAATTTTGCTTGAATTTAATGCTGGTTTTGGATTCACAAGCAAATTTTGCTTAAATTTAATGCTGGTTTTAGATTCACAAGCAAATTTTGCTTGAATTTAATGCTGGTTTTGGATTCACAAGCAAATTTAGCTTAAATTTAATGCTGTTTTTTAATTCACAAGCAAATTTTGCTAAGATTTAATGCTGTTTTTTAATTCACAAGCAAATTTTGCTTAAATTTAATGCTGGTTTTTAATTCACAAGAAAATGTTGCTTAAATTTAATGCTGGTTTTAGATTCACAAGCAAATTTTGCTTAAATTTAATGCTGGTTTTAGATTCACAAGCAAATTTTGCTTAAATTTAATGCTGGTTTTAGATTCACAAGCAAATTTTGCTTGAATTTAATGCTGGTTTTAGATTCACAAGCAAATTTTGCTTAAATTTAATGCTGGTTTTAGATTCACAAGCAAATTTTGCTAAAATTTAATGCTGTTTTTTAATTCACAAGCAAATTTTGCTTAAATTTAATGCTGGTTTTTAATTCACAAGAAAATGTTGCTTAAATTTAATGCTGGTTTTAGATTCACAAGCAAATTTTGCTTGAATTTAATGCTGGTTTTAGATTCACAAGCAAATTTTGCTTGAATTTAATGCTGGTTTTGGATTCACAAGCAAATTTTGCTTAAATTTAATGCTGGTTTTAGATTCACAAGCAAATTTTGCTAAAATGTAATGCTGTTTTTTAATTCACAAGCAAATTTTGCTTAAATTTAATGCTGGTTTTTAATTCACAAGAAAATGTTGCTTAAATTTAATGCTGGTTTTAGATTCACAAGCAAATTTTGCTTAAATTTAATGCTGGTTTTAGATTCACAAGCAAATTTTGCTTAAATTTAATGCTGGTTTTAGATTCACAAGCAAATTTTGCTTGAATTTAATGCTGGTTTTGGATTCACAAGCAAATTTTGCTTAAATTTAATGCTGGTTTTAGATTCACAAGCAAATTTTGCTTAAATTTAATGCTGGTTTTGGATTCACAGGCAAATTTTGCTTAAATTTAATGCTGGTTTTAGATTCACAAGCAAATTTTGCTTAAATTTAATGCTGGTTTGGATTCACAAGCAAATTTTGCTTAAATTTAATGGTGGATTTGGATTCACAAGCAAATTTTGCTTAAATTTAATGCTGGTTTTGGATTCACAAGGAAATTCAAGTGGCAACTGTGGTGATAAATGTAAGAACCGATCTATTTCCATGAAACAAAAAGCTTAAGTTTTTAGCAATCCCTGGTAGTTTTAAAAATGTGAAAGTTGGATAATTAATGAATCAGGGGGGGGGGGCTGATGAATTATTAGTAAGCTGAAATCGGATGGTTCAGCAAAACGATTAATTGGACAAAAATCTGAAACACACATGGTGCTGGAAAATCGACGCAAGTTCGAGGTGAAGCATCTTAAGAACTTCGAAGGAGGTTGCCGAAAGATTGTGAGAATATAAAATAAAAATAGTATCCGAATAATAGAAATAATTGAAATTATCAATGAAAAATTGAACGGTATAGAAGTTCTTTCACATTCACCATGTGCGTTCAGACGTTGCTCCATCTGAATACAGTGTACTTTCGAACAACATCAATATAACGTGTTTCGGAATTTTTTAGATGAGGATTGATAATTTGAAGTATTTAGATTATTCGGACTACTGTTCTCATCTTGGATCTTATACACACACATAACACACACACACACACACACACATATATATATATATATTTATATATATATATATATATATATATATATATATATATATATATATATATATACAAATAATTTAATTGTAACCAATGTTGTAATATATAGTAATAAGTAGTAATATATAGTGATAAGTTGTTAGACTACACGTCTTAAACAAAAATAGTGTTAATGCTTCTAAAATTCATACAAGAATTGTACGCCAATACCTGTGGCGTAATTGATGCAAATGCTACGTGTTAATTAGTTCTAAGCGCCAATGTTATGGTGTGTTCAGGTTAAATCCCCAGTGCGATACTAATAATACAGTTACGAATTATTTAAGACTTTAGCAAATAGATGGTTCCGTTCTAAATCTCGTACGGATTACAGAGTTCGACATAAAGGTGTCTTAGTTCGGCAAGATAAATCTGAAGAAGGTCGGAGGTTAACTCGGCCGAAAAGTTGTATGAATAACATCCAAGTTGAGAACAGTAATCCTTATAATGCAAATAATCCAAATAAAAATATCGATTGCATTATTGGTAGCTGGACCCGACGGACCGTAATCAAAAACGATAAATAACTTCTTGTATCAAATCATGTCTTCTAAATAATAACACGCACCTGTTTATAGATTTGCATGTGTTTTTTTTATATTTACGGCATATCCACACTTTTTTTTTTACCTTAGTACAACACTTATTAGAAACCAATCTTAGAACAATCTACTCCCTGAACTTTCAACCTACAGAAGATTGTCCTTAGAACTAATTTCTATCAACGCCTGTATCCGTTGTGCCACGGGTCTATAATAATTAATTAACATTTTTTACCTGGTCAGTTGGCATAATAGTTCGAGTGTACTAGAATGAGCCGGGAAACTGATGTTCAATCACAACAAAAGACTCAGAAAATGGTACTTAATGCCACTTGCTTATCATTCAGCGTTATAAGACGAAGATGAAGGGTAAGTGGAGCAATCCTGGGAAAAAAGTGGCGCCCTCCCCTACATTTCGGTGTAGCAGTCAATAAAAATGTAGCCTTTGGATCACCCTCGACTACGGTCGATTATTTTTCTTTTTTTTACCCAGTCATGGATAACGGGACGAGAACAATCTATTTCCTGAACTTTGAACTTCCAGAAGATTGTTCCTTAAAACTAATTGTTATCAACGCCTGTATCCGTTGCACCACGGGTCTATAATAGTTAATTAATACTTCTAACCGGTTATAGATAACGGAACGAGAATAGGTTGACTCCGTATATTAAATAAAATTGCAGTTTTAATTTTCACAGGTTGCCTAGTTCGACATAAGGTTACTATCTCAAACCTTGCCTAGTTCGACATAAGGTAACTATCTCACAGGTTGCCTAGTTCGACATAAGGTAACTATCTCACACCTTGCCTAGTTCGACATAAGGTAACTATCTCACAGGTTGCATAGTTCGACATAGGGTAACTATCTCACAGCTTGCCTAGTTCGACATAAGGTAACTATCTCACAGCTTGCCTAGTTCGACATAAGGTAACTATCTCACAGCTTGCCTAGTTCGACATAAGGTAACTATCTCACAGCTTGCCTAGTTCGACATAAGGTAACTATCTCACAGCTTGCCTAGTTCGACATAGGGTAACTATCTCCCAGGTTGCCTAAATTGCACCCGATGTAGGTCAAAGGTCCCATCGACCGAAACGTTGTGAAAATAAAACCTAGGGTGAAAATAGTAGTCCGAATAACAAAAGTAATATGAATTATCAATCCTCATCTGAAGATTTCTGAAACATGAGTGCAATCATTTAAGACAATAATATACTTTACAGAAATTTAATTTTTTTAAAGTTACGTTTGAGTGTGAATTGCCTTAGATAGACGGTTTGTTGTGTGACAATTTTATTATTGAGATGTTATTTGATAACTAGGCAGTATATCAGCTAGTGAAGAATGAAATTAAAATAAAAGGGATCACTCTGCCCCCTCCCATAAAAAGAGGAAGAAACTATGAAAATATAAGGATGAAAGTTACGGCGATGCCAAAAAAAAAAGGCTTCTTGTGCTCTTTTTTTTCTCTCTCGATCTGAAACTGGCAGTTCCTGTAGGGTCATGTCAAGCTGAACAGTCAGGGGTCACGGGCATAAGTTTCTCCATGTGTGTGCCGGCAGGGGTTCGGTGCTCTCTGACGCGTAAGTTCCAGATCCCATCACCAAGAAGAAAAAAATTAACAAAAAAAATAAGGGACCTGATGCGAAATAAATTGTGATTTTTTTTCCGTAGATACTAGGAACCTACACGTATGGTGTTTTCCGTCTCCAAATATAGTTTCCTGCCAAAGAAGGAAGCACTTTTTATGTTTTGTATTTAAAACGTGGCAAAAAATAAAAAAATAATAAAAAATAAGGAAGCCCATTAGGAAAACAATTTCGAAAACCGTTTTAATTACGTCATGTTTTTAAACAATAAATAATATTTCGGAATTTTGTAGATGGGTATTGATAATTTGTATCACTTAAATTATCTCGTCTACTTGGAAACACGGATAAAGGCGTTTCTTAACACTCAGTTCTAAGTGACAATCTTCTGGAGCTTGATAATATTTATCTACCTCCCACTGTGGTAAGACGTGACAATAAATCGAGAAAGTGAGATTTAAAAGCTAGCGCCCTAGAGAAAGAGCACTATGGCCTACAAAAATGTCTATGCAGCTCGGTCGGTATTCCCCGAAGAGGGTGCCTAAGCCGATTAGCAACTAACCAACCCCTTCCTTTCTTACTAAGGGTGACACTACATGAAACAACATATTCATAAACACTTGTACATACATATGTAATATATATATATATATATATATATATATATATATATATATATATATATATGTGTGTGTGTATATATATATATATATATAAATATATATATATATATATCAATATATATATATATCAATATATATATATATATATATATATATATATATATATATATATATATATATATATATATATATACGTAATAGAAAAAACAATAACCTTAATATTGACACTAATAAAATTAAAGACGAACAACAGAGTTGAAACAAATTAAAAATAAAATAATATTTTTTAATTTCAAATTCATCATATTTTCTGTCGAATAGTCCTCACCGGCAACGGTCTTCCTCTTCACGTTTTAATTAATTTTGAACACACATCTGAAGACGGGACTTTTTCCAGAAATATCATATTATACTGAACTTCCATTGAACCTCATTACGCAAGTAAAATTGATTGTAATATATATATATATATATATATATATATATATATATATATATATATATATATATATATATATTGTATTAATAAAAAGGTGAAAGCTGTAAAATCATTCCACCGTTATATGTTTTAATTTTTATTTCTTTGTTTATCCGTTACATCTCTGCATTGTATTTCCGTCTGTAAATTACCTTTCAAGAATCTATCTATTCTTAAGTTATTTTTTCCTTAGTTGTTCTTCATCCGCTAAGTCCAGCTTCCCATAATGTAATCGATAAATTCTGTTTTTGAAAAACACACGGTATTCAGATGGAGTAACGTCTTAAGGATACGGTGGATGCGGTAGAACTTCGACACCATCCATTTTTTCTAATCTTATTACTGCTCTTTCTCGGGGTATGCGACCTTGCATAAGGGGT
>OY744518.1:190733642-190743642 GCA_963556195.1 Sepiola atlantica | reverse complement strand
ATATATATATATATATATATATATAAGAGAGAGAGAGAGAGAGAGTTAGATAGAGGTGGAATGGATGGAGGGATAGAAAGGAGAGAGATGAACGTATTAGAGAAATTATTTCTTCGGCAAATTAGCCGAGATAAACAGGTTGTTCGAGCGAGGACAAACGAACATTTAACATATATTTCCTACTTTTCCTCCTCCTTGTCCCTACACCACCACCCCCGTCCCCAATACACAGAAATCGATACATACATTGATCTACATATGCATCCGGCGTGTCACCTATGAGGTACGCAAAACTTGCGCGTCCGCGTGTGTGTCCTATTTGCCCGCCATGTGTGGTTTTACTGCCACATGTGACCGCCATTTTCTGGTTTCGCGATGTCAATATAAAAGTGGGCGTTGTCGCTCTCTTCGTTGTCAATATCGTTGACTGATTGGGATTGATCGGGGTCCCAGGGGGCGTGAGTTTTAAAGGGGGGCCAATATGACAGTTTGGGGAGTTGAATATTTCTCTAGTCTGCATCTTTATGGTTGTTTTTACAAGTATTTCAATTGAACGTGCTCCGATGAACTTGCTGTTCTAGTGCCCCCTCACGACAATCAGCTAAATCCCATTCATTCACTGTGGCGGTCCCCAGATGCCGGAGAGCCTTCTACTCCAATAGCTTCTTTCATCGTGCTGCCGGCCTTTGGAACTCCCTCCCTGTCCCCTATTTCCCCGGCTGTACCGACATGCAGAGGTTTAAAACTAATGTGACCAAGTATCTAGCTGCACAGCTCCCAATTGACGAGGATCTCCTAAACTTTCACCCTAATTCTCAGTAGCCCCTTACGTTTACAGTGGCAACTTGCCTTGTTTGGGGTGAACCCATTTAAAAAAAACAAAAAGAACTCAGGTGTTAAGGCTATTATTTTTTTAAATAAGTTTTTTAAATTATTTTTTAAATGATTATTTTTGTTAACTTTAATTCAACCCACACAAGGGATTTTGTAACTGGTATGAAGGTATTTATCTACCCCCCACAAAGTAAAATGTGACACAAGGTCGGAAAGTAGGATCTGATAAGTCGGCACCCTAGAGGAAGAGCACCTGTGACCCTCAAAAAATGCCTGGGCAGCCCCGTCAGCATTCCACCGGTAGGGCGCCTCAGGCGATTAACAACAAACTAACCCCTTCTCAAAGGGTGAGAAGGCAAAGCCTGGAAGGGTGGACCTCCTAGAACTGCACAGGACAGACCCATAGACCGGCGTAAATCAAGCCCCGAAGGCCAAGACAATACCGGTCTATGGAGTGTAGCATCCATCGGAAAAGATACTACACTTTCTTCTTAACCAAATGGCTGAGAAAGTTACTGGTATGTAAGGGATCACTGTGGTCAAGGGCCAAATTTATTGGGGTTAGCTTAAGTAAAGATTAGTGCAGGAAGATATTTGTTCACATTACATTTAAATTTGTGCATGTTCGTCCAGGAAGCAGCGGAGGGGGGGTGTCCAAAGGCAAGCGGTTTTAGCTTAAAAGCTATTAGAGTAGAAAGTTTTCTACATCTGAAGACCTCTACAGTGAAGATGCGGGATTTTGCTGCTAGTCGGGAGTATTTACGGTAAGGGTTAGATTTAGAGTCAGGGATGTTGCTGCTAGCTAAGGGTATTTACGGTAAGGGGGTACAAGTATCCGTGTACGTTCTATTTTAACTAAAACACATACATCTTTACCAATGGAATTTTAGAACGAACAGGTTTTTTTGAGAGGCGCGTTTTTCAAAATGCTATTTCAAACTTTAGCGTGACGAACCAACAAAAATAGTGGTGGGAACGAGAGATAGAGAGGGCGAAAGAGACGGTGCAAGAAATAGAAAAAAAGAGGCACTGGAGGGAAGAGAGTGAAGGTGACATGATTACCAACGAATATCAAAAATGTTATTTTAAGCTTTAGATCAACAAAATTGATATTTTAAATTTAAGAGTGACAGACATCAGCATGGCTAACTTAGACAAGGATCGAACATTCGATATCGATGTGTATAGTTCAGCGTATTAACCATTGGACCAAGACGCACTGTCTCGTAATTGTACGACTTTTATCACATAAATATTTAATGCATTTTTATGTAATTATTTTTTATTGGTGGTAGATATAGATAGATAGAGATACATAGAAACATATAGATAGATAGATCGATAGTTAGATAGCTAGATATGAACAGATTGATGTATATACAAAGGAACACACACACACACACACATATATATATATATATATATATATATATATATATATATATATATATGTATATATATATATATAAATACATTTCTCGTAGTACATTTTATTAGGGCAACGACTATAAACGTTTGTGACATAGGAAAACAAATAAAGGTTCTTCCTGGACTTCACCGACCGGGTCTGATCAAGAAAAAAAAACTTTCTTCCTGATGAGACCTCAGTTCTCGATAGCTGTAGATCGATAACATCGACATGCCAGTGTGGCAGACCTTGTACATGTTCGAATAAAAACATTCACTATATATATATATATATATATATATATATATATATATATATATATATATATATATATATATACATTTATAGTGGTACATTTTATTAGGGCAACGACTATAAACGTTTGTGACATAGGAAAACAAATAAAAAATAAAATAATCACTACATAAATCTACTAAGCCGGCTTTCGTCAACACACATCAAAGTAAATACGTGGAAATAATTCAGACACTACGATTACAAATTTAAAATAGTGAATGAAGACCAGTGCCAGGATGTACTAGTGCATAACTCTGATTCATTGTTTCTTACATCTGTTTACCATAAACCAACATTTACTGGCTTATATTGTCACTGGGAAACTTTTTGTTCCAAACCCCAAAAAAATAAATCTGATTAAATATTTGGTTCATCGTGCCTTAAAGATTTTCTCTGAATCCCTGATTGATTCGGTGATTTAATTTATCAAAGACGTCCTCATCGAAAATAGTTACCCTAATCGATATTGTTTATTCTAATATCGCTACCGAGGTCACCAACTTTTAAAAGCCTAAACTTGTTTGTCCTCCAAAATGTCCGACGTACTTCAGATTACCGTAGTTGGGTAATATTAGCATAACATTGGCTAACCAAATTTATGTAGCTGCGCTTCGAACACTAGAATCGTTTTTTATTTCTGCTCGACCTTTGTTGAAATCCGTACACAAGGGTTTTCTTTTACCCCAACGTATCAGTAATATTATTTATCAATTTAAATGTCGGTGCGATGCCATATACGTGGGAAGGACTGTGCAAAGGTGTGAATCCAGAATAAAACAACACATCCCCCGTGCAACACGCCAGGGCCGACTAAATAATTGAAATGATTTAGTCAACACATCCGGGTCAGCTATTGCTTACCATCTTATAAATAGCGCCGAATGTGCGTCGGCTTACACTAGTGACAGGTTTTCTGTCATGAGTAGATCACATTCGTTATTCCACTATATAGTCCTGGAAGTAATATATATTAAGTCATTAAAACCCTCCTTTTGTAAACAAAAAGAGTGGCTTCTAAGACTCAATGTAATTCATTTGTGATTCCCTCATTTTTTGTTCGCCCCAAACTGTCGCTGGTCTTCATTTCACTATTTGAAATTTTTAATCGAAGTGCATGAATTATTTTCACGTATTTACTCTGATCTGTGTAGACGAAAGCCGGCTTAGTAGATTTATCATTGATCATTTTATTTTTTCTCTAGATTTTACACTTTTCAATTTCATTCCACCCCAAAAAATGTCACACACGTCTATATTGCTTGTCTTAATACACACACACACACACACACACACACACACACACACACATATATATATATATATATATATATATAGAGAGAGAGAGAGAGAGAGAGAGAGAGAGAGAGAGTGAGAGATAGATAGATAGATATATATAGAGAGATACATGAAATAAACAGACATATACATGCATATATATGTACATAGATATACAAATATACATCTCTCTCTCTCCCTCTCTCTCTCTCTCTTTTCATGGTAAACAACTGATGATCCCTTAAATAATGTTAAGACTAGCGTAAATTCTTGGAAGCAAACTTGCATAGTGACTGCAAAAAGTGAATTGACTTACAAAAGAGTGATTTTCCACCGAACGACTTGGGACTAAAATGTTTTTTTTTTAATTTTTATTATATAGTTCTAATGGTTGAGAAACTTCCGAGACTATATATATATATATATATATATATATATATATATATATATATATATATATATATATATATATATATATATAAAAGAGATAGATAGATAGCTAGCTAGCTAGCTAGCTAGATAGATTATATAAAATTGGATGTGCAAAATAACTCTACGATGTATCCACATGTACAGGGGACATGCTTGTCCGGTATATGAGCACGTTAACAAAATCGTCTACTGCTTGCATGGCCATTTCAAGGTTGCCATGTTGAGGTGGACTCTTTTTTTTTTTTTTTAACAGAAATGAAAATATAAAAAAAAATGAATCAGTAAATAAACAAAACGAAGCAACAAAAAAAACGAGAGAGAACGAAGTAGACATCCCGATGAGTCACGCCACTTGTGTCCGTCGCTCGAAATTACGTGCATCATAATAGCGGCTCGCCGGAATGGGCAAATTTGCGGGCTTATCTGTACGCGAGTTGTACGCGGAGAGGATCGGATTGGGAAGATACGAGAGGGAGAGTGCCCACTTTGGAATAAGGCGGAGGAGAGTGGGCGAGGGAGGGAGTGCAAGTATGGGACGGAAGGAGAGAAAATGGAGAGTAATGGAGAAAGCGAGAGTGCAAGAAAAAAAGGGAGAAGAACAAGACGAAAGAGATAACACGAAAAAAGAAGGAAAGAGGAGAAGTAACAGAAGAACAGGTAAACGAAGAACGAGCAAGAAAGAAAGAAAGAAAAAAAGAAAGAAAGAAAGAAGGAAAGGAAGACAGAAAGAAAAGGGGTGATAGCAATACAGAGCATGACGTCAGAGAGACCGCTATAGATGAAGAAGAGATTGGTAGAGAGACGGATGGAAAATGATTTCAGGACAATCAGTGCATATCCTTCCCGAATATATATATATATATATATATATATATATATATATATATATATATATATATATATATATATATATATATAAATGCATTCCAATGACTACAGGAAAATTCAATGCAAATCATAATTTTCATATTCACTTCAATTTTCTTTATTTTCACATTTCGGCGAGTACCTGTATTTATGGTTGTGGTCGTTCAACGAAATATGAAGATTAAGAACACACATGAACAGATGAAAGGTATGGGATGGTTGATGTTTTTTGGTCATTCGAATACACCTATATATATATATATATATATATATATATATATATATATGATGGACTCTCTCGTCGATTTCGACGCATGAGTGCCCCACCTGGGGCTGCCCGCGCGTGAATTTGTAAATGCAAGGGTTGCGCAATCTCCAACAACCGTTATCCTGAGTCGGCATTGCTTGATTCCAATGGCAAGTAGTAGTACAAGACGACTGGAAACAATGCTGAGATAAGCAGAGAGCACATACAGCATCTGCTATTCCTAAACGGTTACCCATTTAGTACTGGCCAGGCTCAACGCCGCTTAACTTCGAGAACCGGTGTGTCAACGTGATTGTGCCGTATATATATATATATATATATATATATATATATATATATATATATATATATATATATATATATATATGTGTATGCTCTGGAACATGTAATATCAACTGCATTGAGCTTGCAATTTGAAACATTTTCGGATATTATAAAAAAATATACATGTTTTTGTAAAACCCATTAATATTATATATTGATATATCCATTGAATATTTATTATCTCTCTCTTTTTCTTTCTCTACCTCTCCTTTTCTTTCTTACGCTCTCTCTCTTTCTTTTTATCTCTCTCTCTCTTCGAGCCCTGTCTAAAAAGTATCCGACCTTAGGCCAGAAACATATTTGAAATACGTGACGGTGTTGGGACCCTAATCCCCTTCAAAGTTGCCCCTCGTGCGTGCACCCCTTGTGCTTGCACACACTTAGCCCACGGATCCATCCACTGCCGGAAACCCCTTTGGAAGTGTCTGTGTGTATGCATAAATAAAGAGACTGAGACAGTTATACCGACTGAACAACGAATAGACGCGATAATCCCATAGTAAAATGTACATAATCAATATAGAAATGAACAGAAAACACGATAGCGCAAGATTGCGTTCAGAGAGGATATGGGAGATAAATAGAGAGAGGGCGATATATAGAGAGAGAGGGGGAAAAGGAGAAGAGAGAGAAAGAGCGAATGAGAGAGAACGAAGGAGAGAAGGCAACGGGGGGGGGGGGCGTCTTATAGCTCGAATGAGGGATAGGCGGAGGTTGTTTCATTGAACGTCTGACTCAGACCATAAAAGCCACCACGACTGCAGCGCTACAGTAGCAGAACAAGTGGGCGGTAACAAAAAAAGGAAAAAAGAAAAAAAAGACAAAAAAAAGAAGATCCACACTCGTCTGCGGGAAACACGGAACATGTAATGATTTACACGGAAAACGAAACATTTCGCTCATACAATGGAATGATCGCACACCAGCGGGCAATTGCATGCTTAATTAAACAAAATTTTATTTCTATTAATATATATTAAAATGTAAAACCGCGACACTGTGAACGCAATTGCATTATGTATTTGATATATATATATATATATATATATATATATATATATATATATATATAAAGATAGATGGACGAAGAGTGATAAACATGCACGAATGTCCAAATTTATTTCAAACTTCGATTGTTCAATGAAAGGTATATTCTGTAATAAAATTATGTTTATTATTATTACAGAATATACCTTGCATTGAACAATCGAAGTTTGAAATAAATTTGGACATTCGTGCATGTTTATCACTCTTCGTCCATTTAACTTTATAATTGCTCTATCTTGTATATTGAGCTTCTACCATTTCACTATAGGTTATTTCTACTAAACGTTTACTTTTAGTTTCATATATATTTATTCTATATATATATATATATATATATATATATATATGTGTGTGTGTGTGTATGTATGTGTGTGTTTGTGCGTGTGCGTGAGGGGGTTGGGTGCAAAGCAAACGAAAATAAAACAAATTTAAATATAGGAATAAATAATGCAAACGAGTGAGTTTACCGGTTTCATTCGGATCAAAAAACGTCTTCTAAAAAAGTGAAGATTTTAACTTTATTAGATAAGTGATTAAGATGCCGATCAATTGCATTATTAGTCGCCCTTAACTTTGTAGGACGTATTTTTTCGTTAGCATATATATTTTTATTAATTTTATACGTACATAAAAATAATCCATGAACACGCGTTTCTGGCTCACAACCGTTGTCAGCATGGCTAACTTAGACAAAGATCGAACCTTCGATATTTATGCCTATAGTCCAGCGTCTTTACCATTGGACCAAGACGCCATGCCTAGAAATATGTACGATTTTTACCACCAAAATATTTAATGTATTTTTATGATGACGGCTGCGAGCCAGAAAGACTTGTCCATGGATTACTTTTATGTACGTATAAAATAAATAAAAAAATATATATATTTACGAAAAATTACGTCCTATGAAGTTAAAGGTCGACAAATAATGCAATTTTCTTCTTTTTTTTTTCACCCATACCCATAGCGTATTTTTTTCTCTTAATCTTAGCCTCGGTCTAGCTCTGTTGAGCGGGGTTCGAAACGGGTCAGCTTGCCTTTTCATTCTCTTGTTTTTAATTTCATTATGTTAAATGAATATGGTCTGTATATAACAATAATTAAGTTTTGTAGCAGAAAGAATATATGCTTAAAATGCTATATTTAAAATGTCAACGACTTTCCTGGAGCAAAGTTAAAAACGTTCTTTGCGCGTGTCTCCGCCGTCTTTTTTAAAATCCTCTTTCTTCTCCAGCATTTTTGTTCATTTGCTTTTTAGACCTGAGGATGATTCGACGAAAAATCGAAAACGTTTGTAAAACCTATGGGACATTTATTAAATGTTTTGATTTAAAAACAAAAAAAGACAACCAGAAAAATTGAAAAAATAAAAAAGGTATAATTACACAGACGAATTCTGTTATTTTAAACAATGTATATATTTATATATATATATTTATTTACATTTACATATATATATATATATATATATATATATATCTTTATATATATATTCTCATATATATATGTATATATATATGTATATATGTATATATATATATTCTTACATATATATGTATATATTCTTATATATATATGTGTGTATATATTCTTATATATATATATATATGTATATATATATTCTTATATATATATGTATATATATATATTCTTATATATTGATGTATATATATATTCTTATATATATATATGTATATATATATATGTATATATATATTCTTATATATATATATGTATATATAAATATATTCTTAGTTATATATGTATATATTCTTATATATATATATATATATATATATATATATATATATATATATATATATATATATACTAGTGTGCACCGAACGTCAAATACCTTGTCGGCGGAGCCACAAATTAGCCGAATGCAACATCATAAAGAGTTCTACAACCCACCTCTCCAAAAAACGGAGCACCTGTACGCTGTGGGTTGCGGCCTGTGATGCTTTAGGACGAGGTCCTTGAGGAGTCCGTAGCCTGATACCTTGCAACAATCTACATTCGCCGAGACGGAAAGTTGGGAGAGGCCCGATCCGATCAATCGAATGGTCGCGTCATGCTTTAGTATCTACGAGTTCAACCCCTAACCGCCTTATTCAATCTGATACTTCTTATAATAAATAGGTGCAGAAACGTATCTGCAATTCGATTGCCCACACTCTTTCTTCTTCTCTTAACCCTCTCTCTCACAGACGTGATGTTGCTAGTCTCAGTCTTTTCTATGAATACTTTTGTGGCATGTGTTCTTCAGAATTATGGGATCGACTCCCTGCTTCCCTTGCTCTAGCTCGTTTGACTTGTTGGTCTAATGGTCTTCATCAATTCGCTGTTTTTATACCTATTTGGAAAACAGCTCCCTATTCCAGTAGCTTCTTTCCAAGAACTACATTTCCTCCTACCTATAGCATTGGTCTTTTTAATGACTAAGGCCAATAGGCATCTTCTCTTTCTGCGATAATCATATTTCGTTCTTGTTAGCTCCTTACATCAAGTGGCTTCATGCCATGTCTGGAGCGATTTCCATTAAAAAAACGTAACCTTCCTATTTATTTTCCGTCCAACCCATACTGGAAGGCGGTGACCGAGAGTTCAATCGTGTGGAGAACAAAGAAGATAACCACTGCCAATTTTCTTTACTTTATTTTTATAGAAAAGAAATAGTAGAAGATAATTTAAAGAAAACATTTTATAGCGTATTACTAATAAAAAATAAAATATAGTATAGCGTATTATCAATTTAAAAAAAGCATGTTATAGAAATACTACACCTGTCAAAATCTTCCACTTCATCAAAGTAGTCGGACTCTTAAAAAAAAAGTAATTTCAATAAAAAACAATATAAAAAAATTAAAAATACAATAATTATAATACCTATGAGGTTGCATTTAAAAATTGTATTCGGCATTACAGAACTCATAGATCGTTAAAACAAAGACAAACAAACAAACAAACAAACAAAACCAACGTCAAAAATGACGTGGAAAATATTTACTTATAGATACGACTAATATATTGATATAAAATTGCGTCTATAATTAAACTTTTCATATATAAACTATCTCATATGAGATCAAATGTGGATGAAGATAGCCGGGTAGCGGTATTTATTAATATAAATAAACAAAAAGAAAAAATCTGAATCCGCTCCCGGCTTGAAACCTATGGCACTATGTTGATTTGAACTGATTTTATGTAGCATTATATAAATATATATATATATATATATATAT
>OY744518.1:190708642-190718642 GCA_963556195.1 Sepiola atlantica | reverse complement strand
TATTTTAATGAGGAGGATCAACATATTTACTCCCCTCCCTCTTTCATCCCCCATACTCTCCTGTGAGATTTATTATTGTTTTTTTAAAATGGTTGTGGTTTCTCTCTGCCTTCAAGCTATGTAGCTGTTCTCCCAAGACAAATTGATTTTTTCTTTCTTTTCCTTTCTTTACGGTCACATTTTAAAAATAAATAAACTCGTATCGAAATTACCAAAATGTTAATGTTTATCTATTTATATGAATGAAATGGAAATATTTTGTTTCGTGTTTGGAGAAAAGTTGTAAAACTTCAAATATTTCAAGTAGCGAACTTTGCGAGGCGATAACATCCCTGCAAAGCAAGTATAATATATATATATATAACTCAATGTCTATGTGCCTTTTGGCTAAGATCAAAGTGTAGTATCTGTTCCGATGGATACTGCACCCCATACTGGTATTGTCTTGGCGTTCGTGTCTTGACTTACCCCGGTCAATGGGTCTGAACTGTGCAGTTCTGGGAGGTCCACCTGCCCAGGCTTTGCCTCCCCTCTTTGGGGAGGAGTAAGTTTATTGCTTACTGCCTGAGACGCCCCTACCGGGGAATGCCGACGGGGCCGCCCAGGTAATTTTTAAACCCCACTTTCCCGACCCGACCTTGGGTCACATCTTACTTGTGGGAGTAAGATAAAAACTGGCCTTGTGCCTAACTACTGGAGAGGAGTAAAACAAACTCAATGTCTATGTGTGTGTAATGTTTGTGTATTCCCTTAGAGAATCTACGTAGAACTTACTAGTGTATTCTTATGTAAAATTTACCGAGGAAAACAATGGAAGTGTTTCCGAATCACTATATTCGCCCCTAATTTGAGCTATGACTGCATAACTCCTTTAAAACTTGAAATATATCCTATTTTTACTGAAATGCAAATCATATGTATAGCATTTTCTGGGGACGACACTTGAAAGTTTTCCTGAATCTCTAAGCAGCTATTGGGCCCGGATCTCGTTTAAAACTTCAAATATATCCTAATTTTTATGAAATTCATCCCATATGTATAAAATTCTCCAAAGAAAACAATGGAAGTGGTTCAGAATCGTTACCCTCTCTGACGAATATCTACGTGCCTCCCTTAAAACTTCAAATACGTATATCTGATTTTAATAAAATTAAACCATATGTATAGAACACTAATTCAGAGAATTTTCCAATATTTCAGCTTTGTTTTTCAGATTATATGAGGGGGCAAAACGGGAGGAGAAAGGGGCCTAAAAACAAAGAAAGTAACATGGTGTTATGAACATAATGAAAAAGTACATTCTAGTGATCCTTAGTCATTTAATCCCGAGCGACGTCAGGTGACCCTTCTACAGCTGTTAGAAACTGAGATCTCATCAGGTAGAATTAAAATCCGATCCTTATCTCAGATCATATTTGTGAAGAATGCATTCTACCTGATTAGATCTCAGTTTCTAACAGCTGTAGATCGATAACATCGACATGTTAATGTCGCGGATTTTGTACATGTCTGTATAAATAAAAATAATCATATATATAAAAGCTCTATTTGGTATTGAGCACTCTTATAAACCCGGTTTAAATTCTTTACGTTCTTATCCGGTGGATGTTTACTTTACCTGGATTACAAATATATATATATATGTATGTATGTATATATATATATATATATTTATGTATATATATATATTTATGTATATATATATATATATATATATATATATATATATATATATATATATATATATTCAAATTAAAGAGATGAAAGATGCGAATAAAAACTTGTATAGATACAAGATTTATTAGAAAATCAGAAGTTCGAAGAAAGGAGTTTCATATCCTTAATCCATGAATTTTTAAAACAAACTCTCTTCATCAGAGGATAAACACCTGTAATGTAACTGTAAATATTATTGGCACTATTTAACTTATACACAAAAACCAAAGAATAAAACACTCTTGGTTTCTCTCATCCCTTGAATTGATTGCTCTATTCAATATATTGAGCTTCATATTGTCACGATGGATTATTATTAAACGATACATCGCTTATCTTTAATTTAATATGAATATTATATATATATATATATATATATATATATATATATAAGATAGATAAAAAAAGAGGGATAAACATGTACGAATGACAAATGTATTTCAACTTCGATTGTTCAATGCAAGGTGTACTCGGTAGAACCATGTTCATAATTCTTTCCTTAAGCCATGGCTTTTCAAAGATTAAAATCTTATCATCAGAGGAATCACATAGATAGATACATTGCATGGAACAATCGAAGTTGGAACAAATTTGTCATTCGTACATGTCTATCCCTCATTCTTTCATCTATCTTTATAATTGCTATATCTCGTATATTTAGCTTAAACCATCTCACTATAGATCCTGTCTACTAAAAGTATACTTTTAGTTTCATATTATATATATATATATATATATATATATATATATATATATATATATATATAGGACGGGCCTAGTATACGAGTTTAAATGTGCATTGGGAGACTGTGTCTCCGACAACCAAGGAAAACACGTATATATTGGCTCGACCACCACGACTCTGTCCAGGAGGTTGACCATGCATCTATCCGATAATAGTGCTATAGCTAGACACCTTACTAATGAACATTCCTGTCGCCGCTCGCAAATCCGACAACTTCTCGTAGACAATACTAAAATCTTAGAACATAATACTAATACACAAAAACTCCACATACTAGAAGCTCTACTCATTAAAACAAAAAAACCCGCTATTAACAAGATTAATTTTAACACTAGTACTAATATACTTAAATGCTTATAATACCTAATAAATAATTTCCCGCCATAATTAATTATAAATCTCACTCCAGGTCTTTTACCTGTTTGTCCTTATTCCACCGACGATGGACCCAGACGGGTCAGAAAGTACTCTGGGCCAACATGTACATTACGGCAGTTTCATCAGCCAATTTTCTTCCGAGATTAAGATTTTAATCCAGAAAATTGAAGGGATCAATACTAAAATAACTAGACAAAAATTGTCGGTTATTTTTAATAATACGTGTCTTAAAGAAAAAATGCGGCCTCGATATATATATATATATATATATATATATATATATATATATATATATATATATATATATATATATATACAAGTATCATTACAAATAACGGACATCTTGTGTCTGGATATTTTTTCTATGATCCTTTCCGTTTTTCTGATTAGGTTCTTAGTTTCAGACGGAAACTGGCTGATAAAATTGCCAAAGCTTCTCAAAGCGCTTTCGGACCCTTCCAGGTCCATCGTCAGTGGAGTAATGTTAACCAGGCATAGACCTAGGAGTGGATATATATTCTATTTAGGCGGCAAAAATAAAGGACTGTGTTGAATTTAAATTTATATTCATAGGCATTTGAGTATATTAGTACTAATAGTATAATTAATCTTGTTAATAGCTGTTTTTTCCGAAAGCGCTTTGGAAGCTTTGGCAATTTTATCAGCCAGTTTCCGTCTGAAACTAAGAACCTAATCAGAAAAACGGAAAGGATCATAGAAAAAATATCTAGACACAAGATGTCCGTTATTTTTAATGATACTTGTATAAAAGAAAAGATGCTGCCAAGATACACACACATATATATATATATATATATATATATACACATATATATATATATATATATATATATATATATAAAATCACGAGAAAGGACACATTTTTAAAGTGCATTGGGCCACTATAAAATATAAAAACAGCGTGAACACGGAACATTACATGCATTTTAGTTGTATGTGTGTGTGTGATAACTCTACCTACCTACATACCTACCTACATCCCTACCTACCTATGTATGTATTCATATCTGACCATACACATATGGATGAATATATATAAAATATATGAAATAAAAATAAAACTTGGAAAAACAGGTACTCTAACAAAGGAAAACCAAAAGAAAGCAACCAATTTCTAACGCGGTTTCTTGACGCCACAACCGCTGACACGGCGTTGGATTGAAAAATATACATATGTATATATGCATATATGTATATAAATATTTATTGTTGGCATAAGGGACCCCTGGGTTGGGTAAGGCGCCGTAAGAGAGAAGAAAGGGTGAAATTTCAATTTTTTTTCTTCTTATATATGATTTTTTTTTTGTTTATAAATTGTTTAAGATCTGAAAGAAAAACCCGGTTTGTTATATTTTATTTATTTGTAATTAATTCAGACTTTAAAAAAATTGTTTGGGCCGACATTGAAAGTAAAACTTGACACTATATATGTATACATATATATGTATATGTATACATATATATATATATATATATATATATAAATCTCTCTCTATATATATATATATATGTGTGTGTGTACTTATATATATATATATATATATATATATGCATATATATATATATATATGCTTATATATATATATATATATGCTTATATATGTACTCATATAATATATATATATACTTATATATATTTGTATATACTTTTATATATATATATATATATATATATATATATATATATACATATATATATATATTATATATGTACTTATATATATATGTACTCATATATATATATATATATATATATATATATATATATACTTATTCCTATTTCATGTATCCACATAAAATTTTATAAGGAGATATAATTCTTTATGTATCAATTTTCAGTATTTACTTCAACAGTGCTCGATACGTAAGTAGAGCTAGGTAGTAAGCTATGAAAATATATGTATGGCAATTAAGCGACACAGAGGCTTCCGCGTTTCATTTTTAGCCTGAAGATCCCCCCGGGGGATAAAACGCGGGAGCCTCTGTGTAGCTTAATTGCCATGAATATATTTTCATAGCTTACTATATATACTTATATATATATATTTATATACACTTATATATATATATATATATATATATATATATATATATATATATATATATATATATATATATATATATATATATATATAAATATATATATACACTTATATATATAATATAATACTTACAGATGTGATTTTGTATTCATTTTATGAAAAAGAGGAACGTTTTGTTGATTTATAAAGAGAGTCGATATAGTTATATCGATCTGTACGCGTTTATTTGTTTTGAATATCCAGTATTTGTTTAAGTCAACTTTTAGAATTTTATTTCAAGGTGCAGTGTCTAATTGTCACAAGCTGCTAAATATAGTACGCTCTCTATTTAAATTATTTTGTTTAATAAGATTCTGTAATTTTTAATATTTTATACATATATATATATATATATATATATATATATATATATATATATATATATATATATATATCAATAATATATATCAATAATATATATATATATACATATATATATATATATATATGTATATACTTATATACTTACATATATGCATATACTTATATTCATGTATATATATATATATACATATATATATTCATATATATATATACATATATATATATATATATATATATATATATATATATATGCAGTAAATGGTTTAAGCTAAGTAAATTTTCATCAAACACACATGTATGATACAAACGTAGGCTCACCCACTCACACGCACACACACACACACACGTGTCCGTGCGTGTGTGTGTGTTTGGATGCTTGGAAGCATGTATAAAACCAAACAACCACACACACAGACTATATATATATATATATAAATATATATATACATATATATATATACACGTATATATACATATATATACACATATATATATACATACATATATACATATATATATATACATATATGTATATATATATGTATATATATGTATATATATATATATATATATATATATATATACATATATTTCATGTATCTCTCCATATATCTATCTATCTATCTCTCACGCTCTCTCTCTCTCTATATATATATATATATATTTATATATATATATATATATATATATATATATATATATATATATATGTATATATATATATATCTATATATATAGCATAAATTGTTATTCACACCAACAAATAAAAAATAAAAAATAAAAACAAATGGAAAAATAATATTTTAAAAAACAGCTCTACTTTCATTGGGCACTTTTTTATAAAGACTGTAGTTTAACTAGATTAACATTGGCTAAGAGCAAAGTGTAGTATCTGTTCTGATACTACACTTCATCTTTTTCTGCTCTCTCCATGGAGCGAACTATTTCTAGACTGAGGCAATAATAATTTTGATTCAAATCCAGAGTTCCCTACTTCTGGGGAGCTGGATTTTCCCCTACATTAAAAACTGACTTTGTGTCTAACTTAGCTTTCGTTGGAGGCAAGTAAATAGGAACATCTATCTATGCCTCTCTCTCTCTCTCTCTCTCTCTCTCTCTCTCCCTCTCTCTCTCTCTCTCTCTCCTTATACATATATATATATATATATATATATATATATATATATATATATATATATATATAGGCTCTACTAACAACCAACTTTGTATCGAGCACTTTAAAAATGGCTATATACCGTCATTACCCTGTAATAAAACTCATCCCCATCTCTCCTTCTCTCCTTCACTTTCTCTCTCTCTCCTTCTCTCTCTCTCTATATATATATATATATATTTTTTTTTTCTCTCTATCTCTCATTTTCTCTCTCCCTCTCTTTCTCTCTCTCTCTCTTTCTTTCTCTCTCTCTCTCTCTATCTATCTATTTTCTCTCCTTCTCTTTCTCTCTCCTTCTCTTTCTCTCCCTCTCTCTTTCTTTCTCTCTATCTCTCTCTCTCTCTCTCTTTATATATATATATACATGTATATATATATACAAATATATACACATATATATATATATATATATATATATATATATATATATATATATATATATATATATATATATATATATATATATATTCTAGTCGTATAGAATTAATAATTAATAAGTTATAATAACAAGTCTCCTTGTTAGAACCAGACTTCACTTTTCTTTTTCATTTCTCTTTCATTATTGTCGTACGATTTCTTGGCTCGGCTTGTCGTCTTCTTATCATGCCAGCGATTGGTCACACCAAACCGAGGTACTAACGCTCTCGCGAACCAACTGCATGGCTTCTTCTTCAGCAGGGTAACGACCGACTTCGTATCGAGCGGAACATTTTAAGGATAATTACTTATTTTTTTCTTTTTTGAAAGAGAAAAGGAAAAGAAAAGAAAAAGAAAGAAAGAAAAAAGAAGTATTTTTTGTTCAATATTTTATTTATTTATTTTTTTTTAAACAGTGCGTTTTTTTTTCTTCTTCTTTTTTTGTGAGGAGTGCTTGGAGGCTTTTGAAACATACGAGAGAAACAGCGACGCTTTCAACGTCCGATCGGCAGCGTCGCTTTTCGCTGTTTTTAATAAAACAGTAAAGATCCTTTTTTATTTAAAAAAAAAAAGACAACGGATATATATTTATTGTTTTTAAAGGAAGAAAGCAAAAGGAAATATATCATATTTAGTGTACAAAAAAATTGTACTATCTTTTTTTATTATTTTAATTGCAATTATTTGTATGTTGCAAGCTGCTAAAAAAATCGGGGAAATCGGATAATTTAAAGATGCCTTCATGAAATCTGCGCGTTATACGATGAAAATGATTTTTTTTTTTAATTGAAACGTATTTTCAAAGACAGCATCGCGACAAGAGAAACCGACGCGAGGAGAAAAATCTCTATAAATGAAAAAAAAAAAGAAAAGATTTGGTGCAAGGAATATTATAATTTTCACCTAGATGCGTATTAACAATTAAAAAAAAAAATTCAAAATGGAAGTCCCTAACTGAGAAAAAAAACATTTAGAGTAATAATATATAAATATATCAAATTATTCAACCTAGGTACGTATTTATAGCAAAAAAAAAATATTTAAAAATAAAAATGAAACCCAGGAACTAAGAAAATATATACATATGCATCTAAGTTGATTGTATACGTCTACCTGTGCATTTCTAAAAATACGTACTAAGGTCATCTACCCGCTTGTTATATACGAACGATCGACACGCGCGCATATAAAAAAGAAAGAGAGAAAGTGAGAAAGAGAGAGAGAGAGAGAGAGAGAGAGAGAGAGAGAGAGAGAGAGAGAAGGGAACATACGGGATACATTCTGAGTTTGTGCGTGAATACAAACCTGTAACGTCATACAGACAACCACAAAAAAGCAGAGGAGGACAGAGAGAGAGGAAGAGAAAGAGGGAGAGAGAGGGGAGAATAAAACATAATTCACCCAATGATACACAAAATACATAACAAAAAAACACAAGGTGAAAATAACAACAAAAAAACATAACCAAAGCAAATCCTACCAAGGAGTACCTGTTGTGTGCTTTAAAATATATATATATATATATATATATATATATATATATATATATATATATATATATATTGACATCAATCTGCCAATTGTCGTCACACACGCACACACACCTAGACAAACCTACATACACACACAAACACACACACACATACACACAATTGTCGTCACACACGCACGCACACCTAGACAAACCTACATACACACACAAACACACACACACACATACACACACACACACACATATATATATATATATATATATATATATATATATATATATATATCAATGTGAAAAGTATATATTTTAATATATCTTTTATTAATTTTCTATTTTTTTACGTGTAGGAATCTCTATTTTCCCATTTTATAAACATAATTAAATATATATATATATAAATATATATATATAAATATATAAATATATATATATAAATATATATATGTATATGTATATATATATACATGATGTATAACTGTACTTAGAAATATTCTTATTTGCATACAAATAATTAATTTTCTATCTCAGTCAATTCATATATAAATAATACGCACACACTTTTGTATATATATATATATATATATATACCTATACTTATATATATATATATATGTATATATTTATTAATTTATGTATTTATATATACATATACAAATGATTATAGACAAAGAGATAGTTGTTTTTACATAAAGATCTATATACGTAAAACTGTTTATCTTTCTTTCTATCTGTCTGTAACATATACACACACATATATATATACAAATATGCAAATATAATTTTATACACACACACACACACACACATATATATATATATATATATATATATATATATATATATATATATATATATATATGAGAGAGTAATATATGTAATTTTATTTTGCAAATAATTAATATATCTATACTATTATTTATAAACGTTTACTTTCAATAACAATAACTCTGTTCATCTATTATATATATATATATATATATATATATATATATATATACACATCATATCATATTTATATGTTTAATATGTATAAGGTAAATATACATTTTTAAAAGTCCACAGCGAGAGTCAGCGGATTCGACTAGTATGAATAGAAATTAAGTTATAAAATTATACTAACAATTACGTAGTTAATAATAATGTATCATCATATACGTATTATGAACTAGTAGTGGCATCCTATGATACAGATATGTATATATATGAATATAAATATATGTATAGGTACATTTAATTTATGAGTTAGTTCAGAAGAAATTTAAATGTGTTATGTTAGAATAATCTAACTGTCTATCCATTGATCGAACTATCGATCTTGACAACATCATTCAAGGTGTAATTATAGTTACATAACAATATATATATATATATATATATATATATATATATATATATATATATATATATATATCTTTGTATACATTATATACATATATATATATTTATATATAATTAAGTATAAAGATTGATATGTAATTAAATAAAAAAAGCAAATTAAACAAAAATACACACCGCAAACTCAAGTTCCAGATACGTAAATACCTATATATATATATATACACACACACACACACACACATATATATATAGGTATATATTTATATACATAGATATATTTATATACATATATATATATATATTATTGATATTTA
>OY744518.1:190701142-190703642 GCA_963556195.1 Sepiola atlantica | reverse complement strand
TACACCATAAATACGCACATATACATACATGTACATATATTATATACACCATAAAAGCGCACATATATATATATACATATATATATATACATGTACACATATTATATACATTATGAAGAAAAGAAAATGAATTCACCGAATAGAACAGTTTTTAACAACATTCATAATCAAGATATATATGCTACTAAACCTTATGTCTATCATCCTTATTTCAATTTTTAGAAAAATCCATTAATTTTTTAAATATTTTATTCTAGAAACATAATGTGGCGTATCAGCTAAATAGACCCTAAGTAGAGATGAGATTCGAATAATCTTGCTTACCGCTGTCTATTTGCTATGGGTCATACTTCATGAAAATCGAAAATATTTGACTATTGAAATGAGAAGCTATACCCACATTATGTGCCCCCCCCCCCCAATACTAATTCTAAAATAGTCTAAAAGAAACTGAAATTTGGAGAGTTTTTATTAGGTGATGTCTAAGATATATTGTTAAAATTTAATGAAAATCGGACGTAGCTGAATTTTCACAAAAGCCTTCTAGAATCCTTCTGCCCCATTTACATGAAACTAAATCGAACTAAATTGAGCACACATTAACAACCCTTACACCTAGCGATTATGTAAACATTAATTAATGATCAGTACATTTATTTCTAGAGTTTACATACATACATACATACATACATATATGTATATATATATATATATATATATATATATATATATATATATATATATATACATATATATATATGTATTTGTATATTATATAAATATATATATATTCGTATATATACATATATGTATATATATATAAACACACATATATATATATATACATACATATATATATTTATATATATATATATATATATATATATATATATATATATATATATATATATATATATATACATAGGTAAAATTATAGAAATAATATTCCAACATGATTGAAAATGAAAAATATTAATATTTAGTTTTTTCATTATATATATATAAATATATATATATAAAGATATATATATATATATATATATATATATAAATATATATATATAAAGATATATATATATATATAAATATATATATATATAAAGATATATATATATATATAAATATATATATATAAATATATATATATAAAGATATATATATATATAAATATATATATAAAGATATATATATATAAAGATATATATAAAGATATATATATATATTTATATATATACATATATGTATATATATATATATATATATTTATATATATACATATATGTATATATACAATTATATATATATATTTATATATATACAAATATATATATATTTATATATATATATACAAATATATATATATATTTATTAGTATATGTACTCCATTTGTTTCTATAGATGTTAATCAATTGAAACTTCAGTGTTTATAAAAAGTGCTCCATAACAAGTAGAGCTGTATTTAGCATAAATGGATATTTATGCAAACATTATTTGTTACATATGTTCATACGTGTTTCAGTTGTCCTCTGCAATAGAGAGTCAACTTTTTCAGACCGAAAAAGAAATTCAAATTTGAATACAACTTTGAATTTCTGTGTGAAGAAGCTGACTGTCAATTACAGAGGACAACTGAAACATGTATGCACATATGTAACAAATAATGTTTGTATGAATAAAAAATAATACAATACATATATATATATATATATATATATATATATATATATATATATATATATATATATGAGTAATACATAGATCATGAATTATATGAGATCCTATCGAGATACGGTGAAGCTCAATATAGTGGATAGAGCATTTATATATGGATAATGAAGTGATGAAGTGGATAAAATTCGTATAGTTTACATAATCATTAATTCGTCAAGTTTTCAAACAAGGAATAAACATACACAAAGACCTTTAACCCATGGCTTTTCAAAGATTACGCTTAAATCGTCAAAAGGGCTGACTAGTAATAACTAAATATTAATTAATTATTAAAGGTGAATATCTTGTTAATGTAAAACTAAACGGTTTTGAAAAATATAAATGGGTAAAAATGTCTCGATTTTAGTCCTGAAAAAGATCAAATATTGAGTTAAGTGCGGATAAATACCTGGCCATTTTTAGGTTGTTCTCCTCTCCCACCAAACATCCCCTTCAAAACCAAAAAGATATGCAAAGCTGTCTTATATTTATATATATATATATATATATATATATATATATATATATATATATAGTCACAGATACACTTTATTATTAATTATTAGTATTTAGATACGCATAAACACAAATAGTTTATACTTAACAATTGTAAAAATATAACGTACTTATCAGGACCGGCGGCACAGTTATAAAAGTGGGGGGGGGGCTCTCCTAAAAAGTGGGGGGCCCGGTTAAACACATGCATATATAACTTCATTATTGATGACAGTAAAGTGGGGGGGGGCAAGTCAAAAAGTGTGTGTGGGGAGGGGGGGGGCTTGAGCCCCCC
>OY744518.1:190688642-190696142 GCA_963556195.1 Sepiola atlantica | reverse complement strand
CCTTACGTCAATCAACTAGCGTTCCATTGTGTATTACTGAATATTATTACCCTGGTATAAAACATTTCTGAAAAACTTGGTTTCATGTTTAATTCATTAACTCATTGTTAATATTATACGTGTATACATGAATTATATATATATATATATATATATATATATATATATATATATATATATATATAAATAATAATCCAGGTAAAACATCCACAGGGTAGTAATCCAAAGAATTTCAACCAGGTTTATAAAAAGTGCTCACTTTCAAATAGAGCTTTCATATATGATTATTTTTATTTACACTGTCACGTACTAAATCCGCGACCCTGGCATATCGATGTTATCGATCAACAGCCATCATAAACCGAGATCCCATCAGGCAGAGGCAGAATTCTATCCCAAACCCAGATCACATTTGGAAAGAATGAAAACATGGCAGTGTCGCGGATTTTGTACGCTTCTGTGTAATTAAAAATAATCATATATATATATATATATATATATATATATATATATGGGTATGATATATAATTTATTACTATATCATTTATTTATACACATAATATTATGAATAATATATATATTTTGGATATATTTTTTCGGTATTTACTTCAACAGTGCTCAATACGTCAACGTTATCTTTTTTTTTTAGGGGAGTCGCAATAACACTATGCTCTCAGTCATTACCTCCTTCTTTTGGGATAAGTTTTCCTAGGCTAGCCAATATATGTGCCCGGACGAAGCATATATTTGCTTGTATTATAATATCGGTCAAAGTGCATTGAATCCAGATCAGCAGGTCATAACAACAGGGAGGAGGAAAATAAAGATTGAAATATTGATAAGAAGTGAAAGAATCACAATGAAGTGCTGTGTAGACTAAACCTTAAATAATCATGAATTTTGAATAGAAATGGAGAATGATAGCGCATTTGCTTTTCCCCACTTGATTTGCGCTATCAAATTTTGACATTTATTTCTTGAATGAAATGAGATTATGTTATGGTCATCCGTACATAAAACGCCATCTTTTCTTATATATATATATATATATATATATATATATATATATATATATATATATATATATATATATATATATAGCATAGATTTATGTAAACCCAATTATATGATCAATT
The DNA here is from genome assembly GCA_963556195.1 of Sepiola atlantica. NCBI lineage: Eukaryota > Metazoa > Mollusca > Cephalopoda > Sepiida > Sepiolidae > Sepiola > Sepiola atlantica. Next base: position 190,695,006 of record OY744518.1, on the reverse strand, counting down.
TGTATTTAAGAAATAAACAAAACCACAGATTGTGTACGATCGTTTCTGAAACCATTTATTGGCATTATTACTAACTGATCTCATCGTCAGTACAGGGTATTGACACGAAATTAAAAGCATATAGTCAGCATCAATGGAATAAATACAAGCATCCTGAATTACACAGCAAATATGTATCAATGAGAGGAGTTGATGTATGTAGTCCTCAAATCATATATATATATATATATATATATATATATATGGTAAAATGAAAAAGGAAAACCAAAAACTGGAGGTTTTTTATGTGTACATCAACGTTTCGTCTTTATTTATAAGACTTCATCAGGATGATGATATAGGGAAAAGATATCATGCAAGTACAGATACATGTAGGGTAGACATGTTGGGAAGAAAAATAAAATAAAATGAAAAATAATGGCAGCGTCTTGGTGGACGTCCGTACTTGTTAGAGAATGAAAATGAGTGGGAGAAAAGGGGAAGGGTGGAGGGAGCAAGGACTACTGTGGCTGGCGATGGCAGAAAGAGGTGGGGGATGAGCAGGGGTAAAATGGATGGCAGAGAGAGATTGGAGGAAGAGGGGGAGGGGGTGTTTGACCAGATGGCTGTGGTCAAGATTGAAGGGGAAGAGTGAGTTGGAATGTTTGTGTGTGGGGGGTGTATGCAGGCATTTTATTTTATTTTTCTTCCCAACATGTCTACCCTACATGTATCTGTACTTGCATGATATCTTTTCCTTATATCATCATCCTGATGAAGTCTTATAAATAAAGACGAAACGTTGATGTACACATAAAAAACATCCAGTTTTTGGTTTTCATTTTTCATTTTACCATCACGTCGGATTACCTTCATCCTTCTCTTCCCATATATATATATATATATATATATATATATATATATATATCCCGTAATTCAAATGTTAATGGGTAAAACAAGTGTCTTTTTATTCTAGCCAACTGGACCAATCCATTTCAAGGGGTTATGGGGTGGGCGAGAAAGCAAATAACAAGTAAGACAACCCCTTTAGACTCACCCTAACCCTAACCCTAAGAACCACTTCAGACTCACCGACTGAAATGAATTCATAAATAAATCCCCCACTCTATAATAAAAAGTCAACGGTACTTTTTTTTTCGGAAATCATGATAATATTTAAGATGTGGAAAATTTAACTACTGACCTAATTCTTCCGAGTTCATGTAAATATTCTAATAATATATCTAGATAAAAAGCGAGTGCGAACAATGGCGAAGCATAGGTTTTTTTATTCCGTTATTTTTTTACGGAGGTGTACATTAGTATATACATATATATGTTTATATATATATATATATATATATATATATATATATATATATATATATATATATATAAATATATATATATTTATATATATATATATATTTATATATATAAATAAATATATATATATAAATATATATATATTATTATATATAAATATATATATATATATAAATAAATATATATATATATAAATATATATATATTATTATATATAAATAAATATATATATATATATAAATATATATAGAAATTGGTAGTTTGCTGTAAGCAATATATATATATATATTATATATAAATATATATATATATATATATATATATATATATATATATATGCAAACATTGTTAAAAGTAACATAATTCGTCTGTTTAATTATACCTTTTTTATTTTTTGCATTTTTTTAATCTAATACAATAAAGATCATCAGAAAAATTGAAAAAGTAAAAACGGTATAACAAATCAGACGAATTCTGTTATTTTTAACAATGTTTGCATAAATAAGAACATTCTACCTAAATAAACATTATATATATATATATATATATATATATATATATATATATATCTTTCAAGTTGGCATCTTATGAGAAAGGGTTGTCTCGTCTGAAGATTTTAGAAATGTAATTTGTCTGCTTGTTTTTTTCTTTTTCTTTCTTTCTTATGATTGTGTATTAGCGGATATTATCTTAGCTCACCAGTACATCCCTGAAGAAGTCCGAGTAGGTTCTGAAACGATTGTCGGTTACTCCAACTATGTTTATTTTAATATAAAAGCTCTAATATATATTGAGCACTTTTGAAAAGTAATGGTTTTGGTCATTGAATTAATATTTGAACTTAATTAATAAATAAATAAATATATATAAATATATATATATATATATATATATATATATATATATATTTGTATTATGTATACATATGTATATATAGTATTATTATTATTATTCGTCTCTTTCTTCTTCATCTTCTTAAGCCTAGTTGATCAATGTTTGTTTGGCTTTTTCCGTGTATATTTTAATCGCACAAAATACATGTTTAAATATTTCTTAATTTTGGAATTGGGATAATTTTTTTTTAAAACCATTTAAATTGGTGTGATCTTCCAATATGTTATCTGTCGAGTTTTCTACGCTCTAATATGTTATCTACACATTTAACTTAACCCTAACCCTAACCTTAACTAACTAAACTTAACCCTAGTTAGTTACGGTTAGTTAGTTTGGTTATTATAAATGGGTAGATCCCATATTGGAATGTAAACAACTCGATGGGTCGCACCATTCGGTAGATCATATTTTCGAAGAGCGCCTTGATTCTTGAAAACGACGTGAACCATCTCTTACTTAATATCAGCCTATCATTCATGTTATCTTGCTTGAAAATTTATTTCTCTGCCTTTTGGCTGAGATCTAAGTGGTGTATCTCTTCAGGTGGATGCCTTCTCACTCTTTGAGGAAGGGATTAGTTTATTGCTAATCGCTCTTACTTAACTGGCCTTGTGCCTAACTCCTGGAGAGGAGTAAATTACGCTCTTACTTTGTACTCTATCACGCTTCTCTCCCCCCTCTCTCTCTCCCCCTCTCTCTCTCACACTCTTTCTTTCTCTCTCTCCATCCTTCCTTTCTCTCTCTCTTTTCCCCCCTCTTTTTCTCTCTCTTTCTCTCTCTACCTTCTCCCTCTCCCCCTCTCTTTCTCTCTCTTTCTCTCTCTCCATCTCTCCTCTCTCTCTCCCTGTCTACCTCCTCCCTCTATCTCTCCCTCCTCCCTCTATCTCTCTTTCTCTCTTTCTCTCTCCATCTTTCCTTTCTCTCTCTCTCCTTCCCCCTCTCCCTCTCTCTAACTCCTTCCTCTCTCTCTCTCGCTTTCTCTCTCTCCCTCCCTCTTTCTCCCTCTTTCTCCCTCCTCCCTCCCTCTCTCTCTATCTATCTGTCTTTCTCTCTCTCGTTTTATCTCTATCTCCCTCCCTCTCTCGCTCTCTCTCCCTCTATCTATCTGTCTTTCTTTCTCTCTCCCTCCCTCTCTCTCTCCCTCCTCTCCCCATCTCTCTCTCTCTCTCTCTCTTTCTCTCTCTCTCTAGTCTCTTTTTCTCATCTCCTTTTCTCTTCTTCCGTTTATTAACAGTCAAAATAAGAACAGGACAGAATTTTAAAAAGAAGTATTATCCATTATAATCAAAAAGTGAATGTCCTTTTTTTTAACCCGTAATTGGAAAAAAAAATAAATGGAAATAGAAATATCACAAAAATAGGTTAATTTTGAATATTGTCTCTCTATTTTTTTTTCATGTTTCTTTAATGTAACTTTAATTGTTTGTTTTACGGATTCAGACAATTTAATTCAAGCTGAATGAATGAACCGACAGGCACCATTTTTCTGGTATGTTTATATATATATATATATATATATATATATAAGTTATAAAAATATATATATGGCAATTAAGCTACCATTAATCGTCTATTTTAATGTCAGGGATGAAACGCGGAACCCTCTGTGTAGCTTAATTGCCATGAATGCATTTTCATAACTTACTACCCAGCTGTACTCACGTATTGAGCACTGTTGAAGTAAATAGTGAAAATTGATACATTAAAGATTATATCTTCTTATAACATTTTATGTGGATACCTGAAATAATAATAATAATAATAATAATAATAATAATAATAATAATAATAATAATAATAGTAATAATAATAAGAAGAATAAGAATAATAATAGTAATAATAATAGTAATAATAATAATAATAGTAATAATAATAGTAATAATAATAATAATAATAATAATAGTAATATTAATAGTAATAATAATAATAATAATAATAATAATAATAATAATAATAATAATAATGATAATAATAATAATATACGCACATTCTTTATTTCAAATCTACACTATATATTTTTAAATCAGAAATATCGTAAGTGCAATACGAAACAGACACATTAAATATATATGTCCACAAAACATTCAAAATGTCATCAAAAACAGAACCTAATCACAAAAAGTTATTAATATAAATACCTCAATAATTACAATCAATTAAAAACTCTATTTTTAATCAAAATTCAGAACGAAGATCATAAAGAACATGGAGACGTCATATTAGATGATATATATGTATATATATATATATATATATATATATATATATATATATACACACACACACACATACACACACACAATTAATTATAAACACTTGTTTTGTTTTTTACATACGTATACGTTTTATACTTATGGGATTCATCAGTGTAGAGAAAAATAATCCACACCGATCGCCAGACTTGAACCCCGGAACCTGCGTTATATTTCAAACTCAAATGCCAACGTATTTACCCACACGGCCGTTGCCAATAACTAGGTAAATGTAAAGATATGAATGGAGATGTAATAAAGACACCATTTTAACTTTAAATTAAACCTATCTTGTAAAGATTTGAAAAGAATAAGTAATAATAAGATCAAATGAGTGCTGAGAAAAAAAAATTGAAACGTAGTTTAAACAAGTATTATATGAATAAAACAGTTTATTGGTATACTCCTTGTTCAGACTACTTTAAGATTCAAAAAATATTGTTCTTTTTCAAATGTTTATTCTCAGCACTCATTTCATTATATATATATATATATATATATATATATATATATATATAGTGTGTAGATTTCAATTTTGTGTAGAGAATCTGAATAACAGAGCTCATTGTAATTTAAACAGAGCAAAATAGAATTATAAAAAGAAAAACTATACACACATTAAGGTTGTACACATAATAACTTATTTCGACCCCTTTAATTAGGTCTCCTCAGATGTATAGACAACCACGTCTATACATCTGAGGAGACCTAATTAAAGGGGTCGAAATAAGTTATTATGTGTACAACCTTAATGTGTGTATAGTTTTTCTTTTTATAATTCTATATATATATATATATATATATATATATATATATATATATACATATATATATATATACATATATATATATGTGTGTGTGTGTATACATATATATATATATATGTTTGTATATATATGTATATATGTATATATATGTGTATATATATATGTGTATATATATGTGTATATATATATGTGCATATATATATGTGTATATATATATATGTGCATATATATATATGTGTGTATATATATATGTATATATATATGTATATATGTGTATATATATGTATATATATATGTATATATGTATATGTATATGTATGTTTGTGTATATATATATATATATATATATATATATATATATATATATATATATATACATAAACACACATATATATATATATATATATAACAGTTCTGTTTTAAAGCAAGGTCGCCTTGTTTATATTTCGCTACTGATGTTGCTGTGTCCCCTTTTTTATTTATGAATTATTCCAGCGGCAGATCGGCTGATACAAGTTCTTAGTTTACAGTATGTTGATTTAATTAGAAGTCTTACGATTTAAACTTTCATTTCGTTTAAAATCATATAGATATATATATATATATATATATATATATATATATATATATATATATATATATATATATATATATATATTACTATTTCCTGTATCTACATAACATTCTATAAGGAGATAGGATATTTTATGTATCAATTTTTAGTATTTATATATATATACTTTATTTCATCCATAACAGCATTTCTTGTTTGACAGTGACTACCCTAACTTTACGTTACTCGCAGCCAAAACCTTTAGGTCTTTGTTTTTTGTACATATATATGTGTGTATTAATGTTCGAAGTTAAATGTTACCGGTAATATTTACAGTTACATTACCGTGTTTTATCCTCTGATGAAAAGAGTTTGTCTTTGAAAATCCATGGGTTAAGGATAATGAAACTCCTTGCTTTAGACTACATATGTTGTAATAAATATTGTAGCTTTATGATGTTTTATTCTCATCTTTCATCTTCTTACACACATAACACTCTAAGCAAATAACGCGTCCTAACGAGATGACACGTGACTTCACATTTCCGAAACAGATGACAACAGACGCTGAAGAGAGCCGGATGGCTCAGTTC
>OY744518.1:190681142-190686142 GCA_963556195.1 Sepiola atlantica | reverse complement strand
CACATATATATATATATAGTGTGTGTGTGTCAATTTATATTGAAAAGGAATCAATAAAGTGCTCGATCGCAGAATGATTTATTTAAAAACTAAATGTAACATATTTCGGAATCGTACCGCAGTTTCATCCAGGTTGGCTGACTTTTAACTTTTTAAGAACGTTAGCACATCTGGATCAAACCGCGGTACGATTATTGAAATGTGTAACGTATTGTTTTTAATAAATGATTTGTATATATATATATATATATATATATATATATATATATATATATATATATTTATTTATAGACAAATATTAAATGATATCTAATAACGACGTCATTTCCGGCTTATTGCTATCTTCAGTAATAATTTCAGATGGTCACAACGCGCGAACCCGGTTCACAAGCCACTTTTGGATCCGCACGCTTTTACTCTACCGTTCCAGCCATTTCAAATTACCGAGAATTTAAGTTATATTTATAACACTAGACCACCCGTGACCCGTTGGGTCAGTTTGTTATATTAGCTATGGAATTCATGTATGAGCGTGACACTTGTGGCATAAAGAAAATAGTTTTTTTTTACATAACAGAAGCATTTCTATGAAAGTATATTAAAATGAAAAAAGAATATAGATAGATTTCTATGAGTCGTTCTGTTTATTATAATTGTTTTTTTTTTTGGATGTAATATGTGTAAAACATATGATTCAAGTATTTACTGTTTAAAAAACAACAAAAGGAAACACTATTTAATGTAATAGAAATGTGTGCATTTACCGATTCAGCTTTCTCGCGTACGTAACGAAAACAGAGGGAGTAGGAGTGGTGAAATCTATGAGAGGGAAAGTGGGAGGTGGTTTCGTTCACCGACCGCTAGTATAGTTGATATTAATAATGAGTGTTGTTTTTTTGTTTGTTTGTTTTTGTTTTTTAAAAGTGAGGAGTTTTTTTGAAACTGCGACAGACTTTACGAAGTCCTCCCGTTGAATGTTTTTAACCGTGAAGAAAACAAATAAACTATAATTTACTGTTAATAATATTATCCGGTGGCTAGAAATATGCACATATTTTACTCACAAAAATTTTGCGTGACGGAATGGAAGTATATATATTAATTTATATTACTCGGTTGCCGGGCCAAAAGCTGTCTCTTCACTAAATCTTCTTAAATAGGAGTGTCAGATCGTGACACACAAAATAAATAACACACACTCTATCGTATTAATATAATAATAATAATAATAATAATAAGAAGAAGAAGAAGAAGAAGAAGAAGAAGAAGAAGAAGAAGAAGAAGAAGAAGAAAAAGAAGAAATTTTAAATATTAAAAAATAAAATAAATAAATAAATAAATAAATAAATACCGTAAGCCTGAAACCGGCCCATTTGGTAAGCGTTTCCGCTAATGAAACGGGATACCAGAGTTCTATCCTCGGTTGAGTCATAGCAAAGACAAAAACAAACATTGCTAAAACTCTCAGTATTATAAGGTCAGGATCAAGGACAATGAAGCAGTCCTGGGAAAAGAGTGGCGCCCTCCCCTACATCTTGGGTTAGCCGATAATGTAAAGAGATCCTCTACTGTAATCGGGCAATTTAGCCTTTTATAAAGTCTGAAATTAGCGACCACCTCACCTAAAATAAGCGAACGCCATTTTTGTTTGACGAATTTGACAATATAACTAAATAAATATTTGAAATAAAAAAAATTAATTTCTCAGATGTTAACCATACAATATCATTGCCCTTGTCTTATTTTTACGTCTCTATTTGGTACTTTGTTACATGGGGACCCGGGCTAACTTTGACCCTGACCCTAACTTTAACCCTAACCCCCAATGACCCTGAACTTTATAGGTAACCCTACCCCCCTTCCTAACCCTAACGACGGGGTCAAAGTTAGCGCGGGTCCCAATCTAACGAAGCACCATCTATTTGTTAGTAAGTTACGCTTGTTTTATTATGAGCACCCCCCCGGATAAGAGTGAAATATTTTTAAAAAATTAATAATTTGCATTCCAATAACGCGTGTACGATGGACACTCTACTAAAAAGGGTTGATATACCGTAAAAACTGGTAGGCTTCCGATAGTAAACGAAATTATACTTGTTACTTTTTTTTTCGATTAGATTTTCTTTTTTATTTTGCTTTGAATCACGACTTTCCTCACTTTCGTTTTTGTTAAATATTTTTTTTTTTTACTTTTTGCGATTTATTTATTTGTTTTTATTGCGTTTTCACTTTTCAATTACGTTTATTCTCTCTCTCTCTTTCTTTATCTTCTCCCTCTATCTCTCTCTTACGAACACAAACTTTCTCTTTCTTTCGTACGCGCTCTCTGTGTTTCCCTGAAAAAAAAAGGAATTCCACAGTGTTTTCTACATCAATTTGTATAATTTACTGTTAATAAAATTATCCGGTGGCTAGAAATATGCACATATCTTACTCACCAAAATTTTGCGTGACGGGATGGAAGTATATATATTTATTATATTACTCGGTTGTCGGGGTAAAAGCTGTCTCTTCAGCAATCACTATCGGTCGCGACTCCCCTCCCCCGTTGTCAGGGGCAAAAGTAAATACTAAATCTTATTAAATGAGAGTGTCAGATCGTGACACAAAATAAGAAACTTAACTTCTCAGATGTTAACTATACAATATCATTGTCATTGTCTTATTTTTTACGTCTCTATTTGGTAGTTTGTTACATTGGGACCTGGGCTAACTTTGGCCCTAACCCTAATTTTAACCCTAACCCCCAATGACCCTGAACTTTATAGCTAACCCTAACCCCTCACTGACCCTAACCCTAACGACGGGGTCAAAGTTAGCGCGGGTCCTAATGTAACAAATCACCTTCTATTTGTTAGTAAGAGACTTTTTGCGATTTATTTATTTGTTTTTATTGCGTTTTCACTCTTTCTCTATCCCCCCCCCTCCATCTCTTACGAACACACACTCTCTCTTTCTTTCGACCACGCTCTCGGTGTTTCACTGAGAAAAAAAAACAAAACAAAACAAACATTGCTTATTGTCCGTTCAAAACATTTAAAAAATAAATACTGGTTCCTTACCATCCAAAAATAATAAATAAATGTTTTAACACTTTAAGAAGTGGTGCAAATAAAAAATAAATACTTAGTTCAAACTATCATTGAAAAAAAAAACATTGCTTAACGTCCGTTCAAAAACAACAACAACAAAAAATAATAGACATGCCCTAAAAACGTCAAAATAAAAAACAAAAAATAGTTTTAAGTTTTAAGCAACACAAAAAAGTACTTTTTGACCGGGTGATTAAAAAAATTGTATTATTTCTTCCCCTTCCGCTCGAAATGTAGAAGAAAAAATATTAGCGGCTGGTTGGGATCGAACTATAAACCAGTCGGGCCAAAGACAAAAATACTACGTCGCTTACCGTTGCGCTAAAGGGAAATAATTAAAATACGATGCAGAAATTAGGCTAATTAAATGTTATTAATAATCTAGGTGCGGCACGCATGTGCAGAGCGTTTGCCGGAAGCGTGACACACGTACGTACACCTTAGCGTATTAATATATAGATTGCTGTTGTTGTTGTTTTGTTTGTTTGTTTTTGTTTTTTAAAAGGGTTTGAAACTGCGACAGACTTTACGAAGTGCTCCCGTTGAATGTTTTTAGTCGTCAAGAAAACAAAAAAACTATTTGATGAAATTAAATGAAATTGTTTATATTAAAAGCGATATAAAAATTTCCAGAATGAAAAATTGCATGCGTTCGTTAATCATAAGAGATTAACGGAATCGGATTAACAGATTTAAGACGATGCTATTTACGCATGCGCAACCGGATGTTGAAAACCGGAAAGCTGAAAGCTGATTGCAAACATACAAGACAATAGACTTTTAGTATTATATAGATTACAACGTAAACATTAAGACAGTCTAGAGGACTCGACGATTTTAGTTTAAGAGCAAATATATATATATATATATATATATACACACACACATGTATATATATATATATATATATATATATATATATATATATATATGACACATAACTAACTTTGTATATATCACAACTAGACTATATATATTTATATATATATATATGTATTTTTATGTAATTGCTTTTAATGGTGATTGCAGCGTACGTTGTTTTTACTTACTATTATTGCGATTGTTTCATTTCCTAAGTTATTTAGATGAAGAAAATTGCATTATTAGTCGCCCTTAACTGTATAGGACGTTCTTTTTTTCGTTGATATATATATTTTTGTTCATTTTACACTACTTTTATGTACGTATGAAATTAATTAATAATAATATATATATATATATATATATATATATATATATATATATATATATATATATATATATATATAGTTTAATGCCTAATATTTTACAAATAATGCTAGGCATTCAACACGATTGCCTTAAGAATGGATGTACTTTGTATTCTTAAGCCCAACTGACTTGATTATCAGTATTTCCGTGAAACCCCAGGTATCAATGGCCGATCGAATCAATGTATTGTGTTATTTGTAATAACACCCATACACACACACACACACACATACACACACACACGTGAGTGTACTTGAATACCTATTAGACACTGTCCTCGAACGTCTAACGTCTTACCGGCATGAGGATACTTTAACCCTACAAGCACCCTATGACTAAATATTAAAAAAATATATATAAGCTGGATACTCCACCAGACTAGATGAATTCTTATCCTGGAATCCGCTAAGACCAAGAGACCACATTAAATATATATGATAACATAGTTAACTCGTCGATTGAGGGGAGAAAAATTAATGTTCTTAACTACTTTACCAACTTTAGTATATATATATATATATATATATATATATATATATTTACCAACTTTAGTATATATATATATGTATATATATATATATATATATTGCGTGTGTGTGCGCGTGTGTCCCCTTTTGAAGAGTATATTAGTTTCTCATCTATAATTATTCGAAAGTTACACATAATTACCTCCGTGAT
>OY744518.1:190631142-190671142 GCA_963556195.1 Sepiola atlantica | reverse complement strand
ATAAACTTCCTGAACTAAAATTGCGTAACCATGAAACATCGATGTCTGTAGGTAATACATAATAAATATTTGTTTATAAATATTATATATATATATATATATATATATATATATATATATATATATATATATATATATATATATATGTATACTTGGGCAGCAAGTCTTTATATATATATATATATATATATATATATATATATAATATTTATAAACAAATATATATATATATGTATATATATATGTATATATATATATATATATATATATATACATACATATATATATATATTTTTATATATACATACGACGGGATATATATATATATATATATATATATATATATATATATATATATATATATATATATATATATATATATATATATATATATATCACTCCTCACCAAGCACGGACGTCCACCCTACTGTTTTCTTCAGTAGTGGCTCCTATTTTCTTCCTTTTTCCCAATATGTAAACCCTATATGTGTTTGTACTTGCATGACATTTGTCTTTATATTATCATCCTGATGAAGCCTTATAAATAAAGACGAAACGTTGATGTACCCATAAAAAAAAACATCCATTGTTTGGTTTTCCTTTTTCATTTTCCCATATATATATATATATATATATATATATATATATATATATATATTATATATCCTGTCGTATGTACTCTTGTATTAACTGCGAAACATGTGGTAAACGACTGGCTGCAGCGTATGGAGCAAATTGCCGGTCTCAAACTACTTGCCTCCATGGGAATGTACGTCGCACAATGATGTCTCAACTGGTTTGGCTACGTTGCCCGTCGTCAGTCATCTGAAATGATCCCGCATTGACGTCGATGGCCCAAAGCTGCATGGCGATTTGCTACATGGTATGCCGCTTTAGACATGGAGTGATCAGTTGATGACGACATAATCTTGGCGGGCGACACAAGCGAAATGGCAACAGACAGGAAAAGGTGGAAGCCATTAACGAAACGTCTAACTTCAAACATGACACTAGAAGACCAAACTTATTATGGTACGATGTGAGTGAAATTAACCAAGTAGATACTTACATACTGGACATATTTATTTTCTCATGTTTCAAAAAGAATGTGCCTTTCCATAAAAATGCTCTGATAATTAATATGATTTTCAAAAAATATTTGAAGCTACCTTTTTATTATTCCAAAGTTGGCTTGACCTTCTGATGAGAATAATAATTTTTCTTTAACAAATCTGGTTTTAAAAGACCCTCTGCTCTGTTGCATATTAAGAACATATAAAAATATATATGTTCAGTAAGTAACTATATATTTGGTTATTTAAACTCTCATTTAAATACACACACACACACATATATATATATATATATATATATATATATATATATATATATATATATATATAGATATATATATATATATAGATATATATATATATGTATATATATATATATATAGATAGATAGATAGATAGATAGATAGATAGATAGATAGATAAATAGATAGATAGATATATTTATTGTCATCAGCATACAGACCGTTTCGCGATATCACTGCTTTTTAGTGCGGCTAGACGGGCAACCATCCCAAGCTAGGAATAGAACCTTCAACCATCTAGTTTATAGCCGGCAGCTGTCATCACTGAGCCACAGGAGAGGCGCTGGTAAATGATATCTACAATTTCACAATTTCTTTATCTAAACATTAGTATAATATATATATATATATATATATATATATATATATATATATATATATATATATATATATATATATATATATGATTTCTGTGTATCGCTGTTTCTCTATCTGGCAATTAAATTCAACACATCCCCTAAAGCAACATCAACATAACGAGTAAAACTTTAGGAGGAATCCAATTGGTTTTGTATTCGCGTGAGACGTCTATAAACAGGAAAGATAACGTTTTATTATTTTGTTTCTAACAAAGCCGCGAAACTTACTTGTAATTATTATTCGAACCAACCAATTTATTTTAGTGAATTTATGATCAAATCTCCTATAAAAATGTAAATAGTTTTTTTTTTTTAATGTAAAGAATACGTGCGTTCTACTGTTGCTCAGTATAATTCAGGGAAGATAACTTGGAGCTGGTCGAAGCGTATTGAATCACTGATAATGATGAGCTACCCACCTCATATTAAGATAAGTAAATAAAGACTATTCTTGTGATTGATATATTTTTTGCTAATATTAATATATATATATATATATATATATATATATATATATATATATATTGCTATGCGTTTTATAGTGTTATTTTCTCCAAGTTTTCTTTTCTAATTTATTTTTCGGTACTGTTCCTTGTTCTTCCTAAAATTACTTGTGTTACAGTAATTTTCTTCGTCTTTCATATTTTCTTAATTCTCTGGAAAGTTCCATGCATTTTCTTTACTTTTCTACCACTTTGAATTTCACTCTGTGATCTACTGCGACGGCGAAATCTACGATTTGGTAATTCCTTTCATTCTTATTGACTATTATCACGGCTGGTCGCCTTGCTCGGATGAGTATGTCAGCTTGGACCTCCATATCACAGGATTTTGTGCTTTTAATTTTCACATACCGTTTCCGGATTGTGACTGTACCATTTGTCTACATATTAAAACTGCAAACATTTGCATATTTTCCAGTGGACTGTCTTTCTTATATATCCGTGTCTGTAATCTATTTTGGAATAGTTTACTGCGTTAACTTATTGTGTGGCTTATTCTCTCGTCTCTTTGTCCACAGAGTCTACATTTAATGTTTTTCTTGGGTTTTGTCTATTTGAGCTGTGATATGGTTCGGTGTGATCGCGTTGTTCTGTGCGACTGGCAGTAGTAATTTCGTTTCTCTGTTCAAGTGTCCTTTTCGTGGTGTTTTTGTGCGTTTCTTTTCTAGTCAGTGTTATGAATATTCTATTTAGCTGCTTTTCCCGCCCTTTTCTTTGCAGTTTCGAAATGTTTATTTGTGTGCTGCCTTTTGCAGCGATGATCGGTCTTTCTGTGTTTTGAGTTATAGTTATGTTTGCGTGTGTGCAATCCACACAGTCCTCTATACTCACCAGTTTTGAAAACCTGATCAAAATCTGGATCGAAAATACCCCCAAAATAAAAGTTTCTTAACAAAAACATTTATCGTTTTTCTCGTCACGCTTAAGTGTTGCTTTTATTTTGCATACTTTGTATAGAATTAAAATAAATATCTTCAAAACTACAACGGGCTGAGCGTCTGAAACTTGGTTCGCAGATTACTATTCAAGTCCTAGAATTTTGACGAAAGTTTTCATCGTAAATATACCCCCAAAATTGAAATAATTTAACACATCAACAGACATAAAAAAAACGATTGTCATATCTGTGTACGTGCTTCGTTTTCTTTTTAGCCCGTATTTAAAGCTAATCACTCAAAAATTATGTCCAGCTAATCCAAATTAATTTGAAAACGATCACTCAAATATTAACGAGGTTTCAATTATTGCATTCGGGACATGTTCAGCACGGCGTCATTACATAAATATAGACATAAAGTTGTTGAAAAGTGATTCGTTTTTTTAACCATCATTTGTCAGGCATCTAGAAAATAATTCCCAATTCTTGAGAACAATGAATAATTAAAAATTTGACTAAAGTTTGCATATGAACCAGTAAACAAGGATTTTCGGGAAAACTGATTGTGCTTTGGTTAAAACCGGGTTGTAACCTTCGACTTATTTTGATGAATATACATATATATATATATATATATATATATATATATATATATATATGCAAACATTGTTACGAATAAAAGAATTCGTCTTCATTATACCTTTTTTATTTTTTCAATTTTTCTAATGGCTTTTTTTGTATTAAAATCAACACAATTAATAAATATCCCATAGGTATAACGAACGTTTTTCTGCGAGTTTGTCTTTTTAAAAATTCTCTTCTTTCTCCAGCTGTTTCGTTCATTTGCTTTTGACAACTGGGGATGATTCGACGAAGAATCGAAAATCGAAAACGCTCGTGACACCTTAAATGGAAAAATGCCGCCGAAATATAATATATATATATATATATATATATATATATATATATATATATATATATATATATATGCACTGAATGTTTAATTTTACTTCAGTCGAAGTTCTCAGAAATCAAGAGGCCCCTCCATGGGGCTAACACTTGATCTCCATATGAGATACATAGATACCCGAATATTCTATTAAAATTCTCCTTTATTTCTGAAACATTGAGTTAGTAAAAAGTTAAGAATAATAAATTTCTTCTTTCCCCAACTGACCAGTCAAGTATGTCATAGTATATCTTTCTTGTTGTCTGTTGGTCTTACCGGATTCCAGGAAAAGAATTCATATAGTCTGGTGGAGTATCCAGCTACGTGGTGTTAATGCACTATTCCCCGTATGAGCAAGTGTATAGCCGTGCTGCGGATACTATGTAATTTTGAATATTTGGTCAGGGTTTACTTGTAGGGGTAAGTATCCTCATGTCATGTTGTCCTGACAAACCCTTGGACAGAGAAACCGAAGACACTCGAGGATAGTGTCTAGTAGGTATTTTAAACTCCCCAGTAGGTAGTGTCCTGCGAACGAAAATCACGGAAGTGGTTTCTCTAATTCTTGGCAAACAGTGTCTCGTGTGAGTTCTTTGGCAGTAAATCACCCCGAATCCGGCCCATAACACATCGCTGATCCTGTAAATTTCCGACCATCGCCAGGTGGTAACAGTAATCACAATTGTTTTTTTTTAAGTCTATCATCGCATTAGCTATTTACAGGTTTCCGACGGAGGTGTCTAAGACGGGCACACACTTCATTGTGTGTGTGTGCGTGTGTGTCTCTCTCTCTCTCTCTCTCTCTCTCTCTCTCTCTCTCTATATATATATATATATATATATATATATATATATATATATATATATATATATATATATATATATATTAGTTTTCTATTATTATTTCCAGTGAGTTTTTGTTCATAGGGGTTAATCCTCACTGTGTTTATATAATAGTGCTCAATAACAAGCACAGCTATATAATTAGTTAGTATTGTTTGGGTTTTTTTTTATACAAAAATTTTAGGCTACATATATGCATACATGTTTCAGCTACGGCTTTTAGTTATAGTTATATATATATATATAAATATATATATATATATAAATATATATATATATATATATATATATATATATATATATATATATATATATATATATATATATATATATATATATTACAATAAACATAGTTTGATTATCCGAAAATTACCTCAGAACCTCCTCGGTTCCTTTTTAGAATGTATATATATATATATATATATATATATATATATATATATATATATCTTTCTCCCTCTCCCCCTCCCCCTCTCTCTCTCCCTCTCCCCCTCCCTCTCTCTCTCTCTCTCTCTCTCTCTCTCTCTCTCTCTATATATATATATATATATATATATATATATATATATACGAGTGTGACTAGACGCAGGTTGTTTCTCAGCTAAAAAGAATAAATTACTCCATATTTGACAAATAAAAACATTTCTTCAAGGAAATCATAAAAGCATGTAAATTATATAATTTTATTATTTAATATTTTTTGCCGGGGTTAATTCGTCGTTTCCCAGCCAAAATGTGCGGACAATAAATTGGATGCATTTTTCCGATTTTTTTTTTTAGCCTAACAAATGCGTGAGTAAACACAAATACATCATTTTGGACTAATTTCCCAACTGTATTCTCTTTAAAAATAATTTAAGATGAATCTGAAATTAGTCCAATACAATTTATTTGGGTTTACTTACTCATTTGTTAGGTCGCAAAACTGCAGACGATTCATCGTCCGCCATTTTGGATGTTAAACTACGAATTAACCTCGTCGGTCCTTTATCGACAAATGTATCTATTGATAAAAATTGATTGAATTATGCAACTTTTCAAATAACGTGGACATTTTCAATTTTGCACCACGCTCATTTCAAATCTTCTTAGATTACACGTATTTGTGTTACTGCGTATGTCGTCTCCGCCTGAAATTGGACGTTTAGTCGGCAAAGACAATTTCTCGGTTTTGTTAATATCAACTCACGCGCGTCGATCTTATTCTCATTACGCTTGATACCAATTAATCAAGGAGTTTAGCATTCGGTATAATCACGTTGGTACACCGGTTTCCGTTAGGTCACTGAAGTTAAGCGACATTGAGCCTGGTCACTAATAAATGGGTGACCATTTGGGAATACCGGGCGCTGTATGTGGGAGGGCAGTCTGCTTATCCAGGAATTGTTTCTAGTAAACTGCGGCTTTTCCTTGCATAAAGACTCAATCAATGCTGGTTCAGGAGAGGAGAGGTTGAGGATTTTGTAACCCTTGCTACGCAATAAACTCTCCGCGCAGACACCCTTACAAGAGGTATCCATTGTCTCTTGAGCCTTTATATATATATATATATATATATATATATATATATATATATATAGATATATCCGTTCACATAATGCTTGATACTAAAATAGCTATTAGTACAGCTGGTGCATATTAGTTTATCTTAGGGGGGGGGGGGGATTACACGACATGCGACCTCCTCAGAGCCATTAATAAATTTATAATATAAATAATTTAGCTGAAATGAATTTTGGGGGGATGTATGTAATTGTGTTTTAAATATCATTAAAATCAGTAAAATAGATTCCATGGGGTTATAATTCATACCTCGCGCAAAGGGATTCCTATTAATTAAACGCCCCCCCCCCAATAATTCAAACCTTGATCGATGCTTCCGCGAAAATAATGCTAACGTTATGGATTTTTTGGTGGGTGGCTTGCTCTCATTCCGTCAGCCATGAGCGTGTAGCAGTCTTCTTATTCGTAATTGAATTTTCAGTATCGCCTGCACGAAGAATTTTTTTTTTTTAATGGAAATTGCTCCAGACAAGACATGAAGCCACTTGATGTAAGGAGCTAAACAAAAATACTACTTCAAATTTTAAAAAAATCCAACGATAAGTTCTAGATGGATAGATTCCGACCCAGAAAACAGCAATTCTTCCCCCTTTTTCAGAAACATCGCACATGGAAGATGAGGACTAAAGGACAAAAAAGAATTCCGTTCGTTATTCCGTACAGATTCCGGAGTCCGACGAAAAGATTCCCGAGTGCGATAAGATGCACCCGGATGAGCTCGGAAGTTGCATCGACCGAAACGTTGTGAAAATAATATCCAAGATGAGAGAAGTAGTCCGAATAATTCAAATGATACAAATTATCAATCCTCATCTAAAAAAATTCCGAAACATCAAATTATAGAATTGACACAAAATAATTGTTTTATTTTCGGATACAATTAAGCCGTTTTTCTATTTTAATCTCAAAATCAAATAAACCAGCTTTAATCCGGCGATCGTTTAACTATCATGCAAGATTAGTGTTGATAATCTTACGTATAATCTTAATCGCGACAAGCATTAATGTCACATATAACATTTTTGAAAGCAATCTCATATTTTTAGTATTTTGCGATTGAATTGAAAACGTAATACCTATCTATATTAAGTTAGACATTTTTATATATTTGTATATTTGTATGCATAATATTTATTTCTTGTCCTAAACTAATTAACCGATCATAATTAATTTTCGAACACAGCTGCTAGGCGTAAGGGGTTCAAATGTGGGCTATATTTTGTTTGATTTAGTTTCATGCAAATGAACACAACCACCCATTTGAACGTTCAAATAAATCAAGTTTGCATTAAATTTGATCCATAGAAAGCAAGTTTCCTTGAATCTCAATTACTTCTTAATAGCCCTTAGCTTAAGCATTACATTTTCACATCTTCTAGAATCAAAATCATGCAATGGATGTTGATCCAAACTAGAATAAAGATTCTAGACATAAGGTTTAATATCATTTTATCTTGGTTTACACTTCGTAAGAAGACCTAAAATTGCTGCCAAACTGTTCTATAAAGTTAGGTATGTTTATATGTACGGGATTCACTTTTAAATTAAGCGACAATTATGAATTTTGGAACACAGCTGCTAGGCATAGGGGCGGGTAATGTGGGATATATTTAGTTTACTATAGTTTCACGCAAAGGGAGAAAAAGAAGGGTGGAAGTCCTTTGTGAAAATTCTGATACCTCCGATTTTCGTGAAATTTTAATAGGTGTTAGATATCAATAAATATTCCCCAAATTTCAGTTTCTTTGGAGTATTTTAACGGGTTTTTAGGATCCATAATAAACATCACATTTGAAAATTCAAATATATCAGATTTGCATTGAATTTGATCCATAGTTATCAGGTTTTGGTAGTTAAGATGCTGCGAGTGTCCCGGACACTGGAGTGGACAACACCAGGCAACGTCTCACACCTGCTCTCCATTAGACGCCTATTAGCCAGAGTTCCTAAATTTCAATTATTTCTTAATAGCCCTTAGCTTAAGCATTACATTTTGCACATCTTCTAGAATCAAAATCATGTAATGGATTTTGATCCAAATTAGAATAAAGATTCTAGGCATAAGGTTTAATATCCTTTTATCTTGGTTTAAACTTCGTAAGGGAACAAACATTGGTGCAACCCCCTGTTCCTTTTGAGGGATGTTAATTTTACTCATTCTGATATTATATATATTTAAAGTGGGCTCCCTTTACCGAGCTAGAAAACTTCTCACACTTGACACTATCCTATATCTCTACAAAGCCACCATCCGCCCAAGCATGGAGTAATGTTGTCACATCTGGGCGTGTGCACCATCCGCTAGTCTCTACCTCCTAGACAATCCACCAACCTCCCGCCCCTGTCCCATCGCTGTAATGCTGCATCCTTGTGCCTGTTTTAATAAGAGTAAAGAAAAGATTAAAATGATGTTCATCAGTCACTCAAAATGGCAATAAAGTTACGGTCGTGAAGAATGTTCACAGGATCAACAAATAGAGATGTCTTTTGTAGTAAATTATCTGAATAACCATTGTTTAGTGTGCAAATTTTCTGGCGACATGTACATCCGTTGAGTTTGGTATAAATTATTATAAGATGATATGATAAAAATCTTGCCATAAATACATTCATAAGCTCTATTTAATTTCGAAATATCGAGCTTGTCATTTGCAATTGGAATTAAATTTTCTTGATAATCAATCTAAATAATATAAATTTAATTTATATCATCATAATCGTATATATACCATATCGTCTCAGAAACAATCGTACATAAACTGTTAGTTTGAGTTCTTGGAGCGTAAACAAATGATCTTGTAATAAAGTTTACCTCATATATATATATATATATATATATATATATATATATATATATATATATATAATTTGTAATAATTATTCGGATAACACACAAAAAGCACAACACCACACTTGCTGTTATGTAAGGTTTTAAGAAAAAATAAATAATAAGTCCAACTTCGATTTATTATTTTTCTCCTTCCAGCTCACAACCTACCGACACTCTGCATTGCCCTCAGTCTTCTTAAAATACTATATATACATGTATATATATATATATATATATATATATATATTTCTCTCTTTTTAAATTTTTTTATTATCTTTTCGTTGTTACTGGCGATGGAGCATCCTACCGGATGCCCGACATTCACCGGCTATTTAAGACACTTCAGCCTCGAAATCTTTTTTAAGATTCTAACCGTTCCTTTGAGTACAATTGCTGGTATTTTCCTTGCACTCGGTTCACCGGGTATACTCGCCAGATAGCTTTTGAAATTCTTTTTCATTAGTCCTGTGGCTCCTATAATTACTGGGATAATTGAGAGTTTCCTAAGATCACAGTTTCTTTTCATGTCGTACATAAGACCTTGATATTCCATAATCTTTTCCCTTTCAGCTCTGTTTAATCCTGCATCCTTAGGGACACTGGCTTCAACTAGGGTTGCTACTTTCTCCCTTTTGTCCCATATTACGATGTCAGGTTTAATAGCTCCGTTTTCTAGATATGTAGCTGTAGGGATTGCAGTCATAGTGGATTGTGTATAAATCATTTCCAACTGTTCTTTCTGGTATATATATATATATATATATATATATATATATATATATATATATATATATATATAGCTAAATAGACATGACTTTTAACACTGTACCATTCATAATACGAAGATTGTACGGTGGTTTGTTTTTCTTTTCCTCTCGAATTGATTCGTGACAGTCCATCTTACCTCTACCGCCTCCCCACCCATACCTCTTTCTTACAATGTATCTCTCTTTCTCCCTCGACCCACACCAGCTCCCCATGCCCCACCGTCTGCCAACCTAAACAAGATCTGCCCCATCTACGTCCCCTCACCTTACAACTTGACTCGAACATTCTTAGCATATTATTCAGCTCCTCGTCCGCGTTCGCAATATATCGGGCCTCACCGAACCACCACGGGGGCCACAAGTCATGATTGTCAGGCCTCCTCCTCCGCCTGCTCCACCTCGCCACCAATCCCATCGACGATGTTTTCTTTTGCGGGAACACCTGTTAAAGTGTTCGACGTTTTTTTACGCCTCCTTTCTTCTTGTCATCTTTCTTGTCCTTGTGCTTGTTCTTCTTCTTGTTCTTCTTGTCCTCGTCCTCCACTCTATAATAAAGCCCAATGTGTATGTATTTGTATCTCCGTAAATGTCCATCCGTTACGAAAATGCTTGGACCCAAAAACTGTCGGACGAAACCATTTCAAGTTTTCAGGGGAAAGGTAGAAAGCAAATAGCAAGTCAGACACCCCCCACCGTCTGAAAGGAATTCTGAAATAAATCCTTTACTTTATTTCCATAATGAGACTTTTTGTTTCTTTCTATACCGATTGATACGTTTTTCTTTCTTTTCTTTCTTTTTTTTCTTTTTACACATTCCAGTTTGAGACGTCTTCTTTTTTCTTCTTCTAATTAACCAATTGATACATCATATATAAATATGAATATTAATGCGAACACTGGCGAAACATAATTGTTCCCCCTTTATTTTTTACGGAAGCTGTACACTGGTTCTTATTATTATTGGGTTCTCACACAATTCCCTATTTACTTGCCCCCCCCTACGTTAACATATGAAACAAATTAAATAAATAAAAATCATAAAATGAAAACTAATTGTCTATTAGTGATCGAATATATATATTAAAAAAAAGGAACTGAGATTCAAAAATATATTGTTTCATAAATAAATAAATATACAGGGGCAGATAACTCTCATCTATTCCGGTCTGATCTCGTTTCATACCAAATTACAGATAACACACTTCAGATGATCGACGAAAACCGTGAAACTGCAGAAGCTGATTCCATTTTTGTATTATTCATTATTTATATATATATATATATATATATATATATATATATATATATATATAAGTGTAAATTATAACTAAAAGGTAAACTTTTAGAGAGTTGGAACTTTTGTGAAATAAGGAAAGCTCAATATACTGGATAGAGCAAAAAATTCATTGACGTACCATATATATATATATATATATATATATATATATATATATATATATATATATATGTGTGTGTGTGTGTGTGTTTATATATATATATTATCATTTGATGTATACACTTACTTCAACAGTGCTCGATACGTGAGTAGAGCTAGGTAGTGAGTTATGAAACTATATTTGTGGCAATTAAGCTACACAGAGGCGTCGGCGTTTCATCCCCGTAGGTAATCATCAGCTAAGTGCATAGAATTCCTGTTACCGATTGTTTTATAAATGTTCGTCTTGTTTATGTTTATAAGTATATATATATATATATATATATATATATATATATATATATATATATATATATATATATATATATATATATATATATATATATATATATATATATATATATATATATATATATATATATAGTCGAAAGAAGCTTTGTGTAATTTATAAGCAAATACAAAAAATGCAGTTTAAATTCCTAGGGATACTAAGTTTTACATATCGCAGACATAGAACTTGAATAAACCTGCTGGAAAATTCACAAATACAAAAAGTGAAATAAACAAGGGACCTTTGTGAACTTATATATATATATATATATATATATATATATATATATACATATATATATATATTACTAAACGAGTAACCGAAGGGGTAAAGTTAATTCCCCGAACAGAACTATTTTCACTATTTTTATGTCCTTTTACGAAGATTAAAAATCCATACATAAAAATACTAAACCTAATGTCTATAATCCTTATTCCAAGTTTAATACAAAATACATTACATGATTTTGATTTTAAAATTTCAGGCTTAAGCTTAAGTGTTTTTAAGAAGAAATTGAAATTCAGGGAATCTTGATTCATTTGTGTCCAATGACTCTGCGTCACATTTAATGACAATTTAGTATTTCGATTTGCAAATGGGAATTGTGTCAATATTATGACCCCTATAAATCATTTAAAATACTTAAAAAAACTAAAATTTTAGTAATATTTATTAATTGATGTCCAATATCGATTGTTAAATTTTTACAAAGATCGGAGGTATCTGAATCTTCACGAAGAACGGCCATTCCTTTTTTGTGTCCCCTTTGAATAAAACTTCATTTAACTAAATATAACCAATATTTTGGAACCCTTACCCCAGCTACTGTGTTCCAATATGCATAATGATTAGTTAATTAGTTTAGGAGTGTGTGTATGTGTGTGTGTGTGTGTGCGTGTGCGCGTGTGTGTGTTTTAATGCATAATAGGTTTGTGTGAGCGATTGTATGTTGCTGTGTTGACATCGGAAAATTTGCCAGTCAGCAACAAGTCAGTAATGTTTAGCTCGAACACACAGACACACACACTGTATTACAAGTCCATCTATTTAACTTTTTTTTATCAGTTGTGGTTTTAACTTCACGGTGGACCGGTTCAGGGCGGGACAACAACAACCCCCCCCCTCTCTCTCTCTCTCTCTCTCTCTCTCTCTCTCTATATATATATATATATATATATATATATATATATATATATATATATATATATATATATCCTCTCTCTCTTACTCTCTCTCTCTCTCTCTCTCTCTCTCTCTCTCTCTCTCTCTCTATATATATATATATATATATATATATATATATATATATATATATATACAGGGTGGGCCAAAATAAGGGTCCTATCTTTAAATTTGAATAACTTGAATTTGAATAACTTCCACAAAATAAAAGTTAAACTCACCAAACTTTATGTGTGTGTAGACTGACCCTTCCGAGATTTTTTGAAATAAACAAAACACATTTTAGCCGAAAAACACTTCTTAAAACTTACAAAAACTAAAGTATTGTTTTTTTACACTGTTTTGAGTTTTTTAAGCAAAAATAATGTTTTCTAAATGAGGGTACGTTCCTTAGGGCTAATACGGCTCATGCTTGCTTCGGAAGGGGTCCTTTACTTATTCTAAAAAAAAAAAAATTAAAAAAATCAATAAATAAAAAAGTTATGAATTTTTAAAAATAGGACCCTTATTCTTGCCCACCCTGTATATATATATATATATATATATATATATATATATATATATATATATATATATACAGAGAGAGAGAGAGAGAGGTATTCTGTTTTGGCATGACCTCCTAGAAAAAACCTCAGCAAGAACTTGTCTTCCTACCAAAACTACATTCCACTTTCTTCCTCTGTTTACCTAACATCAAACGAACTTCCATGAACAGAGTTTCTTTCCAAAAACCTCTCACATGTGGAACATATTACCACGGAAATGTTTCCCTACACACTACAACTTGGTTGTTTTCTAAGTCCAATGTCAACATATATCTGTCATCTCGTCCTTTGAATAAATTATTTCATCGTAGTGTTCCAAGCATTTTGGGTCGGCCAAAGTGCGTTTCCTTCAGAGAGCTGGCCTTTCAAATCCAACTTTCCCGACGGTGTGTCTAATCTTTCGGCCGTTGGAAGGGGATAAATAAAAACCTTATGTGTTCGTTATAGTCAAGTTCCCTAACTCATAAGGGGGTGGGGAGCGTGTAAGCGTCACATTATTGATGCATCTATTGTTGCGAGTGCACCACTCTTCGGGTTCGCTGGTCTTTTCTATCCCTCACCTTCCCGCCCTTGTGTCGCATCTTCCTGTGACGGAAGTAAATACTATTGTTACTATTCTGTATTCAATTATGAATGACCAACGACCAGCGATACTTGTTCGTGGACCCAACTAATTAAATAGTATATTGCATTTCGTCAAAATCGCTATTTTAGTAAAAGGAGTAAAAACTCAACTGTTTGTGCGATTTTCAGTAGAAAATAATACTAAAAAATCGGAAACGTGTGCCATCCAATCAACAAATCGTTAGCCACAAAAAAATATCGTACACCTAGAGCGTGTTCAATGGTAGCCAGCCAGGATGGTGACGGGACTCTTTACGCTTATCTACAAAAAGCGACTCCAAAAACTAAATCTGTTGTTACTTGAGCAGCGGGGGATGCGAGGAGACCTGATTCTGTCGTTAAACATAATCAACTGGAATTTACATCTAATGTTCGATGAGTTTTAAATCCCAGAGCCAAGTTGTGGTCTCCAACGTCGCTTTCAGTTCAATAGAAGAAAGGCACCATTCTCGTTCCGTGTTTCTGCTCCGTAGAGCAACTTACCAGAGGAGGTCGTGACGATGACTACCATATCCAGGTTTAAAGCGGCCTTTGACAAACATTCTGATTCTATGTAGATTTAAATACCTTTCTACCTGTCTCTTTACATGGCTTGTTGCAAATAAATTTAATGTAATTTTAGATTTACAATTTTTTAGCATTATTTTCTCCCGAGAGTTTTTAACCGAGAGTTGCCTTTAATAGAACAAAGTTTGATTACTTATGGCAGAGGTGGGCAACCTCCGGCCCGCGGGCCATATCCGGCCCGCGAAGGCTTAGCGTCCGGCCCGCTGCCCTGCTATGCTTTATTATTGCAATCCGGCCCGCGGACCTCCCTGTAAAACTCATATCATTTTGTGACATAAACGTAAAAATAGGTTTCAATTAAGATTTACATTGGGATAAAAATGTATAAATATCAGCGAGCGATGATGCATGTATATTTCGTTTTTCTTTAACTATTAATTTCAAATTCTTGAAAAGAGAAAGAGAGAGGCAAAGAGGAAACGAGAGACGAGGAAAAGGCATAAAACAGAGAACTCATGTGAGGTGTGTCAAAACGAATGCTGGATCAACTTGCTACTTCCCCCGTCATTATTTTTTATGATTCCAAAATGGCTCTTCGTCGGCGCCTTTTATAACATCACATACAGAAGTTTCTTGAGAAAAAATATCAGATGTGTAGAGTGTTCAATGCAATTTTTGTACAATTTATTCATGTAAACAAAATATAGTAATTCTGAGATTTCGTTTTTCACTCCGGCCCGCGATCTCCTTCCAAAAGTCTCATCTAGCCCTTACTCTGAAAATGTTGCCCGCCCCTGACTCATGAGGAAGGTTTGTGACAAGTATTTGTTTACACTAGATTTGAATACGACCATGCTTTAGTTTGTAAGGAGGTAGTACCGTGATAATGTGTTCCATTGACGGGATATTTCAGAATTAAATAATTTTAAAAAAGGTTTCATATGCGGTAACATTGATCAAACAAAACTAATCAATCGATTTTTAGATCAGTAATTTCCGGGATGTAACAATCACAGCGAGGGTCGATATGCCGTAAATTTTACCAAACCAATTCAAGAGAAATTGTGTTGCACGGATAACGTACGTTCTGACTCATTCCTTCTGGCTAGGATCAAAGTGTAGTACCTATATTTATGAAAACAATAAATTTCCAAAAAATTCGGGGATATCAAGTAGGACGGTCCCTCGAGTAAATGTGGTATTGTGGTGACTGAGATGATTTTAGTTAAAGATAGGATAGACATGTTTATAAATGTTGACCAAGGATAACCAACAACCCCCAATTTCCACACACTTTGGTGGCCTTGTGCCTAAGTTGTTACATTGTAAAACATTTTCCTCATACCAAATAAACAATTCAAAATGTAGTATCTGTTCTGTCCTCGAGATGTAAAAGGAAAATCAATCCTTCTTGTGTAGGGGTAATTTTTATTTTTGTCTTATCCAGAGTGCCCTTTTGAGGGAGCTAAGATATCCCTTAAATATAAACTGACCATGCGTCTAACTTTGCCTTCCTGGGGAGGCAAGTATATAGGGACTCGTTACGGCAGAAAAAAAAAAAACGGGCAATAAAATTGACCGCTTTAACCATTGCGCTACGGCGAGACTATTTCTGCAGCTAAAATAAGTATAAAAAGCTGAACTCGTTTTGTCTGTGTGCCCGTCCGTTTTCCTCTAAAGACCGGCGAGAAACGAACGTTGTGTCTGTGTGCGCGTCATTTCGAATAACAGATCCGACTGCGCCTCAACCAACCGATTGCGTGTGTGCCAAGGTTCGCGTGGTTTTATTCCTTTCAAAAATGGTTGGCTTGCGGGTGTGTCGCTGCGAACCTACATTTGATATATCCTCCTATGCTAGCCGGAAATATTCTCGGATCTTCTTCGTTTAATGCTCGCCACTAATGGACATTTTGTTAGTACACTACCTCTAATCGTAACCCTAACCCTAACCTCTAACCTCCAACCTTTACTCTAGCTGATCCTAACAGTAGTCTCCCGTCCCAAAGGAGGAGGTAATGCCTAGAAGCATTGTCTCATGATAACAGAACGGATTTTACACTAGCCCACTCAAAGGAGATAATACATGGGACGATGGCATCATGACGAATGGACATAGGCTACACTATCCCCCAAAGAAGGGGGTAATTCCTGGGAGTATGGTATCATCACGAACGAACGTAAACTACATTAATCCCCGCAAAGGAGAGCGTAATTCATGGGGATCGTATAATGACGAACGAGCAAGTTCTACAGCATCCCCCTTTCCTCCCAAAGGAGGAGGTACTACCTTGGAGGATGGTATCCTGATGAATGAACGAACAAATACTTCGGAGAAAATACTATCACGTTACGGGAATCAAACGGAAAAGGCCCACACTCTATATCTAAGGGCCTTTGAATGTTTCAACTTCTTAATGATTTCCAAAACAATTATCCCCAGCATTGAACAACACAAACCGCATGATCACTGGCTGCCTGAATCCTACCAATGTGAACAACCTGCATCTCCTCACTGGCATTACTCCTGAATACGTGAGATGGGAAGTTGCCAACCGAACAGAGAACACAAAGGCGACCAGTGATTAATGCCATCTCCTTCATAGACGTGAACCAACGGCCCAACGACTCAAGTCAAAAAGCTTCCACAGCCATGTCGAGTCCCTAACAACATCTCAGGAAGAGACCAGTCTAGAGCCGTGGACCATACGGTTAGAGAATAGTCCCCCCTCCTACTAACATGGGAATACCCCATTATAAGGCTCTTCCATCCTGGTCCAGAAGCACCCTGGGTCCAGTGAAAAACACTTAACTGCCTGATAACGGGAGTAGGGCGATCAAATATTGCTATGGTCAGAGAGGGCTACAAAACAGACTCAAACCTTTGCGAATGTGAAGAGGAGGACCATCCAATGATAAAACTGCCCTGTCTGTACTCTACTGACCAACCAGTGCAACTTGAAAGATCCTGCAGAGTACAACAACAATGCAAAATAGTGCGTAAAAAGTGGGAAACTTGTATCTTTACATGCCGCAAAGACACGCAAAGAAGAAGGATTACGTCGAATATTTATGTATACATTCCTTTTGTTTGCCATATATTTTGTAAATAAATAGTCTATACACGATAGAATTCTATTAAATCCATAGATTGAACAATAAGTGGCAGTACCTGTCAGGGTCATATCTATCGGAGTAATAGAAATTTAAGTGTGACTCCAAGGTCCCCAACTCTTCGACCTAATATTCACAGGTAACATGAATTGGAATAAATACATAGAGGATACTACCAAGTCTGCTGCAAAGAAGGTGGGCTCCTTTTACAAGGCTAGAAAACTTCTCACATCTGCTAATATCCTATAACTCTAAAAAATCTTCCATTCGTCCATACATGAAGTATTGTTGTTACATCTTGGCTGGTGCACCAACCACCAGTCTCCCCGTCTTGTACAGAGTCCAAAAAAAGAATCTCTAATCTAATGAGTCCCACGCTGTCTCCCAAGCTCAAGCACCTGTCCCATAATGCAAGGTTGCATCCTTGTGCTTATTTAATAAGTACTTCAACGGAATGTGCTCCGACGAACTTGCTCCGCTTGTGCCCCCTTGACATAAATACCCTAAACACACCCGACTAACAGCAAAATCACACCACTTCACTGTAGAGATACCAAATGCCGGAGAGATTTCTGCTCTAATAGCTTCTTTCCACGAACCGCTTTCCTTGGGAATTCCCGGCCTACTCCCTGTTTCCCCGACTGTACCAACATTCAGAAATTTAAATGTAATGTGAACAATCATCTCGCTGCACAACTCCCCACTTAGGATGCGCCTATAAATCTGATCCCTAATTCACAATAGCCTCAGTTAAAGTGTGCCTTTTTTGGGGGGGGGTGAATATAGATAAATGCTAATTTGCTAATGAGTGGCAGTACCTGTCAGAGTCTCATCTATGGGGGTAATAGAAATTCAAGCGTGACTCCAGACTCCCCAAATCTCTCAAATTGGGGCCTCCCCATCGGATACTACACAGGGTTAGAGTGGACCTGGATATTAATGGCAACTAAAGGGTCACTCCACACTCCTTAAAACTCGCAAATTTGGGCTCACCACCGGATGCAGTTTCGTGTCATAACCGGGATAGATTTTACATAATTCATAGATAGGAAACTGGCATCGGTTATCATCATTGTTCCAAATTTAGCGGTTTACCCGCTAGATCTGGAGATTTTCTTTTGAATCTAGCTGGTAAATTTTTGATCTAATGGCTAGCGAGGAAGCTATGAAAATATATTCATGGCAATAAAGCTACACAGAGGCTACCGTGTTTCATCCCCGGAGGGAATCTTCAGGCTAAAAAAAAATCTTTTAATCTGAAGGTTCCTCCCGGAGGTGAAACGCGGGAGCCTCTGTGTAGCTTAATTGCCATAAATATATGTTGATAGCTTATTATCTAGCTCTACTTACGTATCGAGCACTGTTGAAGTAAATACTGAAAATTGATACATTACAAATTATATATCCTTATAAAATTGTATGTGGATACATGAAATACTAATATATGAAATACTAATATATATATATATATAATTTTATTTTTAGCTACCATATCGTAGAATGGTTCGTAGATGTAGTGTTTAGATAGTATTTTATTATTATTATTATTATTATTATTATTAATATTATTATTATTACTAGTATTACTATTGTTATAAAGAATTTTATTTGATATGCAAATTACCATATCACACGGTAGTCTTAACGCTAGTATATTATTATTATTATTATTATTATTATTATTATTATTATTATTTTATTATTATTTATTTATGTATATATAAGTAACATTTTAAGCTGAATTATTTCGACACTTGATTATTGGGGAAATGGTAGTTTTATCTGTACCATTGGAGAGCCATGCATATAACTGTCCTGTTTTTAAATCTCCGAAACAGTTACATGGTAAACAGCTGAAGATCCCCGTGTTAATATTAGATGCTTACGTTAAGGTCTCCTGCTTTTGTTTCACTGTTAGATACTTAATCCCCCTTTTTATTTTATTTACTTACTATTATATATTATTTATTTATGAATTTTCCAACAAATGTTAAGTCTACACTATTTTGGATTTAGTAAGTTTCTCTGGGAATTTAAACTGCATTTTCCTTTCTTTTTTTTTTTTTGTCTTTTTGTTTAAAATAACTCAAAGCTTCTTTAGACTATATATATATAGAGAGATAGATATATATGTATATATATATGTATAATAGATACGAGGTAAATAAATTCATTGCGTATTCATTTACATATTAATGTACATACATTTCAAGAATTCAACATAAACAACATATACATGTGTATGTGTGTGGGTGCTCATCCTTCTTTTCAGAGATATGGGCGTGTTATCCCAGCATGCGCGCTATACTTAGCTGATTACGGGCTCATTGTTTTTACATTATTTATTCACGCATGCGTTGTTTGATTTCGGCTTGAGATACGAGATGATCTGATAGACAAATCCTTCTTCATGAATTCTATTATTGTAATCAGCGTTGCCGGTGCGGTTGCTATCAGTATCAACGATCGGCCTTCTATATCGTACCTAATCCGCGTGCGGTCGACAGAGCGTGAGCTCTACGTACAGATGATGGCAAACCCGGTGTGTATGCGTAATGTGTACAGAAGCGCACACCACTGTGTACTCGCGTGTAATATGTAATAATAATATATAGACAAACACCTGCACACACAGCGTACACATTTCTACACAAACACGTATATTACAGGGATGTATATTAGGGACCTCCAAAGCAAACTCTAAAATGTGCCTTCCTATATGTAATACGATGTAACTTTAATATCGGTTCATATTATGGTCATAATATTTTTACCATTCAAAAGAAGAAACATAAAATAAACGACTGATGATTTTTTTAAATTTTGTTTACAGCGTACGAAAATAATGAAAATGAGAAACTAAAAACGTGTGTATTTTATTACGTCTTAAAATACGTTCCTATGTAGTGACCAATTTTTTATGCGCTAACCCCTGTGTATTAAATAAATCTAGCAAAAATAAAGTAAGGGTCAGATTTTAAAGAAATGTTCTATACTTGGACTAATTTATCTTTAATATGCTTTTTTTAAATAAAATATTAAGGAAAATATTTTTCTATGTGATTCCACTCCTTCCTTATTTCATGTTAGAAAATCTGAACAAAATATATTCTGGTCGATGGACATTTTAATTTTATATAAAGCTAAAGAGTCTTAAAATGCACATCAAGTTTTACCATTTGTTTTTTAATTGGTAAAAACCTTTGTGTAAATTATCCGTAAATTCATGAATAAAAAGTGGAAATAAATACAATATTATTATGTTTTTAATTTGTTTATTTCATTGTCTCGTTAACATAACTTATGATCCGTTGAATTGCAAAGGAAAAAAAACGTTATAAACAATAATTGATTTTTTTATTTAAATGTCTTCATCATTTAGACATTTTGATGTTAAACATCTATTTTTAATAGTTTTGTTTCCCAATTTAAAAAAATATTTGATAATATAATATAAACCTAACTGTTATTAATTGTAAAGGCCTACATCGGCTTCGATCGAATAATTTATATTTTTTTTATAGAATGTTTACTTGCTAAAAGTAAGCGCACCTTTCGTTGAATTCCTCTGAAATTGTCAAACTATGGAAAGATTAATACATTTTATTTGCGCGTCA
This sequence comes from Sepiola atlantica, assembly GCA_963556195.1. Taxonomy (NCBI): domain Eukaryota; kingdom Metazoa; phylum Mollusca; class Cephalopoda; order Sepiida; family Sepiolidae; genus Sepiola; species Sepiola atlantica. Next base: position 190,649,763 of record OY744518.1, on the reverse strand, counting down.
ACTCTTAAAGAAAAAGTTGTCGCTTTTGCAAACGCACGTGTGTTATTCTGTTTATGAGCTTTTGATGCTTACATTCTTTCAGTTGAAAAAAAAATCTACTTTTGTACGACAAAAGTAAGTATCATATACTTTTATCATTTTTTCTTTTTGCAAAGTTAAATACTTATCCATTCAAAATTATTTTGTATTTTAATTTTATTCGGCGAAAATGCGACATGACTTAAGATTTATTTTCACTTTGAAATGGTCTTAGTTAACGCTAACTAAACAAAATAATAGCCAAAATCATTGCCTCCATTAGTCCTTTCAAACAAATAAAAAAATTATATTGTTTTTCCCTTAGAAGTGTTCAATTTAGTTATTATAAGTGTAGTATTAATTTTTCAAAAAATGGTTAATACAATTCTTTTAAAAAATCGTAATTTTTTTTCTACAAAAACATAATGTAAGTAATTTGTTTCCCTTTCGTTCATCCATACATATTCAGCAATTCACATGATCTCATTTTGTGTAAACAATAGCCCCCACCCCCTGCCCCCAGCTGTAGAAAAGTTCGTATTTCGTAATTATATCACAAGATAAAAAATGGGTTTCGTTCCCAGTTTGATAATCTAATCTTTAAATACACTATTTTACTTTAAAACAATTTCCAATATATACATAACTTTATTGTTGGGAGATTTAAAAACAAATAATTAAAAACGCATTTAAGCATCTTATGTAAAATAGGCAAATAATGATGACGTCATCGATTTTGTGGTACGCTCTGGAGTTCCCTATAGTATATGGAAAGTATATCTGCAAACCACTCTCTCGCTCCAGTCCCCTCTTTCTCCCATAAATACATTATATATATATATATATATATATATATATATATATATATATATATATATATATATATATATATACATATATATATATACATATATACATATATACATATACATATATATACATATACATATATATATATACATATATACATATACATATACATATATATACATATACATATATATATGCATATATATATATACATATATACATATATACATATACATATATATACATATACATATATATACATATATATACATATATATAAATTATATATTATGTATATACATTTTATATATATAGTTTTTAAATGGATTATATTTTTCTAATAAGGAATTACCATGGTTTCACGCGCCTATGCGATCGTCAGATGATGTAATGAACGAATTTGGTGTCAACCCTGCTATCTGACGATCGCAAACACGCGTGACAATTGTTATGGCATATTAAAAATCACTTAACTTTTAAATAGTATACAGCTCTATCAGAGAGACCATCGAGCACTCTATAATATTGGAAATCAAAATATCTGAGTCGGCCAAAAAATCGATATTTACAGCAAACAGTATATATATATAAATTCCCGAAACAGTTTTTCATGGTAAACAACTGATGATCCCTTAAAATAGTGTTAGAAACTAACTAATATAATAACTGTAAAAAAATAAATTGACTTACATGAGTGATTTTCCACTGGAAGACTTGAGACTATAAGTTTTTTTGTTTTTTTTATATATTTAAAAAAAAATTTTTTTTTGTTATATAGTTTTAATGGTTGAGAAACTTCCGAGACTATATATATATATATATATATATATATATAAGTGTAGGTAAGCAATCCGAGGCTGTAGCAATGCGATGTAGTTTCTGGAAGGTGGAGAGGGTGAACAGAAACAAACAAGAAGAGAAAACGAATCTCAACACGATTTATTAATATTTCACGTAAAAACTGATTGAGTACGTTAAATATTAATGAATCGTTTTGAGATTCGTTTTCTCTCCTCGTTTGTTTCTGTTCACCCTCTCCACCTTCCCGCAACTACATCGCATTGCTACAGCCTCGGATTGCTAACCTACACTTATATTTACCAGCAATGCTTCAAGCAAACTACAATCTCCTTTTATATATATATATATATATATATATATATATATATATATATATATATATATATATATATATATATATATATATAAGCCAACTTATCTATCCCAGCGACTTCCTCTGATGATAAGATTTTGATCTTTGAAAAGCCTGGCTTAAGGAAAATTTAACTTGAATAAATTGCTTTTTTGCGGAATATACCTTGCTCTGAGCAATTGAATTGAATTTTGATTTGGCTTTTGCTTCTCTAATTCCTTTCCATTCTTCTTCATATATATATATATATATATATATATATATATATATATATATATATATATATATATATATATATATGGCATTGAAGAGACAATATTTATTACTCATAATGAATTAAGAATTTAAAAAGATGAAAGCCAGCTGACCGATTTCGTACCTCGCTCAACAGAGCCAACTATCGAGGTAATGTATAAAACATATTTAAAAAAAAGATGCTATGAGAATTATAGCGAGGGAAAGGGGGAAAAATCAAATAGAAACAACATTGCAAGCAAAGAGAAAATCTCCTTGGGCTTAATGTTGTTTCCATTTGATTGAACTTTTTTTCTTTTTTTTACCCCTTTACCTCGCTATAATTCTCATAGTATCTTTTTAAAAATATTTTTTATACATTACCTCGATATTTGGCTCTGTTGAGCGAGGTACGAAACCGGTCAGCTGCCCTTTCATCTTTTTAATTTCTTAATTCATTATGAGTAATAAATATTGTCTCTTAAAAGCCATTTTAAAGTTTTGTACGCCAAAGAATATATATAAATATGTATATATATATATATATATATATATATATATTTTTTTTTTTCAGGGTGAAAGATAGTAGGTTATAAGCTGGAAAGAACAAAAATAATAAATCGAAGGAGGGGACTTACTATTTATTTTTCTTAAAACCTTACATAACAATAAGGATGGTGTCGGCTGTGTGTATTGTCCGGATGGTGATTAAGAATCATTTAATATTTCGGGTAAATCTTCCGTCTGTGTGGTGAATTCACCAAAATAGATGCCTCTGGCATTCTCCACCCAGACGGGTTTATTTAAAAACTATGCGTTATATACTTCAAAGATGAACCATGTTTTTATTGTGATCAGCTGACCTTTTATTTTTGTTAGAAATGTCGGTAGAGATGATTCGAATGGGCTCTAACGACCTTTTTAACAAAAATAAAAGTTCATCCGATCTCAATGAAACAATGGTACAGCTCTGAAGTATGTAACGTATGGTTTTTAAATTATATATATATATATATATATATATATATATATATATATATAAATGTATATATATATATGTATATATATATATATAAATATATATATATATGTGTGTGTGTGTGTGTGTGTGTGTGTGTGTGTGTGTGTGTAGAAACCACGGTAAAGTAGACATCACCAGGATAAAAATCCACAGAATGCACACCGGGCTGATAAAAATGATTTCAAAAATAAATAGAGTTAATTGTATAACTATTTTTATTCATACAGACATGTACAAAAAGCTGCTACACTGGCTTGTCGATGTTATCGATCAATAGTTATTAGAAACTAAGAACTCACTAGGCGGAAAAACAGTCTGATCCTTCACTCAGATGTTCATATTGGAAACGAATGGGATCTTAGTTTTTAATACCTATTGATCGATAACATCAACAAGCCAGTGTAGCGGCTTTATATATATATATATATATATATATATATATATATATATATATATATATATATATATATATATATATATATATATATATATTCTAATATGGATGTGACTTGATTTCTCCTCGACGGAGACCACTTTTAGTATAAGCGAGGGGAAGGGGAGTCAGCGACGATATGGGAAAAACGAAATGATTAAAACGCTTAATTAGAAAATATAAAAAGTGTGTCTAGGGATTTTGTGCACCCCGTTTACTACCACCCCTTCACTAGACACCGACCCCTTTCTCGCGTATTTTCCGATCCGACTGCAAACTAAAGGAGATCCATATGTTATCGCTTGCCAATGGTTCCCGCTCTCGATTTTACGGGTCAAGCCGGCTGAGGGTCGATTCGAACAATTTAGGCGAGAGTGTAGGGGGGGGGGGAGAAGAAGAAGAAGAAGAAGAAGAAGAAGAAAATACTTGCAAGTTTAGAGGGGTTAAAAGTGAAATGGGGCGATAGGTGACTAAATGGGGCTTGCTGGGGGATAGTGGTGTTGAGTGGGACGACAGGGCGTCGTAATGTGTATAATTACATTTCAAGAAACTGTTTGTGGGAAGGGGTGTATAGATATAATTGGGGGGTCGAGATTCGATGATGTCAGGGAAAAAAAGTTGAGAAAAGCGTTGAACGAAATAGAGAGAATAGAAAAAAGAAGAGGAAGAAAAGCTTAGAGAAAGAAAGAAGAAAAGAAGAAAAAGAAAAGTACGTGTATATATATATATATATGTATGTATATATATGTATATATGTATGTATATATATATGTATATATGTATGTATATATATATGTATATATATATATGTATATATGTATGTATATATATATATGTATGTATATATATATATGTATATATATGTATGTATATATATGTATATATGTATGTATATATATATATGTATGTATATATATGTATTTATATATATATATGTATATATATATATGTATATATATATGTATATATATATAGTAGAGAATGGTAGTTTGCTTGAAGCGTTGCTGGGTATAGTAGTAGTAAGTTTTTGAAAGGCTGTGGGCAATGCAAATTCCGGGTAAGATGCAAGTTGTAAGGAACAAAAATAATAACAATAAATTGAATACGAAATATGACTTATATTTATTTTTCCTTTTTTCCTAAAATCTTACATAACAGCAAGAGTGTTTTTAGCTGTTCGTGTGATGTTCGGGTGATTAAAAATCACTATTTAATATTTCGGGAAAAGAGACTTCCCTTTGTCAAAAATAATTAAACCAGAAGAAAAATTTCTCCAACTGTGCAGAAAATCCTACAAAACAAAAAAAAAAAAAAAAAGAAAAAAAAAAGGATTTTTTGCACAGTCTTTCAAAAACTTACTACTATGTATATATATATATGTATATATATATATATATGTATATATATGTATGTATATATATATATATATGTATATATATGTATATATATGTATGTATATATATGTATGTATATATATATGTATATATATATGTATATATATATAAAGAACAGGAAAATAAAGGTATAGTGTATACTTTTGAAGTAGAACTTATTATGAAAGAATTGATGCTCCATATACGAGATAGAGCAATTATATTAACAAGTAAAAGATGAGAATAAAGATTGTAATAATACAAAATCTATTAAGTCCTCAGTTGTTCAAAACAAGAGATTCATTTTTCCTTCCTTAAGCCATGGTTTTTCAAAAGAATGGAATCTTATCATCATAGAAATACAAAGAGATGAGTTCGTAAGGGAATTACTAAAAGTCATAATTAGAAAAGATGTAAATATAATATAAGATATAGATACAAGTAAAAAAAAGTGTAAAAACGTCTATGGCCAAAGATTAATCCTATTTAATGACATCTGTTGTAAAGTGTTCTACGATTGAAAGGCACATTGCATTAAAGCCACGATAACGGATATGTTAATAATAACCACTACAGAGCCCAGCCTAGATGTTATACTTTCTAGAATTGTCAGTGTAAAAAGATTATTCATACCGGTCGCCGGAGTATATATATATATATATATATATATATATATATATATATATATATATATATATATACAAATAAGGGATAGGAAAACAAAAATATGATGTATATGTTTAATATGCAACCTATCATGAAATAATTGATGCTCGATATACGAGATAAAGCAATTATATAGACAAGTAAAAGATGAGAATAAAGATAGTAAAAACACAATATCCACTATGTCATCAGTTGCTCAATAAAAGGTATTTCAAATATAAGACATTTATTTTTCGTTCTTTAAGCCATGGCTTTTCAAAGAATGAAATCTTATCGTCTAAATTTCTTTAATTTAAAACATTTTGTGTTGAGCAACTGATGCATTAATAGATATTGTATTTTTACAATCTTTATTCTAATATTTTACTTGTCTCTCTTTCTCTCTCTCTCTCTCTCTCTCTTTCTCCCTCTCGCTCTCTTTCTTACTCTCTCTCCTTCTCTCTCTCTCTCTCTCTCTCTCTCTCTCTCTATATATATATATATATATATATATATATATATATAAGGTTAGTAGAGAGAATCGCAGCTAGTGCTCAATTATTCAGAAAATTAAAAGGTAAGAGCGTAATATATATATATATATATATATATATATTACAGAAGATCAGAACAACATCGGTATCGTCGGTTTCAAATTCAAACAAACAGAAACTAAATTTGGTTTCCTTTACCGGACATTTTCAGCCTCTATTTATGTCTGCCTTTTCCAGGGAAGCCGGCATAAACAGAGTCTGGTAAAGTAGACCAATTATAGGTCCGTTTTGCTCGCATTTAAAACCTACAGTACCGATTTTTTTTCTGTAATACACAGACACACACATATATACAGGGTGGGCCAAAATAAGGGTCCTATCTTTAAATTTGAATAATTTGAATTTGAATAACTTCCACAAAATAAAAGTTAAACTCACCAAACTTTATGTGTGTGTAGACTGACCCTTCCGAGATTTTTTGAAATAAACAAAACAAATTTTAGCCGAAAAAGACTTCTTAAAACTTACAAAAACTAAAGTATTGTTTTTTACACTGTTTTGAGTTTTTTAAGCAAAAATAATGTTTTCTAAATGAGGGTAGGTTCCTTAGGGCTAATACGGCTCATGCTTGCTTCGGAAGGGGTCCTTTACTTATTCTAAAAAAAAAATTTTTTTAAATCAATAAATAAAAAAGTTATGAATTTTTAAAAATAGGACCCTTATTTTTGCCCACCCTGTATATATATATATATATACTGCTGCTGTATATGCGGTATCAGTCGCAAGGTTTACTGATTTGCATATTTGATTAAAAAAGAATTTTTTTTATTAATTCGCTCTTATTAGTTATTGTTTGTTTTAATTCAAGGATCGTTTTGATTTTAATATAAAAATAGTGTCATTTCGAATATAGTATTATTTCTTACACAATTATTTAACATTTGTATTGAACAAATTAATCATCTATTTCTAAATTGCAAGTGGTAAGGCAAAACGAGATCCTCTTTCTTTGCACTTCTTTTGTCACATTTAAAAGATGAAATAATTTGTATTGAAATTACCAAATTGTTGTAGCAGCTTACATGAATTAACTATGTTCATGTCGATCACGTGATCTGATTTCAGCGATCGCGCGTGAATCTCATTACATGCAGTAACACTATTGGTGAAGAGGCGATGATTACAAGGATTCACCAAGTCGAATCACAACTCCAGTAGATCGACAGAAGATAGTTAATTCATGTTAGCTGCTACATAGTTAATGAATGAATTTTTTAAAGTATTTCAAGTAGCAAGTTTTGCGAAGCGATAGCGATCGAATAAAGCCATCTGGTATATATATATATATATATATATATATATATATATATATATATATATATATATATATATAGGCAGCATCTTCTCTTGCAGGCAAGTAGTGTTGAATATAAGAGACAGCTTATGTTTGGATATCCTTTGGTAGATCCTTTGGTAGATACTTTCAATAGTCCGAATCAATTTGCTATAGTTTTAATTTGTGTATCTTATTATTCTCATTCCCCTGAAGATGGGCCTGGATGGGTCTGAAAGCACTTGGGACACAAAGCAAAACTATGGCAAATCCATCAGCCAATTCCCCTCCGAAACTAAGATCCTGATTTGGACTATTGAAACGATCTACCAAAGGATATCCAGACATAAGGTGTCTCTTATATTCAACAATATATTTATATATATATATATATATATATATATATATATATATATATATATATATATATATATATATATATATATATATATATATATATATATATGTTAGAAGTCCTCTCCCAGGACGGGTAAAATTAATTCCTCGAACAGGAAAGTTTTGCGCTACTTCCCACGAGTGAAATCAAGATATTATGATGTTTAACATTGATCTAGAATCCTTATTCTAATTTTGATAAAAATCCATTACATTATTTTTATTCTAGAAAATGTCTAAAATATAAGTTTAAATAGTAAAGACTTAATTGAAAAGGTTTCGTTCGGAAGTATTTTACCTGTTTACTTTCATGTGACGGGACGAATATATATATATATATATATATATATATATATATATATATACTGGCAGTATTCACCCGTCGTTGCTTGGAAATATATTGCTGGTCAGAATGTTTTCGAAGAAAAATAATTTCAAATATCGCCATAGTTATAATTTTTGCCTTTGCAAAAAAGTTAAAAATAATATTTATAATATAAGGTCAAGTAATAAACAAACTGTTAACAGAATGGTGTTTTTTTAGAAAATACTTGTTGACACTGCGGTTCTTAACACGAGGAATAAAAATTAATTTGTTTTTTTTAATTTTATATCTTAAAAATACCAATAAAAATAATTTAAAAGATAATCTTCACTTAGTTGAATTTGTTGTTGTTTTTTTTTTATTTTTTTATGAAATTAAGAAAATCTACTTTTTAAAAAGGAGTTCTGTTTCATTACGATCTAATATATTTCAGTTATTTTATTGACCAAACCTAAAATTACCAATACTGACCCTAGATGGAATTGAACGAAATGTGATTTTTTTTCTGATTCTGTGAAAAATATAACCCTCATTGAAACTTGTTTAAATATTTTGTTTACATATCTATTTCTATAACAAACAAAAAAACAAACAAACACTGAATATAATTAAATCTTGTTTATATATATATATATATATATATATATATATATATATATATATATATATATATATATATATGTATATATATATGAATATAATTATTTATTAATAAACATTATTTTAAAAGTTCACCCATAAACGAATGTTTTATGCCACATCTGCAATCGTCAGTAGGAAAGAAGACAATCCCTGTCGATCACGTAAAACGGTGCGAACCCCGATACGAATGTAATGTTTAACTCAGTAGCCGAGGCGCGTATTGATGCTTCAATACGCATTCTCTAGAAATCGGAAGTAAATTAATATCTAAATAGCAAACACAGCGGCTATTTAGCAAACAGTCGAGAGCACTCAATAGGCGAGACAACAGTAATGCATTACGCAGCATAACGGCTTGCTGTTAACTTAACTTAAAGTGCTCTATCTTGCGTGAGTTTATATTATTTTCAAAATAAACCCATATATATATATATATATTATATATGTATATATATATATATATATATATATTTAAAAGCTTTATAATTAAATACTACCCATCATCCACAAAAACCCCGAAGTATAGCAATCTTAGCAATAATTGAATGGATGGCTATATATATCTAACACACTCCCAACTGATGAAGTTAAAAGAGATCAGCTCTGCACTTAGTTTCGTATTCAAACGACTTATATATGCATTGTAAACAAACTGATGTAACTTTTTAGACAAGTAAAATAATTACCCTCAAGTGAATACGAATTTTTATAAATAAATGACAGAATTAATGACCTATTTTAAGGAATATCACTGAATTACAATCTACAAATGTCCGGAAAACTTTTGGGTGCTTTAGCTCTGAACTGATAAAATAAAAAATGGCGTTCTAGCGAGCCTTTTCCCACTTATGAATTTGCTCTTTTCTTTGTTTTTTCTTTGTTCTAAACAAGAATGACCCACTGTGTGGTGTGTGTTTTTTCAAACCATTTCAATTAAAAAACTTTTTATTCTTTGTGGATTTTTCTGATGATTGTGTAGTGTTGCAGAACGATATAAACATAAAAACATTGTTTGGCTCACGGCAAAAGAAACAACAGTAAAATACATTATAAAGAAATGCTATGTTTTAGGAAATGTGAAAAAACTTTTTTAAAAAACAAATATAAAAATAAATAACTAAAAAAACATGGTTATTGGAATATAGAATAAACCTGATTTACTTATATATATATATATATATATATATATATATATATATATATATATATATATATATATATATATATATATATGATACAAATAAATACACAGTGATCTTTATCATAAAGTGGATGATGACTTTTGAAAATATGATACGATATATTTGAGCGCGTTTTGATTATAGACAGACGCCAAATCACCATTATCTATAGATCTTAAAAAAAAGAAAAGAAATACGTTACTATGAATGCCTTGCAAGTGGATTCATTCATTCGATCCAACAGATGTGCCTTTAGAATTAACATTAGGAATGAGAAGTCGAGGTTGAATGTCCCCAGACGCGGGTTACCATTTTATAAATTCAAGCATTTGTGGCTCGGAGAAAGACGCTTCGGTCTTCTCCTGAGATTTGATGACCTTGGAACGAACTGGAGACACACACACAGACTTAATATGCATTGTCCATCTGTGGTCAGTTTTGCCACTATATGCATATATTGACAGGCTTTATGGCGCTCACCGGCTACAAAATGTATATATATATATATATATATATATATATATATATATATATATATATATATATATATATATATGGATGTGTGTGTGTATATATATATATAGATGTGTGTATATATATGTAGATGTGTGTATATGTATATGTGTGTCTATGTGTATATATTTATATATATGTATATATATATGTGTATATATATATGTATATATATATGTGTGTGTATACATATATGTATATATATATATATGTATATATATATGTGTGTGTGTGTATATATATATATATTAATATATATATATGTGTGTGTGTGTATATATATATATGTATATATATATATAAATATATATATATTAATTTTATACGTAATAAAAGTAATCCATGGACACGTGTTTCTGGCTCACAGCCGTCATCATGGCTAACTAAAACAGAGATCGAACCCTCGATGTTGATGTCTATAGTCCAGCATTCCACCAATCGTACATATTTCTACACAGAGCGTCATGACCCAGTGGTGGAACGCTTGACTATAAGCATCAACATCGAGGGTTCGATCTCTGTGTAAGTTAGCCATGTTGATGACGGCTGTGAGCCAGAAACACGTGTCCATGGATTACTTTTATGTACGTATAAAATTAATATATATATATATATATATATATATATATATATATATATATATATATATATATATATATATATATATCAACGAAAAATACAGCTTTTGAAGTTTAGGACGACTAATAATTCAGTTTTTCTGCATCCTAACTACTTAGGAAGTGAAACAATTGAAATAATAGTAAGCTCAATGACATCGAGCTGAAAATCACCTATAAAAATAATTACATAGACATACATTATATATATATATATATATATATATATATATATATATATATATATATGTATATATATATGTGTGTGTGTGTGTGTGTATGTATATATATGTATATACAGGATGTCCCAGCAATCGCACACATAATATCTATGTGATTTCTCATTGGCTTAACAGATGCTCAAATTGTTAAACCCCTGCATTGAAACACGCATCAATTATTTTTATAAAACTGTCTTTTACTCTTCTGACGTTGACAGTGTTGATCCATTGACACCTTGAAATTCCTGTGTCCTAAGAATACGATGAACTTATGATGCGTTAATCGTTATCACTTGACTTATCTTCTACTGATTGCACTGGGCTTTTAAAAACATTCTCCTAAACAATTGCGGATGCTACTTCAACAGTTGCACTCTTTGGTAGGCTACATCTCTCACGATCAGCAACTGAGTCAGTTTCTTAGAGGCGCTTGATCAAACAGCACACAGTGGTATGACTTAATAGTTATTCTCGTTAAGGATTATTGCGGTGCAATTCTTGACTTACAGAGCGGAATGTGGGCCCAACGTTTCCAAACATAAAAACTAAATCAACTCTTTCTTGTTCTGCAAGTTTCTCACTCATAGTCTGCAAGATAGAACGGAATGAAACTCAGTATATAGTGCGCTTCTTCTGAAACAAAGTATATATATATATATATATATATATATATATATATATATATATAAAGAGAGAGAGATATAGAGAGAGAGAGAAGAGAGTATAAATATAAGTAAAAAGTGTTCAAACAAAGAATATATGAATAAACATCCTTTTATTTCCTTAATCCATGGATTTTCAAAAATGTATTCTTTTAGCCCCAAAGATCATATAGATAAAACAGTAAGATTATGTTACTCTTTAGCACAGATTTGACAATATAAAAATATATGATCTTCTCTGATAATAAAAGCTTACATTTTTAAAAATATATGGGTTAAGGAAAGGAAAAAGTTTATTTATATATTCCGTATATGAACCATTTGTTAATTTAATCAATATTGTACTTTTTTCAATATTTATTCTCATAACACATTTTCTTTATATTACCGCTCTATCTTGTATATTGAGCATGCACTTTTCATAGTCATATTTAAATGAAACATAAACGTTATTTTATCTTAATTATGTCGCCATTGTATTATATATATATATATATATATATATATATATATATATATATATATATATAACATCCGGGGACATCCTAACTTTTCTGTGGGAATTATAGAACCTAGTAGTGCCCATATCCTCTTCGTGCCACACACAGCGACTTGTGTTCCCAAATGGTCACCTATTTAGTACTGGCTAGAATGAATGTTGCTTAACTTCTGTGATCTAATGGAAACCTGTGTGTCCGCGTGATTATGAATACATATATATATATATATATATATATATATATATATATATATATATATATATATATATATATAATTTATTTAGATGTTATATATTACATATTTCAGCAATGTACCGCGGTTTCATCCAAACGTAATTTTTTCGGGGACCTTCTCAGAGATACACCGTTTTCTGTCATTGTTGACGCCATTCCCTATCGGGACGTGGCCACAATCATTTCAGCTTGTCGATGATTCCACTGAGCACGGAGATTTACTAAAGATGTCTAAATCTGCCCTTTTGGATGAAACCGCGGTACAGTGCTGAAATATGTAATTTACAGTATCTAAATAAATCATATTAGCTCTCTTATATGATCGAGCACTTTATTTGATTTCTTTTCATATACAACCTGACACACTATATATATATATATATATATATATATATATATATATATATATATATATATATATATATATGTGTGTGTGTGTGTATATGTATATATATGTATATATATGTATATACATATATATATATATATACACATATATATATAAACATATATATAAATATATATATACATACATACATATATATATATACATATATATATATGCATATACAGGGTGATTCATAAGTCACTTGGCTATTTATTTTTGAAATTCTATAGTTAAAAAATACGATAATACAAAACAGAAAGGTTATTACAGCAAATTTTCAAAATGTCCACCTTCGTTCTTCGTGCATAGCTCCATTCTTTTTTGCAAGGAATTTACGACTCTTTGTAGCATAATTGATTGATTAATTTTAACAAACTCGGCAGTGATTTTTGATTTGAGGTCGACATTTCCTTTCAACAAGTTTGGGAGATTCATCAAATTTGGCCATATGAATAACAATAAAAATTCGCTCTTCAATTGTAAATGATATACTGCCTGAAAAAAAAGCACATATGATAATTTACACAAATTTAAATAAATAAAAATAAATATATTTAGAAACAAATATATAAACGAACAAATTTAAAATAACAAATAGCAGTAATTAGAGAGTAAGATAACAATCATCAAAAGTTCATAGTATGTTTGTGCTTCATATGGTAATCATTTTAAATAACTAAGTGACTTATGAATCACCCCGTATATATATACATAAATATATACATATATATATATATATATATATATATATATATATATATATATATATATATATATGTATATATATGCATATATATACATATATATACATATATATATATGCATATGCATATATATACATACATATATATATATATATATATATATATATATATATATATATATATGTAAATATATATACATAGAAATGACTAGAAAAGAGCAAGTACTATCACTCATTCTTAATTCTTTTGGAGGGAAGCAGCTCCAGTTTGCATTGTCAGCAGAACAATTATATCTTGCCACATACATAATTATTGAAAAAAGGAAAACATATATGTATGTGTATATAAAAAATATTTATGATTAAAATAATAATATATATATATATATATACAATAATACTTTTATAAGTAAATATTAAATATTTAATTACCTAGAGACATCGATGTTTCATGCTAACGCAATCTTCAGTCTAGGAATTAATTCCCAACGATCGGTGGGCGCGAACCCCGAACACAAATCACCATTGATTCGTAGTCGGAGATCTTACCCGCAGGCCATTGTCAACCAGTTAGTAAATAGAGAAGAACTTTAACTCCAAATAGCGGAATTCGGCGACTACTTACCAAGCAGATAAGAGTGATCTACGAAACGTCGGACCATGCATATAGCTATTTGTACTGCTTGTTATTAAAGCTCTTCGACCAGCACGTTGTGTGTCTGTTTACGAAATTAAGTATTTTATATATTTTACTGTACAGGTTTCACTCGTAAACAAATTAAGTGATCATTATTAATTCTAGAACACAGCTGCTAGGCGTAAGGGTTAAAATGTGGGCTATATTTTGTTTATTATTTGTTTATGCGAAAGTTGTAAAAAGGTGGTGGATACTATGCGTGAGAATTCAGATTCCTCCAATTTTAGTGAAATGTTAACAATATTTATCAGACATCATTTAATAAATTTCAGTTTCTTGGGTGTATATAAGAAGGAATCTTAGGCGACATAATATTGGAACAACTTCCCATTTGATAATTCACATATTCCTAGTTTGCATTTAATGTTATTCATTGTCATTAATTGATCAAGATTCTCTGAATTTTAATTTCTTCTTCAACACTCTTTAACCTTAAACTTTAGTTTTAGACATTTTCCAGATTTACATTAAATTTGATCAATTTTCATTAATTAATCAAGATTCTCTGAATTTTAATTTCTTTTTCAAGACTTCTTAACCGTAAACTTTAATTTTAGAAATTTTTCTAGATTTACATTAAATTTGATCAATTTTCATTAATTAATCAAGATTCTCTGAATTTTAATTTCTTTTTCAAGACTTCTTAACCGTAAACTTTAATTTTAGACATTTTTCTAGATTTACATTAAATTTGATCAATTTTCATTAATTAATCAAGATTCTCTGAATTTTAATTTCTTTTTCAAGACTTCTTAACCGTAAACTTTAATTTTAGACATTTTTCTAGATTTACATTAAATTTGATCAATTTTCATTAATTAATCAAGATTCTCTGAATTTTAATTTCTTTTTCAAGACTTCTTAACCGTAAACTTTAATTTTAGACATTTTTCTAGATTTACATTAAATTTGATCAATTTTCATTAATTAATCAAGATTCTCTGAATTTTAATTTCTTTTTCAAGACTTCTTAACCGTAAACTTTAATTTTAGAAATTTTTCTAGATTTACATTAAATTTGATCAATTTTCATTAATTAATCAAGATTCTCTGAATTTTAATTTCTTTTTCAAGACTTCTTAACCGTAAACTTTAATTTTAGACATTTTTCTAGATTTACATTAAATTTGATCAATTTTCATTAATTAATCAAGATTCTCTGAATTTTAATTTCTTTTTCAAGACTTCTTAACCGTAAACTTTAATTTTAGAAATTTTTCTAGATTTACATTAAATTTGATCAATTTTCATTAATTAATCAAGATTCTCTGAATTTTAATTTCTTTTTCAAGACTTCTTAACCGTAAACTTTAATTTTAGAAATTTTTCTAGATTTACATTAAATTTGATCAATTTTCATTAATTAATCAAGATTCTCTGAATTTTAATTTCTTTTTCAAGACTTCTTAACCGTAAACTTTAATTTTAGACATTTTTCTAGATTTACATTAAATTTGATCAATTTTCATTAATTAATCAAGATTCTCTGAATTTTAATTTCTTCTTCAAGACTTCTTAACCTTAAACTTTAGTTTTAGACATTTTCCAGATTTGCATTTAATTTTATCCATTATAATTAATTAATCAAGATTCTCTGAATTTTAATTTCTTCTTCGACACTCCTTAACTTTAAACTTTAATTTTAGACATTTTCTAGAGTCAATATCATCTAATTTTAGACATGTGGTTTAGTATCATTATATTTTGATTTAAATCTCCGTAAGAGGACATAAAAACGGCGCAAAACTGTTATGTTCGAGTAATTAGTTTTACCCGTCCTGGGACTGATATTCTTCTAATATGCATATATGAAATATAATTATCTATGGGCACGTGTTTCGCCGTCTACGGCTCATCAGCGTAGATAAATCTAGCAAGATTCGAAACCGGAACACCAATGACTGATATCCGGCACACTAAAACTCGATAGTAACGGAGGATATATATTGCATATAAATGTTGTTATTATGTTGTTGTTTTTGTGATATTGACAATTAAACATATTCAAATATCTTCTCTGTCTCTCTCTCCCTCTCCCTCCCTCTCTCTCTCTCTCTCTCTCTGTATCTATCTATCTATCTATATATCTATCTATTTATCTTTATAAAATAAAGAGATGGAAAAAAAGAAAAAGAAAATTCAAAACCGGGAGGTCACATGGTCAAATTTAAAACAATTGAAAAGACCGTTTGTAAGCTGAGGTGAAGAGTCAAAAAGGTTGAAATGTTAATCTATTTATAAGATATTTTCAGAGTTTCAGGTTATGACTTTTGATGGAAAAGGGTTCAAAGTTAAGATGTAGGAGGGGGTGGTTGCTATGCCGGGTTTAAAGATTTTAATGAACAGTATAGGGGGGGAGTGAGTCGACGGCAGAAAGAAGAGCAGAGTTTATCTGTCTGTTTTTTTAGATAAAAGTGAGAGGTGTCAGATAATGAGAGATGTTTTAATAAATATTTTATTAGATTTTTTAATTTAATTTGAGTCTAAATAAGGATAAATTTCGCTAACACTATGATTAAAATAAATAAATTGTATTAACAATGCTAAACACAATAATTATCACTCACTCCATATATATATATATATATATATATATATATATAATTTCCCGAAACAGTTTTTCATGGTAAACAACTGATGATCCCTTAAAATAATGTTAGAAACAAACTAATATAATAACTGTAAAAAATAAATTGACTTACATGAATGATTTTCCACTGAAAGACTTGGGACTATTATTATTTTTTTATTTTTTTTTAAATATAGTGTTAATGGTAGAGAAACTTCCGAGACTATATATATATATATATATATATATATATATATATATATATATATATATATATATATATATATATATATATACTTTTTAAAAAGATATTCCACCCCAAACAGGACGCCACTGTAGACGTAACGGGCTACTGAGATTTAAGGAGTAGGTTTAGGGTGTCATCTTAAGTTGGGAGCTGTGCAGCGAGATGTCTTTTTACATTAGTTTTAAACCTCTGCATGTCAGTACCGTCAGGGAAACAGGGAGCAGGGAGGGAGGTCGAGAGGCCGGCAGGACGAGGAAAGAAGCTACTGGAATAGAAGGCTCTCCAACATCTGGGGACCTCTACAGTGAATGGATGGGACCTATCTGATTGTCGGGTTGTTCTAGTGTATTTGCGTCGAGGAGGCACTAGACAGCTAGTTCATCGGAGCACAATCCATTGTAGTATTTGTAAAACAAGCACAAGGATGCAACATTGCGGCGATGGTGGATAGTGAGGGACCTATTAGCTTGGCGACTCTTTTTGGGACCTTTTCTAAGAGGGAGAGACTAGTGGATGGTGTACAAGCCCAGATGTGACAACGATACTCCATACATAGCCTATGTCTTTTCAGGAGTACGGCCAATAGTTATTTCATGTCCTTTCAAGAATCATATTTCGTTCTTGTTGGCTATGTTGGCTGTATATTTTTATATATATATGCATATATATGTATATGTATACATATATATATATACATATATATATATATCTATATAAATATATATATATATATATATATATATATATATATCAAGACCGGCGGGACAGTTATAAAAAGGGGGGGGGGCTCTCCTAAAAAGTGGGGGGGGTCGATTAAACACACGCATATATAACTTTATTATTGATGACCGTAAAGTGGGGGGGCCAAATGAAAAAGTGTGGGGGGGGGGCTTGAGCCCCCTGCCCCCCCCCCCCTCGGTGCCACCGTCCATGTATATATATATATATATATATATATATATATATATATATATATATATACATACATACATATATACATATATATATATATATATATATATATATATATATATATATATATACATTTAAAAAGAATACGCGGAAATCTCTCTAAGGCCCTTTCGACTATCATCTCGTCAGGAGAAAATCGATAGTTTTAATTAATAATAACGTCGAAAGAAAGAGCAAAATGGGGAAATTGAGTGTGCCAAAATTAACGTTAAAGCGATTAAAATTCAATTTAATGATTTC
>OY744518.1:190618642-190621142 GCA_963556195.1 Sepiola atlantica | reverse complement strand
TAAGTAGTAAGGGTATTTCTACTGTTGGTTCAAACAAACAGTGGAAATACCCTTACTACTTATTCACATTATTATGCATTAACATTTGAAAATTATAACGGTTTAGAGATCAGTCACAATGCATTTTTGTTATATTTAAATAAATATATCTATTGATTTAAATTCTATGTTAAGACCCATAAAAGTGTTTCTGTCAGGAAAAAATATATATATATACTGAATTACCTCCCTTATTGTTACAAGTAGAGGAACATCTATATTTACTGATTGATATTGAATCAGAGACACAGTTCGTCTTCTTTTATTAAAGGTTACCATATAGACCCATATTTGTGTCTATATTTATAGGAGAGACGGCTCAATATCGGTGATATGCAGATATAACTTTGTAGTCATAGAGTCAGCAGTGTACACTGACTGCCAGTTTTACGCCTTGCGTTCATCAGACCAGCCAGTGTCCAAACTTCAATCCACATAAGATTTATCACCGATATTGAGCACTTCCGATCTGTTGCTAGGACCACTGGAAACATGTTTGGCTCATTCTACCGCTCAGATGCAATCCTTTACCTATATAAGAGTCAGATACGTACCAAGGTGTTATACTGCTCTTCGTTGCCTTGACAAAATTCAGAATCGACTTCTAAATCTAGTGGGGGGGGGGGTGATCACTTCCGGTTCTTACGGCCTTTTTTCTCACATAAGAGACGTTACTAGTTTCTCTCTACTCTATGGTTTTATCTTTGTTCGATGGAAGATTTTCAACTGATCTCTCATCTCTGGTTGCTCCTTCTTAAAACATTCACAGCAAGAACTCGTTTTCTTACCCCAACGAAGAAAAACTTTTCTTTTCGTCTCAGTGTGCCTAGCATCAAACGAAATTTCCACAAACAGATCTTCTTCGCAATGTGAAACAATGTGAAACACATCGCCAAGGAATTGCTTCCCTGCAGAGTACAACTTGGTTTTCTTTAAAACCAATGTCAACAGATTCCTATCTAGAACTATTCCCACAAATATTCGGACTACCATTCTATATCATTAACTCTTATCCTCGAGTGGTGTCTGGCCTTGATAAGTGGTTACCATTTAGTAAAAATAAAATTATTTCATATAAATTTAAGAACTTGAAATATGAAAGCGTTACATGTTGTGATAATGCAATATACGGCATAGTCACGTTGTTATACCTGTTCTCGTTAGATCACCAAAGTTAAGCGACGTTGAGCCTGGTCAGTACCAGATGGGTGACCATTTAGGAATACCGGGCGTTTTATGTGGGAAGACGGCGCCTTCCCCCTGAAAACACTGCTAAAACTAACGTCGTCATCTCCTCTAGCCTTGTTATACATGCGATTGATGACCGCTGGAAAATTTAATATTCCCTAGAAACTTCCTACTCCGGAGGGAGACGGCTAAACCCGGTCAGTGTGACTGCCCCAACAGGTTATAGATTGCGTCAAAGTTTGTACTTATATGCATGACTTTATGTGTGTATGTGTGGGTGGGTGTAACATAAAGTCTATATAGGACTCTATCGTTATTTTTATGGTAGATGCTCGGCTGAGCCCCGAACCTTGTCCCCTGTCTGTAAAACATTCACAGCAAACACTCGTCTAGCTACAATAACGTTTCAACGTGTCTTCCTCCGTGTACCTAAAACTAAACGGAACTTCCATGAACAAAGTTTATTTCCTAAAATTCTCATTTGTTGAATACAATACCACGGGGCTGCTTCTCAGCTGGATACAACATAGTCGTTTTAAAGCTGAATGGGTACAAATTTTTGTCAAGCTGCCCACTTAAAAAACAAATTTTTACCATTGAACCGACCATCTCCAATCCTTTCTAGGTGTTCTTCAATCTGATTTACCCTTATCCTTGAGTGGGCTTCGGCCTTGATAAGCGATGACCCATTAGTATAAAAAAATATGTGTACAAATGAAAGAGAGTGTGCATGAGAGGGTTTAAGTCGCAGTGTATATTGGCATGACGTTCGTAAAGCGAAGGTTATCTTTATATAAACTAAACGTATAGATTTGATAAAATAAACAAAGACATCAACAAATTAAATATTTATTAATATTTCGTTTAGAATGTCAACATCGTTAGAGACGCCGGTGCGGATTTTTAACTTTGGACTGTTGTATTCATCCTTGAAGATGACTCAGCCCGGTTGAAAGCTTAGGTACAATCAATCTAATTTGTGACACTTTCTACGGAACTTTGGCCCGTCAATCAGGAGGACTACACCACAAGGTGAAACAACGAATTGACAGAAGATACCTATTGTTATGAATGCGTGTTTAAAGGAACGATTACAGCCTAATTACACGCACACACACTTCATGATTATGTGGGTCCCACGTCTACCTATTTGGAAAATGCAGCAGTAAAATATATGAAATAGATATTAAATAAGTTTTACCTACATATAAAGGAGTCCATGGACACGTGTTTCTGACTATCAACCGTCATCAGCATTGCTAACCTGGTCAAG
>OY744518.1:190603642-190611142 GCA_963556195.1 Sepiola atlantica | reverse complement strand
TGTGGTGTTGGCTGTTTGTGTGTTATCCGGATGATTATTAAAAATCATTTATTTAATATTTCGGGAAAATCTTCCATTTGTCAAAAATAATAAACACCAAATGAAAAATCCGTCTGTGTAGAGAATTCACCAAAATGTATGCCAGAGAGTAATGTAGGTGCAAAGCAGTCCCGCAGAGAATAACAATTAATAAATGTTAAAGGTATGTTTTGTATATAAATGTAGTGTTCAAAAATATGTGTGTAATATTAGATAAATGATAGGTATTGTATGGTGATGAATTAACTGTTAGTTTTGATAATATATATTTTTTTATTTGTTTCTGTGTGCTGTTGTTTTATTTCATATTTTTGTTGGTTTTTTTTTAATATAAAGTAATTAATTAATCACTTTTTTATCATTATAAATTTTATTAAATTTATTGGTTATCATACATTCAAAAAGTATTATTAATTGTGTGAGTGTGTGTGACTGTGTGTGTGAGTGGGTGGGTGTGTGCGTGTGTGCGTTAAATAATAAGAGCCCACCCAACTTTTGGTCTTTCTTTCCCTATTATTTCAACTTTACGTATATTTTCTCTGACTCTGTTTACTTAATAATTTCATTGACAAAGTTTCTTAAATGAAAGGAAATAAATCAAATACCCAGTCTGACTTCTACCTCAGACTTACCCCGCCGCCTGAAATGCATTCAAAAAGACATCTGTCGCTCTATGGTAAAATGTCAACGGTGAGTTTTCATTTAGGTCATGAGAAATGATAATAATAACTTCTATATGAAAAGGTACGTCATTCTATGATGTTATAAGAATATCATAGTAATATATCTAGATCAGGGGTGGGCAACCTCCGGCCCGCGGGCCACATCCGGACCGTAAAGGCTTAGCGTCCGGCCCGCCACCCTGCTATGCGTTATTATTGCAATCCAGCCCGCGGACCTCCCAGTAAAACTCATATCATTCTGTGACATAGACGTAAAAGTAGGTTTCAATTAAGATTTACAGTGGGATAAAAATGTATGAATATCAGCGAGCGATGATGTATGTATATTTTATTTTTCTTTAACTATTAATTTCAAATCCTTGGCCTGAGATAAAAACAGAAAAAGAGAAAGACAGAGGCAAAGAGGAAACGAGAGACGAGGAAAGGGCATGAAACAGAGAACCTATGTGAGGTGTGTCAAAACGAATGCTGGATCAACTTGCTACTTCCCCCGTCATTATTTTTTATGATTCCAAAATGGCTCTTCGTCGGCGTCTTTTATACAGAAGTCTCTTGAGAAAAAATATCAGATTTGTAGAATGTTCAATGCAATTTTTGTACAATTTATTCATGTAAACAAAATATCGTAATTCTGGGATTTCGTTTTTCACTCCGGCCCGCGATCTTCTTTCCAAAAGTCTCATCTGGCCCTCACTCTGAAAAGGTTGCCCGCTCCTGATTTAGATAGATCATAGCGGGTGTGAACACTGGCGAAACATTTCTGGGCGCTACGAACTTACTTTGGTAGAGTAGTGATGGAGATTAGTTTTATTACGAATAAGTTTTATGACCCACGTGAAGAGTTTCTCGAAGAAACTAGAGTTCAGATCAAGTCGACCCGAGTTATAATATCAAGAGAAATAAAATGGAATTAAATGAATAAGCAATTAAATATAGAACAAGGTCACATTCTGTCACGGGACAATTAGTATTTTATTCTTGCCCCCCCCCCCCCTCTATCCCCCCACCCCCACCTCGACTGGCCAAAAATCGGAATCACAAATTCTCCCTGGAGAATTAGTGAATAGATGCCTGCCAGAGTTTATTTTATCAAAAGGCCACGTGCTGACTAATGGCTCGGTCGTTTCGCGCCCTTAAGTCTGAAGGCAAAAATGGGTGCGACTTGAGTCCGGGTTCGCCTGATCGAAATGGCCGAAAGAAAATAATTACAGATAGAATTAGCCCAATTGTTTATGATACGCATCTAACATATGAAGTCATGCAGTTAGATTTTAAAAGTTGGACCTAGATAGCATATTAGCTGATATCTTTTCTTTAAATAATGAGTCATTATCGGCCACTGAAGAAGTCGCAGGAAGTGTCCGAAAATTATTCTACTCATTCTTAAGACGTTTTATATTCCTATACGTCAACAAGTAAGAACTAAATTTAAGAATATATATATATATATATATATATATATATATATATATATATATATATACACAGCCTAACATATATGTTTTGTATACATTTTTTTCAGATGGTACAATTTGATTTTTTTCCTGCTTGCCTTCTATCTGTAATGTTATGAAGAATACTGAAGAAGACATTGTGGAATAATCTAAGATAGAATCTAAAATAAAATATTTCAAATTATTTTAGAAATGATCGCACGTCAAATATTTGTTGTGCTTAAATTCTTGGAACTGATATAATAAATAATGTGCCAATTTTATTTATCTCAACCTATTATATATATATATATATATATATATATATATATATATATATATATATATATATATATATATCCATATATATATATATATATATATATATATATATATAGAGAGAGAGAGAGAGAG
Source organism: Sepiola atlantica (assembly GCA_963556195.1). Lineage (NCBI taxonomy): Eukaryota > Metazoa > Mollusca > Cephalopoda > Sepiida > Sepiolidae > Sepiola > Sepiola atlantica. Next base: position 190,608,573 of record OY744518.1, on the reverse strand, counting down.
AGAGAGATATATTTATGTATATAGATATTTATGTATATAGATATGTATGTATATATATATAAATATGTATATATATATATATGTATATATATATATATATATATATATATATAAATATATATATATATATATGTAAAACCACACGTAATCGCTGTAAAAAGTAGAACAAACCCACCTCGCCTGAAAGACAATGCATAGAATTTATCTCTCATCGCAAAAGAAAATTGTTTAACTTGCCTTAAAATTTAGAATGGTCGGGAAATGGTGGATTTTTTATGTTTAAATTATTTTCACAATTGCCCTCCCCCCTAATTAACATTCTAAAATAATTGTTGTTTTCTCTTTCCGCGAAAAATGAGTAATACATAAATTTGAAAAAAAATGTATTTTTCGTCTTACCACCTGGACTTAGGGTTAGTAGTAAAAAGGGTGCGTGTTTTTTTTTTACGATGATATCTTAAAGAGAATGCAGTATTTACAAAGTACCGGAAAAATGTTTAAAAATGAAATTTAAAAAATGTTGTCAAGAAAAAAAAATTAGACAAAAGGTTATTGATAATTATGAAAAAATTAAATAGAACTAGATTTTTTTAAAAATTTTTTTAAATTAATTTATTTTTACGTTGGTGTGCTTTTGTCCGTGTTTGAATTTTTTTGGTGTTTTTTTTTTGTCCGGTGGGCTTATGTCGGGTGGGCTTATGCCCGGTGGGCTTTTGTCTGCACACCAATCTTAGCAGGTCATGGTTGCCTTTAAACGTCTTACTTTAAACGTCTTACTTTCTACTTTTAGTGCTCTTCAATATCTATAACTTTTACTTAGTTCCACAATGGCAAGTGGTTTTTCTTTTTCCATATATATGGAGTCAGCCATACCCGATGTTTCTATATATTTTTTTATTCATTATTGACACATTTGAAAAAAAACTGAGGATACCATTCACCAGAATTCGTTCTAACGTGAATAATTTTTGTGACCCACGTTCAAGGGCGCGGGAAAAACTCAAGTTAAAAAAACTAAATCGACCCGAGTTTGTATATCAAGATAAATACATTAAATTAAATAAATAAATAATTAAGTCTAAAATAAGGTCAATTTTTTGTCACGGGACAATTAGTATCCTTTCGTTTTCTTTTTTGTTGTTATTGTTTTGTTTTTTTTGTTTTTTTTCTTTAACACTCTCTCTCCCTTTCTGAAGATATTAGACTGGCCCCAAATCGGAACGACACGTTCTCCCGAGGGAATTGATGAATAGACGCCAGCCAAAGTTCATTGTATCAGAAGACCCAGCAGACCCCAATTGATTCGTTCGTTTAACGCCCTGAAAACCAAAAAGAAAAGGTGCGCCTTGTGGTTGCAAAGGGAATGTCACCAGGTCAGAGTAAGACACAAGGGCGTTTTTTTATGTGAGAGACCTCTAGCTCCCTCAAAAGGTACACACCGAGGTGGATCAAAAATAAAACCTGCCTTAGTCTAGAAGTACTTCTGATTCTTTGACTGAGGACAGAAAAGATGAACTGTAGTATCAGAACAGATGCTACACTTTGCTCCGAGCTAAAAGTCCAAGAAAAGGAAGAGAGATAAAGATGTTGAACTAAAAAGTTCAACGAGAAAAAAGAACAGAAATCTACGAAGGTTCGAAACAGAGACAGCATTGGACCTTCCCAAACATGCAATTGAGACAGACTCTATATTTTGATAACATTTTAATGCGCACACCTTTACTTTCCATTACTTTATATTATTACTTAATTTTTTTTTTAATTTTGAATTTTGGCTATTTCCCTGCCAACTTATCCATCTATGTAATTCCTCTGATGATAAGATTTTAATCTTTGAAAAGCCTGGCTTAAGGAAAGAAAAATAAACATGTTTTTGTCGAGTACACCTTGCATTGAACAATCGAAGATGCAATAAATTTGTCATTCGCACATCTTTATCTCTCTTCCTTCACTTATCTTTACAATTGCTCTATCTCGTATATTGAGCTTAAGTCATTTCACTATACGTTTAATTCTCTAAAAGTATACTTTTAGTCTCATATTTTATTTTATATATATATATATATATATATATATATATATATATATATATATGTGTGTGTGTGTGTGTATGTATTAATTAATGAATTTTTACGAACATACAAGAAATCCATGGACACGTGTTTCTGGCTATGCGCTGTCATCAGCAGTATTCTGCCTATTCTTAACCGTTTAAGAAGCAGGAAAATACTTAAAAAACACATAATGTACTATCGCCAGTAATAAACAATAATATATATATATATATATATATATATATATATATATATATATATATATAGATATAATTATTTAAATTCCATGTGACCAAAATCCAGTTTTTAGTCATATCATTTACTTTTTGTGATGGCAGAATCGAGGATGGTTTTACAATTGTTTCGCAACGTGTAATATGCTTTCATTAAACGCAATTACACGCTGCTCTCCCAGAACCACAATATAAAAAAACATTTATAAAGATTGAATATCATACAGAAAGTTCATGATAAAAAACCCGAAAGCAGACATCACTCACGCGGATAACAGATTAAAAATACATCTCCTGTCTTTGTGATAATCATATTTCGTTTTTTTAGCTCCTTACATCAAGTGGCTTCATGCCTTGTCAGGGTCGATTTACACAAGAAATATATAAAGCCGTCATTAGGAAGCCAAAAACCTATATGATTTATGTATTCATCAACGTTTCGTCTTTATTGAAAGACTTCCTCGGGATAAAGAAAGCAATGTAGAAAATGCGCGAACAAGCAGAGAACGAAAACATGGTTTTGGTAGTAGTGTTACCAGCTGTGGTCAGTCTCCTTCAAAGGACGCGAGAAGAATGGGACTGGTGGCTTGGATATATATATATATATATATATATATATATATATATATATATATATATATATATATATATATAGATATAGATATAGATATAGATATATATATATAGATATGTGTGTGTGTAAGTATAATAGGTGGTTTGGGCGGGAATTATACATAATTCCCGCCCAAACCATCTATAATACTAATACATGGTCTGTACCCGAAGATGGACCCAGATGGTTCTGAAACAACTTGGGACACAAATCAAAACCATGGCAAATTCATCAGCCAATTCTCTTCCGAAACTAAAATCCTGATTCGGACTATTGAAAGAATCTACCAAAGGATATCTAGACATAAGTTGTCTCTTATATTCAACAATACTTGCCTGCAAGTGAAGATGCTGCCTATATATACATATACAAAATTAGGTGTGTGTATATGTTTATATATTTCTATGTACAGGATTCATCCCTAAACTAATTAACCGATCATTATGAATTTTGGTACACAGCTGCTAGGCCTAGGGTTGGCCAAGCGCGTATATATGTTTAGGTGCATACGCACTGTCGGTTACCTAGATAACTCTATATAGAAGAGCAATGCTTTACGCTAAATGGAAACCGTTTTTTTTTTTTGTCTTTCTAGAGAACTCAACCCATGAAAGTTATGTCTAGGTACGTTTGTAAGTTCACTCATAATAAGCTTTTAAGTATGTTGATATTTGAAATAACGTCATACCATACTTACTACGCATATATATATATATATATATATATATATATATATATATATATATATATATATATATATATATCTCAAGATGTGCGGGTTTTTTTGCTGTTATATTATTTACATGTGTGTTCATATTCAGAAAATAATTGAAATCGCCGACTGAACGTTTTCCGTTTACTTTTCTTTTCATTCTCGCCTCTAACGAAAACCGCGTGTGTGATTAATCAACATCCTTTTACACAAATCAACGTTCCTTCACTCGTGGACCCTTCAGACACAATGTCCCTCCGCCAAAAAAAGCTGAGCACCATACACGTTCTCCATCTTACCGACTCGCTGTCGATATTTATTCATCTCCCTCCAATCGCGACAAGGTGTGACACAAGGTTGGAAGGTGGGGGGATTGAAAATCCAGCGACTTAGAGGAAGAGCACTCTAGCTTTTTTAAAAAAACATAGTTCACCCCAAACAAGGCAGCCCGCCACTGTAGACGTAAAGGGGTTACTGAGAATTAGAGTGGAAGTTCTGGGTGAAATCCTAAGTCGAGAGCTGTGCAGCGAGATGTATGTTTACATTAGTTTTAAACTTCTGCATGTCAATACGGTCAGGGAAACAGGGAGCAGGAAGGGAGTTCCAGGGGTCGGCAGCACGAGGAAAGAAGCTATTGGAGTAGAAGGATCTCCGGATATCTGGGGAACTCTACAGTGAATAGATGGGATTTAGCTGATTGTCGGGTTAGTGTAGTGTATTTACGTCGAGCTTGCTAAAAATCGATCGGGTAGTCCCGTCGGTATTCCCAGCTAGAGGATGCCTGATCGCCGAGGACGTATCTATCATCTTACGGACTCGCTGTCAAAATGAAAGAAAAAAATCTTTATAGGATGCATCCATCCAATCTGTTATTTAAAACTTAAGTCTCTCCTTATCTCTATCTTGCTGAAGTTAGGAATGTTTATATGTTTATATATTTGTATGTAGAGGATTCATTCCTAAACTAATTAACCACTCATTATTAATTTAGAGCATAGCTGCTAGTCGTAATGGGTTCAAACGTGGGCTATATTTAGTTTAATTTCGATTATTCGGACAACTGTTCTCATATTGAGTGTTATCATCACAACGGTTCGGCCGCTGTAACCTCCGGCCTTCTTCAGGTAAATCTTTTCGAACTAGGGAATATTTCTGTCGAACTCGGAATCTGGACGGAATTTTGAACGGAACCCTTTAGTTATACGTGGCGTAGTGGATATAGTACTAAGTAATAATCATCTGAAGGTTGAAGGTTCAATCCTCGGTGCTGGCGATACGAAGCATTGCGTATTACTGAAGACTTCTCCCAGTCATGGCTG
>OY744518.1:190586142-190598642 GCA_963556195.1 Sepiola atlantica | reverse complement strand
TTTTATTTTTGTCCTAATCCAGCCTGCTCCTTTTTGTGCAGCTGGATGTTCTCTACCTTAAAAAAATTGATCTTGTGTCTACCTCTGCCCTCGTAGGGAGGCAAGTAAATAGAGACACACATTTCACTCCTGTTTAGTCTTGAAAATAGCCAAAGCGTGCCAAATCTTTAATTCCACATCCACGATTTCATTGGCTTTTCAAACGTAATTTTTCTATTCACTTTTTTAAACTCGAAAGAAACCATTAAAGTTTTCTTTCATTTCCCTGTTCGTCAATACGGCTCGACAAGCAAGTCCCTATTTTCTTGTGTTACCTAAAGGACAAACTTTGACAAAGGATCGATATATAATCAAAGGAATATCCCGCTCCCAATAAAGAGCACTTTTGATGAGACAAAAATACAATTTACCCCAGAAATATTTCTCATCCCTTGACTGAAGACAGAACAGATACTACTGTTTGATTGCACCCCGATGGCCGGAAAATACAGGCAAGGCTGCTCAAAAAGTTTAAACATTTTTCATCTCTCAATTCAGTTTTATTGTCATTGGCTTTGAGAGATTCATTTTTTAAATCAAGTTAAAACGGAAGGGACCACTTGAAGGTTGCCAACGTGGAAGTTGTGTAATAGATTAGGGTAAGGGTTAAGATTAGGGGTCTTAAAGAACTGGAACATGGCGCGCCGAATTGTGAGTCGATAACAATACCTCACCATTGTAACCAACATTTTCACCACTAAACATGACTTTAAACTAAGCTTAGGGAGTAAGAGTCGGAGTTCGTCGGATATTTAGGAAGGAGTCGGAGTCAGTCTCATAACCATGCTTGAAGTAAAAAATGTAAATCTCTGAAAGATCCACAGACAATCTGAAAATTAAAAGACTTTAAAATAATAGGTTGGAGTCAGAATCGTGTCGAATATTTTAGAATTTTAGGAGTTGGAGTTGGAATTTGTTAATCTTCGGAGTCTGACCTTTATATTTCCCACTCTACAACACTGCTTTCAATACCCCTTAGATATGATTTGGGATCGCCCTAACCCTAAGTGACCAATTCGATTGAGTAGCCATAGGAGCTCAATAAGTTGTATGAACTTCATGCTCATTAAAAATGTTCTTAGGATTAGTCATTGTAGAGAAAAGACCGTTGTCGCTCCCAGAGGAATTGTACCGATTTTCCATGTCATAAGGAGTGGACCTCCTACTTTAGGCTGCTCCACTTTTGAGGTCATCAGTAACGATGTCCTGAACTCGTCGGTCAAACTCGGCTGAACCTGACAACGCCCGACCGTTGATGTCGGCTCCCTTCGCGTAGGTATGCCGTCCCCAGCGAGCAAGCGAGAGAGTGAAAGAAAGAGAGCGAGAGAGAGAGAGAGAGATCTCCCAACCCATGACCTAGAAAAGAAATGGCATCTGTTCACGTTTATATATCGGACAGTACATAACTTGCACAGTAGCTGGTGGCTTTGAGACACGAGCAGTTCGAAGTTTGCCTTGCCTGCTTACCACGTTCAGTTTCTTCGTTTTTCAATTTTGTCGATTGGAATTGTCTTTTATAAGTCACTTGAGCGAAATATAAAGCTAATAGTATTCGTGACGAAATCATAGCAACTCGTTCTAAGAGACCCGATTCATAACAATCTCTCTCTTTCTCTCTTTCTCTCTCCTTCTCTCTCTCTCTCTCTCTCTCTCTCTCTCTCTATATATATATATATATATATATATATATATATATATATATATATATATTGTTGAATATAAAAAACATATACATAGGTTTGACTACCACGACTTTGTCGAGAATATTGACAATGCATTTGTCTGATACTAGCGCAATAGCCCAACACTTAACTAACAACCACTCCTGTCCCCGATCGAAATTCAGAAAACTCTTAGTAGAAAATACCAAAATCTCAGAATTTAGTACTAACAAACAAAAACTCCATATAGTAGAAGCCCTATATATAAACACCAAAACAACCCTAATTAATAGAATTAACTTTAATATCAGTAATAATATTCTAAAATATTTATAGCTCCAATATAGTTTCGTACTTAGTACATAATTCCCGCCAAAAACCTTCTATAAATACTAACACATGGTCTAGACCTGATTAACCTCATTCCTCCGAAGATGGACCCAGATGGGTCCGAAAGTACTTGGGAGACAAATGCAAATTATGGCAAATTCATCAGCCAATTCCCCTCCGAAACTAAGATCCTAATTAGGACTATTAAAAGGACCTACCAAAGGGTATCTAGACATGAGTCGTCTCTTATCTTCAACAATACTTGCCTGCAAGAGAAGATGCTGCTTATATATATATATATATATATATATATATATATATATATATATATTTGTGTTATATTGAAATAATTCCAGGAGTAAATCCGTGTATGAGAGCTCAATGTAATAAACAGAGCAAGAATAAAATAAAATGTAGTGACACGAAATTACATAATCATCGATGCAATAATTTATTTCAACCATGTGGTATTTTCAAGCATCCAATTTAGACGATTATATTTTTGAGTTTCAAAAATGTAATCGTCTAAATTGGATGCTTGAAAAAACCACAAGGTTGAAATAAATTATTGCATCGATAGTTATGTAATTTCGTGTTACTACCTTTTATTTTATATATATATATATATATATATATATATATATATATATATATATATATATATATATACAAGGAAAAATAATACCCGTCATCTAGCAGCTATTATTCTAGCTCTAACTCTTCTTTTGAAATGTATAACTTACCTTATTTATCGTAAATATAAATGTATTCTAATTTAACTTTAAAAAAATAATAGTTTAAATTAAAATTTACCCCCCACCCTTGAAAATTAATGAACATTATATTTTAAGAAACGTTCTTAGTATTTACCTTACATTTTCATTATATCAATTTAATTAATTATTCTTAATATCGACAAAAATTTACATATATATAGGTAAATAAGACAATAAAATTACAAATGAATAACACCAAATATCAATTTGTTATAAACTGTTTTAAAAATAGTAATACAAATTAGGTATTCAAAGAGCTGATTTTGGGTCTTTGTACTCTGTTATATATACAGTATAATTGAAAATTTAAAAAAACGTTTTGTAAATACTTTGATTAAAAAAAAACTGACTGCTGTTTCGTCTCTGTAAGGAAAAGAAACAGGTTAATTTGTAATCCTGCAATTTCCTTTTCAGATGTTGGGGGGATCGAGTTGTTTGTCCGTGCTAAATTTAAAATACATTATATTGTGTTGTTTTCGACACATGCATGTCTTATAGGAGAGTATTGGCTGTGGACATATGCTAGATGCAAATATTAGTTTCGATAAAAAATAACAATTGTCTCTCTAAAGAAGGATTTCTCCTTCATTGACCGCGGATAGAAAATATAAAATGTAATATCAGAACAGATACTACAGGTTGGTCCAAGCAAAAAGGTTAAAAGAAAATGTATATTCCTAGAGCAACATATTTCTGTATAAGTCCGACGGCCTTTACATGGTCAAATCCAATTCTTTATCCAACATAATTAACTCGATAATGCTTTTGTAATTATGGAAAAGACAACTGTTATTGAATTGAGTACCGGAAATGATCTAGCATAGTCGTTAATGTTAAAACAGTAATGGACGTCGTCATCGTTGCATGTAGGAACTTTCATTTGAACTAATGATTTTGAAATATGTTCTTCTTGAGTTTTTTTCTGACGCATCTTACATAAGACAAGTGTAAAATGCAATGTGCTTTGTTTGTACATTGTATTTGAGGGGAAAGGTTCGTAAAAAATAAAAACTGCTATAACAGATAAAGGTCGTAGGACGAATATATATATATATATATATATATATATATATATATATATATATATATATATATATATATATATTGCATTGAATAAAATGTGCAACCTACACCCTCATTAGACAATTTTAACGCACCCGGATACTTTGCATACGCGGCGATTTCCTTGAATGATTATACCGTGAAGGAGATTCTTTGGGCTCCTCCTGTCAGACATTCACATTCTCATATATATATATATATATATATATATATATATATATATATATATATATATATATATATATATATATATATATATATAAGAACAAAATGATGAACAAAAATCTAAGGATTTTGGAACAAGGATCTAAGATAAACATAGAATGTTTATCTTTATTGTTTCATTTTATTTATGTTATATATATATATATATATATATATATATATATATATATATATATATGTGTGTGTGGGGGGGGTGTATAAATACATATATATACGGTTATATACATATATATAGATACATATGAACATCGACATATATATGTGTGTATATATGTGTGTGTATTATATATATATATATATATATATATATATATATATATATATATATATATATATATATATATATATATATATTGTTGCGAGTAGACATCATAAACATTGTTTTACGATAGGAAGTTACATGTACAAAAAATTCGTGACCTTTTAAATAAAAAACGACTAGGTTGAAACTGCAAGTACCCGTTTTACGTACATGTGGATGTGGCCATTTTGTAATACGGGTGCATGTGCTTGTTATCTTAAAGTTCTCGTGTTGTCTTTCTGTTTATCTTGGTTTTACATACGTCTTTGTATCGCTATTAGAGGTACTGGCCGTCGGTCGCGATCGCTTGAACTTAAAAACGCATTTTCATCGCTAAAAACTTGGATTGAATAGCCGCATGTTTCGAAAATCGGAATTGGTAATAACTAAATAACAAACAACACAGAAGAAGAATAAACTCAGCATAGAATTATGATGTTTTAGATTCGATATTTCGCTCCCGTTTTGAACACATAAAGCCCTAACACATTCCTTAACTTTATCCACTCAACTTTTGTATCTTGCCTTTCATAACAACCTCAAACTTTTTTTAATAGTTGATCTGGGTCTGTTTAATAAATTGATTTATTGAAAAAGTTTCCTAACTGATCCGAAATATTGAATCTAACTAAGCATGATTCTGTGTTTAGTTATTTCCGGTTCTGTTTAGTTTGCTTATTTGCTCATTGCATTTTTTCCTGGCTATACCTACACATTCTGTTGGATATGTTTTTTTAACAGACATTTACCAACAATCACACACACACACACACACACACACACACACACACACACACACACACATATATATATATATATATATATATATATATATATATATATATATATATATATATATATATATTTATATATGGGGTAAAGTACACAAGAAGTCATGAAAAGGAAATGCCGTGGCAGACAAATTGTGTGAAAAAAAAGACAAACGGAAAATAGATTAAAATGCAGCAGAAAAACAAAAACAAGAGATTTGACCGGTTTCGTTCGTATAAACGTATTAATACGAACGAAACCGGTCAAATCTCTTGTTTTTGTTTTTCTCTTGCATTTAACCTGTTTTCCGTTTGTCTTCTTTTCACACACACACACACACACACATATATATATATATATATATATATATATATATATATATATATATATATATATATAGTGAAATATATATATATATAGCGAAGTGAACATTTCCGTACCATCAAAGCACTTCGCAATAATAATTCTTGGGTCATCACAAAACCTGATAAAGGTTCAGGTGTCGTTATACTTGATCATTCTGATTATGTCAATAAAATGACGACTATTCTTGAGGACACCTCTAAATTTATTCAGTTAGGTCCGGTAGATACACATGACTTCACTGTATCTATCGAGACTAAATTCCAAAAACGTTTAGTTAAGTGGGTAAAGAGTGGAGCTCTTCCCACTAATATTTCTAAAATAATTAGACCCACGGGTTCTATTCGACCCCGGTTGTATGGTTTACCAAAAACCCACAAAACTGGGGTACCATTAAGACCAATATTATCGATGATAGGGTCTTCCCAACACAAGGTAGCCAAATGGCTTGCCACTATTTTGGAACCAGTGTTGAAACACTATAGTTCATTTTGCATTAAAGATTCTTTTTCATTTTCCAACTTTATGCAAAATTATTCAGATACTGATAAATGTATGTGTTCTTTTGACATATCTAGCCTGTTTACCTGTGTTCCCCTTCTTGAAACGATTAATATATGTGCTGATGCCTTATATCGTGGTCAACTGCCCATTCCTCCTATTCCTGAAAATGTTTTCGTGGAGTTGATGAAATTTGCTACGATGTCTGTTGAATTCAGTTTTGACGACATTATGTACAGACAAATTGATGGTGTATCTATGGGCTCTCCCTTAGGACCAGCATTGGCCAATATTTTTGTTGGTTTCCATGAAGAAGGTCTCCTATCTGGTCCAAATAGACCAGATATCTACTTTCGTTATGTTGACGACACCTTTTGTCTGTTCAACAATGAAACGGAAGCGGACGTTTTTTTTACGTCCCTTAACAATATTCATCCAGCTCTTAAATTCACTATTGATAAGGAAACTAATTCTTCACTGCCATTCCTTGATGTATTAGTTAATAAAGCTTCATGTGGTTTCTTAACATCAGTATATCGGAAACCTACCTTCACTGGTCTTTATACTCGTTGGGACTCATTTTGTCCCACAAAACAAAAATGTAATCTTATTAAGACCCTTACCCATAGGGCCTTAAAGATTTGTTCGAAGACCGAGCTGGATGAAGAAATTAAATTTATTACTAAAACCCTCTGTAACAATGGCTATCCTTTAGACATTGTACAATCTACGATTAAAACAAAAATATTACATTTTTACAAAAGCAAACCAGCTTCTGTAGACAGATGCCCTATTTACCTTCGCCTACCTTGGCTTGGTAATATTAGTGATAGATTCGCCAAACAAATCTCTTTGTCTGTACAACAATGTTATTTTTCTGCGAATACGCGTGTTGTTTTTTCCTCTCGTCCAATCTTAACTTCTATTCGAAAAGATGTCCTTCCACCACATCATAATAATTCCATTATTTATTTATTTAAATGTAGTTGCAGTATGCACTACGTCGGGATGACGTCACAGATATTGGACATCCGGGTCAAACAACACGTGCCCACAAAAATTCGCAATGGAAATTATTTACCAACTGACGATTTGAATAATACTTATGGCTCGTCGATAGGTCAACATCTCATAAATAATCGCACCTGTGCCTCTAAATTCAGTGTCGACTTATTCTCCACTCTTAATAAGTCGCACTCCCCTTATCATCTCAAGATTTTAGAAACAATTTATATTAAGTCCTTGAGACCTTCTCTTTGCAAACAAAGAGAAAATCTCCTCGGGCTTAATGTTGTTTCTATTTGACTGAACTTTTTTTCTTTTTTTTTTTTTTTTTTTAAATATATATTTTTTTTTTACCCCTTTCCCTCGCTATAATTCTCATAGCATCTTTTTATTTTTTTATACATTACCTCGATATTTGGCTCTGTTGAGCGAGGTACGAAACCGGTCAGCTGCCCTTTAATCTTTTTAATTTCTTAAATTCATTATGAATAATAAATATTGTCTCTTCAATGCTATTTTAAAGTTTTGTACGACAAAGAAAATATTTAAATATATATATATATATATATATATATGTATTATGTGTGTGTATGTGTGTGGGTGTGTATGGGTAATGACCAGACTTACATGCACACACACACACACACACATATATATATATATATATATATATATATATATATATATATATGTGTGTGGGTGTGTGTGCGTGTGTATGTGTGTGTGTGTGTATAGATGTATGTGTGTGTGTAATGATAGACCAGACTTACATCATATGGTGGTTTAATGTAAATTTCGGAACAAAAGAGATCTCAACCATGTTTCTGGAAACATGATCATCTCGTATTCAGAGTCAGTTTTCTGATGGAAACCATGCATATCAAAGCAAAATTGTGATTTTTTCAAACAATAACTATTTTAATATTGAATATTGAGTTTCATTCTATATCGAAATTGATTTTTATAACAATCGATCTGAACTATATAAAATAATTATTTTTATATTATAACACATGTCTCTCTCATATATATATATATATATATATATATATATATATATATATATATATATACATAAATAATATTTATAAATAAATATTAAATTATAAATACCTACGGACGCTAGCGTTTCAAGCTTATTGCTCTCATCAGTGCAGGAAAGTAACAATTTCAGATGGTCGGGAGGCGCGAACCTGGTTCACAGAGTCAGCCTAGAATATGCAAGCAGTCGCCATATCCACTCGGCCAACAGAAACTGTCACGTAATTAAGGGAAATTAAGATCTATATGTACCTAGAAGCGGGCACAGACAGAAGACTAGTCGAGAGTCTTCTACGAACTTATTCGGAACTTTGCATTAGAGCTTTTTGACAGTCTATTTTTACCATCCCCGAGAGTGCTCAACTTTAATTTCTTAAAGGGGCTTAGTATAATATTTATAAATAAATATTAAATTATTAATACCTACACACGCTAGCGTTGCAAGCTTATTGCTCTCATCAGTGCAGGAAAGTAACAATTTCAGATGGTCGGGAGGCGCGAACCTGGTTCACAGATTCAGCCTAGAATCTGCAAACAGTCGCCATATCCACTCGGATATATATATATATATATATATATATATATATATATATATATATATATATATATATATATAAAATGTCATTCACAGGCAGATTGTTACACTGTATCACACCTTATCAGTATGGCTAGAGAGGCAACTGCTACAGGCCTAGATTGAAACGACCTATTTGTTGTCAGTCGACAGTTCCAACCATTTAGCCCCAGGCACAAGCAACGTGTAATGGAAATCCCAATGTTTATATAACATATTCAATCATTAAAGAGTGATCCATTTGTTTCACGAAGAAGTTTGCATTATCGCTAATGACAGTCAGTCCAATACCGTGCACGTATGCTCTAACACCGTAAGAAATTGTATGAACGCCCGAATACCTTCTAACTCGGGTAAATAGCTAATTCTATTCAATAAATTTTAAAATCATATTTAAATATCGTCTTTCTTTTTTTTTTATCCTATTTTACTTGATCTTCTTCTCTTTCTTCATCTCATTCTCATTCTTCTTCTTTGTCTTGTTCTATTTAACCTTCCCCCTTCTTCCTTTTCTTCTCATTCTTCTTCTTTTTCTTGTTCTATTTAACCTTCCCCCTTCTTCCTTTTCTTCTCATTCTTCTTCTTTGTCTTGTTCTATTTAACCTTCCCCCTTCTTCCTTTTCTTCTCATTCTTCTTCTTTGTCTTGTTCTATTTAACCTTCCCCCTTCTTCCTTTTCTTCTCATTCTTCTTCTTTTTCTTGTTCTATTTAACCTTCCTCCTTTTTCCTTTTCTTCTCATTCTTCTTCTTTGTCTTGTTCTATTTAACCTTCTCCCTTCTTCCTTTTCTTCTCATTCTTCTTCTTTTTCTTGTTCTATTTAACCTTCCTCCTTTTTCCTTTTCTTCTCATTCTTCTTTTTCTTGTTCTATTTAACCTTCCTCCTTCTTCTATTTCTTCTCATTCTTCTTCTTTTTCTTGTTCTATTTAACCTTCCTCCTTCTTCTATTTCTTCTCATTCTTCTTCTTTTTCTTGTTCTATTTAACCTTCCCCCTTTTTCCTTTTCTTCTCATTCTTCTTTTTCTTGTTCTATTTAACCTTACTCCTTCTTCTATTTATTCTCATTCTTCTTTTTCTTGTTCTATTTAACCTTCCTCCTTCTTCTATTTCTTCTCATTCTTCTTCTTTTTCTTGTTCTATTTAACCTTCCTCCTTCTTCTATTTCTTCTCATTCTTCTTCTTTTTCTTGTTCTATTTAACCTTCCTCCTTCTTCTATTTCTTCTCATTCTTCTTCTTTTTCTTGTTCTATTTAACCTTCCTCCTTCTTCTATTTCTTCTCATTCTTCTTCTTTTTCTTGTTCTATTTAACCTTCCTCCTTCTTCTATTTCTTCTCATTCTTCTTCTTTTTCTTGTTCTATTTAACCTTCCTCCTTCTTCTATTTCTTCTCATTCTTCTTCTTTTTCTTGTTCTATTTAACCTTCCCCCTTTTTCCTTTTCTTCTCATTCTTCTTTTTCTTGTTCTATTTAACCTTCCTCCTTCTACTTTTTCTTTTCATTCTTCTTCTTTTTCTTGTTCTATTTAACCTTCCTCCTTCTTCTATTTCTTCTCATTCTTTTTCTTTTTCTTGTTCTATAGAACCTTCCTCCTTCTTCTATTTCTTCTAATTCTACTTTTTCTTGTTCTATTTAACCTTCCTCCTTCTTCTTTTTCTTCTCATTTATCTTCGTTTTCGTTTCTTTCCTCTTCATTTTTTCTTCTTCTATCTTTACCCTTGTTCTTTTTGCTCATTTTTCTCCTCTTCTTTTTATCCTTTCTCGTTTTTCTTGTCCTTTATCTTGTTGTTGTTTATCTTTTTCTTCTCATTCTTCTTCTTCTTCTTCTTCTTCTTCTTCTTTTTTTTTCTCTTCATTCCTTCTTCTCTGTTTGTTCTATTCGTTATTCTTTTTTCAATTCTTTTTCATTAGATTTCCCCCTCCTCCCCCTCCTTCTCCTCCTAATTCTCTTCCTCCAATTACTACAACTTCTTCTTCTTCTTCTTCTTCTTTTTCTTTACCCTACTTCCCACCCTTTCTCACCCCTCCTGTCTTGCCGGCATCAACTTAACCCCCTTTTTGTTGTGACATCTATTAACGCATACTTTGTGTACCCTTACTTTCCAAACCAAAGTGGCTACAGAAAATCCACAGTAAAAATTCTTCAAGTCGAAATTCCTTCCATAAAATTTCTGCTATTTCAGCAGAATTTTGTTTCTTTCTTGTAACCAGGGTGTGGGGTGAGCCGCGCACCCGACACCTAAACACCAAAATCGTACAGCGTTTTTTACTTTATGCTTACTTACTTTAAACAAAAACTTTTCTACATACAATCTCGTACAGATAAGGTCGTTCCCCCTCCTTTTTTCTCCCTATCTTTCTTTCTTTCTCTCTTTCATCCTTTCTGTCCCCATCTCATTCTTTCTTTTTTTCTTTCTCCTCTCTCTAACCTCTTCTTACTTTCTTCCATCCTTCTTTATAATTTTTCTTTCTACTTTCGTTTCTTTCTTTGATTTTTCGTCCTGTTTTTCATTCTTTCTTTCTTTTTATTCTTTCTTTCTTTTTTTCATTCTTTCTCTCTTTTTCTCCCTTATTTTCATTCGCTTTCTTCTTTCTTCTACCCTTTCATTCTTTCTCTCTATCGACATTCTTTTAATTCTTTCTACCTTTTCCCATCTTCCCTTTCATTATTTCTCTCTTTGTCTTCATTCTTTCTTTCCTCTTTCCTTTCATTCTCTTTCCCCTTCTTCCTGGTTTCATTCTTTATTTCTTCTTCTTCAATATTCTCTCTCTTTCTTTTTTTTCATTCTTTCTCTTTGTCTCCCTTCCCTTCTTTCTATCTTTCTTTTCTTTTTCCTTCTTCCCTTTCACTTTTTATTTCTTCCTTCCTTCCTTTCTACCTTTAATTCTTTCTTCCCTTCTTTTTCCCTTTCAGTCTTTTTTCGTCACTTCCTTCTTTTCGACCTTTCATTCTCCCCTTTTATTATTTTTCATTTTTCCATCACTCAATTTTCTCCTTTCTTTCTCCTTCTCTCCTGACATTCTTTCTTTTTTCCTTTTATTTCTCCCTTTTATTATTTCTCTCTTTCTTTCCTCAATCCCCTTCCTTCTTTTCTTTCTTTTTTTTTCCATTGTCTCTTTCTTTATTTATTCATTTTTTACTTTATTCCTTTATTTATTCCTTCCTTCCTCTCACCGTTTCTTCTTTGCTCTTTATATTCTTTCTATCTTTCTTAATTCCTTTATCTATTACATTCATTCTTTCTTTCATTCAAAAGGTTATTTCTACTCTTCGTAAATAAAACGTCTTTCTGTTTCTCTTTCTTCCCGCCTTTTCTGCATTTCATTCTTTATTTCTTAATCTACATCCAACGTCGTATGTATATATATATATATATATATATATATATATATATATATATATATATATATATATATATATATATATATATATATATATATATATATATATATATATATCTAGGCAGCATCTTCTCATGCAGGCAAGTATTGTTGAATATAAGCGACAACTCATGTCTAGATATCCTTTGGTAGATCCTTTCAAGAGTCCGAATTAGGATCTTAGTTTCGGAGGGGAATTGGCTGATGAATTTGCCATTGTTTTGATTTGTCTCCCAAGTACTTTCGGACCAATCTATATATATATATATGATTATTTTTATTTACACATACTTGTACAACATCTGCGACACTGACATGTCGATGTTATCGATCAACAGGTATTATTCACTGAGATCTCATCAGGCAGAGTTTAAATCCGATCTTAACTTTAGATCATATTTGGAAAGAATAGAATTGAGAAAAAAGAAAAGAAATAAAAAATTTAAATTTGGAAAGTCACGTGGGTGGGACCGT
>OY744518.1:190573642-190583642 GCA_963556195.1 Sepiola atlantica | reverse complement strand
TAACTAATTCTCTCTTTCTCTCTCTCTCTCTCTCTGTCTCTCTCTTTCCTTCTCTCTCTCTCTCTCTCTCTCTCTCTCTCTCTCTCCTTTTAATTCCTCTCACCGCTATATTGAATTTTTACTCTTCTCAGGCTCCAGGCTCTCTTGCTCGTACCTTTACCGACCCGCAGTCACTTCGCACCCTCGCCCCATCTAGCGCCGCGTTACCCCCAGCACCAGTTCGCCATTCCCCACTCTCCAACGTAAACCTCAACTAGTTTACCAATCTCACAAGACACGAAAGCAATAGGAACCAAGTTGACTGCGTTGTTTTAATTTTATTTTCAAAAGCAAGACTTTACTATGATTCTTGTGTAGCTTCCAGAACTATAGCAACACCCAGACGTAGGATTACATCTTACTATAATGGTGCTTTGGTGACTGTCTGTCAGTAACCGAAAATACGTCACGATTTTTTCATCCGTTTTACAAATGTGATGCCTCTATTTGCTTGCCTCCCCGCAAGAGAAAAGTTAAACAGTTTTTTTGTACGAATTGGTAACCACTTATCAAGGCCGAAAGCCAATCGAGTATAAGGGTTAATGAGAATAAATGGTTACTAGTTCAAAGATGAAGAACCTTATGAGAGGATTGAGGATGGCTAATGGGAATGGAGTAAGTGACGTACGAATGGGGACGGGTTATGTCAGGAATTTCGTCTGACAATACACATGCAGACGGAAGAAAGGAAAGTTTTTTTCGTTGTGGTTGAACACCGAGTTCTTGCTGTGAATGTTTTACGGGGGGGGGCGACCAGAGAGATTGGAGACGATGCCGGTTATGAACTTGGGAAATATACATCTCCCCAAAAGTTCATTGTAAATTAGATAAAGAGTATACACTGAGTACAAACGTGCTCAATGCCATGAGTAAAGCAGATATAATAGACTGGGGCAAACATAAAACAAAGTCTAAAATGAAAATGACTCTTCCTTTTGTGATCGAAGAGAGAACAAATACTACGCTTTTATCTCATCCTTTAAGGACGAATATTGTGTGTCTTTCTGTGTGCGAGGACCCAATCGAATACAAAAATCAACTTTTCTTGAGAAAAAGTTTACAAAAATGTTTTTACTTAGACTCACCACTTATTAAGGGAAATAATAACTCGAGCATAGGTGTTGATGAGATGTATCGATTGTCGATTTAATGATGAAGAATATAATGAGAGGATTGTAAACAATTAATCGAATCCGATTGTGATATAAACTTTGGATTACGGTTTTTTTTTAATATCGTGGGGTCTGCGTTCGCGCCGAACATTCATAAACGGAATAGATGACGTAGTTTATATATAACTAGCAATACCTATATAGCGTTGTCTAGGATGCAGTAATATCATTTTATGTTTTGAATTTGTTTCGTTTGCGCATTTTAAACGTTATACACACAAAAACATAGTTTGTATAGTTTTCTTATTTTAGTGAATATTAGATTCATATTAAATCTAAAATAAATAAAATACTTACGTAAGTTAGGTTACACCTTCCAAGTTAAAATATGTGTTATCTTATATATATATATATATATATATATATATATATATATATATATATATATATATATATATATATATATTAGTATATGTGTGACTGTGTTTTGACCTTTGCGTGTCATTGTATATTTAAGTCATAAGTTGCCAATTCTGTATTTGTCTTTTCAGGGAAAATAGTTCTAACTTGCTACATTTGAACATCTCGATAAATCTTTCCTTGAACACATGTGCACAATTAAATAAACATGCGCACATATTTGAGATTTCAGGCTTACATCAAGCGAAACATTAGTCTTATGAATAAAATGTGTCCGCTTAATCCCTTGTTATAGTATGGCTGCCAACTCGCGTTTCGACCATGTCCTAGGTCGTGGCTAGTGTACGCAATTTCTCCTCTCCAGCCACATCGCCTGTGGCACTGAACGCGTACCACGTCTCGCGTGGCGTGAACAATGCATTCGGATTGAACACCGAAAATGGTATTTCAAATTGAACACTGATAGACCAATGAAAATGTCTCTTTCAAATGTAAGCGTTACGACCGACGAAGAAAGGTTTCTTTCTTGTAAAAGTCATTTGCTGGCAATCTGCCACAGTTAGGTTTGGCATAGAATTTACGTCTGTTAGTCAAGCCTACATTTTTAAGTAGCATTTTCGTTGATCTCGAAGTCTTACGTTTGAAATAGCATTTTCGTCGGTCTCACAGACTTCTGTTTGAAATAGCATTTTCGTTGATCTCGAAGTCTTACGTTTGAAATAGCATTTTCGTCGGTTTCACAAACTTCAGTTTGAAATAGCATTTTCGTCGGTCTCAGACTTCAGTTTAAAATAGCATTTTCGTCGGTCTCTCAGACTTCAGTTTAATATAGCATTTTCGTCAATCTCCCAGTCTTCAGTTTGAAATAGAATTTTCGTCAGTTTAACAAACTTAAGTTTGAAATACACATTTCGTCAGTTTCAGACTTAAGTTTTAAATAGCATTTTCGTCTGTCTCTCAAACTTAAGTTTGAAATAAAAATTTCGTCAGTTTAACAAACTTAAGTTTTAAATAGCATTTTAGTCTGTCTCTCAAACTTAAGTTTGAAATAAAAATTTCGTCGGTCTCAGACTTCAGTTTGAAATAGCATTTTCGTCGGTCTCAGACTTAAGTTTGAAATAAAAATTTCGTCGGTCTCGGACTTCAGTTTGAAATAGCATTTTCGTCGGTGTCAGACTTCAGTTTAAAATAGCATTTTCGTCTGTCTCTAAGATTTCAGTTTCAAATAGCATTTTCATCGGTCTCTCAGACTTAAGTTTAAAATAGCATTTTCGTCGGTCTCTCAGACTTAAGTTTGAAATAGCATTTTCATCGGTCTCTCAGACTTCAGTTTAAAATAGCATTTTCGTCTGTTTAACAAACTTAAGTTTTAAATAGCATTTTCGTTGTTAAGCGCGCACATTGAATTAAGGCTTCTACCGTCTGCGTTAATATATATAAAGATCCAATTAAAATATCTATTAATTTCGGGACAGTGTTTAAACACTTATTGTCCCCAAAAGTACATCAACTCTAAACTGAATTCATCTCTACGACGCCATTTGCTCTGTGGCATCTAATTATAGCCATGGCAGTCGCCGTGATAGCGAATGATCGTCAGCAAGGTGTTGGTGAGGCTGGGGGTTGACGAGCGGCGGTTTCCTTGGTAACGACTGTTGTTCTCTCTGCAGGGCTATCCCGAGTTTTACGAGGACGCGACGAGCAAGACGCGCGATTTGCATTGTCTGTTATTCGTAAGGTTTCGAAATAGGTGTTACGCTTTATCATTGAGTACGTGGCCCGCAGGACTTTTTCTCAAATTAAAACCTCAATTGCAACGTTTTTTTCATACCCATCGTTTTCGTATGTAATAAGTATACTGTATTATTCGCAAGCCACTAGGAAGGACCATCTTAACGTTTGTGTAAATATATATGTTGCCATTAATTATTTTTATGTTATATTTTTAAAAACATAATCCATCCCAAACAAGGCAGACCGCCACTGTAGACGTAAGTTGCTACTGAGAAAAAGGGTGAGGGTTTTTTTAGGGGGGGATGGTCAACCTAAATTGGGAGCTGTGCAGCGAGATCTCTGTTTACATTAGTTTTAAATTTCTGCATGTCAGTACCGTCAGGAAAACAGGGAGCAGGAAGGGAGTTTCAGAGTTCAGCAGCACGAGGAAAGAAGCTTTTGGCGTAGAAAGCTCTTCGGCATCTGTGGACCTCCACAGAGAATGGATGGGATTTTGGCAGATTGTCGGGTTGGTGTAGTGAATTTGCGTCGTGGGGGCACCAGAGCAGCAAGTTCATTTACGAAGAACTTCGCATTATCGTTAATGGAAGCTGGTGTTTTCACTTACACGAGTGCTACACCCATGAAGGTGTGTGTGTGGGGAGAGAGGCATATCGTCATTACCAGACACAGTTTCGCTATATCATAGTTCTTCAAGTGTTCAAGATTATACGCAGACACGAATATATGAATAGTCTTTGAAACAATCGTACGCAATACCATTGTTGGTTTTGAATTCTAAGGCCTGTAATTATAAATAATGTTGTAAAACTATTTATTTATCTAGCACTAGTCATTCTCTCTATATATTCTTTTAGTATCATATATATATATATATATATATATATATATATATATATATATATATGATTATTTTTATTTACACAGACATGTCCAAAATCTGCGACACTGGCATGTCGATGTTATCGATCAACAGCTATTATGAACTGATCAGGCAGAGTTAGAACCCGATCTTAACCATAGATCATATTTGGAAATGGAGAAAATATGATCTAAGGTTAAGATCGGATTCTAACCCTGCTGATGAGATCTCAGTTTATAATAGCTGTTGATCGATAATATCGACATGCCAGTGTCGCAGATTTTGTACATGTCTGTGTAAATAAAAATAATCATATGTAAAAGCTCTATTTGATATTGATCACTTTTTATGAACCTGGTTAAAATTCTTTGGATTACTACCCTGTGGATGTTTTACCTGGATTATATATATATATATATATATATATATATTTATATATATATATATATATATATATATATATATATATATATACAACACATGATTGAAAAATCGATATCTGTAAGTAAATACAATCGAAAAAACAGTGTGCATACATACACACATGCCTACACATTCTTATGAATAGATAAATATTAAACTGTAGCATATTAAAAAAATAAGATAATAGATAATTCGTGAGATAGATAATAAAATACTCTATCGAGTACGAGGTTGATACATACATACACGATACAAAATGTAAATAGATGCCTAATGACATATTGAGATGAATAGATAACTACAGAAATATTTAGATAGATAAATGCATATATACATAATGAACTATTTAGATAGACAGATCCATACAAAATAAAATATTTAGACATACACATAATGAACTATTTCGATAGATAGATAGATACATGATGACATATTTAGATGGATAGATACAAAATGACAGATTTAGATAGGTAGATCCATACAAAATAAAATATTTAGATAGACACAATGGACTATTTCGATAGATAGATACATGATGCTATATTTAGATAGATAGATACATAATAGCAGATTTAGATAGACAGATCCATACAAAATAAAATATTTAGACAGACCCATAAGGAACTATTTCGATAGATAGATAGATACATGATGACATATTTAGATGGATAGATACAAAATGACAGATTTAGATAGGTAGATCCATACAAAATAAAATATTTAGACAGACACATAATGAACTATTTCGATAGATAGATAGATACATGATGCCATATTTAGATAGATAGATACAAAATGACAGATTTAGATAGGTAGATACATGATGACATATTTAGATAGGTAGATACATTATGACATAATTAGATAGATTGATGCATAATGACATATGTAGATTGATTGATACATAATGATGTATGTATCTATGTACATATATAATGACATATTTAGATAGATGCATAATGACATATTTAGATTGATAGATGCATAATGACATATTTAGATAGATATATATATATATATATAATTAAATATTAAGATAGATAGATAGAAAATGACATATTTATAAAGATACATACAAAATGATATATTTAAATAAGTTGATACATTATGACATATTTCGATCGATTGATACACAATGTAGTATTTCATAGATAGATACATAATGACATATTTAGATAGATTTATATATGATGACATATATGGACCGATACATAATCACATATGATTGATAGATATATAATTACATATTTAGATAGATGCATAATGATATATTTAGATAGATAGATAGATACATGGTTACATAGTTAGATAGATAGATGGATAGATAGATGGATAGATAAATAGATAGATAAATACTTAATGATATATTTATGAGATAGATGCATAATGATATTTTTAGATACATATATACATTATGGCATATTTAGATAGATATATACATAATGACATATTTAGAGAGATAGATGCATAATTACCTATTTAGATAGTAAGATGCATAAGGACATATTTTGATAGATAGATATATAATGACATATTTAGATAGATACATAATAATATATTTATATAGATAGATACATAATGGCATATTTCGATAGATAAATACATAATAAAATTTTAGATAGGTAGATACATTATGATATTTTTAGATAGATAGATACATAATTGCATATTTAGAGTTATTGATACATAATGACATATTTATATAGATACATACATAATGATATATTTAGATAGGCGGATGCATAATGACATATTTAGATACATATATACATAATGCAATATTTAGAGAGATACATAATTACATATTTATATCGATATATATAAGATGGCATATATAGATACATAATGACATATGATATATAGATATACAATGGCATATTTAGATAGACACATAATGATATATTTAGATATATACATAATGACATATTTAGATAGATAGATATATGATGACATATAAATAGATACATAATGACATATGATATATATATATATATATATATAATGACATATTTTGCTAGATACCTAATGATATATTAAGATAGGCAAATACATAATGACATACATAACATACATAGACAGATACATGATGGTATATTTAGATTGAGATACACATAATGGCATATTTAGATAGATATATACATTATGATATATTTATGTTGACAAATACATAATGACATATTTAAATAGATAGATATATACTGGCAAACCGATATATGTTGATATATACATAAAAAATAAAATATTTAGATAAATATATTTAGACATAATGGACTGTTTACATATATAAATAACTACTTAATGAAATACTTAGATATATGGATAGATAATGATATTTTTAGATACATTTAGATACATACATAATTAAATATTTACATAATTAAAATTTACGTATATATATATATATATATATATATATATATATATATATATATATATATATATATATATATATATTGAAATAGTTAGATAGATATATACATAATGGACTATTTAGATATATTTATTGCAACATAATGAAATACTTAGGTGTATAAATAGATTTATATTTACATTAAATTTGCGATAGATACAAACATAATGAACATATTTAGGTACACACATCCATACTTACATACATACATGCATACTATGTACACAGATACATATATATATATATATATATATATATATATATATATATACACATATATGCATATATATATACATATATGCATATATATATATATATATTTACGTATCTGTGTACATATACATATATATATAAATATATATATATATATATTAACGTATCTGTTTACAAATATATATATATATATACATATTTACGTATCTGTTAACAAATATATATATATATATATATATATATATGTATAGAGAGAGAGAGAGAGAGAGAGAGAGAGAGAGAGAGACATATATAGATATATATATATATATATTTACGAATCTGTGTTCATATATACACACACATATATTTATATAAATACGTATATACATTTAGTACACTACGAACTATAAAGAGTAATTATCTAGCGTGCGAATCAACAATATATACATCAGAATAAGGTTTTCACAAACAAAATGCCAATAGTGTTCGCGTCGCAAAAAGAAATGTTTGTTTTCTGAGAAATCTCCAAAAATGTTTCCAAACTGTTGAGTACAAAGTTGCAAGTGCGGGGCGAATACGCACGAGTAAAGAAATAAACAAAAAAACGAAAACGAAGACAACCTAGTTCCAACCTCCTCTTCGGAGTTAAACGGGGTAGGAATTTTTTTTTTCTTCTTACAAATACTACCAAAGATGTGGAAGTAGTATTAGAGGCGAGGAAGAAAGGGTTCTTTCATGTGGAAGCAGTCGTCTACAGAGAAGAGGTACAGAAAAGAAGGGAAGACAACCGAGTACCAGATTGCGTTCGAAGAAAATCTAGAGGGAAAAGAACGGAGGGTTCTAAGTGCGAGAGTATCAGACGCACATAGGGAGAGGGAGAGAGAGAGACAGAGAGAGAGAGAGAGAGAGAGAGAGAACCTGACAAAAAAATAACGAGATAAAGATACAAAGTTAAAGAAAGAGAGAGGGGGGTTCAAATATGTGTTCGCGAGGAATCGTGGGTAACCTTTGCCTTCCATTTGCCGAATATACGAGACTAACCAACGCTTTCTAAAAGAGGACTAACAAATATTGCTTTTTTTGCACGGGTACCCCTGATTCTCACTCGTTTGGTTTTGACCAAGGAATCACGTTCTGTGTTTTTATTTATATCTAAGAACCCATCGAAGAAAAGTCGCCTTCATAATACCACTTCCCCCCAAAAAAAAATACAGCCAGAAATTAATGGATAGACTAACTTTTGTTTACTTACAGAAATGTGTGTACCTTGAAAGGATATAATTACATGTCTACCGTCTACTGTGTAAAGCGTGGTCGAAGATTTCTCTGTATACGAAACTAGTGTATCAGCCACAGAAGAAAAAAAAAAGTGATATACAAACGTCTAAGTTTCAAGCTGGGTTAAGAAAAAAAAAAGACGGTTGTTCTGTTAAAAAAAATAAAAATAAACGGAACAATATTTAATTTTGGTAATACTTGGAAAATTAATACGAGCTAAGAATTATTTAAAAAAAAAAAAAACGAAAAAAAGAAAAGTGCTTCTTCATCGAGACGATTGGTATGGACGTCTAAATAACCAAGAAACGCGTACGGATTATTCGTTTTCAAAAACAAACGAGAAATTTGAAAAGAACTGGTTTTCTGCTAAACCAAAAACATACCCGAATATTAAGAACGAACAACAGACAGAGTCAAAGATTGTTTTTTTTTGTTTGTTTTTTTGAATTCTTTTGTGGCAAGACGAAAGACAACGGTTTACGATTTAAAGATTTTACAAGAAGAAAGAATTCTGATTATGATATTATAGAAAGAAATAAGAAATCGCGTAGAATCGTATAAAAGGTATACCGCACAAAAAAAAGAAGTAAAATAAGAAAAATAGAGAAAGACAGAAAAAAAAAGGATAATTTCTTTGAGAAGAAAGAAAAAAAACAAGAAAGAGAACGGGGCGAAAAAAGAAGGAAATATAAAGATAATTTTCTTTTTTAAATCAGAAAGAAGTGAGACTATTCTTTTCCGAAAAGAAAGAATACAGATAAGGGTGCGAGTTAGAGACTTGATAAAGACCGGAGAAAAAAAAGAGAAACATTAAGTTTAATTATAAATTTTCTTCAAAAAAGAGACGAGAAAGAAAGAGTTGAAGAAAATACAAGAATTCGAAAAAAACGAAGAAAAAAAGAGAATAATAAAAAAAAAGGAGGAAAGAAAGTTAAAAGAAAAAGAAATAGTAAAAAAAAGTAAAAAATAAAAGATCGCCTCCCTCCCCGGGTGTGTGAAGATAGAGGAGTCCAACATTATAGGTATTTTGGATCTTTCCAAGACACTCGTCACCATTATTCCTCGCGAGTCTGAAGACGCTTCGACTATCGACCGGTTCGCACCTTCAGATGCGCGACCGGCGGCCGAGGTCATCCTGACGACCGACCGGAGGGTCCACTATCGGGACGAGTCGGTGGTCGGAGACGGCGGCGGAGGAGGAGACGGCGGAGGAGGAGGAGGAGGAGGGGGAACGACGGCGGTAGACGAAGTGGAGGAAGATGAAGAAGAGGAGGAGGAAGAGGAGGAAGATGAAGAAGACGAAGGGATTGTAGAGCCGCACAGAGGAGGAATCAGCGGGGGAGGTGTACTTGCAAGAGGAGTCGGAGTCGGAGGAGAATGTGGTGACGGAAGAGGAGGAAGACTCGGAGTCGGAATTGGAGGAGTCGGAGACGACGACGACGATGATGACGACGACGACGACGACGAAGATGAAGGTTCGAATAATTCATTTTCTGTTTCAAAATTCCAAAATTCTAAATTTAATTT
>OY744518.1:190551142-190568642 GCA_963556195.1 Sepiola atlantica | reverse complement strand
ATTCACCGGAATGCATTACGGTTATCTTTAAACACCGTTTTTCGATTTGAATGGGCTCTAACAACAACAAAAGATCAGTTTATTTCAATGAAATCCGTTTATTTCAATTAAACTTCTCTGAAGTATGTAACGTATAGATTGTAAATAAATAATTTGCATATTAGCTCTCACATTTTTCGATCGATCACTTTATTGATTTATTTTCAACATATATCGAAGAATACAAATAATTTATTAAAAAAACTATACGTTACGAGTCGTACTGCGGTTTCATCACGATGGACTGACTTTTTAAATTTTCAAAAATCGTCTATAGACTATAAGGAATATTAAACGTATCGAAATGAAAACAACTGTGGCTTTTATTTCGAGACGCTAAATATTCCTTATGGGCTATAGTCGATTTTTGAAAATTTGAAAAGTCAGTCTATCTGGATGAAACCGCGGTACGACTCGAAAATATGTAACGTATAGTTTTTAAAAATTAATTATTTGTATTAAGCTCTAACTTTTTTGTGATTGAGCACTTTAATGATTTCTTTTCAACATAACCTGACACTATATATATATATATATATATATATATATATATATATATATATATATATATATATATATATATATATATATATATATATATATATATATATATATATAATCACGCCGTGAAACATAACATCCATAAAAAGGATTTTAGGAATATTTTAACTGGTAACACGTCCATTCTTGCGGTTTCATATTGTAGTATTCGCCTCCCCATAATGAAAGCGTTGTTTATTCGCATCAATAAACCTAGCATCAACCATTCTCGTTGTGAGGGGGTGAAGGTATGTTGAAATATCGCTGAAATGTTTAAAAGAACGTCCTCTTAGTGGATTCACCAGTTTGATCTTGCGTCATCATTCATCCGCCTGAAGACGACCGATGTCGCCTGAAGACGACCGATGTCGGTCGAAAACGTTCGCCAAAAATATGGGGATTTTTACACACCATGGATAACAACACCAAATCGGTCGTTCGACGACTAGAAAAAATGGATCAGAAAATGAATAAACAGAAGCTAGCACTTCTGTTCAATCAAACGTGTGTATATATATATATATATATATATATATATATATATATATATATATATATATATATATATATATATATGGGAAATGAAAAATGAAAAAACAAAAGATGTTTTACTTATGTATTCATCAACGTTTCGTCTTTATTTGTAAGACTTCCTCAGGATGATAATTTAAAGAAAAATGTCATGCAAGTACATAGAAATATTGGGTTGACATGATGGGTTAATGAGAAGAAGTAGTAGCCACTACTGGGGGCGCAGGACTATGGTCCAGGCTGAGAGAAGTCGATGGCAGGGAGTGAAATGAATGTGGATGGCTGTGAGTGAAAAAGAGGAGGGATGGAAGTGTTAGTGAATTTGTCTTAGGGTGGGAGAGAGGGGAGGGGAGTGCTGAGCTTTTTGTTGTGGTGAGGTGTAGCATGGATGCTGAGGGGCTGGGGAAAGAGGAGAGGAAGGAGGAGGCTCTGTGTTTTTGGGTTGTAGGTAGTGTCATAGTGTTAGAAAAAGATTTGAAGAAATAAAGATGATTTGAAAGTGGGCGGGGTGGGTGGGTAAGAGTGTGAAAGAAGTAGTCGAAAGGGTGAAATGGGTGAGATTATACAAATTATTTATTTTAAAACTATATATTACAGATACCAAGTAGTGGATTGCTGCTTGCAACACACATGTTTTGTTTTTCTTTTGATGATGTCCAAAATGACCGAAACTACTTAAGTGAATTCAATTAAACAAAGATAATTGTATACAAACACGTATATCTTAATTTTTAATTAAGTAATATCTCTTTCGTAGGCACAGGTTCTAATTTTGCGCTCGGTTGTTCTCTTTTTTTATTCCCAGCCCTGTGGACAAAATTAACTATTTATTTTATGGTATTACCTACGGAAACACAAATGCCCACAAAGATTGATATCAATATATTTATCTATGAAAAATAAATTGTGTTCGTGCTTTCGTCTTCTATAGAAATAGATATAACAGAAAATGCAAATTTATTTTAATTAAGTTTATATTTCTTCAATGGAATTTAATCACGCTATTCTATATGTTATCTGATTCTATCTAGGGTCACTAAGGTTCAATGAACAATTGTTATTATTATTTTTCCCAGAAGATAATTGAATAACAAGACCGATACAAACATCAGACACCTTTTGTTGAGTAAAACGTTACAAAGAATGGTGGTATTTAGTGTGTATTAGGTTTTTTTTAATGATATCCTATGGTCTGCTTTCGCGCCGGATTTTCTTTTACCGACAAACGTCTGAAGTTAATTTCGAAATAAATATCTGCGAAGAAAATGGTAAAATAGGGTTGAGAATGAAGTGCATTAGTGTAGTCGATTCACATGGTCACCCGGGCAACGCCGAAGTACTATTTAGTATAAATATATATCTGCACAAATTACATATATATGGATAAATATATATATATATTAGACAAAAATAACTCCCATCTATATGTGTTCTCGTTTTTTTTTTCATTTTACTTCAGTCGAAGTTCTCAGAAATCAAGGGGCACTTTCTTGGGTCCAACGCTTATGATGCACATATATATTCGAATATTCCATTAAAGTTCACTTTTACCCCTAAAACGTTGAGTTAGTAAAGAGGATAGAAACATTAATTTTCCTCTATCAATCGACCAGTTAACTATGTTATAGTATATATTTATTTCGGTCTTTTTGTCTTACCGGATTCCAGAAGCAGAATTTATCTAGTCTGGTGGAGTATACAGCAAAGTGTTGTTACTAGAGGAAACATTACAAGCAGAAGGTGCACCATTCCTCGTATGAGCCAGTGTATAGCTGTGTAGAGGTTTTCTATCTTATCTGGGCTCCAAATACTATGTTAATTTTAAATATTTGGTCAGGGTTTACTTGTAGGGTATCCCCATGTCAGGTTGTCCTGACAAACCCTTGTACAGAGAGATCTATTAAACTTAATGATGGTGTCTAGTAGGCAATTCCAACTCTTCTGTGCGTCTATATGAATGCATATGTACATATAAATATGCATATCAGCAATGAACAAAAGTATACATAGGCACCACTGAAAACAATGTCAAACGTAGTTATAATTACTACATGGAGAAATTCGGGCATAGCTAATACATAAATATAACTATAGCGTCTAAATATACATTGGAACAAAAATAACATTATTAGCTTTAATATTAATTGGAAAATCTTAAAATTATCTGTGCTATGCAATATCAATGGTAGAAACGCTAAATTATGCTCAGAAAAAAATATAAAATTATAAACTCCAAAAATCTAATCATTTTATTAAACCAAAATCAAAGTACATAACTAGGCCGGAAGTTAGCAAGGGCCCAAAATGCAAAAGCTAATTATTTGGCCGTATCTGCTTCCGCTCCCGTTACGTACCTATTCTCAAGAATCAAAATGGCTACCGCGGATTATTTTACTCTCAATCACTATCTACGGTAACGTAAATTGACTTCAAACTTTAAAAAAATATTTAATATTAATTTTTTTTAACACAAATAAGTCACAATTAAGTACGTAAAGCACAATAAATTGTTTTTAACTAATTTCTCAACTGTATTTCATTAAAAAATTATTCTTGTCCGTAATAGTAATGATTACCTGTATGAGTTAAAAACTATTGGAGTTTAGTAAGTGTTGAAAATTGTTATGGAATGTTTTTTTTTATATATTAAAATACCCAGATAGGAAAAAAACTCATAGATTGTTAAATAATCTTATATTGATCAATTTTACTTTATTGCCTATGCGAACATGATGAGAGCATTTCGGATCGTCGATTTAAAAGATTAAAGTCGGATTTTAAAATGGTTAAGCTTACAGTTTCACGGATGAGAGAAGATTTTACACCAGGTTTGTATGATGCAGTTTTCTTAAAAATTCAATCGGGTATTATATTTGCCAGATTTTCAAGTCCCAAATATGTTTAGAAAGTGAAGTAGTAATATTTAATGTAAGATTTGCAAAAGAATTGTAGTGCGCTGTTTGATTATTTTCAGTGTTAGGATGATAGTGACTGCTATTAGGCGTATTGAAATTGTCATCATCGCTTGTATTATTATATAGGTTAATGTTATTTCTATTGATTTGGTTATCCGTATGGGTAATATCGAATTAGCATACGTGTTCATTGTGTGTACAAACTGACATATATATATATATATATATATATATATATATATATATATATATATATATATATATATATATATATATGAAAAATTCAAAATGGCGTGCTAATGAGTTCGCGCTTTTCTTTGTGTTTTATTTGTTTTCACCCAAAAATGAGCCACTGTATAGTGTAATTTTTTTCCAAGACATTTTAATCCAATAACTTTTTATTCTTCGTTGAGTTTTCTGATGATTTTGTCGTGTTGCAGAGACGATATTGATATAAAAATGTTGTTTGACTCACGGCAAATGAAACGGACCGTAACATCTCACAGAAATATTATGTTTTTGGAAATGTGAAAAAATAAAAATAAAAATAAAAATAAAAACATGGTTATTGGAATATAAAATGAACCTGCCATATATATATATATATATATATATATATATATATATATATATATATATATATATATATATATATATATATATAATACCTGTCCCATCACGGGTAAAATTAATCCCCCTAATGGAACAGATTCGACCCTTTGATATTGATGTCTATAGTCTGGCGTTCTACCTCCGGACTATGACGCCTTGCCTGGAAATATGTACAGTTTTTATCGTCTAAATATTTAATGTATTTTATGTAGTTATTTTCATTGGCGATGGTAGCGTTTGTAATATTGTTATTATCATTGATTTTATAACTTTATATAGATAGAGATTAAATGGAATAAAACTACACAAAAGAGCCTATTGAAGAAGAGCTGGCCTTACACACCGAATTGCTCAATATCATTTCAAGTAGAGCTTCGTAACAAGGATTAACAGTTTTAAGATAAACCAAATGTATGACGTATACACGTGTTTCGTAAATGTGTCGTTTTAGCCCCCCCCCTCCCAATGACTTACACTGCTGCAAATATGACACATATACAGACGCGTTTGCAAGGGGACTACTTCAATGTTTATGGTGGACCCCCATGTGACACTTGAGGTCCCCGACTGATATACATTCTGTACCACATACTTTGCATGTAGAAACACAACTCGAACTAGAATCGAAATTTCCGAAGCACGTGTGACTTTTAAGACTGGCATTACTGCAACAAACGATTTTCCATTCTTTAAAGGTCAACTCCGTTTGACATCTCAACCATCTTGGCTTCAATGTATGCCGGATTCAAGCAAGGTTATATTTTTATATATACGATTAGTTTCTGATTAATTTGAATCTGGAGAGATGTTTTGTGACATACAACACCTGGTCTTCACTAATGATCACCCATTTCGTACTGACCAGGCCCAACGTCGCTTAACTTCGGTGATGTTACGGTAATGGTGACAAACCTCTTTTGAGTTTCTCATGATGAGTGAGATTCTTCTCGAATGATGTGTTACCATTCTGCACTGAATCTCTGGGAGGTGACGATGGTTAAGTGGATAACGACACGAACTGACGAACTGGGTATCCGAAGTTCGAATCCAGTCGATTCCATAATACCGCTTTCACTGAGGGATGTTGGCAACCATACCTGCCCCCCCTGCAAGAATGCCGACAACAGAATCAAACCGGTCAACAATGTTGTACCATGTTGATTCATACAAATTTACTTTTTACTGAATCTCTGTAAAAAGAAAGATCAAAAGTTAACAACTACCAGATATTAATCTTGGTATTTGCTATCATAAAAGTGTTTCTTATGCAGTCTCCATAGCTCATTTAAGGTGTATATATATATATATATATATATATATATATATATATATATATATATATATATATATATATATATGTTATAAATTAGTAGAATACAACATTTTTGTCATAATCAATATTTTGTAATCATGCTCGACAAATTCAACATTAACAAATATTTATGTGTTTCGGAATTTTTTAATAAAAATATCATCTTTAGCAAACCCCCTCCCCCCAAAAAAACTACCCATCAACATCCAGGAACAATATTTCTTATTTAATACTTTTTTCTTTTTTATGGTTGGTTATGATAATTGGATTTCAGAGTCAAATGTTTATATATTTTTATTTAATTCAAACCGGTGTATTTGCTCGTCTTTCGATTCCGACAAGGCTAAAAATTGAATTAAGCGAAGTGGTTCATTCAACCTTTTCTACGTCCTTTTCATCATTGGAACCATACAATCATGAAAATAACGAAAGAAAAATCGACTCACATTTATGCGATTTGCTAAAACACGTCATAATTCCCGATACTCATGCCGACGGATCAATTTGATTTTTTGACAGGTCGGCCATCTTTGTTTTTTGGAATTGTATGGCTCAATTGATGAAACGGGCATCAAAATTGATAATAAACCACTTTACCTTTCACAGAAAAAGCGCCCACTGCTAATGATACAGAAACATTCCCTGTTCCGTATTCTTAGTAAAAGCGGTATTATCCTAACACTAATATTCGCTCTCCAAGGGGTTTGAATCTTTGGGATACTAACTAATTCCGCATATTACCTACTTAGAACATCTATAAGTCGATTTCGCTACTGGAGATTTCACAAAATAGCAAAGGGGACTCATCTATATCAAGCGTGAAATATAAGCAGGGTACCTAATGCTGAAACGTTGAACAGAAAAGACGAACTAGCTGCTCTAGTGCCCCCCCCCCATCGACGTAAACACACTAGAAATAGATCCCATCCATTCACTGTGGAGGTTCCCAGATGCCAGAGAGCCTTCTACTCCAGCAGCGTCTTTCTTCGTGCTGCTGGTCTCTGGAACACCCTCCTTGTTTCCTGTTTCCCCGACTGTACCGACATGCAGAGGTTTAAAACTAATGTAAACAGACATCTCGCTGCACAGCACCCAAAACCGACTCCCTAATTCTCAGTAGCCCCTTACGTCAACAGTGGCGGCCTTCCTTGTTTGGGGTGAACTACTAAAAAAGAATGTAACTGTTTCGGAAATTTAAAACCAAAACAGCTGTTAAATTCATGACTCCCCTGGAGTACTGATCAAAATACCACTTCATCCATAACCAAATGTTTGCCACAATTCAGTTATAAATTGAGTAACACTACAGTCAGTCATCACGCGAGATACCAAAGTGTCAATATATATGTGGCTTGGTGGATCCCGATTAGATGCATAGCACTTTTCAGGTAACACTTGTTACGGAGGGAATATTAGCAAAATTGAATGGAAAAACTCAAATCACCGTATCAGTTAAGAATTTAATTCAGTGGCTTAACAGTAGGATCCCCAAACTGAACATTTTGGCCACCGACAAAAATGGCGAAAGTTCACATCCGGCAGAGGAGCCTTCATTTCGGGACATGGGCGAGGGCGAACCTTTCACGTATTTTTTGGGGGAGGGGGGGGGGAGAAAAGGTTCATCTTTTTCTTTTAAATAGTTTTGCTTTGCCATTTGAGGACTGAACAAGTAGCTGTTAATTTTGTTGCATGTAGAGCCAATTCACCCCGTCCGCTGATACGGTAAGGAAGATTGTAAAACTTTTCGCGATAATCCCCCTCTGTCTCTCACTCTATCTATCTATCTATCTATCTATCTATCTATCTATCTATCTATCTATCTATCTCTATCTTTATCTCTATCTCTCTCTATCTCTCATATATATATATATATATATATATATATATATATATATATATATATATGCCGCCCGACCAGAAGGTGTAATCTCGCACATTGTTCCTGTTTCTTTTGAATGCATTTGGGACTAATTCTTTGCTGTTTTGATTAGTAGCAACAATACTGCGAAAATCTTACGAGATACTTTTTTAAGACATTTTCTATTTTTCTTTTTATCTTTTTATTTTTTCTTAAGTGACCCCAATTAAGGCAACCCCACATTGTGTATTGTCAGTTCTGGAAAATCTTATTCCAGGTACTTAATTTCCCTGATGATCTGCCAAGCAAGGGCCTGCTCGGTAGTGAAACACGTGTAGGAAAAAAACTCTTTAATTTGAATATATATGATAAATAAATAAACTTCGAAAGAAAAAGTCTTTTGTGGTGATGTTTGGTCTCCTGAACGGAATGCTTTGGTAAGCCTTCAAAAATCACATATAAATGCTCTGTACCCTGTAATCGAGTATCATCGAGCTTATTTTCATTGGCCTAATCCCGGTCGTGCACTGAATAATCTATCTTATAAGTGAAAAATCTCTCTCCCTCTCCCTCTCTCTCTCTCTATCTCTCTCTCTCTCTCTCTCTCTCTCTCTCTCTCTCTCTCTATATATATATATATATATATATATATATATATATATATATATATATATACTAGACAATCAGTATACGTATATACATACTAGACAACCAGTAACCCGTTAGGTCAGTATTTGCTATGTATATTATTAAATATCCTTCTCTGCCTTTCTCTCTTTCTCTTCTCTTTCTCCGTGGCTCTTCCACACTCTCTTCTCCCTCTTTTCTCTCTCGGTCTTTCTATTTCTTATATCTCTCTTCCTCTCTGCCTTCTTTCTTTTTCTCCCTTTCGCTCTCTTTTCAATCTCCCCCCTCTCTCTCTCTCTCTCTCTCTCTCTCTCTATCTATCTATCTATCTATCTCTTTCTCGTTTGTATCTCTCTAAATGACGCCATAGAGGATGAATGGTATAATTATAACGTCATTCATCCCTTTGTGACGTCATCTAGAATGCACGGAGAAAAGATACGAACATTGGGTCGTCTAGTCTATATGTAACATGTTCCTCTTAGTCTTGTTTTACACCCTCGCGCTCCATTCTCGCCCGTCTACCCCATTCTCTTTCTTCTTCATTTTGACGTCGACCAATGTGCACGACGCCTTTTGTGACGTAATGTAGCATGCACATATACAGACAGGCAAGCAAGATCCATATAATTTTAATACTTTATTTAATAGTATATGTATATCCTTGATGACGTCATCCACGCTGCACGGTTATGTCCACTTATGTTTTAATAAATGACATCACAAAACGATGACGTCTTCTATTGGGAATGGGGACAAGCAAACAGAGTTCACATGTTTTCAGAGCATACCAAGGGTCGAAACGGTTCGGGTCACGGATCGTCTTGATAAAACGTCTTGTTTAATTTTCGTCGTCAGCATTTGGTGGCATCATCCTCGATGACGTCATTCACTCTGGACGGTTATTCCCAGTTTATTTTAATGGATGACATCACAAAACGATGAGATTAACCAGTATACACATGCGGACAAGCAAGCAAGAATAACCGTTTTAACAGTAACTGTCACGTCATCATTTTGTGACGTCATCTAGACTGCACGTATATTTAGTAGTATATATATATATATATATATATATATATATATATATATATATATATATATATATATATATGTGTCTGTGTGTGTGTGTGATATTGTTAATGCTTGTACAATCATTGTAAACGTATATTAATTCGCTGGAGGTGACGGTGGTTAAGTGGATAACAACACAGTCTGACGACCTGGGTGTTCCAAGTTCGAGTCCAGCCGATTCCATGATACCACTTTCGCTTAGGGATGTTGGCAACCATTACCTGCCACCCCTCCTACAAGAATGCCGACAACAGAATCAAACCGGTCAACACAGTTGTACCATTCAGATTCATACGAATTTACTTTACTAATTCGCTGTTTGTCTATTTTTCTTTCACATACGTTTTTTATTTTGTGACGACATGCTTGGTGACGTCATCCACCCTGCACGGTTATCTCTGTTTAAACGAATGACTTCACAAAAACTAAAGATGATGTCATCTACTGTGCACGTGGACTAGCCAGCAGGACCCCTAGAATTTAGTAGTATATTTAATAGTAGTCGTAATATGTATATATATATATATATATATAGTTTTTTCATTTTACTTCAATCGAAGTTCTCAGAAATCAAGGATCCATTTTTCCTGGGGCTAACACTTTATCTCTATATAAGATACATAGATTTTCAAATATTTCACTAAAGGTCTCCTTTACCTCTAAACGTTGTGTAAATATAGAAATTAAAACATTCATTTTCCTCTTCCAAATTGAACAGTTAACTATGTTATAGTATATCTTTCTTGTCGTGTATTGTATCTTACCGGATTCAAGGACAAGAATTAATCTAATCTGGTGGAGTATCCAGCTTAGTGATGTTACTAGAGGCAACATCACTTGAAGAAGGTGCACGATTCCTTGTATAAGCTAGTGTGAGGTAGCCATACAGAGGGGATCTTATTTGGGCTTCGAATACTATGTTATATAGAATATTTGGTCAGGGTTTACTTGTAGGGGGAAGTATCCTCATGCCAGGTTGTCCTGACAAACCCCTTTACAGAGAGACCGTAGACATTGGAGGATAGTGTCTAGTAGACATTCAAGTGTGTGTGTGTGTGTGTGTGTGTGTGTGTGTGTGGTACTAGTAATGTTAGAACAGTCGTTGTAAACGCATATCAACTTGCTGTTTGAAATTCAGAATCAAATACATAAAACCTGTTAGTCTCTTTTTTTTCTTTCACGTCATATGTTTTGGTTTTGTTGCCAGCTCTCCTGGCTGTAACCCAATTTCGCCGGGACAACTGTAAAGCTATCGAATTACATAATAACTCGCGAGACGCACGCAAGAGATTCGTGCCTAAGTGGCAAGAACAGCGGACTGGTGGACTACAAGTGATGGAGGTCTCCTCCCTTCCTCCCACCGTCTCATCCCGTCTCACGTTTTATCGCTGATGGAACTTGCTAGGTCATTACCATCGGCAACGCGTTGTTTTAGTGAGGTGAGCAAAATAATTCAACTATACTACCCGGCTGAGGTATTATAACCATCCACCCCCTCACCCACAGAACATTAAATTATGAAAATCTGACTTCTTTATACTAAAATTGTCAAACAGGATATCGTCTGTCTTTGGCAATTTGCGTTTAAACGTGAAATCTGTACGGTAATACGCTTATCTAGATAATAATATGCTAGAACAATTTCATGTTCGTACGTACGTTATCACCTCCACCACTTTTTAAAAAGGAAACTCGAACTTAACTACACTTTCTTGGCCTTCCTGCTTCGATCAAAATGTAGTCGAGTGAATGAGTCCAGACCCCCTGATAATGAAGCTTCTACAAGATGCCCTACTCCTCACTTTTATTTTTTGCCTTCGCCTTCCCCTAAATTATACGACACCACCCACTCTCTAAAACTTCATAATTATTTATTTTTTCCTCTCACTTAGATCCCACTCCCATTTAGAAATCGACATGCTTGGTTTCGGTTCTGATCAAACCGGAAAACAGTGGGTGGTCTATTATTTAGAAAGGGTTGGAAGGGTCTTACAAACCG
Source organism: Sepiola atlantica (assembly GCA_963556195.1). Classification (NCBI taxonomy): domain Eukaryota; kingdom Metazoa; phylum Mollusca; class Cephalopoda; order Sepiida; family Sepiolidae; genus Sepiola; species Sepiola atlantica. Next base: position 190,557,135 of record OY744518.1, on the reverse strand, counting down.
GTTTTATTTTCTTACTTGTCCCACTCCCCACTGCCAATGAATTTGCAAAAAGCTATATCTATAAATAAAATGTAAAATTTCTAAAACATTTTGGGAACATTTTGTAAGTAGGATGACCCCCTAGAGTAAATGTGGTATTGTGGTGACTGCAATGATTCCAGCAAAGAATAAGATAATTGTTGTTACATGAGACAAAGGATGACCAACGACTCCCTTTTTTCCCACACTTTTTATGGCCTTGTGCCTATTTTTCCATTATAATTATTATATAGAGAATAAATAATTCAAAGTGTAGTATCTGTTCTGGCCAAATATTGTACAATAATATCATGAGGCTCTACGCCACAAAGGGGATGAGACGTGTGTTTAAAAGAACATGGCTGAAACTTAAAGCTATTTCTTATCATCATTTAAAAAATAGGATCGATCGATTACCAAAGATTAAAAAATCGATATTTTTTTGAAATTCTGTATAGATTCCCGAGTTCAACATAAATAATACCAAGTCAGAGGTTACATCGGCCGAAACGTTGTGAGAATAACATCCAAGATGAGAACAGTACATCAGAATAGGCCAAATAATACAATAAATTTCGATTTTACACATTTTAAAATGAATTGCTCCAAAATCGAATTCTGTCGCCCGTCGAATTAATCTCTTTGCATTCTTTTTTTCAATTTTAAAATAATTGTAATCTACCTGATTAACCTTATTCCCCTGAAGATGGACCCGGATGGATCTGAAAGTACTTGGGAGACAAATCTAAACTATGACAAATTCATCAGCCAATTCCCCTCCGAAACTAAGATCTTGATTCGGACTATTGAAAGGATCTACCAAAGGATATCTAGACATGAGTTGTCTCTTATATTCAACAATATATATATATATATATATATATATATATATATATATATATATATATATTAGTTATCAACAGATAGACTGTTTTGCTGTATCACAGCTCTTTAGTACGGCTAGAATAGCAGCGCTTCCAAGCCAGAGATCGAACCTTCAACCATCTAGGTGACAGCCCTTACCATTAGGTTACAGGAAAAGCGCTCGTAAATGGTATCTACAATGTCGATTCATATAAACACCGACCACTGCTTCCACTGTTTCTTCAATTTATTTATTTACAAAGAGCTTTGCATTTCGCTACTCTGGTGCCCCCTCGACGTAAATTCACTAGACTAACTCGACAATCAACTAAATCTCATTCATTCACTGTGGAGGTCCCCAGATGTCGGAGAGCCTTCTACTCAAATAGCTTCTTTCCTCGTACTACAGGCCTCTGGAACTCCCTCCCTGCCCCCTGTTTCCCCAACAGTACAGATATGCAGAAATTTAAAACTAATGTAAACAGACATCTCGCAGCGCAGATCCCAATCTAGGTTGACCGCCCCCTACCTTCTCCCCTTTTCTTTTTTCTCAGTAGCTCCTTACGTCTACAGTGGCGGTCTGCCTTGTTTGGGGTGAACTATGTTAAAAAAAATAATTTTTTTAAATTTCGCTACGAAGCATCAGGAGACATCACCCAACGACAAGGTTCAATCCGAGAATGGGGCCTTATATAGTTTATGTGTGTGTGGATTGGTCATCTTTCCGCACTTGGGAATTCGACATGAAGATTCAAGAGTTCGAAAAGATCCACCTGAAAAAGGTCGGAGGTTACATCGTCCGAAACGCTGTAAAAGTAAGAACCAAGATGACTAGAATAGTAGTCCAGATAATATAAGTAATACACGATCTACATTGCTACAACTTACAATAAGTAATTGATATTTTTTACTTTTACAAATAGTAAATCATTACAACTCTCAATAAATACAAAAGAGACATATCCGTGTTATCTATTTAAAGAAGATTTAGCGATCAATGAAAATTATTTTTACGGAAGAAGAAAGAGGCAGTTTTTCTTAATGTTATTAAACCTTAAATACATTTATCATTTCAAGAGAAATATGATTATTAAGAGTAAATTATAGAGATAAGTGAAAAAAAAAAACAACCGTAGATTTGCCAGTTTTAAATAAAAAGTGATATTAAGTTTAAACAATTTTATCCAATTAAAAAAAGTATACCGTAATTCAATTAAACATCATAAAAATCCGATTTAACAAAATAAAAAGAATGACCAACATGCAACAGATGTTTTGAAAAATATATATATTACTAGCGGGATGTTTTGGGGAATTCATCAATCATCTTTTGGCTAGGAGCAAAGTGTAGTATCTGTTCCGATGGATACTGCACCCTATAGACCGGTGTCGTCTTGGCCGTCGGGTCTTGATTTACGCCGATCTATGGATTTGTCTTGTGCAGTTCTAGGAGGTCCACCCTCCCAGGCTTTGCCTCCCCTCTTTGGGGTGGAGTAAGTTTATCGCTTACTGCCTGAGGCGCCCCTACTGTGGAATGCCGACGGGCTGCCCAGGCATTTTTGTAGGCCGGAGTGCTCACCTTCTCGAGCGCTGGCTTTTCAAATCCCACTTTACCGACCTTGTGTCAAATCTTACCGCGGTGGTAGGAAGATAAATAACTTCCTTATTTGATGGTGAAACAGTCATTATGTCTTTCTGACGGTTATCGATGCCGAAGTTAAGCAACGTTGAGCCTTGTCAGTACCAGATGGGTGACCATTTGTGAATACAAGGTGCTGTATGTAGAAAGACGTCGACACCTCCCTGCAAGAACTGCTAAAACCTAACGTCGCCATCTCCTCTAACCGGGACATACATGCGATTGGGGACCGCTTATTAATTTGATACTTCCATGAAACTTCCTCTTTCGCCCAGGGTTAATGTCGTACCAGGTACAGGTAGGTACTAAAACTGGAGCAGTTATACCTTCCTATATATATATATATATATATATATATATATATATATATATATATATATATATATAGATGATCATTTGCGAAGCCATGCTGTTATTAGAATCAGATCATTCACTCTCTCTAATGGTGATTAATACAACGAATATTATCCCACCCCAAAACTGTTCTTAGATCACGGAAAGCAGCGTGTTGTTGAATAATGTGCCGGTATGGGTTGGTCGTAAGGCACAAATAAATAGTAAAGAAGAGAAAATTCAACAGTTATCATATCTTCTTCTTGGATAATCCATCAATTGATGGTGAAACAGAACTTCATTATGTTTTTTTTTCTTAAAGACTTATCGTCTATGCGACACGCAACACCTACTCATAGTCTATAGTACTCAACTAACTGAAGCAGTCATGCCTTCTTATTGTTAAAGCTGTTCTCTGAACCAGATCATCAATTTGTTGATCAGTGGAACTGGAACTACTGTTACCCTCGGAATAACAGGGTTTGTGGTTACGTTTCACTCCTCTAGATCCGCCGTATGTCTATTCCCATACATATTAAACGGTGTAACCCCGGGATGGGCGTGGCTACTCACAACGCAAGGACAGTTATTCACTACAGAGAGGCTATATTCTGTGCATCACATAGTGTCAGGATACATGGAGACCTAGAGGTCAACTTTGAAAGGTACCCCCCCCCCCTGCAAATCCTTTATCCCGTTTATTTTACTTATCGAAGTAAATATAGTTCTTGCCTGGATAACTTTTGGAAAAGTTTTCCATTTTAAATGCAATAAAAAAGACCAGTATTTCATTCATTATTCGTGTACGCTCGTGGTAACAACATCCCACCCCAATCTGCACGCCATGCCCCCCCTCCTCTCATGCTCATACTAACTCATTGTCCATTCAAGCCTATCCTTTTTCGCAAGCAGCCCTCCCCACTGCCGTCTAGGCTTCATTATTAAATTATAAATAGCGAAGTCTATGTTGTTTTTATTAATAAGGTTATTCGCAGAAGAGTCCACTTTCTGCTGGTGAGACTTTCAGAAAATGACGTCAGACAGACAAAAATGTTTTTGTTTTTTTCTCGTTCTTCGTTGGTCCAGCATTTTTTAACGATTTTTTTATGTTACGGAATATCAACCCTTTTCGAGTATATATTTACTTGCCTCCGCACGAGAACAAAGTAAAACACGAGGGCTATCCTAGACATGGTCATATTTTTATGTGAAGCATTTACAGCTTCCTCCCAAAAAGTGGCACTTATTATGGGACAAAAATAAATATGATGTCATAATTTTAGTGACGTCAGCATCATGTGATGATGTCCGCCATTGTGCAGTGATATGGTAACAAACAAGCAAGATTCACAATGATTCAGTAATATAGAGATATGGCATATATATATATATATAAAAGAAAAGGAGGAACTAAAGGTATATATATGTATGTGTGTATATATATATATATATATATATATATATATATATATATATATATATATATATATATATGTATATACATATTTATTTATTTATCTTTTATTTTTTGATGTGTTGATGTTTTTTTTATTTATAATATAAAACTAAAAATAATACATTAATCACTTAAATAATAGTGTCATGGATTCGTCCAAACACTTTAAAATGCAGCATCATTTTTGTGAGTAATGGATAAATTTTATTAGACAGATGAACAGCGCAGGTAAATAAAAAATTTTTTTTTTTTTTTTTTTTTTTGTGTCTTAAATAACTAATATAAGTTAGCAAAACATTTATATGGAACAAAACGTAGATTTAGTATAAGGAACGTTTATGTTTTTGTCTTTTAAGGGAAGTGGGGTCTGATCAACTCTGCTGGGAAGCCATGAAATTAAATACTGTCTTGTTTTTAAATTCCCGAAACAGTTTTTCATGGTAAACAACTAATGATCCCTTAAAATAGTGTTAGAAACTAACTAATATAATAACTGTAAAAAATAAATTGACTTACATGAGTGATTTTCCACTGGAAGACTTGAGACTATAAGTTTTTTTTTTTTTTTTTTTTTTTTATATAGTTTTAATGGTTGAGAAACTTCCGAGACTATATATATATATATATATATATATATATATATATATATATATATATATATATATCAACAACACTGTGTATAGATTTCAAGAGGAAGATGATAAAAGTATTACATTCATAACATATCAAATATTTGCAATCAGAGTACACATACACTTGCTGTTAAATTATTATTTTTAAATTATTATTATTTGTACTCACTAGGAGTTCTCACACAGGGCATCGTCAGTGATTGCTCACCGACAACAACCAGTTATATTTCCTGGAGTCTGAGTTACAACAAGCCTCCCAAGATATCCAGTATTCTTCACCTCTTTTCGATAACGACGCGGTATCGCAACAGCCTCTTACCATTGATTTCTCGCTGGTAAGGACAATTGGTCTTCTCTGGGATTTGGGTGGCAATTAGCCTTCCCAAGGTCCCAGCATTCTCTGCACTTTACCAGTGGATGTCTGGTGTGTGCTGTCCCTCCTCGGTCTTTTCATCCTACTCGACCCTCTACAAATATGTTGTCTGGTGTCAGCCTAGGCCGGCACCATTAAAAAAAAATTTAATTAATTTAACAAAAATGTTTTTTTAAATTTTATTTATTTATTTATTTTTAAAAATTTTTAAATTTCTTTTAATTTTTTTTTTTTGGGGGGGGGATGGTGTGGCGAGGGATGGTGAGCTTATAGTGTTTCTTGTAATTTCTGTTCCTTGGTTCACTTTTGTGTAGTGATAGCTGAAACCGGTGTAATTTATTGGGGGGGGGGAGAGATATGAAGTTATATTTATTGCAGTTTCTGTTCCTTGGTTCGTGTTGTGGTGCTCTTCGTGTTTTCTCCCTGTTGTAAATTCCCTGTGACTGGTTACCTTTTGTAGCTTATGCGCGTTATTGTTGTTGTTGTTATCATCATCATCATCATCATCATCATCATCATCATCATCATCATCATCATCATCATCATCATCATCATTATCATTATTATTATTACTATTATTATTCGGTCGAATATTTTCCTACTAATGTAACCGATTGTGAAAAATTCTTGTTGGCGTATGCTACGCGCGGCAAGGGGGAGGTAATACCTGGGAGGATG
>OY744518.1:190538642-190546142 GCA_963556195.1 Sepiola atlantica | reverse complement strand
TCATGTTTCGGATGACAAGCATTGCGTATCATTAACACTTACCATAGAGTGGATTATGCCCTTGATAAGTGGTGACCCCAAAACAAAATAAAAGCAGCTTAAAAACATGTTTGTTTTTTGTTTTTTTACAGAGAAGCATTTATATGTTACGTACTTTGGGCGTATGTGGACCACAATATATTGAGTATAGGAAAGTGCAATGCGAGCCAATCTGAACACCGCTGGAAGTGGGTTCAGTCTTAATGTCCGAGCGATTATGTAACATGCAGAATATATATATATATATATATATATTGATATATGTATATATATATATATATATATATATATATATATATATTGATATATATATATATATATATATATATATATTGATATATATATATATATTGATATATATATATATATATATTGATATATATGTATATATATATATATATATATTGATATATATATATATTGACATATATATATATATATTGATATATATATATCTATTGATATATATATATATATTGATATATATATATATATATATATATATATATATTGATATATATATATATATATTGATATATATGTATATATATATATATATACTGATATATATGTATATATATATATATATATATTGATATATATATATATATATTGATATATATGTATATATATATATATATACTGATATATATGTATATATATATATATTGATATATATATATATATATATTGATATATATATATATATTGATATATATATATATTGATATATATGTGTATATATATATATATTGATATATATGTATATATATATATTGATATATATATATATATTGATATATATATATATATTGATATATATATATATATATATATATTGATATATATATATATTGATATATATATATTGATATATATATATTGATATATATATTGATATATATATATATATATATATATATATTGATATACATATTGATATATATATATATATATATTGATATATATATATATTGATATATATATATATTGATATATATATATATTGATATATATATATATATATATATATATATATTGATATACATATATATATATATGGTAAAATGAAAAAGGAAAACCAAATTTTATTTTATTTTTCTTCCCAACATGTCTACCCTACATGTATCCGTGCTTGCATGATATCTTTTCCCTATATCATCATCCTGATGAAGTCTTATAAATAAAGACGAAACGTTGATGTACACATAAAAAAACATCCAGTTTTTTGGTTTTCCTTTTTCATTTTACCATCACGTCGGATTACCTTCATCCTTCTCTTCCCATATATATATATATATCAATATATATATATATATCAATATATATATATATATCAATATATATATATCAATATATATATCAAAATATATATATATTGATATACATATATATATATATATATATATATATATATATATATATATATATATTGATATACATATATATATATATATATATATATATATATATATATATATATATATATATATACATACGTATACATTTCAGCATTACGGGTATCGTCAGTGTAGAGAAGAATTAATTACACCGGTCGCCGGATTCGAACTCTCGAACGCCAGTCATGTTAAAAACTCAAATTCCAACGCCTTAGACCACACGCCCGCTGTCAATCAGCGAGAGATTAAACTTATTTAAAGGCAGCCGTCGTCAAAGTGTTCGACTACTGAAAGGAACACATATATATATATATATATATATATATATAAAGTTTTTATATTTAAAATATAAATTTTATAACATAAAGCATTTCTAATAGCTCTCTAGTGTGAGTCGAGAGATCAGGTTTGAAATATTTTTATTTAATTTAAACTACGTTAAATGTTAGGAAGAACAGATTCCCACCATTTTACACACAAACAAAATGTTTTTTATTTCCAGTATACAATTGTTTCGGCTTACTATTAAGATATTTATAAAATAGCTACTGTAGTCTATGCATTTATTTGATGGGGTAGCTATCTTCAGTGCTCATATAAAATCAAAGAAAAAGAAAAAAGGAAGTGTTCAGGCAAGTAAAGCCTGAGTTACAATGCGTACTCATCATCATTTTAAAAAATACCTATTGAGCTGTTAACTCCTAAAGGTTCAAGTCGCAGCATGCACACGCCATGTGCGTGAAGCTATTAGTTTTGTAATATATATATATATATATATATATATATATATATATATATATATATACATGATTATTTTTATTTATACAGACATGTACATAATCTGCGACACTGGCATGTCGATGCTATCGATCAACAGCTGTTATAAACTGAGATCTCATATGGCAAAAAGAAAATCTGATCTTTCCCTCAGATCATATTTGGAAAGAAAGAAACATGATATAAGCGTGTGTTTGTTGGACAGGGGCATCGGTTATCTAAAATTATATTTCAACAATAAATTATGGGGCCATCTCCTAGTCAGAACGCAGAACACACCCTTAAGCCACGGAGCTACAAGAGTCAAGTTGAAGTCAAAGCTTGGAAGCTACAGGTTTTATCTATCCGTTATAAACATGTTGGCAGTTAAGTGTTTTAAACTACGTTGTGTATTGATTGACTCCTCTCCAGGAGTTAGGCACAATGCCAGTTTTTATCTTACTCCCACAAGTAAGATGTGACCCAAGGTCGGGTCGGGAAAGTGGGGTTTAAAAATTGCCTGGGCAGCCCCGTCGGTAGGGGCGCCTCAGACAGTAAGCAATAAACTTACTCCTCCCCAAAAAGGGGAGGCGAAGCCTGGGAGGGTGGACCTCCTAGAACTGCACAGGACAGACCCATAGACCGGCGTAAATCAAGCCCCGAAGGCCAAGACAATACCAGTCTATGAGGTGCAGTATCCATCGGAACAGATACTACACTTTGATCTTAGCCAAAAAGCCGCTATTTATCTACGTCCCACACTGTAGAATGTGACACAAGGTCGGAAAGTGGGATTTGAAAAGCCAGCGCTCGAGAAAGTGAGCACTCTGGCCATTTAAAAATTGCCTGGGCAGCCCCGTCGGCATTCCCCGGTAGGGGCGCCTCAGGCAGTAAGCAATTAACTTACTCCTCCCCAAAGAGGGGAGGCGAAGCCTGGGAGGGTGGACCTCCTAGAACTGCACAGGACAGACCCATAGACCGGCGGAAATCAAGCCCCGAAGGCCAAGACAATACCGATCTATGAAGTGCAGTATCCATCGGAACAGATACTACACTTTGATCTTAGCCAAAAGGCCAAGTTGTGTAGACGGATGATTCTTGAGAGATTGTTGTTAGATTTGACCGTCCAACATTCTGTATTAGGCCAAATATCATTTTTAAAAACTATTTTGCCGCTGACGATTCCATTTCATACCCATCGGAACTGACTGTTTCTTGCGCAAGCGATCATCGCACATTTTGTGTTGAAGAAACTGTATTTAGATTCAGACGTCAATCTCGAACAGCTTGTAGCATAATTAGTTTCCGGTTTTGAGAAGTCGGTCATCTTTTCGGGTCCCTCTCCCCCCCCCCCCCCCACACTTTCTTGGTGTTCGATAAACACATCTGGAAGGATGCTGAGAAAAATTCAACCCGTTTTTTTGGATGGGGGGGGGGCAGAGAAGTTGGGCAATTTCCTTTCGTTTTTTTTCTTTTGTTTTTCCTTTTTTTTTCTTTCTCTATTTTTAGTGCCTTCCGATTTTTTTCTTTCTGTCTTTTACCGTTCGTTGAAAGTATTTCCAAACAACGCCTCTTCACATGTTTTGTTTTTTCGTTTGTTTTATTGGCTTCTCTTCCGTTTCTGCGAACGAAATGTTTTCTTGTTGTTTTGTTGTTTGTTATTCTTTTGTTGTGTTGTTGGTTGGTTTGTTTGTTTTGTTTTGTTTTGTTTCCTACTCGCAATGCACCGTCTGACTTCGTTCTGAATGGAAAGAAAGACAAACCAGGAGAGAGAAAGAGAAAGAGAGAGAGAGAGAGGGGGGATAGAGAGGGTAAGAAAGAAAGAGAAAGAGAGAGAGAGAAACAAACAAAACAAAAAAAGATATAGCCTCGTTTCTGTCTTGGCAATTGACTCACTTCCAATAAATGAGTACGAGAATAAACATTCTTACTTTGGCAATGCTGAAGGAATGAGGCGCCGGAGAAACCGGGAGAAAAGAGCGAGAGTGTGAAAGGATGCCATCAAGTCTCGACTTAATACACCTCCTTAAATAATTGGAGTCTATTGTTTTGTTTTGTTTTAAATCGAAAACATCCATAGCAAAATAAAAAAATAAAATAAAAAAAAATAAAAAAACTATAACAAGATCGCCATTTATGTCGCCTCGTGTGTCCGTAATTATTTGCCTCCCTAAAAGAGCAAAGTTAGTAATAAAGTCGGTTTTAAATATGGGGGAAAAACAGCTTCCTCAAAATGGGGCATTTTGGACTGGAACAAAGATAAAGATTGCCTCAGTTTTATAAGGATGTCTTCATCTCAGACCAAAAAAGATAACATATACTACACTTTGATGCTAGCTGGAAGGGAGTCATTAGGTATATTCGCACAAGCAAAACTTTCAAGAAAGTCATGCAATAAAAGAACTTATTGAGAATGATATGAGAATTAATATGAATTGGATCTTTCCGTTTAGTTCGTCTGGGTTTTGTACCTACTTCGAACTTGAGCAAGGTTTTTTAAAATCATTTCATCTTTACTTATATTCACCCTTAACCAAGCACATTGCCACTTAGAATTAGGGGGCTACTGAGAATTAGGGTCCGGATTTATAGGGGCATCCTAAGTGGACAACTAGATGCTTGTTCACATTACATTTAAACTTCTGTGTGTTGGTACAGTCGGGAAACAGAGAGCAGCTAAAGAATTCCAAAAACCAGCTGTTCGAGGAAAGAATCTATTCGAGTAGAAAGTTTTCCGGCATCTGGGGACATCTGAAATGAAGAGGTGCGATTTTGCTGAGTGTCGGGTTGATCGGGGGTATGTTCGTTGATTCGGTACACTTGCAGCAAGTCTGTCGGGGAACATTCCGTTGAAGTACTTGTAAAACAAGCACAGGGATGCCACATTGCGGCGATGGGACAGGGGCTGAAGCTTGGTAGACAGTAAGGGACCTATTAGATCAGAGGATCATTTTGGGGGCCCTGTCAAAGAGGGAGGGGCTATTGGTTGGTTAGACATAATATCATTTAAATGGCGAGACGATCCAGCTTCCCAGAGAGGGAAGTCTAGAAGATTAGAAAAATAGCAGAAAACGTATATCTCGGCATTGCCCGGTAGGGCGTTTCAAGAAACAGGTAATAAACTACTCACTTCTTGGAGATAATGCCTGGGATGATGTTCCATTGGGACAGAACCGAGCCATAACTCAAACAAAAAAGTCGGATCCCTTAGCGAACCAAATCATAGAATAAGAATGTGCTCGGGTTTTCCCCCGGCTGATATGAAAAAAGTAAGGTTTACTCCTAGCTGTTATGAAATAAGTCCGTCGGTTCTCAGAAGGTGGGGCAGATTTAGACACACTAAGCTCTTCCCGTGTATTGAAATCTGCAATGGGTTGTCTTTCCGATGATCCTTGTGTCATTTACGATGACTGTTACATGGCCCGGTCGTAAAATTCCTGCTTTGGAGAACAGTTGTCCAAGGCGCAGACCACATGGCCAGGCCATCTGAGGTCATATTTCATTACTATCGATTCTGTGTTTAGAACTATTGGCACAATGCATCACGTTATGAACAGACACTCTCCAGAATATTAGCTAGATACATCGCAGACATATCTCATGGAAGATTTCCAAGCGTTTGGCATGTCTGCAGTATGTTGTCCATCGCTCACAAGCACTGAAATGTTGCAGGTTCGTTTATAGAAACATTAATAACTTATTGCCAACGTTTTCCAAATGTTTCATCAAGTTTACGATCGATAAACTTGCCAATTTAGTGGTGCTCTTCCAGATCAGGACCCTAGCTAACTTTGACTCCCTCGTTAGGGTTAGGGTTCGGCTTAGCGTTAGAGTTACAGTTAGGGTTAGGGTCAGAGTTCGGGTCAAAGATAGCTCGGGTCCTAAGCTGAAGAAGTACCCGTTTAGCAAAATGGTTAGAGTGTTGGTTAACGGACGGATTTACTGGAGTTCAACCCTCGGTTAAGTCATACCAAAAACTAAAAAAATAGCACATGATCTTTACTTGTAAAACATTCAGATGTATAAAGACATAAGTTTTAATGTAGCAACCAAAAGAAAAGTGTGCCCCCCTTCCCAACTATGGTGTAGTAGCCAATAAAAATGAAGCTTTCATGTCGCTTTCGACTACGGTCCATTCATTTATTTATTCTTTTGTACAATTAATATGTTCATCTAAGATTGCTACTCATGTATATGCAGCGATATTTAGATGCGGGTGCGTAACAATAATGTAAAAAAACGGTATGTTTCTACATAAGGTTATAGTAAGCATGAATAATCGAAAATTCTATCAGAAGTCAAGTTAGAGTTTAGGCTACGTGACAGGACATTGTGCAACAAACAGGAAGTCAGTAGTTGCATGTAATAAATAACCTGATAAAATCTTTCTTTTTTTCTTGACTTCAGTTTTTGAGAGGGCTGTTCGCACTCAACTTTGGGGGATGGGTTGAGAGTACTATGCATGTAAAATGTATACGACAGTTTTGTCAACCTTTATATGGTGCTGTGCTGTCATTATTTACAACCACTGTTATTAATAAACACGCATCACGACAAAACAACAACGAAATAGAAGAGGGAAAAGAACGAACTGCTTCTACGTGTCATCTACGCAACAGGACTCAAGTTAATGAGTCGCTGTTAGCATAATCTGCTGGGATCAAGGAAGTAGTCTCCGTAGCGCTACATATATAGAAGAATACATAAATAACAGATTCTTTTCGTTGACATATACAGAAGGTTTTTGATAAGCTATTTTGGAGAGCAGGTTCGAACATAACTACAGCGTCGTAATTTCCATAAACTGCGTAAAAAAAAAACAACTAAATAATCTGCTTAGTATTGTAACTTAAAATGTCTAAGTTTATTAAGGGGACAAACTGCAATTAATAACATTTATTCCCCGGGTGGGATGCGAACTCACAACCTCTGTCTCTCCCCTATGCTCATGGCATCCGTTCAGTCTCGAAAGACAGTGGATTTTGACTTAAAAAAAAATTATGATCAGAGAAACAGTCTATTTATTTCCGCTTGCTGTTGGGAATTCGGAATAGTGGCACGCTAACTCAGAGTCTAATGTTTTTTTTCTGGAGTGCTGTATAAAATAATTATTGATCCCAAAAGTACGCGGGAAAATCTTCTTGACTTTATAATAAACTGATATGTGTGAAGTGAGTGTTTTCTTTTAAGCCCGGCTAATGACTTACATTTCCCTGTACAAATATAATAAATATGCAAACTCTTGCAAGGGGTTTTGTTTCATTGTTCTGGTGAACTCTTATGTGACATTTGACGCCCCCAGCTG
>OY744518.1:190511142-190521142 GCA_963556195.1 Sepiola atlantica | reverse complement strand
ATGGTGCACCACCACACTGGAGTCTTAGAGTAAGGCAGTTTCTTAACACAAGGCTGCCTGGTAGATGGATTGGGAGATCTGGGCGAGGTGATGACGTTCTCATGCCCTGGCCTCTTAGGTCTCCAGATATTACCCCGTGTGACTTTTTCCTTTGGGGCTTTGTCAAGCAACAAGTCTATGTGCCGCCCCTTCCAAGAGATATTGACGAACTAAAGGCTCGAGTAACGGCAGTTGTGGGAACCATTGACGTCAAGATGCTGGAGCGCGTTTGGCAGGAAATGGACTATCGACTAGATGTCTGCCCTGTGACGAATGGTGCTCATATTGAGCAACTTTGAAGATTCCCCACAAAACTTGAAACTTTAACCTTTCCAACGGTACCAATTTCATTTTTCAACTCCTAATAGTTTTTGAGTTATTAAAAATCGTTATGTTCCCAAGACTTTTGAAACACCCTGTATATATATATATATAAGAAAAGAAGGATGAGATAATACCGACGTAATGGAAAATGAAAAAGGAAAAACCAAGAGATATTTTTATATATTCATCAACCTTTCGTCCTCATTGTAAGACTTCCTAAGGATGATAATTTTAAGAAAAATGTCATGCAAGTACATCGAAATATTGGGTTGACACTACTGATTGACTGACTTCTCGCAGCCCGGACCCTCATCCAGCGCTCTTAGCAGCCACGGCTACTACTTTTTCTTATTAACCCATCATGTCAACCCAATATTTCGATGTACTTGAAAGTACATTTTTCTTAAAATTACAATGACAGGTTACGCATATATTACGTCCCGTAAAAACTCTTTAAAATACTCAAATTAAACTGAAATTTTGGGGATATTTATTAATCTACATCTATTAACTATTGTTAAAATTTCACGAAAATCAGAGATACCTGAATCTTTAGAAAGGGCTCTCGCCTTCTTTTTACCCACTTTGCATGGAACTAAGTTAAAATAAATACAGTTTATATTGCAACGTCTAGCAGCTGTGTTCCGAAATTTATAATTATTAGTTAATTAGTTTAGGAGTGGATCCTATACATGCAAATATATAAAAATATACACATACACCTAATTTTATATGAATAGAGATATATAATAAACTAGAGTATATGCAGTTATAGAAATGTTCAGAGGCTTTGGTAGCATTTTAACGCTCCTGGATAGAAAATCTCTCTTTCTCTCTCTTTCTCTTACTCTCTTACTATCTCTTTCTATCTCTCTCTTACTCTCTTACTATCTCTCTCTTTCTTCATCTCTCTCTCTCTCTTTCTTTATCTATCTATCTCCCCTCTCTATCCTTCTCTCTCTCTCTTTCTCTCTCTCTCTCTCTCTCTTACTCTCTTACTATCTCTCTCTTTCTTAATCTATCTCTCTCTTTCTTTTTCTATCTATCTATCTCCCCTCTCTATCCCTTCTCTCTCTCTCTTTCTCTCTCTTTCTCTCTCTCACGCTCTCTCTCTCTTACTCTCTTACTATCTATCTCTCTCTTTCACACACACACGTCAGGTCACGTATTTATGTACATACGCACCTGCCGTCTTCCCATCCCTACCTTCGTCGAATCTGTCACATAGTCATGGTCGCTACCAGCCTATACTCCCTCTCTCTCTCTCCCTCATTTTGTGATAGTTGTTTTACTGTGTACCGTCTCTCTCTCTCTCTTTCTCTCTCTCTCTCTCTCTCTTTCTTTCTCTTTCACTCCATCCCAATCGGAGCTGTTTCTTTTCAAGTTGGATTCTATGTATTGGACGTAAACTCGGACTCTTAATATACGTCATCTGATCTCTCTGAAGTCGACGATTAGTCTAAGGCTTACAGCCTGTCCCATCTTCTTTATCTATCCATCTCCGTCTACTTTATCTATTTATCTCTATCCTCTTCCCCCTCCTCTTCCACCTCCTTCCCCATTCCCTCCCCCTCTCTTTTCTCTTTACCTTCCATCTGTCTCCCTTTTCCACTTTCCCTTTTCATGCTTTCTCTTCCCTTCTCTCCCAACCATCCTTCACCTTCTCTCTCACACACACTCTCTCTCTTACTCTCTTATTCTCGCGTGGCTACTGCATCACTTTTACTAATAAATACCCCTAGGAAAGGTACGAATCAATTTATCCTCTCTCCAGGTATAGAGTAAATAGTAGGCTAGACTAAACACTCAAGCCTTGGTTGAGCAACTTGCCTCGAAAAAGGAATATATGTAATAACACATGTTTCTCTCTGCCAAAACATTGTTTCAAGTCGTTCTAGACTTCTCCCTGTCATTTGAACTCCAGCAATGGCTGTTGAAGCAAAGTTGCGGATGGTGATTACGTAACCATTGCTTTATGATAAACTTGACGCGCAGGCACAATTACATGGGTATCCATTCTCCTTCAAAACTAAAAGAATGCTTATATATATATATATATATATATATATATATATATATATATATATATATATATGTTGTATTAAATATTAAAGTGTTTATTACCTACAGACGATATTGTTTCGGGCTTTTTGCCTTCATCAGTGCAGGAGTGGTGACTGCAGGCAGTCGCATGGAATCGAACGCAGTCCGTAGATTCAAGCTAGAATGACGAAATAACCGCTATATGTATATATATATATATATATATATATATATATATATATATATATATGTGTATGTATATAACAAGATTTTGTTGAATTCCAAAGGCCAAGATTTTATTCATCTCACGAAACATTTTTTATAAACAGTCACTTTTGGTACCGTTTACGTTTCAGTCAACAGAATACTAACTGATATGTGCATGTCTATAGCAGATCTTTTCACTCTGAACTCACCAGAAAGACAAAAAAGTTTAAATTTATAAAAAATATACATTACGATGCGTCAAAATATAAAAGTCTATAAAAAACAAACAACTTACATCCAATACCTATCCATCTATAGCGTTTTAGAAATCACCACCCAAAGAAGGACACCATACTGTTATTTAAAGCAGAGCTAAAAGAAATACGCACAACAATTGGCCGAAAATCTGTTAGGAGAGGCTTATATTTGAACCGGGTTCAAGGATAATTATAGTACGGGGTTCGTCGAGCGATCGGCTGAACAGTTATCTTCCACACTGATGATTCCCTGAGGAGTAAACGTATACGTATGTGGATAATAATTAAATATTTATTATTAAAAAGATATATATATATATATATATATATATATATATATATATATATATATTCCACTTTTTCTGAAGACGTTCGCTAACACGAACGAAACCGGTCAAATCTCTTGGGTTTTTTTACTCTTGCATTTTAACCTGTTCTCCGTTCGTCATTTTCACACATTTTGTCTACCACAGCATTTCATTTTCATTACTTATCGTGTACCTTTCCCCATATATATATATATATATATATATATATATATATATATATATATATATATATGATAATTTTATTTACACAGACATGTACAAAATCTGCGACACTGGCATGTCGATGTTATCGATCAACAGTAACTGTTGATCGATAACATCGACATGCCAGTGTCGCAGTTTTTCTACATGTCTGTAAATAAAATTATCATATATAAAGCTCTATTTTGATATTGAGCACTTTTTATAAACCCGGTTAAAATTCTCTGGATTACCAGCCTGTGGATATTTTTCACCTGGATTATTATCATTATTATATATATATATATATTAGTAGAGATCAAGGATCCTCTAAATAAAAATTCATAAAGGATCGCTCTGATTTGATGGATAACGTCATCATTTCTTTACGTCGTCCACAAATAAGATGATATGCCGTAAATCAAACAGACTACATGAACCTTTTTTTTTTTTACAATACGTGTTGTATTATTGAATTGAATGACTTAATCCGAACGTTAACCCTAACATTAAATCGTTTACTGTATATGTTCAGTTTATGAATTAACCAACTTAAAACAGAGTGGCATGCTGTAGAACGGTATAGTTTAACCCTCATCATTTGTCTTGGACTTCTGTCGATGGTGCTATCGGCCCCCGATTTTCCAAGCATTGTGCCAGACACGTTCCTCTCTTTCTTAGTAAATAGGTACGGTTTTCGCAAGAAGGATGTTTATCCAGCCTGCCGACGACAGGGGACTTTTTCCTTCTTCTTCTTTGCCAGCCTCAGTTAAAAAGATGACAAGCGAGGGCAGCTCTCTTTTCGAGTGAGAAAGAAAAGAAAAATACCGACCCCATCGCCTCCATTCGTGGGGGCACATTTTCCACTCTATCTTAGCTAACTCCATCCCCACGCAGAGCTAAGACCCTCGCCCAGACCCCGCCCTCCCCATTCGGGCACGATCCGACCCTCCCCTCTTCGGCTCCCCATTCGTCTGTCGGTTGTAACCAGATCCTGCCTAAGTCAACAAAGAAGGCAGCAGGGTTTACGGGCGTCTTCGAATCGAAAAACCCACCAAATAGTTTTGCTCTTTTCTCCGTTCGCTATTTTTGTTTTTAAATATTTCTTTCTTTCCGTTTTGCTTTCTTTTTTCGTTCTTTTTTTTGTTTCTTTCTTTTTTCATCTTAAAAACATTTAGTTTTCTTTCTTTTTTCTACTATTTTTTCTTTTCTTTTCTTTCTTTGCTTCATTTATGATTGTATCCATTTTCTTTCAGTTATTTTTCTCTATTTTCATTTTCGAATCATTTAATTCCATTCCTTCTTTTTTTTGTTTGTTTGTTTCTTTCTTTTCTTTCCACTCATTTTCATTTTCATTTTCTTCGCTTTTTTTTCATTCTGTCTTTCTTTCCTTTTATGATTCTATACTTTTCTTTTCAATATTACATTCATATGATCATTTTTCTCTTTCTGTCTTTTTTCTTTCTGTCTTCTTTCATACTTCCTCTTCACTTTTTTATTGTCTTCGTTTCTTTCTTCTTCCGGTCTTTTCTTCTTTCTTTCCTTTCTTTTATGATTCATTGTTTTTCTTCGTTTCATTTCATTTCATTCCTTCTTTCTTTCTTTTTTCTTTCCTTTTGTTCATCGTTCAATTATATTTTCCTTCATTTGATTCGCTTCTTCTTTCATTCTATATTTCTTATTTCATTCTTTCTTCTTTCACAATTTCATTCATATAATCATTTCTTTCTTTCTGCTTTTTCCCTTCTTCATTTCATGACTTCTTTTTTACGCTTTTTATTTCCCTCTTTCTTACTTCCTGTACGATTTCCTTTTTTTTTTTTTTGTTTAATTGATTCATGTGATCATTTCCGTATGTCCCCCTTCTTTCTTTCTTTTTCCCCGTTATAATCCTTTATTTATATATTTTCATTCCGTTTTTTTCCTCGTATCATTCCATACATTTTTCCTTCAATGTTTCATTCATATGATCATTTTTTAATTATTCATTTTTTATTTATTTATTTTTCTATTCTATTTGATTTTCCAACCATTTCTTGCCTTTTTTCTTTCTTTTTTTTCTTTTCCTTTTTATCATTTTATTCTTTTTCATTCACATCATTTATGCAATTATTTCATTCTTTCCTTTTCCTTTCTTTCTTTTTCCTTTATGTTACCATCTAATTAATAAAATCTTTCTTCATTTCTGTTTCTTTTCTGCTTCTTTCTTATCTCCTACCTATTTAATTATTTCTGTCTTTCTTTCGGATGATAATTTCGTTTTTTTTCCTTCTTTTTATCTTTCATCGGATAACTATTTGATTTATATCCGCTCATTATAATTTCAATTCGTATCTCGACCCTAAACATTCTGAATTATAAATATGCGATATATATATTAATTGAATGCTAGGTTTATAAAATAAATAATGTGTAATTAACAGGCAGTACATTATTTTCTCTCTTATATATATATATATATATATATATATATATATATATATATATATATATATATATATACTAAAGATGTTTATTCATACAAAGATTATTAGTTACATATGTGCATACATTTTTCAGTTGTTCCCTCTATCGAGAGTTAACCTTCTAAGAACTTTAGAGTAAATAAAATAGCATATATATATATATATATATATATATATATATATATATATATATATATATATATATATACATATATATATATATACATATATATATACGTATATATATGCATATATATACGTCTATATATATGCATATATATACGTATATATATGCATATATATACGTATATATATGCATATATATAGACGTATATATATACGTATATATATGCATATATATATATACGTATATATATATACGTATATATATACATATATATATATACATATATATATATATATATATATATACATATGTATATATATATAAGTCTGTTATAGGCATATTAATGTTGGATGTTCTTCTATAAACGAAACGGCCCGTAAAAATGTGTCGAAGTTTTGTTTTGAAAACATGATCAGTAAAATTTATAAAATCTTGGTGACTAGAATGTAACCTAATATGTATTTATATATGCTCTGTTGTTATGTTAACAATAATCGAGCTTAAACCTTGAAAAGATTGGTCTTTTCAAAAGATATATGCAAAAACACATACATTCCGATATATATATATATATATATATATATATATATATATATTCCGATAAATCTCCGAAACAGTTACATGGTAAACAGCTGATGATCCCCATGTTAATATTAGACGCTTAAGATTTCCTGTTTTTGTTTCTACTTTTAGATACTTAACCCTCCCCCTTTATTTTTTTTTATTTACTTATTTTCTTATTTATTAATTTTCTAACGAATGTTAACTCTGCAATATCTTGGATTTAGTTAGTTTCTCTGGGAATTTAAACTGCATTTTACTTCTTTTTTTGTTTGTTTAAAATGACTCTAAGCTTATTTAGACTATATATATATATATATATATATATATATATATATATATATATATATATATATATATATATATATATATACTAGTAGAATACCCGTCCAAAAACGGGTCTAAACAATAAATATAGAATTAGGTTTTCCATTTTTATGTGTTTTTTTTTCTATTGGGGAGTTACTAATTAACAGCAAATAAATTATATAAAAACGTAAACGATACAAATTAAAACCACCAAAAACTACTATTCGCATGATGCAAGCACTTATAAAACTGACGAAGAAATTGTTATCAGATCGGATTCTTTTAAGTTTGATTTTACGTTTTTTTGCGTCGTTTTTGCGTTATTATTTGTGGTTCTTTCGCTCATGTCTTTATTAACTATTCGTTGCGTGTTATTATAGCCGTTTTGAAAACTATTCTTAAGTATGTATTACTCTTTTTGTACGTTTATTGAGACAACCTTAATTTTTTTCTCGTCGTTCATTCAGTTTGAATTTTTTTAGAGAAGTGTGGTATCAAAAAATGAATTATTGTTTTAATTTAAGTTAAGTTTTATTACTATTTTTTATTTAATATTACTTTAATTAATATATTTATATATAATATTTATATATAATATAGATAAAATTTATATAATATAATATATATATATAATATATCATATTTATGTAATATATATAATATAAATATTTTTATATAATGTATATTTATATATAATATTTATATATATTTATAAATAATATTTATATATATTTATTACACACATATATATATATATATATATATATATATATATATATATATATGATATTTGATTTAAGTTTAATTAATATATTTATACATTATAATTAGTTAGTATATTTGATTTAATTTCATTTTGTTTGAGAAATGTGATATTAAAAGTTTAATTAATTTACATTTAACATTTTTAGAGATGCTTAGAATAACGCCAAATCTTGTATTATGCGACCTTGGTCATGTATTCTAGAACTCCAAATTGAATAAATAAAAAAAGAACAGAAACACGAATATAAGAAAGAAAAAAGAAAATAAACATGGAAGATAGAGAGCTACAATTCTAGACATTCCGTGGTACTTTCCCTAGAAGAGACGCCATTACTGAATGCCAACTTTTTGCAATTAATTGTTTTTATCTCTTCTTTTAAATTATTACTAGTTAATTAACATTTCCTTTGGGATTTAACATGTTTCTTTGGACGCGTCTAAGTATTCCTATAATGAGTTCTGTCTGTCGGTCATCTTGT
Organism: Sepiola atlantica; assembly: GCA_963556195.1. Classification (NCBI taxonomy): domain Eukaryota; kingdom Metazoa; phylum Mollusca; class Cephalopoda; order Sepiida; family Sepiolidae; genus Sepiola; species Sepiola atlantica. The sequence goes on along the minus strand of OY744518.1, from coordinate 190,513,057 downwards.
CACACTTAAGTCTGCAATCGGATGTTTTAAATCCGTTTAATTATACATGCAAACACATATCGAGGTACGTCATAGACAATCCGCCCGATAAATTATGGGTCGTTTCTTAGTTGGTAACCTTGCTTCTGTCGGAGTGAAGTATTATTCTGTGCTGTTCTAGGAGGTCCACCCTCTCAGGTTTTACTTCCTCGCTTTGAGAAGTCAATTTATTGCTAATCGCCTGAGGTGCGCCTTTCGGGGAATAACGACGGGGCTTCTCAGGCATTTTGGTGAGACCAGAGTACATTGCCTCTCGTGCGCTGGCTTTTCTATCCCTACGTTTCGACTTTGTGTCACCTCTTTCTGTGGTGGTGGGGGGAGATGAAAATATCAACCTTGAAGTGTTACAGAGCTTCTACCGATGCAAAGAGTAAAAAAAGAAAGAAACACGAACATAAGATTGGATTGGTTGGTTTTGCGGCATATCAACCTATGTGGTCATTTAATGCCGGAGTTTGTTTTTTTTTTTGGGGGGGGGGGAGAGACTTTTTTAGCCTTTCCTCCCTTTTTATAAAATCGAACTAAGAAATTAAATGTTGTATTTATACATGGATAAGTATATTTGGGTAACTTTAAATTTCCTTAAATTTTCTTATATAAATTTACTTTTCTTAGGTATGCTAAAATATTTGTGAAGTTGACCTTTTCGAACAGGTCTTCCATACTGCTTTCTGTATAATATAGTTTTCTAGTTGGGGAGAGGACATCACACCCAAACGAACATAAAAAAAAGAAAGAAAATAATGATCATAGATAGAGTTGACATCCCAAACGGGCTATTCCGCTGCATTCTCGCTTCGACAGAAAACATTTATGAATGCGAACTCCTCACATAGAATTTTTTGAGCGATTCTTTTAAATTACTTGTCGCAAATTAAAATAACCACGATAATTAAATGAACGCGTCTATAAGTAAATCTGCCCGTCAGTCTTTTTTTGACACGAGTTTTAAATCGCATATTTTGGGTGGCTTTTATTACATAGGCTACAACTATTGGTTAGAATTTGACTAAATTTTGTAATAAGAAGCTTTGGTAATGTGTTATAGAGGTGCTACTGTTGTAAAGATAAAAACAGAAACAGGAACATATGAAAGAAAAAAGATAAATGAACATAAGAAAAAAAAAGAAAGAAAGAATTATAGATAGAAGTTGACATTTCAAACGAGCCATGTTGTTATCCGTATGCTTCGAGTAAAAGGTATCATCGAATGCGAACTCCTCACATAATAGTTTTTGAGCGATTCTTTTAAATTACTTGTCGCAAATTAAAATCACTATGATAATTAAATGAACGCGTCTATAAGTAAATCTGCCCGTCAGTCTTTTTTTGACACGAGTTTTAAATTACACAGAGGCCTTTTCTTGGCCTTTTGGCTAAGATCAAAGTTTAGTATCTGTTCCGATGGATACTGCACCCTTCGGGGCTTGATTTACACCGGTCTATGGGTCTGTCCTGTGCAGTTCTAGGAGGTGCACCCTCCCAGGCTTTGCCTCCCCTCTTTGGGGAGGAGTAAGTTTATTGCTTACTGTCTGAGGCGCCCCTACCGGGGAATGCCGACGGGGCTGCCCGGGCAATTTTTAACCCCACTTTCCCAACCCGACCTTGGGTCACATCTTACTTGTGGGAGTAAGATAAAACTGGCCTTGTGCCTAACCTCCTGGAGAGGAGGTAAATAAATACTCGCTTCGTTAGAATTTTACTAAATTTTGTAATAAGAAACTTTGATGATGTGTTATAGAGGTGCTACTGATGCAAAGATAAAAACAGAAACAGGAACATAAGAAAGGAAAGGTTGCTGCCCGCTCGCTTCGCGTAAAAGCCATCGTCGAATGCCAACTCTTAACATTTAATGTTTTGAGCGATGCTTTTAAAT
>OY744518.1:190503642-190506142 GCA_963556195.1 Sepiola atlantica | reverse complement strand
GAACTAACTACCATCTAGTTAACATATATATATATATATATATATATATATATATATATATATATATATATATATATATATATATATATATATTAGGCGCTTTATTTGATTCTCTCTCTGTTTATTACATTGAGCTCTCATACTTAGATTACCTTCTGGAAGTTATTTCACTCCAACACTATATATATATATATATATATATATATATATATATATATATATATATATATATATATATATATATAAAATATTATTATTTAATGTATCCACATAAAATGTTATAATGAGATATACTTTTTTATGTATCAATTTTCAGTATTTACTTAAACAGTGTTCGATACGTAAGTAGAGCTAGGTAGTAAGTTATGAAAATATATTTATGGCAATTAAGCTACACAAAAGCTCCCGTATTAATCCCCGGGGGGGAATCGTCAGGCTAAAATGCATGGAGTTAGTTTTGCCGGGTGTTTTTATATACACGACTAAACCAATCAGATTCTTTGTTGTTCTCTTAGCCAATTGTTGGGCTTATCACGAACAAAAGGTTCGGTTGGTTTTACTTCTTATTTCTTATTCTATTCTTTTGTTTTCTCTGTATGATTCATCTCGGTTTCTTTGTTGTTGTCTTAGCCAATCGTTGGGCTTCTCATAAGCAAAGGTGCGGTTGATTTTATTTCTTATTTTTTATTCTATTGTTCTGTTTTATATAGAGTGGCCTATCCCTGTTTCTTTGTTGTGTCAATTAATGGGTGACCTTATTCTCACACGTGGTTCTTTGTATTTTTATTTTAGGTTTTAGTTTTTAAATTTTTATGTTTTTGTTTAGTTTAGTTTTTTATACTTATTTGTTTGTTTATTTATTTATATACGTATTGTTAGCATAAGGTAAATTTTATTCTGTGCAGGCAGCTGTTTGCTATTTCGCTTCAACATTTTACTAGATTCAATTATTGTTATTACAAAGTATATATATATACATATATATATATTGTGTGTATTTAGGCAGCATTTTTTCATTAAGGCATGTTTTATTAAAGACGACAGAAATCTTCTGTTTAGTGATTCCTTTTTTTATTTTTTTCCATTCGTCGAATGATCTTTTTGACGTGTAGATGGAATGAATTGATGAAGGATCCATGTGTTTGACTAACGTTTTCGATTCTCTCCGGAATCATCTTCAGGTCTTTTATGGCAAAAAATGAATAAAAAGCGAGTGAAAGAATGGAATTTCTTAAAAAATACGCCGGCAAACCGTTAGCGTAAAATACGGACGTCTACATTTTAAAATGTGACAATTGAAACAGTTCTTCGTTTATTTATTAATTTTATTTATTATTCTTATTATTTTTAATTTAAAATAATGGCTGATTTAATTTTGTCTCGTCTAATAATTATGGAGAAGGAAAATGGGGGAGATAGGCAGTAAGTAATTTTAATAAGATGTCCCTATTTTTTTAATTGAATTAGGCAACACCGGTTGATATCACTGAACTAGACTAAGCATTTTGAAATAGTTTTACTTGTCTCGTATGAAATGTTATTGATTTTAGGTTGCTGCGTTTTTATGTATACGGCTTCAAGTATTTTTAATTTTTTAAAATTAGTTTCGGAATGTATTATTTTTGTGTTCATTACTAATATCTGTCTCAACTCAGATGTAGGGCAGTTGTGCGTTTGTAGGTGTTTGTATATTGAACTAGTTTTTGCGAGGTGCATAGTGAGGCGGCGGGATAGAGTGGTTGTTGTAAAACCAATGTAGCAATTATTATTTTGGGAGGTACATCCTCCTAAAGGGCATTTAAATTTATAAACTACATTGGTTCTTTCTAGTGTTTTTGGGGTCGGAGAGGGGTTGTTTTTTACTACAAGGTTTTGCGTTGTGAATCTTTTATAATAAATAATTAATTTGATTTTGTTTTCTTTATCTGTTGGAGATATATATCGATGTGTAATATTCTTTATAACTTTTTCTTCTAGTTTGAAGTTTGGCTGCATTTGGTTGCGGTAATATATGTTGATGTAATTGGAGTTATGTTGTGTATTATTATTATTTATATTAGTGTTTGTAAGGTTTTTTATCATTGATTTAATTAGTTCGTCGACGAGGTAGTTGGGAAATTCATTGTTAATTAATACTTGTTTTATATTTTTTAGTTCGATGAATAATGTTTTTTTAGAGGAGGAAATCAATTTTGCTCGGTTTAGTAAATTTTTTATGATAGCTATTTTATAACGGTGGGGGCATTCACTCTTAAAATTTAATAGGCTGGAGTTTTTGCTGGTTGGTTTTTTATAGGTAGAGGTGTTAAAGGTATTGTTAGAAGTGTCAATTAGTACATCTAGGAATGGGATTTTATTATTAGTGTTTAATTCTATAGTGAATTTAAGGACAGAGTTTTTTTGAAATAGGTCTTGAAGTTTATTAATTTGTTTAGTGTTATTGGCTAGAATTAGTATATCGTCAACATATCTAACGTAAATAGGAGGTTTTTCAATTGTG
>OY744518.1:190476142-190501142 GCA_963556195.1 Sepiola atlantica | reverse complement strand
TCGATTTGTCTACGTGTCTGTTGCTTATGGATACTTCTCTCTCTTTCCTATCCATGGCTTTCACTCATTATATATATATATATATATATATATATATATATATATATATATATATATATATATATATATATAAAGAAAAGTCAGCCGGATATTAAAAGTTGGACCTAAATAACATTTAAGTTGACAAATCAATGTTTGCGTCTGACTAGCAATTTTCATTCGTTTTTACTGTACCACACTATTAGCAATATAATAAAGTACACTTTATGTTTGGTACTCATGCAGTTTACCGACCGGGATATAATAATAACGTTATTATTTAGAAAGCCATTCTTAACATGGGGAGCAAGGATTTATTAACTATTCCGTACTTTCACCTAACAATTTAATAAACAAAATAGAGCGTAAAAATTGAATTTAAGTTTAAAATTCTATCAAAAAATAGCCCAGACCATAAACTGCATGAGCACCTTATTTTTTCAATATTTTTTTAGTCCCGCCCGGACGATTGGTGATGTGAAACATTTTTAAATAATCACCTTAACATAGAAATCAACTTACGCCAGAAATACAAAAAAAAATGAATAGACTTCCGATAGATTTAAGATTTTATTTCAGTCTTCCTATAACAAAATCTAGTTGACAGTCGATTTTTCTAATCGTTTGACCGTCAGTCACGAGTGCTGAGTAAGCGAAATCTCAATGTTTATAAAAACACTATCAATTGCCGAAGAGTGCTCCATTTGCCTTTACGATCGACTTTACATTTAACTAATGGCAATTGCTGATTCCACTAACCACATGGATCTATCCAAAGGGGGGAGGTCATATGTTGGCATTCACATACCCACTTTGTCGCTGTATCACAGCTTTTCCATGTGGCTAGATGGGCAAGTGCTTCAAGCCGACATTGAAACGCGACTGTTATGTTGACAGTCGAAGCTTCTAACCATTCAGTCGTCAGTCACGAAATCCTAATGTTTTATAAACACTGCCGGCTGCAGAAGTGTTCTCCATTTCTTTTTTCGAAGAGCTTCGCATATATATATATATATATATATATATATATATATATATATATATATATATATATATATATATATAGCCCCTCTGTGGTTATTCTGATAACACGAACTGCAACAATTCCAAATTCATGAATGAATCTGGATCAAACGTAAAGTGATTAATTTCCGCATCTGATTAAAATATTTAACAAAACGTTTCTTTCATGTTATTAGCAATTAGTTAGAAATACTTTGAATTTACGCACATTTACTGTCTGAAAATATTTTCCGGAGAAAACTAATCATAATTTCATGCCCCTGAAAACGGCTCAATATCGAGTTTCTCATGAAAATGCATATTTATACAGACATGGCTAATCAAATTGATCCCAAAATATATAAACACACTCTTATTGAATGAAAGAACATCCACGCTTCAAGATATCAAATCATCTCAGCAAAGATCATTGAATGATTATGATAGCTGTTGAATATCTAGATCATTTCAGTTTTAGACGAAAAGGGAAATGCTTTACATAGTTGGTTCTTCGAAATAAGCGTAAACTGAAGTGAGTTGTAAAGAGCCACCATTTTTGGCCGGTCCTCGGATCTTTGAACAGATTAGAATTGTGCGGGTCAAAAAAAAAAAAAGGCGTGAAATATTTCCGGTGACAAACACTGTACATGTAACAGTGTCAACGAAGGACCGCAAACGATCAAAATGCGCAGGTCATCTCGACGGATTTGTATTCCAACCGCTCTCCGTGGAGACGAGTTCCACGCGGCACTTTCTCAATAAACTTGCTCTATGAATGACGTGTCACACCGGGGACCATTGTGAATTAACTTGGCCTTACGAACGCCTCTCTATCGCTACTATTTGTAGGAAATATACTGAGCCTGCTCTCGGCCTGTCAAGCTGTAGAACATCTGAGTAAACTTCCTGATGTTCCGAATATAGACTTTAAAAATTTGGTGGTTAGAAAAGATTCTCATCAACGTTTAAATTTAAATCATATTTTGTCAAATGTCAAATTAGGTTGAAAGTTTATTAAATTAATTTTATTTATTTTACATGTTTCGTAAAAAAAGTAAACCAAATATATCAAAGTGTAAAAAACTGGACCGTAAGTAATTTTAACAAAAGTATTGGGTCAAAAATTGGGCCAACAAAAATTGATATTTCTAAAGTAATTTTAACAGAAGAATTATGCAATAATTTGGGCCAACAAAATTGACATTTCTGAAGTAATTTTAACAAAAGATTTGGGCCAAAATTTGGGCCAACAAAATTCACATTTCTAAAGTGATTTTAACAGAAAAAATGGACCAAAATTTGGGCCAAAATTTGGGCTAACAAAATTGACATTTCTAAAGTGATTTTAACAGAAGAATCCCGGGTGACATTCGATTAATTTGATGGATGGGACAAAACACGAATTTTATTCGATACAGATATAGCTGTAGCTTACTGTTGTCGCCTTAAAGGGCTGAACAGAAATATAACAACAAAGAGGTAGAGTTAACAAGCGTATCGATTTATAGAAAATATAGAAATAATGTGTTGCCTGCGATTGCTTCAGGCTTAGTCATTATAACTACTCATAGAGTCGCGAAGAGTTTATGTAGTGACGAAATAGGGTAAATCACCATAACACTTACCAAGGACAGGAAGGAGGAGTGTGATGTTTTTGTCAAGTGCTCGCATATTTGAGCAGATTGGAATTGAGCTGGACAAAAAGAACAAAAGTTGGAAAATATCTTTTTTTAAGTTTTACTAAACCAAATATTTTAAATGGTAATTTTCTTTCTTTTTTAAGTTTTACTAAACCAAATATTTTAAATGGTAATTTCTTTTCTTTTTTAAGTTATAGTAAACCAAATATTTTAAATGGTAATTTTCCTTCTTTTTAAGTTTTACTAAACAAAATATTTTAAATGGTATTTTTTTTCCTTTTTAAAGTGTTAGTAAACCAAATATTTTAAATGGTAAAAAAACTTTTTTTTAAAGTTTTACTAAACCAAATATTTTAAATGGTAATTTTTTTTCTTTTTTAAGTTTTAGTAAACCAAATATTTTAAATGGTATTTTATTTTATTTTTTTAAGTTTTAGTAAACCAAATATTTAAAATGGTAAAAAAAATTTTTTTTAAGTTTTACTAAACCAAATATTTTAAATGGTAAGAACTATTTTAGTAAAGTAGTGGGCCTTGGATTTATTTTTGACAGCCTCGTAACTCTATAGTTTATCATACTGTTCATTCTTTAATATTATTTTTTTATTAGTAAAAATCATCTCGGGCAATGTCGGGAAGGGACATCTAGTATTATATAAATGTAGCAAACAATATGGCAGTAAATCAGGCATATCCCCAATCTGTTGCTCAGACTTATATCTAATCTGTTGCTAAGGTTGCTAGTAAACTACTTGGATCATTCTACCACTCCAGAAAGTAAAAGATTCATGAGACAACCTCTACGTATATAAGTCAAATACGTCCTGAGATGGAGTACTTCTCCCACATGTGGGGAGACCCCACTCAGAAAACTTTTCCTCATTTTGACAGAATACAAAATTGACTTCACAATCTAGTAGGGGATAATCTCTACAGCGTTTTTCATAGAAGAGACGTTGCTAGTCTTTCTCTACTCAATCGTTATTTCCATAGGAGATGCTCGACCGGGCATCAATCTCTTATTCCTTCTTGTAAGATATTCAGAGTAAGAACTCGTCTTGTTACCACAACTGAAAAAACATTTTTCTCCCTCCGTGTTACCGTCCACATGGTTCTGTAACAGAACACTTGTGGAACACGTTACCACAGGACTGCATCCTTGCAAGACTACAACACGATCGTCTTCAAGCCAAACGTAAACAAACACTTGTGATAAATTGTCTCCTTAAGTAATCAAAATGTGTGCCATTGGTAATTTTCAAATCGCTCATATTCTTTTTCATCATCAAACCGACAATCCCTCCATCTCAGTAACCTTTATCCCCGAGGAGCTTTTGGCCTTGATGTATGGTGACTCATTACTAAAATAAAAGAAAAGCCCATGGGATCCAATTCAAACACCATGTCGGAAATTGGAGATGCTGAACTAAATAATTGAACACTATCAATGGAGAATCGATTTCTGGCTGTAATTGAGAAGGGCAATCACTATCTTAACTAGTGTTGGGACGATTAACCGGAATCGGGAATCGTAAAAATCGGAACTTTTGGGGTATCAGAATCGGAAAAATTAATCCCTATTTTCCGATGCCTAAAACGATTCTTTAAATTTTTTTTTTTTTTGTAATCTTATAGATGCCGTACCATATTTCCATGACTTCGCGGCGTCAACATTCGGGATACATATATATATATATATATATATATATATATATATATATTATTAAAAATAACAGACAATTTTTGTCTGGTTATTTTAGTATTGATCCCTTCAATTTTCCGGATTAAAATCTTAATCTCGGAAGGAAATTGGCTGATGAAACTGCCGTAATGTACATGTTGGTCCAGAGTACTTTCTGACCCGTCTGGGTCCATCGTCAGTGGAATAATGACAAACAGGTAAAGACCTGGAGTGAGATCTATAATTAATTATACACACACACACACACATATATATATATATATATATATATATATATATATATATATATATATATATATATATATATATATATATATATATAGTCTCGGAAGTTTCTCAACCATTAAAACTATATAAAAAAAAAAATTAAAAAAATATATATAAAAAAAAACAAAAAAAAACTTATAGTCTCAAGTCTTCCAGTGGAAAATCACTCATGTAAGTCAATTTATTTTTTACAGTTATTATATTAGTTAGTTTCTAACACTATTTTAAGGGATCATCAGTTGTTTCGGGAATTTAAAAACAATATATATATATATATATATATATATATATATATATATATATATATATATGTGTGTGTGTGTGTGTGTGTGTGTGTGTGTGTGTGTGTGTGTGGCAGTGCCGCGTATAGTTTAGTCATCTTAAGCTTGATGGAGCAATTTACCTTTCTTGGAAGTATAGAGGAAGACAAAAACATTTTTGAAAACTCATCCTAATTTTATTTATTTATTAGTTTTCTGTTTTTTGTTGGGAGGGGGGGGGAGATTCGTCATATTTTGTTATTACCTGTATATGTCTTAAGTCTTTCGTCGTTTTTTCTGTGTATTTTAGACACGTCATCGCATCCCTAAGAGGCGCTCTCTCTGCCAGTCATTATAACACGCTTTTGTTTGAGATAGCCTCTTCAGATGCGTCCACTTGTCAACATGAAAGGATATGTCTGTGCGTTAATCGGTCTGTCAGTCTGTCACGCCCGTGTCTATAATAGAATTTTCGTTAACCTTTCAGCATAAGTTTAAGGCGTACTCGTGGCCCCTTGCATAACCACATCTACCACGATTTATTCTAGTTTGATTCCATTTGAAAATTCATAAACTCTGACATATTTGTTAATTCTATTAATAATCTGAGCAACCGGACTCATGAAAAAGAATTTTTAAAAAAACTACCTGGCGAATATACCCGGTGAACCAAGTGCAAGAGAGATACAAACAATTGCACTTAAAGGGACAGTTTTAATCTTTAAAAAGATCTTTCGACTGGAGAGTCTGAAATAGCGGGTCAATGTCTGGCATCCGGTAGGATGCTCCATCCCCAGCAAAAACAAAAATATAAGAAAATTGAAATTTGCATAACGAAACTGATTAGTCGCTTTACATCTATATTATTCAGTACTCACTAGGAGTTCTCACACATGCCATCATCAGTGATTGCTTACTAATAATAAACGGTGATATTCCCTGGAGTCTGAGTGACAGCAAGTTAACCCTAGATTTTCTAGTACTCTCCACCTCTTTCAGTAAACATTGCACATGAATTTACCAATGTTGCCGCTTACTATCGCTGCCGATGACTGTTTATCTACTCTGAGATTTTGGTGGCAATAAGCTTCCTTAAGGTCCTAGTGTTCTCCGCACCCTTCCAGTGGAGGTCTGTTTAGTGCTCTCCCTCCTCGGTCTCTCCATTCTCCTTGACTCTTCACAACTATTTTGTGTTGAATTAGCCGAGGCTAGTGACATCAGATTGTTTTTTTAGGTTGGGGGTCAGTTCATAAAATTTCTTGCCGGTTCAATTTCCTTGGGTTCATGTGGTGGTGTTCTATCTATGTTGTATTGCTATTGCAACTTCCATGTGACTGGTTAGCGCTTGCAGCCCACATTGGCTGATCTCCGCATTCAATGATTGTCCTTATGATTTCGGTTGTTTTCATAATTAAAAAATGTCATCATCATTATTATTATTATTATCATTACTATTATTATTACTATCATTATTAGTATTATTATCATTATCATTATTAGTATCATTATCATTATTATTACTATTATTATTATTGTAATTAATAATATTATCATTATTAGTACTATACTTATTCAGACGTAAAGAGACTTATTATTTTGCCATCTAATTTACATACATGTATGTGGTGTTTACATATATGTGTATATAAATTAGATGACTGTAAATCTGTTATCTAAACGTTCACGGAGGTATTAAGAAATATTAGAGAGTGATTGAATCCCAAAATTGAGAGGGAGTGAGAGAAGCGCATAGATAGATAAGAGAGAGAGAGAGAGAGATAAAGAGAGAGAGAGAGGGGGGTAGAGAGAGATGGGTGACCTTTTCAGTAAATTATAAATCTATTTACTTCTGTATTATCCCTTTATTTCACACAAGTCATTATCACCGATTGTATACTAACAATAACCAGTGGTGATTCCTGGAGTCTGAGTGACAAGAAGTCTCCCCAGATTTCCGACATTCCGTTTCTTTCGATAACTGTTGCACACCATAACTCAATCGCAGAACTAAGGTATGATTTATCGTGTATTTTGTGTTATGAAAGTATATAGGAAAAAAAACCTTAAGAAAACTAACGTTGATTAACTCACATGTAGTATATTAGTACATATTCAAGCTGTACCTATCAGGTTTTGACCTGTTGTCTAGTTAATTGCAATTTGTTTTGCTTTTCTGTTTTTAAACTGTGCTGAGCTATTTTATTTTTATTTTTTTAAAACATTATTTTCTGATTTCAATCAATAGATACAGAATTTGTCGATTTTTACAAGATGTTTGCCACTTAAAAATAATACCGGCACGGACAAAGTATTTTCTAGAGGGAATTCAATAGAATTACATGTTATTCTTTTTAACGACATGCTGCATCGATCGGCAAGAGAAATTGGCGAACTAGAGTCAAATATTGATTTTGTAGGAAGAAAGCTATCGATGGTAAAGACTTCGTAAAGAGACTGACTTTACTTTGTATATTAGCTTTTTTTCTTTGCGTTCGTCGGTCTGTCACGCTCAAGTCTATAATAGCATTTTCTTAAGAGTGTCTAGCTCAGTCTTGAACAGCATTGTTATTTGTCCACACATCTTTATTTAATGTTCTTTAATACATACGTTCTTCTTCTTCTTCTTCTGTTTCTTCTTCTTCTGTTTCGCATCCTTCTTTTTCTTCTTCTTCTTTTTCTTCTTCGCATTCTGTTTCTCATCCTTTTTTTCTCATTCTTCTTCTACTCCTTCGTTTTATTTTTCTTCTTCTTCTTCTTCTTCTTCGCATTCTGTTTCTCATCCTTTTTTTCTCATTCTTCTTCTACTCCTTCGTTTTATTTTTCTTCTTCTTCTTCTTCTTCTTCTTCTTCTCCTTCTTCTTCTACTACTCCTTCTTTTTCTTCTTCTGTTTCGCACCCTTCTTTTTCTTCTCCTTCTTCTTCTTCTTTTTTGTCCTCCTTCTTAGTTTTATCTTTCTCGCTCTTTTCTTTCTCCTGTTTCTTCTTCTCTTTTTACGTTGTACATTCTTTATCCTATATTTTCTCTTTTTTTCTCTTCACCAATTCTTTCTTTTCTTCATCTTTTCTTAATTACATCCTTTTGGTAATCCTCTTCCTTGTATCTCTATCTCCTTTTCTAAATACTTTTTCCCTATCCCTTTTTCCTTTCATCATACCGCCGTTTTCTCCTTCTTTTTTCCTTCACATTCCCCTTCATCCTTATTCGTCTTCCTCTTTTCTTCTTATTAGTAATCTTTTCTTTCTTTTTCCCTCTCTTCATTTTCTTTTACTTCTTTCTCTCCTTCTTCTTCTTCTTCTTCTTCTTCTTCTCGTCTTTGCATGTCTCCTTTTCTATTTCTTTCTTCTTTCCCTCCTCCTCCTTCTTCTTCTTCACGTCTTCACATGTCTCCTTTTCTATTTCTTTCTTCTTCCCTCCTCCTCCTTCTTCTTCTTCTTCACGTCTTCACATGTCTCCTTTTCTATTTTTTTCTTCTTTCCCTCCTCCTCCTCCTCCTCCTCCTCCTTCTTCCTCTTCACGTCTTCACATGTCTCCTTTTCTATTTCTTTCTTATTTCCCTCCTCCTCCTCCTCCTCCTCCTTCTTCTTCTTCACATGTCTCCTTTTCTATTTCTTTCTTCTTTCCCTCCTCCTTCTTCTTCTTCTTCTTCTTCTTCACATGTCTCCTTTTCTATTTCTTTCTTCTCCTCACTCAGCAAATCCCTCTAACCCCGCAGTTGTTGTTCCTTCTACGAAATACAAAATCTGACCTCCATTCGCTCCACTAACCAATCGTCGCCTAACTACGAGAGACGCGCAATTTATTTCCAAATGCTTCGACTAGACCGTTACGCACTTTTCGCAGTCACCACCCAAAAACTGACAAGAAAACTAGAAATGAATCTGGTAATGGCATATATCTTAATACTAGTAGTAATTAAGATATTCTCCAATATGTATATGTATATAAATAGTTGTTTTATCTACATACGTATACGTTACCTCCTTACGGGAATCGTCTATGTAGAGAATAATTATTCATTCCGGTCGCTGGACTCGAACCCCGGAACACAACTCGTGTTTCAAACTCAAATGCTAACGTCCTAGCCTACACGGCCATTATAAACAACGTGGTAAATCAGCGAGAGATTATTCCTATTTAAAAGGCAACCGTCGTAAAGTGTTCGACTATTGAAAGGAACATGTATTGAAGCCACGATGCCGGCTGTATAAATACTACTCCCTACAGAGCCCAGCCTAGATTTGGTGACGGGGGGGGGGGGCGACACATAGTTATGAATATTTGTTTTTATCTACATACGTATACATTTCATCCTTACGGGAATCCCGAAACAGGAGTCAAGTTTGAAACTCTAATTCTAACGTCTTAGCCCACACGGCCGTTATCAACAAACCGGTAAATCAGCGAGAGATGAATCCTATATATATATATATATATATATATATATATATATATATATATATATATATATATATATATATATATATATATAATGTATTTTTATGTAATTGTTTTTATTGGTTACTACAACTATTCCGATTGTTTCATTCACTGAGTGATTAAGATGTAAACAATTGCATTATTGTCGCTCTTAATTTTATAGGACGTATTTTTCGTGAATATATATGTATATATTTTATTAATTTTATACGTACATAAAAGTAATTCATGGACACGTGTTTCTGGCTAACAGCCGTCATCAGCATGGCTAACTTAGACAATGGTCGAACCTTCGATATATATATATATATATATATATATATATATATATATATATATATAGAGAGAGAGAGAGAGAGAGAGAGAGAGAGAGAGAGAGGAAGAGAGAGAGAGGAAGAGAGATAGAAGAAGAGAGGAATAGAGAGAGAAGAAGAGAGGAAGAGAGGAAGAGAGAGAGAGGAAGAGACAGGCAGAGAGAGAGAGAGAGAGAGACAGGCAGAGAGAGAGAGAGAGGATAAGACAGGCAGAGAGAGAGAGTAAGAGACAGGCAAGTAGAGAGAGAGAGAGAGGAAGAGCCAGGCACAGAGAGAGAGAGAGAGAGAGAGAGAGAAAGGAAGAGACAGGTAGAAAGAGAGAGAGGAAGAGACAGGCAGAGAGATACAGAGAAGGACAGAGAGAGAGAGAGGGAGAGAGAGACAGAGAGAAGAAAGAGATCATGTATTTAAACACTTCATATAACCTTCAAAAACTTTATTGACAGACAATTATTTCTGCCCATAACGAAAACATTTTCTTACATACAAAATATTACAAATGTAAACGAAGAGACGTGATCCGTGTATAATCTCTCAGAGTGAGGCTGAAAAATTAACATGCATCTGGCGATTATTTAATTCATAACTATTTCTTTTTCACTCAAATTCAAAGGGAAACCTTAATTACTTTTATTGTCGGTAGAAGCTGAAATGTTGGAATACTCCCTGAATTGGTGTCTTATACATATGCTTTTAATTCTATTAAAATTGGTGTCTTATACATATGCTTTTAATTCCATTAAAATTGGTGTCTTATACATATGTTTTTAATTCCATTAAAATTGGTGTCTTATACATATGTTTTTAATTCCATTAAAATTGGTGTCTTATACATATGTTTTTAATTTCATTAAAATTGGTGTCTTATACATATGCTTTTAATTCCATTAAAATTGGTGTCTTATACATATGTTTTTAATTCCATTAAAATTGGTGTCTTATACATATGTTTTTAATTTCATTAAAATTGGTGTCTTATACATATGCTTTTAATTTCATTAAAATTGGTGTCTTATACATATGCTTGTAATTCCATTAAAATTGGTGTCTTATACATATGCTTTTAATTCCATTAAAATTGGTGTCTTATACATATGCTTTTAATTCCATTAAAATTTGTGTCTTATACATATGCTTTTAATTCTATTAAAATTGGTGTCTTATACATATGCTTTTAATTCTATTAAAATTGGTGTCTTATACATATGCTTTTGATTCCATTAAAATTGGTGTCTTATACATATGCTTTTAATTCCATTAAAATTGGTGTCTTATACATATGCTTTTGATTCCATTGAAATTGGTGTCTTATACATATGCTTTTGATTCCATTGAAATTGGTGTCTTATACATATGCTTTTAATTCCATTAAAATTGGTGTCTTATACATATGCTTTTAATTTCATTAAAATTGGTGTCTTATACATATGCTTTTAATTCCATTAAAATTTGTGTCTTATACATATGCTTTTAATTCTATTAAAATTGGTGTCTTATACATATGCTTTTAATTCTATTAAAATTGGTGTCTTATACATATGCTTTTGATTCCATTGAAATTGGTGTCTTATACATATGCTTTTAATTCCATTAAAATTGGTGTCTTATACATATGCTTTTGATTCCATTGAAATTGGTGTCTTATACATATGCTTTTGATTCCATTGAAATTGGTGTCTTATACATATGCTTTTAATTCCATTAAAATTGGTGTCTTATACATATGTTTTTAATTCCATTAAAATTGGTGTCTTATACATATGTTTTTAATTTCATCAAAATAAGATATATCTGAAGTGTTATGATATCATAGTTCCCTTAGGGGTGCAATTAAGGATTCGGGAACACTTCCACTGTCGTCCTCGGTAAATTTTTACATAATAATACACTGGTAGATTCTATGTAGATTCTCTAACCTTTCTGTGTATAGGGAACACACTAACAAACACACATAAACATAGATATTGAGGTTTTATACAGCAAGAAAATAGATTACCTTTGTCCCCGACTTGTAGGTCATTAGAAATTGATTATATCCGCCTAACACCTTTTGAAGGTTGTCTCTCTGTTTCTTTCTTATTTTTCTTATTTTTCTTTCTTATTTCTTTTTTTCTTCTTTCTTTCTTTCTTTTTTCTTTCTTTTATCTTCCTTTTGTTACCTTTTTCTTCCTTTTTTTCTTCCTTTTTTCTGCCTATCTTCTTTTTTTCTTCTTCCTTTTTTTTTCTTTTTTCTTCCTTTTTTCTTTCTTACTTCTTTCTTTTTTCTTTCTTTTTCTTCCTTGTTTCTTTCTTTTTTCTTCCTTTTTTCTTTCTTTTTTCTTTACTTTTTCCTTCCTTTTTTCTTTATTTTTTCTTTCTTTTTCTTCCTGCTTTTTTTTATTCTTCTTCCTTTTTCTTCCTTTTTTTTCTTTTTCTTCCTTTTTCTTCCTTTTCTTTTCCTACTTTTTTCTTTCTTTTCTTTTTCTTCCTTTTTCTTCCTCTTTCTCTTTCTTTCCTTTTTTTCTTTCTTTTATTATTCCTCCTTTTTTTCTATTCCGTTATCAACTATCTTTCATTATTCGTTTGGACCAGCTCATTTGGCCTAATGTGTAGAGTGTTTCTCATGTTCTGTGCAACTGTAAGTAGCGATCCCGTTTCTCTGTTCAAGTGTCTTTTTCGTAGTCATGTCCAGGTGTTTTCGTGAGTTAATTCTCTTGTCATTCTTATTGAATCGTTCATGTAGCAGTTTTCTTTCCCACTTTTCTTTTCTCGTCTATTTGTTTCTCGTTTCGCTGCTTCCTGTATTGTTCATTTTGACAGTCTTTCTGGCTGCAGTTTTAAGCCATCCTGTGTTTTGCGATATGTAATTTTCCAATTCTTTTTTGTCTTCCACCCAGTCTTCTATACAACTCCTCTCCCCTATTCGTTCCTTTTCCCGTAGAGTTAGTCAGTATCATCCTTCATGTGTTGTACTGTGTGCATGGCCATTAGTTTCCTAGTCTTCTAATTAAAGTGTCAAAGTTTTTCTTTTGCCCAACCTATCAATGGTTCAAAGTATCTTATTAGTGAAACTGCCCAAATCTTCATTTTTTACTAGATTTCTACAATATAGTTTCGTTTCTAAGAATTTGGTTATTCTTCCTATGTCGTATTTTAGAATCTTCTTTTTCATTTCTGTTCATTTGCTGGTTTCTGCTTCCAGAACTCCCAACTATTTATTGGAATCACATTCGCCAAGCATCTAATATATTTTTGGTTGGGCACTTCCACGCCCTCTGCTGTCTCAAGTTTTCCCTGTTTCATCTCTAGTAGTGCATAGTTTTCTTTTCCGAATTCCATTTGAATTCCCTACCTTTTAATCGTGTTTATAATTTTTTCAGTTCTTTGTTAAATTTTTCAAATAGCTACAGGTCGTCCATATACCTGAGCTGGTTTATTCTTTGTTCTGTGTCTGTAAACTTGTATCCGGCATCAGATTTCATGAGAATTTTGTTGAGTGGCATCATGGCTATGATAAACAGTAGTGGTTATAGAATTTCATTGGAAGTTGACTCTCTGTATTCTTATCTCAGTCAGGTGTTGTATTTCAACTGTCAGTTCACGTTGCCATAATCCGAATGCTTTCTTAATAAAATTGATAATCTGGTCAGATATCTTGTACATCTTTAAGCATTCAATTATCCATGCTTGAGGGATTCTGTCGTAGGTTTTCTTGTAGTCAATCCATGCCATGAAGTCGTTTATTTATTATTATTATTATTATTATTATTATTATTATTATTATTATTATTATTATTATTATTATTATTTCTAAGTAGTCTCAATTTTCTTAGTAGTCTCAATTTTCGGATGTTTTTAGTTGAATTTTTTCATCTGTTTTCTTGAACATCAGATCAATCCCCTTGACTTTGGACATTCAAGCTGTACCTTTACACTTTCGTCGTGCCTAACAGGCGAGTCTTTTGCAGAATTGGAAAATAATTTGTCTTGTTAATCTGTTTAAGTCATTTATGGTGGCTTTTAGTTATGGTTCTAAACGTTCCAATGACAACAGGAATCCCCTTTACTTCTTTACATTTCCATAGTCTAATTACTTTCCATTTTAGATCGTGATGTTTATTTATTTTTTCCTGTTCTTTCCCCTGTACTCTGGTATCGAAGGGGAAGCCTATGTCAAACATTAAGCAATATATTACATATATTATAATTATTAGTAGTAGTAGTAATAATAGTTGTAGTAGTAGTAGTAGTAGTTAAATCATTAGTATGATATTACTATTACTTTCTTTCCCCACTATTATTTTTAATTTATCTTTTAATCTAAATTTATTTTAAAGTGTGCAATCATGTGTAACCAATGAACTTCTGGCAACGCCGAGTGCGTACAACGAGTATATATATATATATATATATATATATATATATATATATATATATATATATATATACAGAGAGAGAGAAAGAGAGAGAGAGAGAAAGAGTGTGAGATAGATAGATAGATAGATAGATAGATAGATAGATAGATAGATAGATAGATAAGTGTATTAAGTAATATTGTCGTTGATGAAAGGAATATAATGCGTAAATACTTTATATCTATATATCTGATGAAGAAACAACACTGTCTAAATATATGTTTGTAATATTAATATACATATATATATATATATATAGATATATATGTGTACATATATATATATATATATATATATATATATACGTGTGTGTGTGTGTGTAGAATGTTAATATGCGTATACATGTGCATTCTATGAGAAAAATCCGTTTTTAATAACACATGTTTTAATTAAAATCAAACTGCTTTTTTACCCATTCAATTACTTTTCGTCCTATTACCTACAACATAAACTTACTCAACGTTTTTTTATTTATTTCTTTTAATCTATTTATTTTTAATTTGCCCACCCGGCTTTTAAACGGCAAACGTCTATGCTTCTGCCGGAACGCTACGACCACACCCTGCCACCCGTTCTTATCCACCCCATATTGTATACATACACACAGATACACATGCACATATATATGTCTATATATATATATGTATATATATTTATGTATATATATATATATATATATATGTATATATATTTATGTATATATATATATTGTATATATATATATGTGTATATATATATATATATTTATTTATGTGTATATATATATATATATAAATAGATAAATAGATTTATAAATATATATATATACATATAAATATATATCTATATTTATATATTTATCTCTTTATATATATTATATATGATATAAATAATATATATATATAGATATATATATATATATGTATATATATAGTATATATATAGTTATATATATATTCATATACATATATATTGATATATAATATATATATATAGTATATATATATAGTTAAATATATATATATATATTCACATACATATATATATTGATATATACTATATATATATATATACATATATATATATATTAATATATATATGTACATATAATTATATGTATATATATTAATATATATCGTATAAATACTTGCACGTGCACATTGAATCATATCGACTGAAATTAACAAAGCATGTCGCTTTCAAATGATTCTCAAATTTCATATTCTTAGCGGTAACCGCAACCGTTTCAAAGTATAATAAGCGTGACGGAAAACGTTTTCTTTATCCGTCTCTCTCTCTGTCTCTGTCTGTCTGTCTGTCTGTATGTCTCTCTCACTCTCTTTACTCCAATTCCCCTCGTCACTCTCACTCATTTTCTTTCACGACCCCTCTCCCTCAATATCCTTCGTTGTCTGTCCACCCCCTTTCTCTCTCTCTCTCTCTCTCTTTCCCTTCAATTCACTCTCTCGCCCGATCTCTCTTTAAGCATCTTTCCTTGTTAGTTCGTCTATAATCTCTATTAATAAAATTATCCGATCAAACATCATATGTATTTTTATATGAATAAGCGTGATTTTAAAACTAAAAAAAAAAAAAAATTGTATATAAAATAATAATTAAAAAAAATTTTTTTTTTTACGTAATAAAGAAACGTTATTACATTTAATCCCCAAAAAGATATTTACAATAAAATATTCGATAAATAAAAATTAAAAAAAAAAAACGGATGCAAGTCTGGTTCTTTGCTTCTTCATATTTATTTAAAAAACTGATTTTGCAAACGAATTTTTTCGTGATTCAAACTATCTAACCCGAGCTGAATGGGTTAATCTACGGATAAAGGACATTGGCCTGTTGGCTAGGAGCAAAGTGTAGTATCTGTTCTGATGTTGCACTTCATCTTTTTTTTTATCCCCGGTCAGTGGAAGAAAATGCTTCTAAACAGGGGCAAATTTTATTTTGTTCCAATCCAGGATTTTGCCCGTATTAAAAATCGACCTTGTGTATAACTCTGCTCTCGTGGGGCGTCAAATAAATAGAAACACGACGGGTGAGAATTTTAATATATATATATATATATATTGATTTACGTACATAAAATAAATCTATAGAGACGTATTTCTGATTATAAGCCGTCATCAGCATGGCAAACCTGGGCAACGGTTCGAACCCTCGATGTAAATGTCTATTGCATGACGGTTAAAAATCCGGCTATGACATCTTGCCAAAATATGTACGATTTTTTATTCCCTATAAAGTTACATAGTTTTGTTATTGCTTTTTCTGGCGTAGAACAGTATTGATTTATATATATATATATATATGTGTGTGTGTGTGTGTGTGTGTGTGTGTGTGTCTTTCTCAACTAAAAATAATGAATTTTTTCACATTTGAGATATTAATACTAGCCAGATGGAAAACATAAAAACATGTATAATTAGAAGTGATATAATTAGAAGTGTTATAATTTAAATGTTAATACTTTGAGCGGCTCCTCCGCCATTTATCAACAACGGCGTTATTTGATAGAACAAAATAAACGAATATTACACGGTTATGAAAAATGGTGTGCAGCGTATATTCTATGTCATGTATATATATATATATATATATATATATATATATATATATATATATATATATATATATATATATATATATATATATATGTATAATAAGGAGATGATGTTTGCTTGAAGCATTGCGTTTAATATGCATATAGAGGAGTATTATTATCACAATGCTAGAAATGGAAATATGTCGGCGTTAGGAAGTAAGATAAAAACAAGTGATGTTAAAAAAATTATAGTAAACATATTTTATTAATCAAGATCTTTACACAGTGTGTGTGATTGTGTGTTCCATAATATATTTCGAGGAAAGACCTCCTTATCAAATATTAGGTGTTTCAAATCTCGAATCTATTCTGATAAGCATATAACAGTAGTTCTGTGCCATACGGATTTAACAAGAAATACTTCTCCTCCCCCCTCTCTCTCTCTCTCTCATATATATATATATATATATATATATATATATATATATATATATATATATATATATATATATATATATATGCCAATTGACATACTTATTTTATTTTGGAGCTCAATGGGACGCTCATTACTGCAAACCACTTTCAGCATGCCTAACACGTGTTGGCATTGTTTGTGTGGTGGGCCTTTTGAAGCCGGCCGAACTGTACGCAATGCTAAGCTCTACAAGCCTTTTAAAAACCCAGACATTTCCCCATCTATGGTGGTCGCTTTGTGGTTGGTCGACACCCAAGCCCCACTTTTCCTTTGGTATCGTGTAGGGGGTTGTACCCTGAGACGAATTCTTTTGAATCAACAGAGCGTAGCATTCTTTTTTTTTTTTCTAATTTTTTTATTCGTGAGTCACCACTTACCATGACCAGAAGCCACTCGAGGATAAGTGTTAATGAGATTGTCAGTTGGATGATGAATAATATTACGAGAGGATTGGAATCGATGAATTGAATTGACAAACATTGTTTACCGAAGCGGACGACTCGGTAAGTATTTGTTGTCATTGGACTTGAAGACTGTAGCTAATGTTGTAGTCTGCAGCTAATTAAACCGATGGCAATGTGTTTCACAGATCGAACAATTCTAGGAAAGAAACTCTGTTCATGGAAATTACGTTCGATTTTTGGTACACAGAGGAAAAATTAAAGTTATTTGTCTAAAAAATTATTTTAAAATCAAGGAATTTTTAAAATTCCGTTTTATTTTTTTGTTTATTTTATTTTTGAATTGAACAATCGATTAATATGAACGCAAAAATAATAAACTTTACCATTTAGAAGGTGTGCCTAGAAACCGTACCCTACCCATCCCCCATCCCCGCTAAAGTAGAATAAATAGTGGCTGTGACCCAACGGCTCAGACGTACTAAAATGTATATGTTTACTTTCCACGCTTAACTGTATAACCTTTTGAGCTCTTCTTAATAAACCTTATTTATACCAAATGAATATGGTCGAACGAATCGACCGACATATCTTGGTTTAACTTTAATGATGTGGTTGTGTCCTTATTTTTACGAGTCTGTTCACATGCTTATTCACTATTCCATGAACTAATTTTCCATATATACACGTATACTGTATATATTTCCATACTATTACCCTTTGATCCAAGCTCGTCATTAAGATTAATTCCGTGCATAGTATACGCTGTCTTTCTTCCGACATCCTCCGTGCAGTTGTCACGCGACTATGACGTCACTCAACGGAAAGAAAATCGTTCTGGGCAAGGCGTTCCTCTGTTGGCCATTATTGGACGTTGTCGACCGGCTGATTGCTTGACCCGTGCTCGTCGGCTTGGTTGAGGTGGCGTGCTACATGTGACACGCAGCCGCTTCGAAAATCCAAATGTCCCCTGGCTTCGATCATTAATCTCGGTCGGCGTCGTCAATTGATGAGGGCGAGCTGCGGCCATGTTCATCAACCGATCCGACGCTCCATCCTTTCCGGTATCGCGTTACCAAAACGGCCCATCATAGTTTACGGTTCCGACGCATTTTTGTTTTGTTTCACAGCCATAAAAAAGAACCGACAATGTCTCATGAGAATGGGTCCTGCATGTGGTCTGTTGGGCTCGAAGGACAAGAACTGGTGAGCCAAGGAGTCGGAGTTGAGAACCGACTTCGAATGTTGTTTTCATTTCTTTTTTTTTACTTTTATTTCATTCGAACAATACATATTGCTATTAAGGCGAAAAAGGCTACTGTGATAGGAATCAGACATTTCGGGGACGTGAGGGGCAACCTAAGTGGGGTGGTGAGAAGCCAAATGTTTGTTTACATTACATTTAAATGTTTTCATATTTTCTGGGAAACAGGGAGCAGGGAGGAAATTCCAAATGCGAGCAGTTCGAGGAAAGTAACTATCAGAGTAGAAACTCTTCGAAATCTATGGACCTCCAATAATAAGGGTGGAATGTTGCTGCTACTCGGGTGGGTCAGGTGTATTTACGCTAAGAGGTACACGTGTAGTAAGTTCATCGGAGCACATTCCATGGAAGTACTTGTAAAGCAAACACATTGATGCAACTTGCTGCGATGCGACAGGGGCTAGAGCTTGGCAAAGGGTGCGGGACCTATTATGTTAGTAATTTTTTTACAACCTGTCCAAAGGGGAGAGGCTAATGTTTAGTAAAATAGTCCAGGTGTAGACACAATCCTTCATGCACGGACGAACGGTGGTTTTATAGCGATTTAGGATTCTGACAGATGTGCAAATGTGTTGTCTTTTTTACGACATACCAACCCTTTTATTGTTGATCAATACCGGAAGACAATAAAAGTCGTATTTATTCTGTTTTACGACATACCAACCATTTTGTCGTTGATCAATACCGGAAGACACTAAAAGGCTTATTACTTCCGTTTTACGAGATATCAACCCTTTTGTCGTTGATCAATACCGGAAAACACTAAAATGCTTATTACTTCCCTTTTACGACATATCAACCCTTTTGTCGTTGATCAATACCGGAAGACACTAAAATGCTTATTACTTCCGTTTTACGAGATATCAACCCTTTTGTCGTTGATCAATACCGGAAGACACTAATAGGCTTATTTATTCCGTTTTACGACATATCAACCCTTTTGTCGTTGATCAATACCGGAAGACACTAATAGGCTTATTTATTCCGTTTTACGACATATCAACCATTTTATCGTTGATCAATACCGAAATACAGTAAAACGCTTATTGCTTCCGTTTACGGATGAGCAAGCCTTTTTTGTTTTTTTTAATGTTCAGAACAGATTAAAAGGCTTTTTTGCTTAGTTTCATTTGTTTGTTTATTCACTAATGGGCACCACTTTTCGAGGCCAAAAGCCACTCGTGGATAAAGGTTACTGAGATGGAATGATTGCCAATTTAAAGATGAAGAATATCACGAAAGGATTGAGTGTGATTAATGGAATGAAATAAGTTTGATTACTTGCGCGGATGGTTTATGACAGGAATCTGCTGGTATTGGATTTGAAGACGAAAATGTTGTAATCTGCAGGGAAGTAGTTCCGCAGCAATGTGTTCCACATACGGAAGTCATTGTGAAGAAACTCTGTGTGTGGAAATATCGTCTGAGGCTAGGCACACGGAGAACCCAGTTAATCGACATACCAATATTTGAAAACACGATAAAAGTTTTTTTTTTTTTACCGGCTCTGATTTCCGGCATGTCAATTCATTGATAGTTTTAATACATAGATGCGTACAATAGAAGAAAAAAAATTAAATACGAGCTATATATGTATTGAAAGGACAAGTAGAGTAAAAAGAGAAACGCATAGAGAGAGTGGCGGTGGAACTGAGGTTTCCTCGGTAACTTCCTGCGTCTTTGTCTTTGTTTCATGGAGAAAACGGGCGCGATCCTAAAAATATCGGCGGATTTAACATTCTTTCTATTATACGATATTGCAAAACGAGTTTTGTTTAGATAAGTAATACGGCAGGTTTTGATAACGAAAAATAATTTTAACTAGCATCCGCTAAACTTGTCTATAGTAGACCGACTGACTTTACTTTATGTGTTAGATTAAATATGTTAAATGGCTACATTAAATGCAATCATATTTTGATCATAGATCTCACTAGTTCATTTGCTTGATCACTCTGGTAATTTGCATTACCTACTAGACACTATCCTCGAGTGTCTTCGGTCTCTCTGTACAAGGGTTTGTCAGGACAACCTGACATGAGGATACTTACCCTTACAAGTAAACCCTGACCAAATATTCAAAATTACATAGAATCCGCAGCACAAATAAGATCCTCTCATACGAAGAATAGTGCATCTTCTCCTAGTGATGTTACCTCAAGTAACACCACGTAGCTGGATACTCCGCCAGACTAGATGAATTCTTGTCCTGGAATCCGGTAAGACCAACAGACCACGAGAAGTATATGACATACTTGACTGGCCAGTTGGGGAGAGAAGAAATTTATTATTATTATTATTAACGTTTTTACTGACTCAATGTTTGAGAAATAAAAGAGAAGTTTAATAGAATATTCGGGTATCTATGTATCTCATATAGAGATCAAGTGTTAGCCCCAGGAAGGGACCCCTTGATTTCTGAGAACTTCGACTGAAGTAAAATGAAACATTAAGAGAGTAATTTGTATCTCAAACCGAACTCCTTTTCTCTTATCGTTTCTTTCTCTTTTAGACTCGTTCTTTCTGTCTTTCTTTTTTCATGCTATCTTTTCTATATATTATAAAGTTTATTCTTTATTCTCTCTATTATTCATTTCTTTCATCTGTTCTTTCTCTCTTTATTTATTTGTTATATGTTTCCTTCCTAACTTTTCCTCTATACTTCTCTTCTTCTTCTTCTTCTTCTTTTCCTATTCCTCTATTCATTCAGCATTTTCACCCTCTTCATTCCCCTTTCTCCTCCCACTTCTACTTCCACTTTTCCCCTCCTCCTACTCATTCTTCGTTGTCACTCTCCCCCTCTTCATTCAACTTATTATTATTTTCCTTTTCCAACCTCTTCCTACATATCCTTTTGTTCCCGTCTCTTCTATATTCCTCCTCGTTCTTTGTCGTCTCTTTCTTCCTCCTCCTCTTCCTCCTCCTCTCGACCCCCCTTCGTCTTCTTTTCCTTTCCTCTTACCCATTCTTTATCTTACTCCTCCTCTCCTCCCTCATCCCTGCTTTCTCCTTCTTCTTCTGTCCTTCTCCTCCTACTCTTTCTTATTTATCCACCTCCTCTTCTCTATTCTTCTTCTTCCTCCTCTTTCTCTCCCTTCGTCTTCTTTTATTGCTTTTCCTCCTACTTCCTCTTTCCTTTTCCCTTTTTGATTCGTCATTCTTATAAAAACAAAACAAACAAACAGACAAACCAACGAAGCAAACAAACAAACAAACACACCATGCAAACGCACTCCGCATCTTTTTTGTGAGAATTACGCCGTGCCATTTCCTGAACAAGTTGTCGTCCTTCGGGTGATTTACTTCGCCATTGCGGGAACAAATGGTGAAAATCAGTCGACAACTGCTACAATCTTCCCGCCTTCTCATCGGACCGGGGGCGGGAGCGAGTTGTCGGTTAATAATATTTCTATCTTTGTGCCTTTTCTTCCATCATTTTCGTTGATTCACTGGTGATGACGATCTGATAATGGCAAACGAGGGAACAAAAACAAGGAATAGGAAGGAAACAGACGACAAATGACCCCTCGTTTGCGTGTCAGCGCCATTTTGTTTCGGAGCGGGAAAGAAAAAAACAATATTTCCAGAATCCGGCGCTTTATCCACAACCATGGAACTTTCTTCTTTCCACGGATTTTGATTCTTAGGAGAATCTTTTCTTTTTATTGTTTACTTTATTTATTTCATTATTTTTTTAATTCATTCATTCTTCCTTCCTTTCTTTCATTCTTTTTCATTATTTCATGTTTTCTTTCTTTTCTTTTCTTTCGTTCTTTTTTCATTATTTCATTTTTACTTTTGTTTCATTCTTTTATTGTTTTCTTCATTCATTCATTATTCTTTCGTTCTTTTCTTTCTTTCTTTAATTATTCTCTTCATTAATTTATTTTTCTTTTCTTTCGTTTGTTCTTTTATTCATTATTTTATTCGTTCATTCTTTTCATTATTTTATTGTTTTCTTCATTCATTCATTATTCTTTCGTTCTTTTCTTTCTTTCTTAATTATTTTCTTCATTCATTTATTTTTCTTTTCTTTCGTTTGTTCTTTTGTTCATTATTTTATTCGTTCATTCTTTTCTTTCTTTCATTCTTTTAATATTTTCTTCATTCATTCATTCGGTTCTTTCATTATTCATTCATTCATTCATTTTTCTTTTCTTTAATTATTTTCTTTCATTATTTTCTTCATTCGTTCTGTTCTTTTTTTTAATTCTTTTAATATTTTATTCATTTATTCATTAACTTCTTCCTTGCTTTCGTTATTTTCTTCATTCATTCATCATTTCTTTCTTTTCTTTCTTTGTTAATTTCGATCTCTTTGCATCTGTTTTTCTTCGTTTTGTTCAAACTGGAGAATAAGAAGAAGAAGAAGAAGAAGAAGAAGAAGAAGAAGAAGAAGAAGAAGAAAACAGATAATGTGAACAAGTGAAACAATGTCGAATGAATATATAAAATATTCAGTATGACCCAATAAAAGCTGACATATTACAATTTAAATTTATTTATTATCTTTAAATAAGTTACAGAAAACTAATATTTATCTTTCAAGAGATTCTGCAAACATGATATTTTTTAGTCAACGTCAATAAATGATGACTCTATATGAAAACATATTTCCATACGTAATCACAATTTTGTGTAGTTGTTGATTAACTTTACTTTATTATTGACTAGTTGCCCCTACTCGGCGTTGCCTAGGTTTAAACAATGTATTAATATCAAGTAATCGATTCTCCGCCCCAAGAAAAAAAATGTAACTTGGTGGACAAGTCAGGCATAGACAGAAGTATATGTGTACCAAATAAGAGAGTAGAAACTGACTAACTTGGGTTTACTTTCGGTAACTTCGTAACTTGCTTCCCTTATTTTGTACTTTAGTCCTCACATTCCATAAGCGATGTTTCTGACAAAGCGGGAAGAATTGCTGTTTGCTGGGTCAGAATCTATTCATCTAATACTTATCGTTAGCTTGTTTTTGACTTTAAAGTAGTATTTTTAGCAAGTGGCTTCATGTGTTGTCTGGAGCGATTTCCATGAAAAAATATGGTTGGATTGCAGAAAGGATTGTGCATTTTATTAATGATTTCTATCGATTAAATTTTTTTTTGGGGGGGGGGTGGACAAGAGGTGGGTGGGACAAGAGTTGGGTGGGACCTGGTTAGCTCCATTTCTTTGCATAAGGTAAGGTTATATAAGCTGCAACATGGAAAGACTTATTATATCTTCTTTCGTTGGACAATTCTCTTCACATTTCTTGTAGCATCTTCACCTCGCATGTCGGCTTACTTTCGAAAACACAAAACGAAGTTGTTTCGCTCACTTTATTTTCGATAGTACACAGAGTTTTCTCACACTTTCCAAAGTACCGTGGAGGTACCGAACTAGCAAACCCCCAAAACACAACGGTCTAGTTTTAAAAGCTTACAATATTGTTTTTACTGCCTTCTTCATTAAATTCCGAAACTTGACCTCACACACTTTTCGGTCCGAATTAGTGACCACACGCACTTCACCCCCCCCTCCTCAAGGGTAATCTTGTCACACGTGTATCTAAAATGGAAATCCTATTAGCGAAAATAGTCTCTACTTCTCGGTTGGCAACCATTGCTATTTGGTGCTTACAATTTATCAATTACGTAGACTATTCAAAACATTATCATCGTATCTGCAAATGATGGCAGACAGACTCGCGAATGTATCATTTGGCGACTTGCTGATTCACTAACTTGCAATAAGACATGCAATTTGTAACAATGGCAAAGAAAGACATTAGCGAACGTATCATTTTCAGAATGTTGATGTTCATGTGACTGCCATACAATGTTTACGGTGTAATGGACTAATGGAATTGCATTCGAGCAACTATTATCTTTTAGCATTTGTGATTAGCATACTTGCAATACGTCGTGTTATGTGTAATCAGACACACACATGTATACACATTTATATATATATATATATATATATATATATATATATATATTAAGCTCTCTCAATATATATACATTCTCTTTACTGATTGAGCACTCTGCTATAAGTTTCCTACCTACGTATAAGTAATATATATATATATATGTATATATATATATATATATATATATATATATATATATATATATATATATATATATATATATGTGTTATATATATATGTTTATAAATATATATATATGTTATGTATATATGTTTATATATATATGTTATATATATATGTTTATGCATATATATATGTTTATGTATATATATATGTTTATGTATATATATGTTT
>OY744518.1:190458642-190473642 GCA_963556195.1 Sepiola atlantica | reverse complement strand
ATATATCTACATATATATATATATATCTACATATATATATATATATATATATATCTACATACATATATATATATATATCTACATATATATATATATATATATATATATATATATATATATATATATATATATATATATATATATATATATATATATATATATATATATATATATATATGTATGTATTGTTGATTTATGTATAAATGTAAATGGCTGGTCTTTTATTTATATAAACTCTCCACTCCCAGATTCGTAAGCGTGAGTGAGCGTGTATGTATTTGTATATCCGGGTTAGCCTTGGGTATCTTAACGCCATTTTGATAGTGAGAATAAACAAGACTCATAAAAGAATATATGTCTACCTATGTGCATCTAGCAGGAGAACCCGGCATTGTCCGGGTGTAAAATATTCTGAAAGATTTTGTTTTAACGTAGCTACACGATAAATGTAAAATGTTCAAATTTTTTCACAATTTGAATTAAATTTTTAATCGCTGGATTATGCAGACAACCGTTCTCAACTTGGATCTTATTCTCACAACGTTTCGGCCGTTGTAACATCCGATCTTCTTCAGGTGCGTCTTGTCGAACTCGCGCATCTGTACCGGATTTCGAACAGAACCCTTTATTTTAACCACGTGGGCAGCTTGCTCTCAATCATGACCGGATAGAAGTCTTTAATAATTATTATATGTACTTTGCTACAAATACTAAAATTATCCGCAAACAACCCGTCACGCAACGGATAAAAGTGCTAAGTCATAATCAGTTCTAAGTGAATGTTAAATGCTCGTTACGAGCGATACTAATACTAATTAATATTAATTAGTGTTTTACGCATTGTAGAATATAATCACTATTATTGAAGTTAATTTTGTTCATGGATGGCTTTTTTTTATTTTGATGTGCAATGCTACTGATATATGTGGTTTTTGTTTGTTAATTGTGTGTTCTAATATAGTAATGTTTTCTACAAGTTTTATTTTTTCGGAATTGAGAACGGGGGGCATGAATGTTAAGTTTTTAAGTGTTGGGTTAAAATGCCTATAACAAAAAAAAAACATGACAAGGTTCACGCCAAAAACTACTAACAAATATATAAGAATACACGTTTTTTTTACCCGTTAACCGCCGCTGAACATGGATCCAGAGAGATCTCAAAGTACTAGGGCCTCAAACCGATACGGCAGATACATCAGCCAATTTCAGCTTGCTTGAAACTTGCAAACTAATTAGGAACTGAGAACAGATCAAAGCAAAAATCTACAGACGTAAATTATCCATGATATTTAACGATATATATATATATATATATATATATATATATATATATATATATAGTAAGCTATGAAAATATATTTATGGCAATTAAGCTACACAGAGGCTCCTGCGTTTCATCTCTGGGGGGAATCTTCAGGCTAGAATGCATTTTAGCCTGAAGATTCCCCCGGGGATGAAACGCGGGAGCCTCTGTGTAGCTTAATTGCCATAAATATATTTTCATAGCTTACTACCTAGCTCTACTTACGTATCGAGCACTGCTGAAGTGAATACTGAAAATTGATACATAAATAATGATCTCTCCTTATAAAATCTAATGTGGATACATGGAATAGTAATATATATATTATAAAATGCTAAGGATATATAATATAGTATGTGTCGATTTTCAGTGTTTACTTCAACAGTGTTCAATAAGTGAGTAGAGCAAGGTAGTAAGTTATATATATATATATATATATATATATATATATATATATATATATATATATATATATATATATATTAGTGAATGTGTGCGTATAATGTATTGTTTCGTTTGTGGTGAACTTCAGCTCCCTCGTCCGGTCGACGCTGACGACGTGTGTATGTTTGTACGCGTATTTGTTATTTGTTAGGTCATCGTGCCTAAAAGGGGGTAAAGGTATAAAAAAACGACACCCCCACCGGCCGGGTTCTTTTCTCAGGCGGATTCGACCCGTCCATTTTTTCGCACTATCAATTGTCAACACGCACGACGGACAAATATTGGCACCCTACGGATGGAGGTGTCCCACAAGTAATTAAGTGTTTGCCCGATGCATTTAGGGAAGCGACTCAGACCGACGAGAAACACACACACACGAGCACACACACAGATAAAAAACACACACACTACATACGTATGTGTATCTCTTTCTTTCTCGATATATATTTATATATATGTAATATATAAATACATATATATATATAAATATATTTATATATATATACATATATATGTATATATATATTCTCTTTTCCTCTATTTTTCTCAATATATATATATATACATGTATATCGAGAAAAAGAGAGGAACACACAATATATATATATATATATATATATATATATATAGAGAGAGAGAGAGAGAGAGATAGAGAGAGAGAGAGAGAGATAGATAGAGAGAGAAGGAGAGAAAGACATAGAGAGAGAGAGACAGAGAGAGAGAGAGAGAAGGAGAGAAAGAGATAGAGAGAGAAGAAGAGAGATAGAGAGAGAGAGAGAGAGAAGGAGAGAAAGACATAGATATAGATAGAGGGAAGGAGAGAAAGACATAGATAGATAGATAGATAGATAGATAGATAGATAGATTTAGAGGGGGAGGAGAGAAGGAGAGAAAGAGAGAGAGAGAGAGAGCGACTGTGGTTGAGTTCGTTGTAAGGTATTTTGTATTCTACAAATTGACTATCAAATAAGGGAATAATTGCCAAGAAAAAAAGATTTAAGTGAAGGAATTTAAAGCAAAATAAAGAGAGATTGGCTAATGAAAGAAATAATCGGTTAGAAGGAAAGAAAGACACAAAGCTTATAACATAGCTCCTTACATCAAGTGGCTACATGCCTCGTCCGGAGCGATTTCCATAAAAAAATACATTAAAAAAATATTAATAGCTTAGAAATAAATAAAGAGTGAAAGAAGAAGGACAGAAAGAAAGGAAGAAATAGAATTGGCGAAATAAAAAAAATTAAAAAATGAGGAAATAAATAAAAAAAAAGGATGAAAGAAACGATAGCTAACAAGAATGAAGAAGGAAGAAAATTGGGGAAATAAAAAAAAAGGACGAAAGAAAGAAAGAAGAAAGAAAGATACAATGAAATTATGGGCCAGAAAGAAAGCGGCGATGATAGAAAAAGGGAACGGGTAAAAAGTAATGGAAGAGATACATGATGAGAAAGAAAGGGGGATAATAGGAGTTACTGAGAAAGAAATATAAAGATAGAAGGGAAAAAAGAAAGAGAAAAGAAAGGAAGCGAAGAAAAAATAGAAAGAAAGAAAGGGAGATAAAAAGAAAGAATCACCCTAAAAAGTAATTAATTGTTTGTCCTATGAATTTAGAGAAGGGACTCGGACTGACACGCACGCACATGTAACTATATATATATATATATATATATATATATATATATATATATATATATATATATATATATATATATATATATATATATATTGTATGCTGTGCGAGATTGGGGTGGGTGCGAGCGTGTGATATGGCCTTTAGTGTTGTACAAATTGACATCATTGTGTATTTAAGCCGGGAAAGCTAATAAAGGGTACCAAATCTTCGAAAGGGATGTAAACGATTGATATTTGGAAGAAATAGAAGAAAAAAAAACTTTTTTTTTCTAATATAAAAAGAATCGACCAAAGGATTAGAAAAAAACGAAAGAAGAAAATGAAAGAGGCTTTGAAGAAAGAAAAGATGGAAGTATAAAAGGACAAAGAGAAGAAAGAAAGAAAGAATGAAAAGAAAGCAGGAAGGAAAGAAAGCAGAAGACCGTAAAAAGAAGGAAACAATGGAGAAGAAGGAAAGAAAGCCGAAGAGGCAAAGGAAACCGATAAGAAAGAAAGATGGAATCAAAAGTAAATGAATGAAGAAAAGAAAGCCGAGGAAATAAAGGGAACATTTTAAGAAAAAAAGATTAAGAAAGAAAGAAAGAAAGAAAGAAAAGAAGAAACAAAAAGAAAAATAAAGAAAGTTAAAAAAAGCCGAGGAAAGAAAGAGAACATTTTAAGAAAGAAAGAATGTCTAATACAGATAGATGCAAAAAAATAAAGAAAGAAAGAAAAAAAGAAAAAAGGAACCAAAAGAAAAATAAAGAAAGTTAAAAAAAAAAAAAGAAAACCGGGGAAAGAAAAGAGAACATTTTAAGAAAGAAAGAAAGAAATAAAGAAAGAATGTATAATACAGATAGATGTAAAAAAAAGAAAAGAGAAAAAAAATAATGACTAAAAAAACAACATACGGATAAAAAGAATGAAGAAAAGAAAGCCGACGAAATAAAGAGTCCA
Organism: Sepiola atlantica; assembly: GCA_963556195.1. NCBI lineage: Eukaryota > Metazoa > Mollusca > Cephalopoda > Sepiida > Sepiolidae > Sepiola > Sepiola atlantica. The sequence continues at coordinate 190,469,327 of OY744518.1, read as the reverse complement.
TTTTAAGAAAGAAAGAAAGAAAAAAAGAAGGAAGCAAAAGAAAAATAAAGAAAGTTAAAAAAAAAAGAAAGCCGACGAAATAAAGGGAACATTTTAAGAAAGAAAGGTGAACAAAGAAAGAAAGAATGTCTAATAAAGATAAATGAAAAAAAAAAAGAAAAGAGGGAAAAAAGAATGGCTAAAAAAAAAACATACGGGTAAAAAGAATGAAGTAAGCCGAAAAAGAAAAAAAGAAATGGTTAAAAACTAAAGAGAGAACGAAAGCCGAAGAAAGAAAGAGAGTAAAGAAAGAATGAGTAAGAAACAAAGAAAGAATTAAAAGAAAGAAAATAAATCTAGCTAATAAAGAGCGGAGGAATGAAAGCCGAAGAAAGCAAGTAAAAAATTATTGTTAAAAAAGAAAGAAAGAATGAGTAAAAAAATGGACGAGAAAGAAAGAAAGAAAGAAAGAAATATTACAAGTAATAAAAAAAGAAAAGAATTGAAAATAAATAAATAAAGAAAATATTGTTGAGAAAAAATAAAGATGAAGAAATGGAGGGATAGGCAAGATTGAAAGAAGAGAACACAGCTAAAGAAAGAAATCAGTAATGGCTAAGAAAGAAGGGAGAGAAAACAGATAAATGTACTTATCAAGATTAGGACTCAAGCTAAAATATTGGCGTCAGTTAGGGTTAGGGTTAGAAAAAAAAGAAAAAAAAAAAAAAAGAAAGAAAAAAATAAAAGAAAAGAAGAATGGGCCGAAAGAAATACGACGAAATTGCGTTTTAAATGACAAAGAAAAAAACGAAAAAGCAAAAAGAAAAAAAGAATGAAAAAAAGAAAAGAATGAAGGAAAAAACGAATGGTTTTAAAGGGAAACGAAAGTCAATATGAAGATTGAAAGAAAGAAAAGAAATGATAAGGGAAGAAACGCAAATAAAATAATGGCGATGAACGAAATAAAACAGGGAAAGGAAAGAAAGAAGGAAATATAGACGAAAGAAAGAAATAACGATTAGAATGGCTAGAAATAGAGGAAAAAGGAAGAAATAAAGAAAGAAGGAATAACTAAAGAATAAAATATAACGAGCGAAGAAAAAATATAGAAAGAGATGAAGAAAAAAAGGAAAAAGAAAAAAAATCAAAGTTAAAAGGAAGGTATTTAGAGAAGAAAAAGGAAGACGCTAAATGAAAAAAAGAAAGAAAAAACGAGCGACTTAAGCGAATTTATGACGCGTCTTAGTGTTAGGCTAGTTTTAATTATGTGATGGGCCTGTGGATCATATTACACGCCTCTCCATCACAAATCCACGCCGTCACCTCCCATCTTCTGCATTGTGTGGGTGAGAGCTAACAAAAAAAAGGGAAAGAAAGAATGAAAAAGATGACCCTAAAGAATCGGGGATCGTTAGAAGATAGAAGAGAAGAGAGAAAGAGAAAGAGAGAGAGAGAAAGAGAGAGAGAGAAAGAGAGAGAGAGAGGGGGCGGAGGGGGAGGTCAATGTCCAAATTATGATCGTGGGAAACTCGTTTCGGGAATAAATAACGATTTACTCAACAATGGTTGGCAAATATCAATCATATGCAATCTGAAAGGAGAAATCTCGCCAAGACGGCCATTTCATTTTGGGGAGTAACGGGTAGGGGGGGGGGGTTGTCGACGGTCTCCAAGTCGCGCTCTCTCTATCTATCGTGCAATCCATCTGCTCCGACACACGCACGCACGCACACACACACACACACACACACACACACACACACACACACACACACACACACACACACACACACACACACACACACACACACACACACGTGAACACACAAAAATAAATGAAAATCTGCTCCGACCCACACACACACACACACACACCGCAGTGCGCACGCACCCACACACATTGCAGTGCACACACACATACACACACATTGCAGTGCATACACATACACACACAAGATACAAATAAAAATTCAAGATTTGGAAACAAAATATAAATGAAATTTTTTTTATAAATAATGAACTAAATATGTCCAATAAACGATTATTGCAAAAGAAATGAAGTAAAGATATTTTTTAAAAAGTAAAGATATTCAATACACGAATATCGTACAACAATTAACAAAAATATACAATATACGATTATTGTAAAAAAAATAATTTAATATATCTAATAAACGATCATAATATAAAAATTAAGTAAAGATATCCAATGTACGAGTACTATAAAAAAAATGTAAAAATATCTAATTACAAAATATCCTAAAAATAAATAAAGTTATTTAATATACGATTACCAAAATTATGTAAAAATATGAAAAATACGAATGTTGTAAACAAAATAAGTAAACATATCCAATATACAAATATCGTAAAAAAATAAGTTATGATATATCATGTACAAATATCGTAAAAATAAGTAATAATAAATAATATAGGAATAGCATCACAAATATATAAGAAATGATATCCAATATGAGAATATCGTAAAAAGTCAGTCAATATATCTAAAATACGAAGTACGTAAACAAAATTATTAAAGATATATAAATGTTTTGAACAATAAATATGGAATTGTAACACAGGAATATGATAAAAATGATATGAGGAAAAACATCAAATATACGAATATAAAAAAAAATTAACGCTATTTTATATACGGATACCGTAAAAACATTAAACAAAGTCTAATACACGAATATTGTTAAAAATATGTAATGATAAACAATGTACGAATATCGTAAAACAATAAGTAAATATATTAACTATATTTACTTATCTTTTACGATATTCGTACATTGTTTATATATGATTAAGAACATCTAGTAAAGATATTCAGTATAAGATCATTGTAAAAAATAAGTAAAAATATTGAATATACGAATATGGTAAAAAGAAAGTAAGTAAAGATATCTATACACAAATATCGTAAAAAAACCCACAAGTAATGGTATCCAATATGCGAATATCTTCAACCTTGAGACTAGCTTGAATTATTATTTTTTTTTTTTTTTTTTGCCATTTTTACTACATATTGTGGGATATATTTTTCAAATATTCAATCACTAAACACACACTTATATATATATATATATATATATATATATATATATATATATAAATATATATATATTAACTATTTTGCTTACGTAATTCGTATTTTAAATATATTTACTTACTTTTTACGATATTCCTATATTGGAGATCATTTCTTGATGAAGAGAGCGTATCTTTGAAAACCATGGATTAAGGAAAATCTTTTTTATATTCCTTGTTTGTAATATTTGATGAATTAATATATATATCGTATTTTATCCAATTTTTATTTTATTGTCATCATTCATTTTCTTCTTATATATATATATATATATATATATATATATATATATATATACACACACACACACAAAGAAAATGAATGATGAAAATAAAATAAATGTGTGTGTGTACTAGCGGATTCGTGAGGTTCAATTTTGTAGATCAATATGCAAATTAGTTAGGCTAAGCACGTATATTGCGTGGAAATGCTAAGTATATTAGAAATCCGAATTTCAAAAAAATAGTACATAAAATGTGTTTTAATATAATTGTCATTGCGATGAACGATCTAACTGTATAAATAGTGATATATATGCGTGTATGCGTTTGTGCATGTGTGTATGTGTCCATCGTAGAAGAATACACGTTTACAGATACGGTTTTATTCTGCTGTATTTATGTGTTTACGTTTGGTTAAACAAACAACAGAATAAGCGTTGACAGATCGGGGCTACTTTGATATTTCAACTGACATGAACTAAAAAAGAAACAAGAAGAAGAAACAGAAGAGAATGAAGAAGAAACAAACTCAACAACAACAACAACAATAATAATAATAATAATAATAATAATAATAATAATAATAATAATAATAATAAGGATCGAGGAGGATGAGAAGACCGAGGAGGGACAGCACAAACCAGACCTCCACTGGAAAAGTGCAGAGAATGCTGGAACCTTGGGGAGGCTTATTGCCACCCAAATCCCAGAGAAGACCAATGGTCCTTACCAGCGAGAAATCAATGGTAAGAGGCTGTTGTGATACCGCATTGTTATCGAAAAGATGTGAAGAATACTTGAAATCTTGGGAGGCTTGTTGTCACTCAGTCTCCAGGAAATACCACTGGTTGTTGTCGGTGAGCAATCACTGACGATGATCTGTGTGAGAACTCCTAGTGAGTACACATAATAATAATAACAAAAAAAAACGTTATCAAAGAACACAAAGGAATATGGAACATGAACAAAATCACTATAACACGACTAATTGTAAAATGGCTAGGAACACTCGAAAAACCTGGAAAAAATACTAAGAGGCATTAGAATCAGAAGGAAATATCAAAGAAAAATCCTTGACTGCGGAAACCGACAAACGCTTACCAACCACAGATCAATGGAAGGGGGGGGGAAGAAAAACAACAGCACAAATGCAGTTACACAACCGTTGGCAGATACCACATAAAATTCATGTGAGGGGGTCAAAGAGGATGGAAAGTCTGTGGAAGGAGAGAACAAACCAGACCTCCACTAGAAGTGTGTGATAGTACTGAAATCTCGTGGGGGATAATTGTAACTGAAACTCCAGAGAAGACCAACGGTCGTTACTAACGAAAAATCTATGGTAAACGGCTGTTGCGATATACCAAAATGATTTGCAAAGGTTATCGTAATAGGTAGACAGTGCTGGAAATTTGTTGAGTAAGAGGAACATTACTCTGGTTATTGTCAGTGAAGTCATTACAAAATGCAGAAGAAGAAATATTGATCAGAAAACCAACACGGATGAATCCATTTTTTTCCTATAAATTCTGGTATATTTTTTAAGTATTAATCGTCATAAACTCGTTTCAAAATATATATTAAATACCCAAAACAATGTTTGAATTTGAAAGACCTGATTCGGCTTTTTTTAAATTTTGATTCGATGAATTTTCTCCCCCAGACAAATTCACCATTAATACAATATACAAATGAAATGTCGTTTAATATAAGATGCTCCCCCAAAAACACTGAATTGTAATAGTGTCATCTGTCTAATAAGACAAGCTGACTCACCCCAAAATGCCACCCATAGAACTGCTCATAAAATTCAAGATCCTTTTTGAAATCCGATAATACTTCTTACAAATAAACTTTGGTCTATGTCTGACTTCTCTACCAAGTTTCAGGCATGAATGTCTAACAGTCTTTGTTTTATCGCCGTTCGATCATAAAGGGGTCACTTTGCTGATCGTCTCATCCGTAGGATGTGTTATCCTGAATAGGCTTTACACTCACCGGACCGATTTTTATCTGTGTCGTAATCTAAAAGATAATGTCTATCAAAACAATTCCCAAACTATTCCTGAACCGAAGATGTAACGGAGAGCGACCAACTGACGTAAATGCAGACACTTGTCGGCGCCGTTCAAAGAGGCAGCGTCTGGTATGCTGTGTGTGTGGTGCGAACCCGAAAACGCTCGCTGACGACAAAAAAAGAAAGAGGAGTGGGAGGAGAAAGGCATCATAAAGTCAAATAAGGTTTTTATTTGAAGAGATTTATGCAAATTAAGTTGGTTTGCATGCGTCGCATTTTTTTTTTAATAAGAGAAGGAAAAAAATGAACATTCGGTGAGAGATGTGGAAATCGTTCTGAACGTGAGATCGTAAAGCGAACGAAAGGAGAGAATAGTGCTGGATTTTTTTTATGTTGGACTGAACGACGTTTTTTTTTTTTACACTGGAGAAAGATATTGACTTTTATTTGGACTTGATCTTGGCGACACCTCTGTTTAACTGTTCCGATACTATTTCTTTATTTTATCTACAGAAGAGGTCCATTGTAGTCAAAATGAAAACAGTGGCAAAAGAGGAGCGTGTCAGAGTATTGACAAGTTTGCACGTTGTATATAGGTGTAATTATCATTAAATGGTAATAAAACAGAGACTGTTGGACATTCATGACTGAAACTTGGTGGACAAGTTAGGTATAAACTAAAGTTTATTTGTACTAAATATGGTTGGATTGTAAAAAAGGATGTGAATTTTATTACCGATTCAACGGGTGGCATTTATTGGTGGATCACCCTCTATAATTAGACAGTTGACATTATTACAATTCGGTAGTTTTGGGGTCACCCTGTATTTCTTTCAATAATTCCCCAGAAGGATCTCCTTATTCTTGTTTTACCATGACTAGAAATAAAATGCTTCCTCCGGTCGCATATTTTTGATTGTAGATATGACGAACAAACTTATACTACCCTTACAATAGACAACATTATAATTCTTAGTTTTAAATATATCCTCTTCATTTAATATCCATTTAATATTTAAGATTATATTTTGTCTATTATAAAAAAATCACTTTTCTGTCTGTCTGTCCGACTAAAACTCAGAACTACCAAAGATACACTTGAGAATTTTACATATTCTGATGTAGTATCGCATTAAGGAGGTTATGGCAATAAATTCAACTCTCAAATCGCATTCTTTACTTATTTTTAGATTTCCCTTTGTTTAATTAATATTAAACTTTAATGTTCAATCGACCCATGTAGTACTTTATATTTTTCAATGTATGATTTTAATTTCTAAGTTAATATCAATATGACAATGGTCTAACAGTTATTTGAACATCATCAGCAAATTGTTCTATTTCTTAACATATACCAACCGTAAGATCACCAGTTAAGCGACGTTGAACCCGGCCAGTACTGAATGGGTGACCATTTTAGAATATCAGGTGGTGTACATAACAAAAATCTCTTTAATTAAATCGTGCATAAAAAAGGTACGATTTGGACATAAAATGACTCAGCGATGTTGATATGCCGTAAAACAAAAACATAAACTTATGTTATTAGTTAAATCATTCGTGAATATTAAAACAGCAAAGGGTCTAATATTGCACCCTGAAGAACTCGGGGGTATACTCGTAATTTAGATTAAGCATTATTAGTGTTGGGACGATTAATGGGAATCGAGAATTGACAAAATCTGGGCTTTTTGGAGTATCGGAATCGGAAAATTTTTTGCATAATTTCCCATTCCAAAAAAGATTCTTCTAGTTTTTGTTTTGTTTGTTTGTTTAAAACCTAATTTTATATTACTTGTACTAACGATAGAATGATGAAGTCAAACTACCAGTAAAACTAAAATGTATAGATCATAATCACGAATTTAGGTAAAAATGGCACTAGTGGATGGATAGAAAAAATGGCACAAGTGAAAAATATAGATGAAAATCTCACAATGAGTTTATCAAAATCTAGGCGACAATACATAAAGGGAAAACATTAAAAAATTTGTCAAATTAAAAAGAAAATTATATCTACATTTAAATGTAAATGTAGATTCTCCGTTAAATCTGCCCCCCACACCCATCCACACACCAAAAATTCTATTTTTTTAGGCGTTTTTAGAATCGGAATCAGTAATTGTATCGGAATCGGGAACTGAGAACAGAATCGGTAATTGTATCGCAACCGGGGAAATATATAGGAATCGTTATCGATATTTCCCTACGTAGTTCTATCTTGCAAGAATTATCTTACAATAGATCAACATCACCACAACGATGCATGTCCCTGACTAAAATAGAAACGTGCTTGCAACGCTGCAGGAACGGTCTATTGCATGCCAGGGAGTTTTCGCGCAGGAAGCGTCTTCGATTTTTCCGCTCCCTCCGATGAAAAACAAATTGTAATTTTGCTCGGTGTCTGCCTCGTCAATTCAGGGCGGCGCCTGTAGGCTCCACTCTAAATAACCGCACTGTCATTTCTCTGAACGATGTGTGTCTCTTCCGATAATCGTTCTGTCGTCAAAGCCGGTAATTATTGTGTCCGCGACTTCGCAGCATCGTCGGCCAACGAGGCCTCCGAAAAGGCAAGTGCGTTATAACCATCGACTTGAAAGCGATCGAATACAAAGGGACTACATATGCTATACCCCCCACCCACACACACTCACTCTCTCTTTCTCTCCCTCTCAAGGGCTTATCTCTCTCTCTCGCTCTCTCTCTCTCTCACGGGCTTGTATATATATATCTCTCTTTCTTTCTCTCTCTCTCTCTCTCTCTCAAGAGTGTGCATACTTCTCTCCCTCTCAAGGGCTTATCTCTCTCGCTCTCTCTCTCTCTCACGGGCTTGTATCTCTCTCTCTCAAGGGTGTACATCTCTCTCTCTCTCTCCCTCCCTCCCAAGGGCCCGTATCTCTCTCTCTCTCCCTTTCAAGGGCTTATCTCTCTCGCTCTCTCTCGATCTCTCAAGGGCTTGTATCTCTCTCTCTCTCTCTCTTAAAGGCGTGCATCTCTCTCTCTCTCTCAAGGGCTTGTATCTCTCTCCCTCTCTTGTATCTCTCTGTCTTGAGGCATTGTATATCTCTCTCTCGAGGGAGTGTATCTCTCTCTCTCTCTCTCTTAAGGGCTTGCATATATATATATATATATATATATATATATATATATATATATATATATATATATATATGTATATATTTCAAGGGTTGTATCTATACAATAACAGATGTACCCAGCGTTGCCTATGCACTAAATATGTTGGGTATCTATTATACTAAAGCTGAGTTAATCAACCTTTGTTTCACTAATATATTTTTCCTATATATTTTAATCTCACAAAATACACGCTAAATTATTTATAAATTTTTGGATTAAATTATTAAAAAATAAAAGCAGTTCCGTTTAAATCGTTCTCATTAGCCACAATTAAGCCGACTCTCATTAACTTTCTATCTATCTATCGCTCTAACCGTCGCTGACTTTATGTTTTCTGACTTTCCGCTCTTATTTGATGTGGTATCTATCACCCTCGCTCCCGTATCTCTCTCTGTTTAACAGTCGAAGATAATAAATAATGAAGAGAATAAAAAGATTGGTATAGCCCATATTAACCAAACGAGAATATCAACATTAGTAATAATACTATTTAATTCATTGTTGAGATGGAAGTGTGTGGGTAGTGAGATTATAATGTGGTATTTCTTCAAAACAATCATCTTGAGGAAGTCTTGAAATAAAGACAAAACGTTGATGAATACATAAATAATAGTTTTGGTTTTCCTTTTTTCATTTTTCATATATATATATATATATATATATATATATATATATATATATATATATATATATATATATATTTCATGAAGGCTTACCAAAGCATTCCTTTCAGGACACCAATGATCACCATTAAAGATATTTTTTCTTACAAATACTATTTATTCAAATTAAATGTTTTTCCTACACGTGTTTCACTACCAAGCAGTTACTTGCTTGGCAGATCTGTACTCTGTAATCGAGTATCATCGAGCTTGTTTTTTATTGGAACAACCCCGGTCTTCACTGAATGATCTATTTTATAAGTGAAAAATCTAAATCTATATATATATATATATATATATATATTAGACGTGAAAGATGAGAATAAAAAATTGTAAAGATACAATATTTATTCAAACATCAAAAGTTCAGAGCAAGGAGCCTCACATCCTTAATCCATGGATTTTCAAAGATAAACTCTAATCAGAGATTGATGTAGGGACATGAATAAATTACTACTTCAAGGTCAAAAACTAACCAACGAGAAGTGTTATATGGATAAATTCCGACCCAGAAAACAGCAATTCTTCCCCTTTTGTCAGAAACATCGCACATGAAATGTGAGGGCTAAATGACAAAATAAAGGAAGCGGTAAATTCATAATGGCGGCTGAATTTCGTCATCCTATTGATTGGGAGGAGGGTTATCTCCCGGGAGAGCTGACTACTTCATATTTTTTCTATGAATTTTTTGCATGATATAAGATGTTTATAAATGTTATTTATTGAGGTTTCTGAAGAGCGGCGTGTAATTGCGTTCGATTATAGCATATTGCACGTTGTGAAACGATTGCAAGACCATCGTCATTTAATGCCATTGCAAAAAATTAATAGCATGCGTAAAGACTGAATTTTGGCTATTAGAATTTAAATATTAACGATAGATGCTCGGAAAAAAGTAACCTAATTTTCATCGAGCGTATAATTTGAATATTTTTAACGTCTTATTAAAGGATATATATCGGAAAAAATATATACTGTTTATATAAACCTATTTATATATTGTTATTAAACACTGTGTTCTGTGGCTACGGTAGTCAAATGACATCCCGTAGCTGCAATCAGTCCTCCATGCTAGACCCAGGCCATCTGGCCTTGTCATGCGCAAGTTGTCGTAAGCAATGAAGTTGTTTCGCTGTACGTAGTGGTCCTAGTCCCGCCTGTTTGAGGTCAGCAAGTAGTGTGCCCAGCAGATTTGTGCAGTGCCGTCCTAGTCGCGGTTGGTAGGCTTGCGAGCCAGTAACGGCAAAGTCTAGTGCCCTCTGTGCGGGAATGTCAGGGTCCATTCGTAAGACATGGCCTAACATAGACCATTTTGTTCAGCGACCTTTGTGGAGAGAGGTTATTTCGTTGCACAGCTCGTATAAATGCCTTGTTGCTGATAAGTTTTTTCGGCCAGCAGTGACCTGTGATGGAACGGAGGTGTCTGCGGTGGGACGCATCCAGCTTGTCAAGCATGACTTTTGTTATTGCCCAGCTGTTGCTATTTTAGAGCATGGTGGACACGCAGTACGCGTTATAGAGACGGAGTCTAGTCTTCAACGGGATCTTGGTTCGTCGGCTCCAGAGTTTATGTA
>OY744518.1:190451142-190453642 GCA_963556195.1 Sepiola atlantica | reverse complement strand
ATTATTTTTATTTACACAGACATGTACAAAATTTTGTACATGTCTGTGTAAATAAAAATAATCATATGTATATATATATATATATATATATATATATATATATATGTGTGTGTGTGTGTGTGTGTGTGTGTGTGTAATTGTAGATGGCTTTAAACTATATTTAAATCAATTTTCAGAAAGAGAGATTCGTATAAGATTAATTGACGCACGTTGCTGAGTATTTATTCAAGGTTGGCGAAAGGCTAAAATGCAACTAGGCGTATTACAGCATATACACTCCCCATGTGTTCGCATAGGTAGCTCAAAGTGAATTTTCCTAAGTCAATTTGAATCATATTATTTAATTATATTTCAATCGCTAAAATTTTCCTCAGTTTTTGGATTGAGCTATGTTTTCATTAAATAACAACATTCATTAAAGTGTTTTAATTAACCGTAATTTGCAAATAACTCGTCACGTGATCAATCTTTTTCTGACTTTCTATCAACGACTTTCATCCTTTCATACTGTATGTAGTTTGACCCCAGCTCTTACTCTATAGGTCGTCTATCACACTCGCTTCCGTCGCCCTCCCTCTTATTTTTCTCTCTTTTTCTCTGTTTACAAGTCGAAAGTAATTACGAAAGGAAATAATTTTTTAAAAATGTAATAGTCCATCAGAAATAAAAAGGGAAGTAATACTATTAAAACTAGAGTTTACGAGCAAAAAATGGAACATATAGGGGGAACGATAGCAAAGAGAAAGACTATTTTTTTAATTATTTATGTATTTTTTTTTTATTTAACCGGCTTGCAAACGTCAAGTTTTCCTGGTTCAACGAATTTAACCGAGCTCAATAGATGACCAAACGTGCCACATTTTTCTAATATCAAAGAGATCTAACTCATGTAATTGTAAAAAAAAATAATTGCCCACTAATGAATAAATGTTTAACAACTCATGTCATATATAAAGCAACGGTAAATAATAATAATAATAATAATAATAATAATAATAATAATAATAATAATAATAATAATAATAATAATAATAATAATAATAATAATAATAATAGCAACAATTAACAAACTTTATACATAGGAGCGACAGAAAATAATTTCTAGTGTAAGTACAATCATCACATGATCATATTCAGAAGTTGAACATACATACATAGCACTAAACTGTCGAAAACATTCATGGCGGATAAAAAATATTAGCTTTAATATCATTTACGAAATTAAAAGTTGTGCCAATATAAATAGAAGAAAGTGTACATCATGCACATAGAAAAATATTAAATCATGAACTTCTGAAACGAAATTAATTCATTAAACCATATGAACAAGTAGTTGCTTTGCTATTAAAGCTCAGATTAACTAATAACAAATTTGTAGAATAAGAAAAACTGCCCAAACAATTGACAATCAATATTAAATACGAAACGAGAGAAAATAATTGTCCAAATAATTAACAATCAATATTAAATATAAAACAAGAGAAAATAATTATACAAATAATAAACAATCAATATTAAATATAAAACAAGAGAAAATAATTGTCCAAATAATTAACAATCAATATTATATATGAAACGAGAGAAAATAATTGTCCAAATAATTAACAATCAATATTAAATATAAAACAAGAGAAAATAATTGTCCAAATAATTAACAATCAATATTATATATGAAACAAGAGAAAATAATTGTCCAAATAATTAACAATCAATATTAAATATAAAACAAGAGAAAATAATTATCCAAATAATAAACAATCAATATTATATATGAAACAAGAGAAAATAATTGTCCAAATAATTAACAATCAATATTATATATGAAACAAGAGACAATAATTATCCAAATAATTAACAATTAATATTAAATATAAAACAAGAGAAAATACTTGTCTAAATAATTAACAATCAATATTATATATGAAACAAGAGAAAATAATTGTCCAAATAATTAACAATCAATATTAAATATAAAACAAGAGAAAATAATTGTCCAAATAATAAACAATCAATATTATATATAAAACAAGAGAAAAAAATTATCCAAATAATAAACAATCAATATTAAATATAAAACAAGAGAAAATAATTGTCCAAATAATTAACAATCAATATTAAATATAAAACAAAAGACAATAATTGTCCAAATAATTATCAATCAATATTATATATGAAACAAGAGAAAATAATTATCCAAATAATAAACAATCAATATTAAATATAAAACAAGAGAAAATAATTGTCTAAGTAATAAACAATCAATATTAAATATAAAACAAAAGAAAATAATTATCCAAATAATTAACAATCAATATTAAATATAAAACAAGAGAAAATAATTGTCCAAATAATTAACAATCAATATTAAATATAAAACAAAAGACAATAATTGTCCAAATAATTATCAATCAATATTATATATGAAACAAGAGAAAATAATTATCCAAATAATAAACAATCAATATTAAATATAAAACAAGAGAAAATAATTGTCTAAGTA
>OY744518.1:190433642-190438642 GCA_963556195.1 Sepiola atlantica | reverse complement strand
GCATATCAACCCTTTTCGGGTTATTTTAAGTTGAAACACAATACTGGATTCATTGAAAGCAATTTGCTAGGTATTATTGTAAGTTAACACCCATAACTAAATCGCCGCCCTACCCCCCTAAAAAAATCTACTTTTTAGGCGATTACGTGTGAAAACCTTAATAAACTTAGCGGAAATAAAAATAAACAACAAAAAACAAACAAGTATTTTAGAATTTAGAGTGGGATTTAAGTTGGGTTTTTTTTGGGGGGGGGGGGAGTCAACTTTTTTAGGCGATTACGTGTAAACCACACGTTTATTATTATGACCTTGCCCCGAGACTAAAGGCTAGTGGTAAGACAATTTAGCGTCTGTCCGAAAATTTTAGAATGACCCGGAAATCGGGAATCATTTTACGTTAAATGTATATATGTAACTGATCCCCCACAGTAAATTCTAAAATAATTCTTTGTTGTTCTTTTTTTTCTTGTTTCCGCCAAATTTTTAAAGGTGTTCTTATTTAATCGCCTAAAAAATGTAGAATCTCATGTTTTCTTTGGGGAGTGTGCGTGTGTGTGCGTGCGTGTGCGTGTGCGTGTGTGTGTGATTTAAGCGAGGATGTTAATCTACACACATGCCATTTGCTATTTCCACCATCCCTGGGTATGAGGATTGGGATACATACCTCTCCGAATTGTGTAAGCGACTATGCAACAGATCCGATTAGATCTGAAATCGTTGTAACCGATTCCTTAATACGCGTTGGTGTTAATTACAAGACTTAAGCCCCGCCCCCTCAAATGTAGAAGGTACACTATTATTATTATTATTACTATTATTATTATTACTATTATTATTATTACTATTATTATTATTACTATTTATTTATTTATTTATTTATTATTTTTTTTTTTGACATCTGTCACCAGTCGTTTCCAGTGATATGAATCGCTAGCTTTCCCTGAAGTCTGAGTGACAGTAAGTCTTCCCGGATATTCAAGTACCGTTGTTATTATGGTAACTCACTTGTCTTTCGTGAATCAGCAGTTACCATAGACTTTTTGCTGATAGCGATCGGTAGTTTACTTTGGGATCTGAGTGACAATAAGTCTCCTAAGTATTAATGTACAGTCTGTACTCTTCCTGTTATGGTCTAGACTCTAGATAGTGGTATCTATCTTCGGTCTTTCTGTCCCTCGTGACCCTCTGGACCACTTTCTAATAAAAATAAATAAATAAATAAACTACTACAACAATAATAATAATAATAATAATAATAATAATGACTGATTATTATTATTATTATTAGTAGTAGTAGTAGTAGTAGTAGTAGTAGTAGTGGTTATATTTTGTTTTGTTAAGGTCGTTTTAAAAACAGGTGCCCTCCACTCCTCTCTCCAATAAAGAGCAGGCGGTACGATGTGGAGCAGACACCTTCGAAGAATTTAACAGCTGAGTGTCGTTTTTTTTTTACAGAGGAAAAGTTAACGACTTCTTTGTTTTTTTTTATTGCGTTTGTTTGTTTGTTTGTTTGTTGTTTAAAGAAAAATAATGTTACTTTTATTTATTTCCATTTTTATTAACGATATTTGACTTCCATTGACACTAGTACTTTGGGATAGGATCAAAATGTAGTATCTGTTCTCGAGTATATATATAATATTTATGTGCGATATATTTTCCTCAAACAAGTTTTCGAGGCTGGTGGTAAAGGCACCAGACCGCAACAACTGTGGTCCTGTGGTTAGTATCAGCCACGTTGATGATATGTAAAACGGCAAAACACGTGTTCGTGGATAATTATTAAAGGAAGCGAGAGTTACGAGGCTGTCGAGAGTAAAGCCAAGGTCCACTACACATGACGCATTTATTACTTAAAGTGGACCTTGACTTTACTTTCGGCCGCCTCGTTTCTTCCTTTATTTTGACCTTTACTCTTCACAGTCAATGAGCGATGTTTGTGATAAAAGGGAGTATTGATTTACTCCTCTCCAGGAGTTAGGCACAAGGCCAGTTTTTATCTTACTCCCAAAAGTAAAATGTGACCCAAGGTCGGGTCGGGAAAGTGGGGTTTAAAAATTGCCTGGCCAGCCCAGTCGGCATTCTCCGGTAGGGGCGCCTCAGGCAGTAAGCTATAAACTTACTCCTTCCCAAAGAGGGCAGGAGTAAGCAATAAACTTACTCCTCCCCAAAGAGGGGAGGCGAAGCCTGGGAGGGTGGACCTACTAGAACTGCACAGGAACGACCCATGGACGAGCGTAAATCAAGCCCCGAAAGCCGAGACAATACCAGTCTATGGGATGCAGTATCCATCAGAACAGATACTAAACTTTGATCTTAGCCAAAAGGCAAAGAAGGGAGTAGAATCGAGAATAATTATTTTATATATATATATATATATATATATATATATATATATATATATATATATATATATATATGTACACACACACATATATATATATGTACACATATATATATATGTACACATACACATATATATATGTACACATATATATATATATGTACACATACACATATATATATATATATGTACACATATATATATATATGTACACATATATATATATATATATGTACACATATATATATATATGTGTACACACACATATATATATATATACATACATATATATGTACACACACACACATATATATATACATATGTACACACACACATATATATGCATATATATGCATATATATACATATATATATACATATGTACACACATATATACATATATAATACATATGTACACACACATATATATCAATATATATATATATATATATATACATAATTTCATTCGTACTCTCATAAATGTATGCACACACATGCATATATATATATATATATATATATATAAACGTGTGTGTGTATCTTTATTCATATATATGTAAATCTATATGCATATACATATCTATTTACATATATATGTAAATAGATAGATAGATAGATAGATAGATAGATAGATAGATAGATAGTCTACCATGGATATATGTGTTGTCGCGTCACGACTATTCAATTTTGCTGGCGTAGAAACTATATCCAAGCTGGAATTCAAAATCTGAACGCCAGGTCACTGCCAAATATTATGGGGAGTATAACTGAACTTGCAAGTTTAAATTATCCAAGTTTAATTTATCTATGCTACAGGACCCATTTTTTTTATGCCAGGGCCCGTCCAGTTGTTGGCAGTGTACCCATATCTCAACTACCATAGAGTTTGGGTTGAGATCATGATAGTTCGGAAGTAGTTGGTTGCTCTTAAAACAATATAAATGATTACTCGACCTAAGTATATTTACCTGCTCGCACACCCTCGGCAGGAAAGTTAGTCGGTGCGTCGATTTATAACGAGGATACAGGCCAGTCAAAAAGACGAGGGAGGGGGGCTAAATGTTGATAAAATTAGCTTAGATCGGACATTTCGGTATTTCCCGGTAATAGAGTCTATGACAACCGGTAATAAAGCTATTGTGATGCCCCAAGGAGAATCTAATGCCTAGGAGAATGGTCTCTTTAGACCGAGCAGAACCGCACTTCAGTCTGCTTTTGCTCAAAGGACTATACTTCACGTAAGTAGGCACTAGCCACCCGATTTACTTGCCGTAGTAGGCACTAGCCACCCGATTTACTATATATATATATATATATATATATATATATATATATATATATATATATATATATATATATATATATTGTGTGTATATATTCAAATCATGACTTTTCGTTATTTCCTTTACCAACTTATCTCTCTGTATTTCGCTTCCGATAAGATTCCATTCTTTGAAAAGTCATGGCTTAAGAAAGAAAAAATACATCGCTTTTATTTTAAAGCACCGTCTGTGGAATAACTTAGGATAGATTTCGACTCATAAAACAGCAAGTCTACCCCCTTTGTCATTGACTGTGAGGATAGATTTCGACTCATAAAACAGCAAGTCTACCCCCTTTGTCATTGACTGTGAGGAGAAGGTCAAAATAAGGGACCTTACGAGGCTTCCGAAAGTAAACCCACGGTCCACTTTAAGTAATAAATGCGTCATATGTAGTGGACCATGGCTTTACTTTTGACAGCCTCGTAACTTCCGCTTCCTTAATTCTTCCTTTAGTCCTCACTTTCCATGGCCGATGTTTCTGAAAAAGGGGAAATAATTGCTGTTTTCTGGGTCGAAATTTATCCACCTAACACTTATCGTTCGCTAGTTTTATTTTACTTTGAAAGTAGTATATATATTTTTTGTAGCTCTCTACATCAAGTGGCTTCATGCCTTGTCTGGAGCTATTTCCATTGAAAATAAAAATCTGAAAGGATATTTAATAGTTTGACTATGTATGTTGTGTTGTCTTGGTGTGGCTCTTTTCCGTGTTTTATTGATTTTCATGTTTATATATCATGTTTATATATCATGTTTATATATCATGTTTATATCATGTTTATATATCATGTTCATATATCATGTTTATATCATGTTCATATATCAGTTCAGAAATCTGAAAATACTCCTGGCAATATAATTCGTAGAAACGGTAAATTATGCTCAAGAGAAAAATATAAAAATCATCAACTTCAAAACCAAATTAATTTATTAGAAAAAAAATACAAAAAACACAAGAATTTCTAGCTAAATGCAGACACATAAACGAATACTTAATTTGCTTGTTAAGCCCAGATTAAGTAATAAAAACTAATTGGCAAAATTATTAACAATGAACGTAATATAAAAATACACCAAAAGAAAAAAGTTGCCATTAGTGAACAAATCACAAACAATAAATATATAAAAGAAACTTAAAAATGTAGGAGAACAAATAATTGTCGATTTGTGATAGAAAAATGATAAAAAAAAAGAGTAATTAAGATTAAAAAATATTGATAGGTATGTAAATAAAAAAAATATAGTCGGGTAGATAACTCTCACCCTTTCCGGTCTTAACTTGTCTGATGACAAATGAAACATTGCACACTTTTAATGATCAGCGATAACCAT
>OY744518.1:190416142-190426142 GCA_963556195.1 Sepiola atlantica | reverse complement strand
TGTGTATGTATATATATATATAAATATACGTTCAACTGAAATATTAACGTGTGGAACTTCATACGACAAAGAAAAAAGGATTTAAAAACATATCACATCTATATAGTGTTTTTTTTTTTACCATTCCTCGCAGTCCATATTTTAAAGGATTCCCGTTTTTGCATTTTTTATATACAAGGTTGTTACGTCGCGTTTTGGAAATACTTGACCAAATCAACAACCAAAGAAGAAAAAAAAACCGTAGTTTTTTACGAGCGATTTTCACATACCGACTGGATTTTATTTTATTTTTATTTATTTATTTATTTTTTCAATTTATTCCATGCAACTTGTGGAGTCTAAATTTTGTGTTGTTTTCGCGTCGATTCTTTGTTTTGGGACGAAAGAAAGGAAAAAGTAATTCCTCGATTCTTCGTTAAAAAAGAAAATATTTACAATAACCCTAGTAAACAAATCACCGAAATATTTAAAAATGTAGTAATTCGTCAAACTATAAACTCCTGTATATTTATAAAACAGATATATATACACAACAACGCACCACACACATGCTTATAAATACGTATATATATATACGTAAATATATATCTTTAAAAAAATAATGAAATATTTTAACTTTTCAAAGTTTTCTATGTTTGTGACTTTACGGTAGAAAAAACAACAACATTTATTTAAATTTTTAATTTTAAAACGGATTATAATTTTATATTAAAATTTTTTAATCGTTCAAATATTTTAATTTAAGAAAAACGAAACTGTTTAAAATTGTTTTAACGGAAAACGACTATGATTTTAGATTGGATTTATTTTTGAAAAGAAATGATTTAACATGCGACAACGTCCGTATTTTTAAAGAAAAAAAAAACAACAAAAAAACACAACGATCAAGGAAGAAGGATTTACCCATACGTTTATTTATCTACAACCACAGTTTATCTATTTATATATATATATATTTATTTATATATATCTTAATATTTATTCGATGAAACAAAAAGAAATATATGTGTATTCATACGACGCACATATTAAATCATAAGAATATGCGCTCGGCTGTTAAAAACATATTGGAATATAGTGCGTTGTCCAAAAATTTACACATTACATAGTAAGTAAAACCACAATGAAATATTTATTTCATTATTTTTATTTTTTTAATGTTTATTTTATCTTTTTATTATACATATTGTATCTTTATAAGTCATTTCATTTATTTATTTATTTATTTTTATTTTTTTTTTGAAATATTAAAAAAAAATTTCTTGATTTTAAACTTCTCCACAATGGGTAGAGCACTCCAATGGTTCAAATTAGAGTTTCCACTTAGCGCAAAAGCAATAATATTCCGTAAAAAAAGAATTGAGTATTTTTTTGCTTATCAGTATCGTAAAAAAAATGTAAAATGATTTCATTCAGATACGATATAATTTCTCCCACTTGGAGCAGTAGTTTCGTTTGCTCAGTTGGTAGAGCACCGGATACATGCCACTGATTTCGAATTATGTTATGTCTAGCCACAGTGATGAGTTGGAGAGACGACGCAGAACTTAACTTTATACATACACACACATATATATATATATTAATTGATCAAGTGCCAATATGTTAATAAAATGAACAGAAACCAATATTTTCAAAAGTGCTCTATACCAAGTAGAGCTTTTATAATATAAATACTGTTTATGTAACTCTCTCTCTCTCTCTCTCTCTCTCTCTCTCTCTCTCTCTTATAAGGAGATATCATTTTTTATGTATCAATTTTCAGTATTTACTTCAACAGTGCTCGATACGTAAGTAGAGCGAGGTAGTAATCTATGAAAATATATTTATGGCAATTAAGCTACACAGGGGCTCCTGCGGTTCATCCCCGGGTGGGGGGGGGGGGACTTCAGGCTAAAAGCCTTTCATAGATTACTATATATATATATATATATATATATATATATATATATTACTAGAAGAATACCCTTCCTAGCACGGGTAACATAAATTTCCAGAACAGTTTGCACAACTTTTCTGCCCCTTTACGAAGATTAAGATCAATATGTAATGCTACTAAAATTCAGGACTTAAGCCTAAGGGGTCTTAAGAAGAAATTTAAATTCAGGAAATCTAGCTTAATGTGTGTCTAAATGGGCTATGTCTATAAATCAAATTTAATTCAAGTCTGAAATATTTGAAATTTCAAATTCGAAGTTGTTCTTATATTATGAACCCACCCTTAAAACCCTTTAAAATACCCCGAAGAAACTCAAATTCGGGGAACATTTATTATTTGATGTCTCATACCTATTGTTAAAATTTCACAAATTGGGAATATCTGAATTTTGATGAAGGACTTCCACCCGCTCTTTGCCCCCTTTAAATGGAAATAAATCAAACTAAATATAGCACCTGTTACCTATCCTTACGCCTAGCAACTGGGTTCCAAAATTCATTATGTTCGGTAAATTAATGTATGAGTGAATCCTATAATAGAAATATATAAACACATACACATACCTAACTTTATATAAATAGATATGATATAGTTACTGTTTATTTGTTCACAAATCATCTTATGGTTTTGGAGAGAGAGACCACCCCCATAACGATATATTCTGAAACTATATTACCTAGGATATTTGATAAGTATACTTTACATTGAACAAAGGGATGCACATTATCGTATGGGGTCTGCGTTCGCGCCAGACACCAATAATAAAGAAAATACGATTTAATTTTATTTGAAAATTATAGAAAGTTAAAAACAAAAAAAAAATTTTTTTTTAAAATGATAATACGGGGTTCAGGGGTTGGAGCAAGTGTACTCGAGTTCCTCCATCATCCCCAGAGGACGCTGCTATGAATTGAAAGGTTAAATTGAAATTTACTTCAATTAATGTCATTTATCCCCTCTCCCTCTCACCCAATCATTGCTGAGTACATAATTGGGCCCCACTTTAAAATATGAAAATAATAAAAATTAAAAATGATAAGAAAAAAAGAGGGTATTCTGATGTTATGGGCTTTCCGCAAAAGGACAGGGTCTTCATTTAAGCCTGGACAAGGCCGTATCTTCATGTTAGCAATATTTTTGTTTCTTGGTATGAATTAATATTTTCGCTTTGGGCTAGGCGCACAAATGAACCCCGATATTTGACTCTTCCTTTTTAAACATAATAGAAGCCAGAAATTACTTTCTGTTTGCCAGTTAAAAGGTCTCAAAATTGATTTCGAGGGGCCACTTCCTATACGAAAATATCAAAAAGTTATTATTGGTATATGGAAGTGTTTTGGTACTTCTACAACATTTGAACCGAACTGCTTCTTTATAAACCCGAACCTAACACAAGTTTTAGGGTTAGTTCGGAAAAAGTCGGTTTGGTTCTGTTCAAAGCACCAGTTTTTGTTTTGTTTCTTTTTAACAAAAATATTAATGTTTTAATTTTATTTTATTATTTTTAGTGTTAATGAAAGAGCGTGTTTTTTAGTGACTTTTAAGTAAAAAATAAATTAAAACCACCCTATTGAAGACGAGGGGCGGGGATTCTATAAAATTACCTCTCCCGAAAAAAAAAGACTTTAAAAACTAGATGTAAATGGGTTACTTGTGTATGTTATTACTATCGTAACATGTCAGGATATGAAAGTAATTTTAAAACCTTTAAACTGACGAAAGCAAAGTAACTTCTAGCTGGAATTAAAGTTCACAAGGCAATACTCAATTTTTATCGTTATTGTGTTGTTCTGACCACTTTCTTAATCCTAATTTTACCTACGCGCCCCTATCATATAAAAGATCTATTCGCCCATTTTTTTTGTATTTTTTTACTTTTCATATTTTGTCTTGAAATAAACTTCCGCCATTGTATTTAAACTACTTGTAATAATCGTTCTATTTTTATTTATATCTCATTTAAATATTTTTTCGGTTATTGCTACAAAAGCTACTTTATTTATTCAGTTGGCCTTTTGGCTAAGATCAAAGTGTAGTATCTGTTCCGATGGATACTGCACCCCATACTGGTGTTGTCTTGGCCTTCGGGTCTTGATTTACGCCGGTCAATGGGTCTGTCCTGTGCAGTTCTGGGAGGTCCACCTTCCCAGGCTTTGCCTCCTCTCTTTGAGGAGGAGTAAGTTTATTGCTTACTACCGGGGAATGCCGACGGGGCTGCCCAGGCAATTTTTAAACCCCACTTTCCCGACCCGACCTTGGGTCACATCTTACTTGTGGGAGTAAGATAAAAACTGGCCTTGTGTCTAACTCCTGGAGAGGAGTAAATCAATATTCATTGAAGTAACCATGAATAAATAAAAGTAGCTATGAATAAATAATAAATAAATAAAACCGATTTATAAATAACATATTTATTTACACACATAAATATAATTTATTAATGAACAAATAAAATTAATAAAATTGAATGAATAAAATAAATAGAAAATAAATAAAAAATACAAAAATAAAATATGGTGCTTCTATAGGAAGAGACCCATATCGGCCTGAAATTTTCCGATTGTGATTTACGGAAAAAAAAACCCGGAAATGGCCGAAACTTATTTATTATTTGAAATCCGCGGAAAAAATGTAAAAATGGCAGACGACACAAATATCGCAACAGAAATGCATTCATTTGGTTAGGTTAGGATTAAAACAAATTAATCTCCCCCCCCCCCCCCAAAAAAAAATAAAATAAAAATAAAACAAAGTTGATTCACTTAATGATATAAAGAAAATTATTAAACTCATTCTTAACACGTATACGGGAAGGGATTAATTGACCCTAACATTAAGTAAGGGGAAAAAAATGAAAAAAGTTGTTTCATTTAATCTCTGTACAAATTGACGGCTTAGCGATTTCCGGTCTGTTCCGTAAATTGCAATTTGAAACATTCGGGTGTACTTGGATCCCCTTCTACAGATATACTATAAATAATAGGTACTTTTACAGAATTTGAACATAACTGTTTTAAACAATAAACTAATCGTAAGTTTTAGGTTTGTTTGGTTCAAATTCTGTAGAAGCACCAAATAATAAACGCATAATTAAAAGCAAACATACGTAACTAAGTTCAAACAAATTTCAATTTTCATGCCACAAAAAAGCACGTGCTCGTCCTAATTGATAGCGTCACAGACTATGGGATAGAATATGAGGATTTCACACACTATCGCATTTATGAAGTTCATAACTTTTGAAAAGTTATCATCAACCCATGACTTCGACAAGACATGGGGAAAAAGCAACTTGTATTCGACAAGTCACATGCGATACATCTGGGTTTTTTTTATATGCTTCTTTAGACATTGTCCTTTCAAACGATCGTCTCAATTCGATCCTTAACAAAAAAATCCAAACAGAAGTCAAAAACAATAATATTTACACGGAAAACGTGACTATTGAGAACATAAATTATTTTTAAAAATAAAGTTTGGAAATTAGTCAAAAAACAATTTATTTTGGTTTACCTACTCATTTGTGACGTATTTACGTTAAAAAATAATATTTAACAGAAGTTAAAAGCATCTCAAGTTCCGTCATTATTGGTTGCGAGTAAAGTAATTAGGGTCCCTGTACCTTATTTCCTGTCAATAAACAGAAGTTTACCATTTACAAAATATAATTAAATATTTATAGTATGAAATAAAAAATTTTAAAAGTCTGTATAAAATAAAAAATTCAGAAATATCTGTATAAAATAAAAAAAATTAAAAATCTGAATAAAATTTAAAAAAATTAAAAATCTGTATAAAATAAAACATTAGAAATCTGTATGAAATAAAAATGTCAAAAAATCGGTATAATATAAAAATTATAAAAAACAATTGGTATAAAATAAAAATTATAAAAAACAATCGGTATAAAATAAAAAAATTATTAAAAACAATCGGTATGAAATAAAAATTATTTTTAAAAATCGGTATAAAACAAACATTATTTTAAAAAATCGGTATAAAATAAAAATTATTAAAAATATCGGTATTAAAGAAAGTGATTAGAATACATACTGTCTCTTTGTCTATTATCATGTCGATTCTCACTCAGACATTCTTTCAATCCAGTCGGTGTCCATAAACTTAAATAGCATTGCCCCACAGCATTGAAAACCGAAAACCTATATATACTAGTAATACAATAATTTGATAATGATGGGTGGTGTTTAAAGCCTAAAACGATTTAAAAAAAAAATTATTATTATAATTCAACATATTTCAAACGCCCTGCGTTCTTCATCGGGAATGATCAGAGAAAGGCTTTTTTCTGATCATTCTCGACGAAGAACGCAGAGCTGTTGACCAATTTAATTATAATAATATAAATTTGTTAAAACAACACTGTTTTAGGCTTCAAACACCACTCATCATTCTCAAAATACATCTCTAGAAGCATACGTGGAATGCCAAACTAATCTACAAATTAATAAAATATAAATATTCAAATTGTTTAATATTTCATCCGATAGTTTCCAAAAGTGTCCTCTTATTTCCGTTTTTACCATGAACATTCCAATTCACCATGTTCTACAGTATTGCTGCTGTTAATCTGATCGGGCAACGGCAAACCGGAATATTAACCGACTCAGTTTAGAAGTAAGTCAGCAGCAAACGGTGTTATGTCAGATTTATTTCCCGTTATTAAACTTCTTCCGTGATATAACTTTCGACGAATGTTTCAGTTCTCCAAATTTATTCAATTAATTTATTTATTAAATTTAGTTAAAAATAGTTAACAAAGCCCCCACTCTCTCCCCATGTTTATAATGGCTTTCTAAATAATGTTATTTCATAACGGTCCGTAAACTGCAGAAGTATTAAAAAATAAAGCCACCTATTTGATTACTTATTTTTTTAAAGAAATTATTTAAAATAAAAAGACATTTTATATTTTCCTAAAAAAAAATCAAACCACATATTTGATTACTCATTTTATTTTTAAAAAATTATGTAAAATAAAAAAGACATTTTATATTTTCCTAAAAAAAATCAAACCACATATTTGATTACTTATTTAAAAAAAAAAAATATTTAAAATAAAAAAGACATTTTATATTTTCCTAAAAAAAATCAAACCACATATTTGATTACTCATTTTATTTTAAAGAAATTATTTAAAATAAAAAAGACGTTTTATATTTTCCTAAAAAAAATCAAACCACCTACTGGCTACGTAAGACTTCCTGTTTTGAGTCGCTTCATATTCCGGTTTGCAAAAAAATAATATTTATTTTTATAGAATCATTTCAGTACTCAATCAGGTGTTGATTGTTTTGTTGTTGTTTTAGTGCTGTAAGAACGATTTTGGAATCGACCCCCCCCTCTCCTAATGCTAACCTGAGCCCGATTTGTGGATGGGAGTGATTCGATAAAAATAACAAATATTTCAATATAACGATTCGTACAAACATAAAGTAATAAATAAATAAATAATGATATTATTATTACTATTATTATTGTTATTACTATTATTATTGTTATTACTATTATTATTGTTATTATTATTATTATAATTATTATTATTATTATTATTATTATTGTTAATATTACTATTATTATTATTGTTAATATTACTATTATTATTATTGTTAATATTACTATTATTATTATTGTTAATATTACTATTATTGTTAATAGTATTATTACTATTATTGTTAATAATATTATTACTATTATTGTTAATAGTATTATTATTATTATTGTTAATAGTATTATTATTAATAGTATTATTGTTAATAGTATTATTATTATAATATTAATAGTATTATTATAATATTATTAATAGTATATTATTAATAGTATTATTATTATAATATTATTAATAGTATTATTATTATAATATTATTAATAGTATTATTATTATAATATTATTAATAGTATTATTATTATAATATTATTAATAGTATTATTATTATAATATTATTAATAGTATTATTATTATAATATTATTAATAGTATTATTATTATAATATTATTAATAGTATTATTATTATAATATTATTAATAGTATTATTATTATAATATTATTAATAGTATTATTATTATAATATTATTAATAGTATTATTATTATTATAATATTATTAATAGTATTATTATTATAATATTATTAATAGTATTATTATTATAATATTATTAATAGTATTATTATTATTATAATATTATTAATAGTATTATTATTATTATAATATTATTAATAGTATTATTATTATTATAATATTATTAATAGTATTATTATTATTATAATATTATTAATAGTATTATTATTATTATAATATTATTAATAGTATTATTATTATTATAATATTATTAATAGTATTATTATTATTATAATATTATTAATAGTATTATTATTATTATAATATTATTAATAGTATTATTATTATTATAATATTATTAATAGTATTATTATTATTATAATATTATTAATAGTATTATTATTATTATAATATTATTAATAGTATTATTATAATTAATACTAATTAATAATAAAGAACTATCTGTTATGCAAAAGTCTAAGTTAAGAGCTGGTAAAAGAATACAATATTTGCAGACAAAAGTTGGTAACGTCCGATATCCGTATTTTATTTACCTCCTCTCCATGAGGTTAGACACAAGGTCAGATGTGAGCTTTGATGAAAGTTTCTGTGGAACGAACTAAATTCGAACCCGGCATACCCAGATCCTCAGTCCGCGTCGTTCACCACTTAGATCCGTATTAATATCTGTTATTATTATACTAAAGCTGAATGAATCGACGTTTGTTTCTTTAAGGCTTTACATTCAAAACATTCGCTAAAATATTCTCTACGTTGTAGATTGTGTCACGTTCGAAAAGAAAAAAAAATCTATATTGTTCTAATTACTCGCAAATTGAAATTAAATTTAACTTGTCACGTGACCATCTCTCTTAATGCGTGTCTGTCTATCATTCTCACCTTCTCTCACTGCATGCTGTTTGGCCCGGCGCCACAACCGCTCTTATTTTATACGGTGTTTATCACTCTCGCTTCCGTAACCCTCTGTCTGTTTATTAACAGTGAAAGGTAATCAAACTACCTTTAAACTCTACGATTGAAAAAGTCCATTATAAACAAAATATTACCACTAGTACTAATACTATTCAAATTGTAGCTGGAGAGAGGAGGCAGGAGATTTATCGAGCAGACTTATTTCTGAATTTTGTCTTAGTATTAAAAAAAAATTAACATTGCTTTGCAAACACAACTTTCTAATTGACACGAGCTCAATGGGTGACATTCTTTCCAGTATACATATAAAAATTAAATACAACATAGCTGTTAATTATAATAATTAGTTAAAAAAATGAATATTACACACACACAAACATATATATAATATATATATATATATATATATATATATATATATATATATATATATATATAATCCAGGTAAAACATCAACAGGGTAGTAATCCAAAGAATTTCAACCGGGTTTATAAAAAGTGCTCAATGTCAAATAGAGCTTTTATATATGATTACTTTTATTTAGACACGTACAAAATCTGGGACACTGGCATGCCGATGTTATCGATCAACAGCTTAACTGAGATCTCATCAGTTAGAATCCGATCTTATATATATATATATATATATATATATATATATATATGTTTGTTCACCTCAAAAAAGGCATATTGTCACTGAAGCGTAAGCGGCTAGTGTGATTGCAAAACATTTTTGTGTGTGTATATATATATATATATATATTGTATGCCAACGATTTTTTCTGACGAGATGTTTGAAAAATCTATGGAGAGTAAATTTTCCCTTTAATTGAATATATATATATATATTAATTATTATTAAAAAGGAGAGGTAGTTTGCTTGATACAGTGTGTGTAATACGTATATAGCGGAGTATTAGAAAACTATTGCATTGTGATAGCCTTCTAATATTCCTATCTATCTATATATAATGTATTATTATTGCATTTTTTCTGACAGTCTGAGGAAGCTTGTTCCGGAGAGAGGTCGCAACTGAAACATATGTAACCAATG
>OY744518.1:190393642-190413642 GCA_963556195.1 Sepiola atlantica | reverse complement strand
GTTTTTATTATATATTGTGAAGATGTACAAATATTGTACCAAGTGAAGACTTCGAAAAGATTTGGAAATTAACATACTTCTGCAATTGTTGTATTCCAACTTAGAAACACTTTTATAAAGTTCGTTTGGAATAAATGCTAGAATCTATCTATCTATCTATCTATCTATCTATCTATCTATCTATCTATCTATCTATCTATCTATCTATCTATCTATCTATCTATCTATCTATCTATCTATCTATCTATCTATATTAATATATATATATATTAATGTGGGTGTGTGTGTGTGTATTTATGTATATATATATACATACACATTATATATACGTACACATTATATATATATATATACGTACACATTATATATATATATATACGTACACATTATATATATATATATACGTACACATTATATATATATATATACGTACACATATATATATATATATATATATATATATACGTACACATATATATATATATATATATATACGTACACATTATATATATATATATACGTACACATTATATATATATATATACGTACACATTATATATATATATATACGTACACATTATATATATATATATACGTACACATTATATATATATATATACGTACACATTATATATATATATACGTACACATTATATATATATATACGTACACATTATATATATATATACGTACACATTATGTATATATATACGTACACATTATGTATATATATACGTACACATTATGTATATATATACGTACACATTATATATATGTATATATACGTACACATTATATATATATCCATATACGTACACATTATATATATATCCATATACGTACACATTATATATATATATATCCATATATATACACATTATATATATATATATCCATATACGTACACATTATATATATATATATCCATATACGTACACATTATATATATATCCATATACGTACACATTATATATATATCCATATACGTACACATTATATATATATCCATATACGTACACATTATATATATATATATATACGTACACATTATATATATATACGTACACATTATATATATATACGTACACATTATATATATATACGTACACATTATATATATATATATACGTAAACATTATATATATATATATATATATATATATACGTACACATTATATATATATATTTATACGTACACATTATATATATATATTTATACGTACACATTATATATATATTTATACGTACACATTATATATATACGTACACATTATATATATATATATATACGTACACATTATATATATATATATATATATACGTACACATTATATATATATATATATATATACGTACACATTATATATATATATATATATATACGTACACATTATATATATATATATATATACGTACACATTATATATATATATATATATACGTACACATTATATATATATATATATATACGTACACATTATATATATATATATATACGTACACATTATATATATATATATATATACGTACACATTAAATATATATATATACGTACACATTATATATATATATATATACGTACACATTATATATATATATATATATATATATATACGTACACATTATATATATATATATATACGTACACATTATATATATATATATATATACGTACACATTATATAACTATATATATATATACGTACACATTATATAACTATATATATATATACGTACACATTATATAACTATATATATATATATATATACGTACACATTATATAACTATATATATATATATATACGTACACATTATATAACTATATATATATATATATACGTACACATTATATAACTATATATATATATATATACGTACACATTATATAACTATATATATATATATATACGTACACATTATATAACTATATATATATATACGTACACATTATATAACTATATATATATATATATACGTACACATTATATAACTATATATATATATATATACGTACACATTATATAACTATATATATATATATATACGTACACATTATATAACTATATATATATATATATACGTACACATTATATAACTATATATATATATATATACGTACACATTATATAACTATATATATATATATATACGTACACATTATATAACTATATATATATATATATACGTACACATTATATAACTATATATATATATATATACGTACACATTATATAACTATATATATATATATATACGTACACATTATATAACTATATATATATATATATATACGTACACATTATATAACTATATATATATATATATACGTACACATTATATAACTATATATATATATATATACGTACACATTATATATATATATATATATATATATATATATATATATACGTACACATTCATTTTTTTTATTGTTTTGGCGATAGACAATACTTACGGGGGACATTCACCTTAATGTTATGTCGGAGTTGTTACTTCTATTTCATTATTGCGTCCTATCTATGGGAACGTCTTAATATTTTATTTTAAAAATTATTGTGTGTATATATATATATATATATATATATATGTGTGTTATCTACGGAGACGTATACGGCCCATCGGCGTGGCTAGAACTGGCGAAGTTTGAAACCGGTACGTCAATGAATAGATCCGGCGCTTGCTACTGAACCACGAAAACACGCTTGCAGTGGAAGATGTATATTGCATAGAAATGTTATTAATAATGTAACGGCTACTTGTGAAATCCTTAAACTGCAGACAAGTTGACAAAACTAAAGATTAAAAGGAATATTTAATAGAAAAAGCCTTCGGATGTGGACTTTTACTATTGTTTCGGTGATGTCAAATTGTTCAGTTAAGTGAAATCATTACCTACATTTAACTGACATTATGTTTTGAATTTGTTCCATGTAAATTTAATATATATATATATATATATATATATATATATATTATCAGCTGCTGTCTTAGGCATTGGCATTTAAATTGGAGGAAAATGCAAATCTATCCTACGACATTCGGACATGTGACGACAAGGTGTCCGTTCTAATATCCACAACGCGCTCTTCCACACAAACAAGAAATCCAGTTGCGTTGCCCGAACAGTTAAATATGCTGAAAGGAAACAGATGAACGTCTACACAGGTTCCCTTTTCATCCTATCGTTAATGTAGTGCTCAATATACCCCTGACAGTTTTATATAAAATAAAAGAAATATAGAAAAACAAAGATAGTTATATAAACTCGTGCAGTTTCACGAAATCTTTATTAAGTCTAATTTTGATTTTGCTTGTTGAAAATTAAATATAACTGTAATTGTTTTAAACTGGAATTTATATATTCAACCATATATATATAACATGTAAAAGATGGAAATAAAAATTGTACGAAATACAAATTCTATTAAGTGATTTGTTCAAAACACGATTTTCGAATAGACATTAATTTTTCTTTCCTTAAGCCATGGCTTTTCAAGAAATGAACTCTTATCGTCAGAGGAAAAGAAACATAAGTTGGTAAGGGAAATAATTTTCAAAGTTTTTATTCTCATCTTTTAATTGCATATATAACTGCTCTATCTCCTATTCCAAACATCAATCTTTCATGATAGGTTTTACTTTCAAAGGTATATATTTATATTATCTATTTTCTTGTTTTATATATATATATATATATATTAGTGATGGGACGATTCCAATATTTTACCGAGTTTTTTAAAAATTCCCAATTCCGATACAATTACCGAGTCTTTTAAAAATTTCCGATTCCGATACAACTACCTAAATATTTAGTTAGAGTTTTTTTGTTTTTTTAAATTTCGGATTACTGTAAAAACCCGTGTCATGTATGCATATATTTTCGCAAATGTAGATATACACTTGCGTTCATTACACAATAGATCTTTCTAACTATTTTTTGCTCTGTTTTCCTCGTTATTCATTTAAAATAGTGATTCGATAAACTCATTGTGAGATTTTCATCTATATTTTTTCCTTGTGCCAATTTTTCCTATTCATCAACTCGTACCATTTTCTTCCGATATTATTATTTTCTAAGTTGGTTATCATGATCTGTAGATTTCAGTTTTACTTGTAGTTTAAAAACAAAATATTTGTCATTTTTCCATTAGTACCAGCAATGGAAAATTAAGTTTTAAAAGCCAAAAATTTAATGAATCGATTATTAGATCGGAAAACAGGCTCACATTGTTCTGATTCCGATACCCCCTAAAAATTTCCAATTTTTCCGATTCCGATAAACCCTCCCAACACACACACACACACACACATATATATATATATATATATATATATATATATATATATATATATATATATATATATATATATATATATATTAGATAGATAGATAGAAGGTTAATACAACAAAAGATATAAGAGGCAACTTATATCTTCAATTAGTGGACATCCTGCAGTAATATCATTGCGGTAATGGTCCTCTGAGGAGAAGATTTTCTTTGAAAACTCATGAGTTAACGACTTTAAAGGACTTGCCTGAACTTTGAATTGTAATAAAATTTGATTCGTACCTAATTTTATTCTATCTATCTATCTATCTATCTATCTATCTATCTATATATATATATATATATATATAGCTAAATCAAATCGACACCGAGCTATACGTATAACTCTCTTATTATTTACATCGTTGACATAATCTTCATTCTTATAATACTAAATTCAATTTATATATAGAACAAAATAATGTTTCACAAAATGAATTAATTGGCTTATTAAAAATTGAGGTTTAAATACGATTTCAGTAAATAATTTATAAATATTATTGATTTTAGAATTGTTTGGTTTTATTTTAATGCGTGTTCAAAACAATTTCGTGGATAAATCTTAACAAAAATAATTTAATAAGTAAATTTTGTTATCAACTTATTTAGTCAAACTAAATGCATTTTACAATGAAATAAAAGTGAATGGAACAACCGCGTTACATATCCTCGTAATGGATAAGTGCGAGAGTTTCGTCCACTTATATTAACATCAAAACGGATCAGGCTTATTTAACTAAATGATACATATTTTGAGATACACACACATATATATATATATATATATATATATATATATATATATATATATATGCTATTTGCTAACACAGAAACAAAGATGTGTGTATGCTTAATTTGTATACTTATTTAAAAAAAAAATTTCTAATGAATTATTATTCTGTGTTATTTATCCGTAATTTTCGTCCTGTTTCCTTATATTTACGCAAGGTTTGTCTATATTATTCTTAATAACATCAATTAAAGCAGTTGATATAAAAAAATAACCTTTCAAAAACTGTAGATTTCTATTACTTTGCAAGGGAGGTAATTGTCATTTTTTCGTCTTATTCAAAATTACTAAAAATGTGTTTTTTTTTGTTGTTTCTTTTTTGCAATGAAATCTACAGCTAAATTAATTGCTGCTGAGGGTAGGTAGTTTAATACAATAGACTTTGAACAATTGTAGATATCTTTTACTTTGATATGAAATTAATTTTTTGTATATTTACACCAAAAATGTATCGATAAGTGAATTTAAATTTCAGTTCAGCCTGTGAGAATTGGCCGCTATGAAACCGTGGTAGAATATAACAAAGTGTATTGATTTACTCCTCTCCAGGAGTTAGGCACAAGAAGTGTATGGAAAGCCGTGTATAATATAACACTAACATGAAAATCTACGTCTCCTAAAAATAAAAACGGTCGCTCAGATATCAGTTCCCAAACCGATCAGAATAAAGACTGCAGTCCTGTGTACATATAAATGGCTCAATATCTTTTCAGGTAGAGCGTTGTGATTACAATGGAATGAAATATGACACAATCTACTGTAGTTCTATGAGTTGTCCATTTTGCGCAGGTGGAATATTTTGTTTACCTCCTCTCCAGGAGGTAACACGCAAGGTCAGGTGGTGCTCTGAAAAGCCAGCGCGCCATGGCCTACAAAAAATGCCTGAGCAAACCTGTCGGATTTACCTGGTATGGGCGCCTCGGGCGATTAGCCATAAACTAATCCCTTTTCCAAAGAGAAGGTGAAGCCTGGGAGGGTTTACTTTCTGAGACTAAACAGGACAATACCCCAGCCCGACAGCAACAGTCATTGTTAGACTGAGTGTCGAGGACGTACCCCCGATAGAACGTACGGTGGAGTATTACATTCCTCAATATTGAACATTGGATTTGTTCTTTATTTTGCATTGTTATATACGAGAAGAATACCCGTCCCAGGACGGGTAAAATTAATTCCCCGAAGAAAACGGTTGTGTATCACTTTTATGTCCCCTTACGAAGATTAAAATTAAGATACAATGCTACTAAACCTCATACCTAGAATCCTTATTCCAATTTTGATTCTAGAAATTGTCTGAAATTTAAAGCTTAAGATGTCTTGAGAAAAAAATTTAAATTCAGGGAATCTTGCTTAATTCGTATCTCATGACTATTGCTCAAATTCAAATCGGAAATATTTACATTTTGAAATGGCAGTTTTTAGCCATATTATGGCCGCTAAAAACCCTTTAAATACTCGAAAATACCTGAAATTTTGAATATTTACTAATTGATGTCTCATACCTATTGTGAAAATTCTCAGATTAGAGCTATTTGAATTTTTACGAAGGGCTTCCTCCCTCTCTTTGTTCCCTTTGCATAAAACTAAATTAAATTTAATATAGCCCACATTACGATTAATTAATGACAGATTAATTAGTTTAGGAGTGAATCTTGTACATACAAATATATAAACATATACACATACATAACTTTATATAAAAAACATATATATGTAATTATATCATAAATACACACACACACACACACACACACACACACACACACACACACACACACACACACACATATATTATGAATGACTATATGTATTAGCATATACTATAAGTGCCCTTTTACTTTGTAGTCTCCTTAAAAGATTCAGCTCGATGATAGTCAATTAGTGACAATAGAGCAAATATATGAAACGGACCGTAAAAAATATATCTCGCAGAAATGTTATGTTTTTTGTGAAATGTATACAAATAAAAATAATAAAATAAAAACATGGATATTGAAATATAATATGAACCTGACTTACATATATATATATATATATTTATATATATATATGTAAAAATTACTTTCTGCATTTTGACTGCAGTTTGTCATTGTTAGGAGATAGTCTTGTACCCTGTTGGATTTTCCCAAATTTGCACCGGATCGCACTGTTAGTTCATTGCGTGAATGAAGGGTTAGGTTAGGGTTAGTTCCCAAAAGCTTTCTACCCGGAAATAGTCGGTATGGATGGATAATCAGCGTTTAATTATATGCTATTAGTATAAAAATATATTATGCTCGCATTAACGTAATTAAGCACGCTGTAATTATTTCTTCAGACGCACAATGTATATATATATATATATATATATATATATATATAATTTTTGTATATATAATTATTCATTTATTATTAAAATACTCTACATTACTGTGTCTGTTGAGGATACTCGGGTTTGATCTATGTAGTCATACTAGATTTAGGAGGAAATTCAGCTAGTTTTCTCAGAAGGATTCGTCGGTCCCACTGATTGCTCAAAGATTGAGGTAGCCGAAATAAATTCAGGATAACCAGATAGACGAAACCCGGGTATCCTCAACTGACACAGTAATATGTAGTATTAAAATAATTACAATCATATTTTGTAAAACCTATGATTGAGCACTTGTTTTTTTTCCCCACTAACATGTGATACATACTAATATATATATATATACATTTCTTGAAAAATTCTTGGTCTGATGAGGTTGACTTTCTGGGAAAAGTGCAACCGAAACATTTATGCACATATGTAACCAATAATGTTTGTATAAATAAAAAAGTATACTTGTGTGTGTGTGTGTGTGTGTGTGTGTGTGTGTGTGTGTGTGTGTGTGTGTGTGTGTGTGTGTGTGTGTGTGTGCATAAATCATATTTGCCTTATTCAGCTTTAAGTGGCATGTGTTGGACGGTATAAAGTATATTAATAAATATAGCCGACAACTTTAAGGTTTGTCCGTTTTCAGTTTGAAGCATTTTATAATAAAATTTAATTATATTTATTTTATTTTATATCGACTATTTATTAAACTACAAATAAATTAGCGCCAAAGAAAGTCACATATTTAAAAAATACTGTTTTCAATTTAAAAAAAAAAAAAAAAAAAAACTTGCAATAATGCATTTCGAAGTATACCAATCTCTTCCCCTCTACGTTCCGACCAGTTGTGATACGAGAATAGGGGTTCACCCATAACCCCATTCTGACAACCTAGAGTCTGTCCTGAGCAAACTAACCTTTCTTTTGTCTGGGTGAGGTATGGTCCGTCTCTGTCCTCGGAAGTGCGCCCTCCCAAACATTACCTCCTCCGTAGAGAGATAGCTTGGTTTCTGGTCTCCTAGGAAAACCCGATCGGTCCGTTCTCGACTATCTTTGTATTCTACTAGAGTGCCCCCCCCCCTAGAGGGAGCTGCTCCCCATCTATGTTTATTAGATATGTCTAACCTTGCTGCTATGGGGAGCGAGTAACTAGCGTCTTTTGTTGAGTGTTGAATATCATCAATAATACAAAAACATGCTAAGTTCAGGATAATACAGTTGCAGGTTCATAGCCGGACAACGCCGGGTACCCCACTAATAATAATAAAAAGTAAAAATATCCCGAATTGATATTTATTATCTATATCCACCCGGCGTTGCCCGGGAGTCTTTTTTACTCTAATTTTTCTTTGTTAAAAGTATGCCTTTTTTTAAAAATCATTTTTCTTTACCAAATTACTTTCTTTTGAAATAACATTTTTAAAGTTAAATTTAATTATTAATTATTAATCGAACCGAAAACTAATTGTTGTTTAATTATTGTTTGTCTTTGACTCGCCATTTATAAACTTATAGGATGTAAAAAAAACTTTCAAAACTTTCAATATGAAGATTTGCTAAACTTCTAAGGTCAGTTAAAATGATATTTTTTATTCGGCAGTTTAAAAGCTTCCAAATTTCTAAGGGTTACAAAGTAATCTCTTTAGTCTTCAACTATTAATGCACGGTTTAAAATGGTCGACTTGTTTCCAAAGAAACAGAAATGCATTCTGGTGGATTGAATTTCGTAATTGTTTTTGTAGGATTTTAAATGCTTATTTTTACGCTATTGATTTTTATTTCAATAAATAATCAATTAATAAAAATGTAAGTCATGTGAAAATAAGACACACATACATACACACACATACACACACCCACACATACATACGCACACGCATACATATACACGCATACATATACACGCATACATATACACGCATACATATACACGCATACATACACACGCATACATACACACGCATACATACACACGCATACATACACACGCATACATACACACACATACACCCACACACATACACATACCCACACACACATACATACCCACACACACATACATACATACATACACCAATACATACACCAATACATACACACATACACACACATACATACACACATACACACACATACACCCACACACATACACATACACACACATACATGCATACACACATACATGCACACACATACATACATACATACGACACAGACACGAAGTAGAGTAAGATAATTTTATTAATACAGAAATAATAAGATTAGTTTCTTCGCGACTAGTAGTATGTATATTATACATAATAGACTAGACCTCCCGTGTCTAGACAGTTCGTCTAGTGTATATATATGCGAGGCCAAATGCTAGTATATATTATGCATCAAACAGTTTTTGACGTCAATACGTAGTTAAAGCAAACTAAATTGTTTTGGAATATTAAAACAATTTTGAACGCTATTGATAATGTTTACCCATTCATTTATTTATTTTTATTATCATCGCTTATGTTTGAATTTATCTTTTTAAACATGACGTAAATCAAATTTATAACGTCACGTCAAAGCTGTAGTTATTTTAAGATAATGTTTTAAGATCTATTCATAAGACAATCTGAATAGCTCAGTTCGTAGAACATCAGACTGAAGATCTCAAGTTTTGGTTTCGATTTCCGGTCATGGTATCCGCTTTATTTGTTGCGAATTTATTATTTAGTATTAATTCAATATTTTCCATTTCTACAAGAAGTTAAGATATTTCGATATCGAAATGTATTTATGTTTAAAAAACATTGTGACAGACATACACACAGACAATTCCCGTTATATTATGAGTTGATGAACACCCGTCCGAGGACAGGTAAAATTAATACCCGGAACAGGACAGTTTTGCTCCTTACAAAGATTAAAATCAAAATATAATGCTACAAAACCTTATGCTTAGAATCCTTATTCAAATTTTGATCAAAACCCATTACATGATTTTAATTCTAGAAAAAATGTCTTAAACTTAAGCTGAAGAAACTGAAATCAGGGAGTCTTGCTTAATTGATATCAAATGACTGTGGACGAAATTTTATATAAATCTCTATATTTGTATTTTCAAATGGTAAGTTGTGCTTATATTTTGTCCCCTAAAACACTTTAAAAACCCCAAAGATACTGAAATTACAGGAAATTTTATTAATTGTCTAATACCTATTTTATATAAATAGATATTTTGTCCGTCTGTCACAATTTCTTTTAAACGTAATAAATACATTGCGAGATTGTTTCATTTCGAAATATCAGAATTCTTAACTTCTTTTAGAAATGGAAAATATTCCATTTATAGTAAATAATAAATTCCCAACAAATAAAGCGGAGGCCATGACCGGAAATCGAAACTGAAACTGTGAAATCTTCAGTCTAAGGTTCTACGAACTGACCAATTTTGACTTTTTTTATAAATAGAGCTTAAAACATTACCTTAACAAAAAAATTATAGCTTCGGTGTGACGTCATAGATTTATGATTCATGTCATTTTGAAAACATGAATTCAAACATAAGCGATAATAAATAAACGAATGGTTAAACATTATCAATCGCATTTAGAAATTATTTTGATATACCCAAATAATTTATTTTGCTTTAACTAAGTGTTCACAGTTGCCCCCTACGTCTCAGTGGCATTGTGCTTTGTTTGGGGTAAACTTAAGTTAAAAAAAAAATTTTGTTTTTTTAAGTATTGTTCTTTCTCAATCATATAATCCTCGCAGCCTAGCAAAAATATGCGACCGGAAGAAAAAGCATATATTTTCTAGTTCTATTAAAATTCTATGATAAATGCCAGTATACTGAAATCATATGCCCTTAATAGGGTTAAGATGAAAATTCATATACACTAAATGTACAAAAGCAAGGAAATTCCCTCTTATCGCCTGCACCCCCCTACGCCTACCGCCTCCCCTATACTGGCTCAGTAGATTTCATTACATTCCAAAAGCTTGTATTTATCTTACGAAACACTTTTGATACAATTTTACGGTTCTGTTTTGTTCAACAGTGAACCAACCAACATTTGTATCGGATCTTTCCACTGAACTCAACAGAACGACAAAGTTCTCAATTCGAAAAATTATACATTTCGATGTGACACAATTAAATCGAAAACTCATATCGAATGCCGCTGTAGATGGAAGATCTACAGCGTCTTTGAAATCACCACATCAGGGCAGTTCGGTACACGGGTCCCACTAGTTTATTATATATATATATATATATATATATATATATATTCCATGAAAATGCCAGTATACTGAAATCATATGCCCTTGATAGGGTTAAGATGAAAATTCATATACACAAAATGTACAAAAGCAAGGAAATTTTCGAAATTTTCACACTTTTATTGTCATGACAATAAAAGTGTAAACATTTGGGAATTTCTTTGCTTTTGTACATTTAGTGTATATGAATTTTTATCTTAACCCTATCAAGGGCATAGGATTTCAGTATACTGGCATTTTCATGGAATGTCACTACTTTTGTAAAGGTTATGCCTCACTACAATGGTCATTTTTAAGGTTTTTACATTTTTTTCTGGAAAACTAAGGTATATGGTAAACTGAAATTAAAATGCCATCAACTAGACCCTAGAACCTCTATCTCTGCCAAAAATTAGCTGAATCCATCAAATAGTTGATGAGATACAGGGTGGCACATACGTACGTACACACGGATAACACAAAATCATGTCTAACCTTTCTGTATCTATGGGTTGCCTTGACTAATGATGCTGAAATTCTACACACTTATAGAACCTATCAAAAGAAAATTTTATGCAAAGTTTTAACTAATTTGGTTTATTGGTTTTTGAGTTATGACTGATCAAAGAAATGTGATTTCCAGCATAGACCGTTTTTGAAGTCTATTAAAGGATAGAGCGCTCTCGCGCCTCCCTTGATATATATATATATATATATATATATATATATGTGTGTGTGTGAGAAAGGAAGGATGAAGGTAATCCGACGTAATGGGAAATGAAAAAGGAAAAACCAAAAAGATGTTTGTTTTTTTCATTCCATGCCACCGACTTCCTTCAACCCGGACCTCGGTCCTGTGCTCCCAGTCGTGGCTACTACTTCTCATTAACCCATCATGTCAACCCAATATTTTCATGTACTTGTATGACACAATTATCATCCTGAGGAAGTCTTACAAATAAAGACGAAACGTTGATGAATACATAAAAAAACATCTTTTTGGTTTTTCCTTTTTCATATATATAACAATATTAATTTTAAGTGAATAATATTAAATTATTTTTACCTACATACGCCAGCGTTTCAAGCTTTCGCTCTCATCAGTGTAGGGATGTTATCCCAGACGGTCCCACGGTTCGAACCCCTGCCACAGAATCAACCTAGACTCCGCAAGAAAGCGCCATAACCATTAGGCCTCGAGACATTACCATATTCAAGAAAGGAATTTAAGTTCTATTTATGCGAAGGGCGACATATCAAGAAAGATTGACTAAAGATTCTGCGAACGTTGTCGGAATATGCCTTATATATATATATATATATATATATATATATATATATATATATATATATAATCAATTAACGGGGCCTGTGTCCCAAACTTGCCCGTGAAAATTGTGGAAGCTCCTGTTTACAGTTGTTTAAGGCCAAGAGGGGTATTCACTGACTTGTTGGCTCGACCGCGGTGCGTGGGTGGGGGTGACTAGAAAATTGTTATATTTAAATGAACACAATCATAGAAATTGAAAATAATATGCAAAATAGTTAACCTTTTGACTTCGATCGCATACACGTGATCAGCATAGTAGAAACTTTTGTTCTTCTATTGTGTGAAGTTGAAATCGGTGTTTTAATCTCACTGCTCGTGCGAGAAATGCCGCCACTTAATCAGTACAGAGATATAAGGATTTGATGAGTTTTATAATGTCGTGTGTTCAACGTTCGCGAAGGGCATCTCTCTGCAACATTATAAACACTCACATCTTTACACATATTGGTGGGAGTTAGATGGGAATCGGGGGGGGGGGGGGGAGGTAATTCAATAAAATGGTCCAATTATGCGAACTATTATTAATCGGGTCTGTACACTAATTTTTGATAGATTGTGCAATGATCTACTTCTTCGTAATTAAGAAAAAATAATTAAGAAATAAATATATCGTAGAACACCCTTCACCATGACAATAACATTTGTAATACATCAAGAAATAACTTTTAAAAAACTGTTAGCGCTGTGGTGTTACTAAAAAAAAAAACTACTTTCTGACAGAAGGCTGTAAAACGACAAAAAATTTAACAAATTTAAATTCAAATTATTATTTTTTTTAAGTGAATTAGTTTTTATCTTAAAAATACTAATAACAATAATTTAAGTTTAAACCTTTTTTCAAATACATTCTTCACCGAGACATTTTTTTTAATGAAACAAGGAACCTCTATTTGACGTGCGAGCGTCACTAGTTTGTATGCGCGTGGTAAACTCCTAAACTAATTTACTTATTAGGAATTATGGGATAAGTATTATAGGCAACATGGTGAGTAATGTAGAACATTATTATTATTATTATTATTATTATTATTATTATTATTATTATTATTATTATTATTATTATTATTGTTTTAAACTTTATTATTGAACTCATGTATTAAAGAATATATATTCTAGGCAACAGGGTGATTAACGTGGGCACATTTTAAAAACTATATCATTTAGGGGGATGCCATAGAAACTATACTATACCCCCCTCCGCCAAGAAAAAAAACATTAACATTTAAAACTAATGTTATATTTATTCCTTATACCTGTCCTGGGACGGGTGTTATACATTTTTACAGTAAAATTAGTTATCTTTGTAACCTGTATGTTAAACTAAACTCCAATTAAGAACACTTTTTTATTTAATTACAAATGTTATTACAATGTCTGTTCCATGTTTTCGTTGAATGTTTGGCTACCTTAACATCCATAAAGATGTTTTAATTAGACACCATCTTCTTTCCAATTACAAGTAGTTTTTTTCTTTAAATGGAAATCGCTCCAGACAAGGCATGAAGCCACTTAATGTAAGGAGCTAACAAAAATAGATTCTACTTCAAGGTAAAAAAATAACCAACGATAAGTGTTAGATAGATTCCGATCCTGAAAACAGCAATTATTCCCTCTTTGTCAGACACATCGTTTATGGAATGTGAGGATTAAAAGACAAAACAGGGGAAGCGAGAGTTCCGAGGCCTTTAAACTGCCGAAAGTAAACTCAAGTTAGTCGCTTTCTACTCTCCTTCAAGACTTCTTAATAGAAAAAGAATATTATAGTTTGACCACAGCTAAAATAAAAGAAAAAGAAAATACATGCAGGTAGACCGGAAATTTGAATAAAATCAGACAAAATATAGAAAAATGTTGATAAAACGGAAACGCTAAAAATAGCTGAAAGTGCAGAATAGTTAACAGTCTATAACAATACACAACGCAAACAGGGCATATCGCCAATCCAAAATCTCGGCCTTTTGGCTAAGATCAAAGTGTAGTATCTGTTCCGATGGATACTGCCCCCCCCCCCCATAGACTGGTATTGTCTTGGCCTTCGGGGCTTGATTTATGCCGGTCTATGGGCCTGTCCTGTGCAGTTCTAGGAGGTCCACCCTCCCAGGCTTCGCCTCCCGTCTTTGGGGAGGAGTAAGTTTTCGGCATCTACGGATCTCTACAGTGAAGGGGTTAGATTTTGCTGCTAATCGGGTGGGTCAGAGATATTTTCGTTGGGAGAGGTACAACACATTTCGTGGAAGTACTTGTAAAACACGCACGGCGATGCAACACTGTGGCAATGTGACGGACTGGAGCTTGGAAGACAGTGCAGGACCTATTAGGTTCGAGACTCTCATTTTGCACTCTGTTCAAGAGGGAGAGACTAGTGGTTTTGTGCTCCATCTTGTTTTTTCAATTATAAGTAGAATTCTTAACAGAACATTTCAAAGAATATTACAGGTAGACCGCAGCTAAAGAAGAAAAATACATACAGGTAGACCGCCTACTAAAATAGCACCGAAATTTAGATAAAATCAGACCCAATATAATGAGTAGATGAACAGATAAGTACGGTCTAAATATTTAATATTTCCTAGCGGTCGCTACTTTACATTGTCCGGGATTTGTTTTACTTTTTTTGGGGGGGGGGGGGTAAAGTGCAGAATAGTTAACAGTCGAGAAATCGTAAATACAAAATAAAAACAACAACACATAGCTTATAATAAAAAACAAAAACAAAGAATTACATTCTCTACCGACCTGTATATTTTTAACCTGTGGAAACTACGTTTATTTTAATTTCAGAATTTGTTTTCGAT
The DNA here is from genome assembly GCA_963556195.1 of Sepiola atlantica. NCBI lineage: Eukaryota > Metazoa > Mollusca > Cephalopoda > Sepiida > Sepiolidae > Sepiola > Sepiola atlantica. The sequence continues at coordinate 190,397,818 of OY744518.1, read as the reverse complement.
ATTCGATGTCTTATGGTCACACTAAAACCAAAATTTCTGCGCACGTAATGGCCAAACTTTTAACTTTATGCTAAAAAATACTTACCCTACCACTAACCCTAATTCCGAGTGGCAAGCTCCCCCACCCAAGAAGCACCCTCGTAAAGCCACACTTTATCGCCCAAGTTTAGGCAAAATTAAGCCATCAGTTCGGTCGCCATGTTTTTCAGGTGTCGATAAGACATACGAACACAGAAATAAAATTCTAACATAAAAAATCTTATAAACAGTTTGCGCACGTAAAAAGCATACGGGTCGGTAGAGAATTTAATATCTTTTGTTTACAATTTCTCGACTGTTAACTATTCTGCACTTTTACCCATTTTTGTTTCGCTTTCTTTTCATTTCTCTTAACTATTTTTAATAGGATGTTTATAAAGTTCACTTTAGTATTTTAATATTGCGTTTTTTTTTCTGATAAATAATCGATAGTAAATTATATATACATACATATATATATATATATATATATATATATATATATGTCACGTAGAGACGGAAAACAAAAAGACAAGAAGTGTATTAATATAGATGGGAGAGGGGGGTATTAAATCGATCTCATCTCCAAAGTGTTGCTTTTTCAAGGAAACTTAGTTATTTACGAAGAAACCGAAATGCATTCTTGTGAATTTAAATTCGTAATTGTTTTGTTTTAAATAAGATTATTAACATTTCCTTTCATTTTACGGTTGTTATTTTATTTTATTTTCATGAATATGAGTAAATAATAATAAAAAAATCAATGTGTAATTATCAATGTTACGTCGACGCGAGAAATATACATACTCATACGCTAAAATAAAAGCCACATTTATTATATATTATTATGTTTGTGTGTGTGTGTATGATTTTTCTGAGCTTACAGTTGAAAATCTATTAATTCTAGAATTTGTAACTACTATATTTCAGAACAATGAACACTTTTATTTGTTTCGATGGATTACATGAAACATTAATTTTTTAACGGGGTTCTCTCCCAAACTAAATACCCGTGTGTGTATATATATATATATATAAAATTAACCAGTCATATTGGGTAGAGCTGATTTAAGACAGCACTAAGATATCCCTTAAGATATAGCTTTATAACAGAACTACATTTGGTTCATTTTGCATTTAATATAAAAGTATATATATTACAGTGTGTCGGTATATATATATATATATATATATATATATATATAGATATATGGTAAGTCAATGCAATGAAAATTGATTAGACCTGCATATGGAAGCAAACCAATATCTTCCGTTGTTCAAAACAAGAAGCAGTTTAGTTAATAAAAACATGTATTTTTCTTCTTTCATTCCTTAAACCAGGTTTTTCAAAGATTAACATCTTATCATCAGAGGAGATTAATGATTGAAGAAGAAAAATAAATGTTTTTATTAACTAAACTGCTCCTTGTTTTGAACAACTGAAGATATCGATTTGCTTCCATTTGCAGGTCTAATCAATTTTCATTGACTTACCATATTTTTGCTCTATCCAGTATATTGAGCTTTCCTTATTTCACAATAGGTCCAAATCTCTAAAAGTTTACCTTTTAGTTATAATTTACATATATATATAAGTACGCGACCTACGTCTTTGTTTTTTGATTGTTTCCGTTATGTTTCTATGGTGTACAGCGATATTTAGTTATGAAAATAGATATCTTACATATATATATATATATATATATATATATATATATATATATATATATATAATTACGGACATGCACCACCTGCGACCTATATCATTGATCATTAAACAGGATAAAAACAACTCTAGACGTGTTTGTCTGATATAATATTCAGATTTAGGGCGAATGCCATAGACATTTGCGTGTGTATATATATATATATATATATATATATATATGTATGTTCAAAATATACACATATTCTATATAGTGTGTATATCATGTAGTATGATTGACATATTATATATAGTTAATGTATGAGGCAAAGTATACACACATATATATAGTGCGTGTGTGTGTGTATATATATATATATATATATATACAATGAGCAAAGCATACACATACATTATATATAGTTATATATTAGTTATGATATACACGCATATTAGGCTAATATAATATGTGCATCGACGATATTACCATAATATATATATATATATATATATATATATATATATATATGTATAATAAATACGTAAAATATATACTTTATATCACACACACGATTTATATATATATATATATATTACTAGCGTTAATCACCCGGTGTTCCCTGTATAGAGCTATATTGCTGGTCGTAAATAATTTCAAATATAATCATGTTCACAATTTGAAAGAAAAGTTAAAACTAACATTTGTAAGATGAGGTTAACTAATAAAAAGAAACTGTTAGCGCGGTGGTGTTTTCTAAAAAAAAAAAATACTTGTTAGTGCTGCGTTTATTATTTATACAGAAAGCTATAAAACGGTAAAGGGCTTTAACGAATCGAAACTAATTTAATTATTTCAAGTTTTAAAAATTGCAACACCTTTCTTTTTTTTTTTAAAAAAACATTCTCCATTCAGATATTCTGTAATATTATTTTTGTTTTATGAAACGAAGAAAAAATATATATATATATAAAAAAAATGAATTTCGTTTCTTTACGTTCTAATGCATTTCATTTAGTTTATGAACCTAACCGATAATTGGCCTAGTGACCTCAGATAAAGTCAAGTAACATTTTAATGGTGTTTTAGATTCCGTGAAACTTCCACCCTTATTGAACTTGGTTGAATACTCGGGTAACATATTGATTTCTATAACGCACAAACAAATGTTGAAACACACACACACCCACACACATATATATTATATATGTAAGGCCTGCGTAAAATACGGGCAGAATAAATCATTTTCCCTTTTGAAATTTCGATGTCCAAACACGGCGATGACGATTTACGAAATAACTAAACATTTGTTGTAACAATTTGTAAAACTCGGCCATTTTTTCTCTCCTTCTTCCAATCGGTGGTTTTTACTTAGAAATATATATTTTTATGGTGGGTCCTCGCACACCGGACATATCTGGGGGTGGCTGGGCCCTGTTGATGTTGGCCGAGTGGTCAAACACGGGATTGAGGGAGATGGTGCTCTGAATAGGTTTTCAAAACTGTAGTCGCCAGTCACAATGATCATATGCACTTTTATAACCCAAGAGCTCCTCCCCTCCCCTCCCCTCCAACAATCGTACACACACACACACACGCCAATTCGGCTAAATTGTAGAGTAAATTAATGTCATTTATTTTATTTATATACCAACTCTACCAACCCCGCGTTGTCCGGGAGTTATTTTTCATCACTGTTTTTTAATGGGTATTTTGTGAAAGCTACATTTAGATATTACGGTATCATTTAGCCATTAAATTATTAATTGAGAAAAATTGTTATAAAACTTCTAAGGTAATGTTCTTTCTATATCTTTTTTTTTGAGGGGGGGGGACAGTTGATTTATATAAACACGCACACGCACACATATATATAGAAAATGAAAAAAAAGCCACAAATTATATTATTTATGTATTCATCAACATTTCGTCTTTATTGTAAGACTTCCTCAAGAAGAAAAATGAAGAAAAAAATAATACAAGTATAAATTTAATTTGTTTGCAAGCTACGAGCTTCGGTCGGTTTGTGAGTAAAGAAAAAAATAAACAAGGTGAGAAGGCAAAACATGATGGGCGGTAGTAGTAGCAGTTATATATATATATATATATATATATATATATTATATCAATATGAGCAAGTAAAGAAACTACTGACTTTTCTCTTGAGGAGATCTTTGTTTTAATGGCTACAGATCGAAACATCCCCACATCAGTATCGCGTTTGTACATGTCTGTATACATAATATATGAAAAAAAGGAAAACAAAAAATATTATTTATGTGTTCATCAACGTTTCGTCTTTATTGCAAGACTTCCTCAGGATGACTGGTCTAAAGAAATAACATGTATAAATATTTGAAACATTAGCAGTAGGAGGAGGCACTGTTTCAAATATTTGCATATGTGTGTGTTATTTTCTTCAGATAATCATCCTGAGGAAGTCTTTCAATAAAGACGAAACGTTGATGAATATATATATATATATATATATATATAAAAAATATTTCATGTTTTT
>OY744518.1:190358642-190383642 GCA_963556195.1 Sepiola atlantica | reverse complement strand
GTTTTCTAGAATACGTATTCCATAATTCATATTAAGCTCTAGAAGAGTAGAAAGTAGACCCTGAGTTTACTTTCGGCAACCTCGTAACACTCGCTTCTCTGATTTTGTCCTTTAGTTCTCACACTCCATGACCGATTTTCTGACAAAGGGGGGAGAATTGTTGTTTTCTTTGGTCAGAATCTATCCCTTTAACACTTATCGTTGGCTAGTTTTTGACCGTGAAGTATTTTTTAACTCCTTACATCAAGTGGCTTCATGCTTTGTCTGGAGGGACTTCCATAAAAAAGCTCAATATTTAGGATGTTGCCAAGCAAATACATATTATTGCTGCTCATGCGCGCACAGACTTTAATTTTTTTTTTAACGTATTACTTAATATAACTCAATTTGATTTACGTAGAGCAATGTTTCTTCTCTATTAAATGTTTTATATCTACATTATTTTAAATACTTTTTTTGACGGTGCCGAGTTTCGGTGGGAGCACCCTACAAATTGTAAAGTTTACAAAACATAATTAGTTTATATTGCTCACCGTGTTGACTAGAATATTTATTCCAAAAAATTATAATCATCTGTTCATTAGTTTATGAGATTATCCTATATATATAAAAAAATATATATATATACATGTACCTAACTTTATATTTTAAAATTCTGGATCCTGGTTTCGAATCTCGTCAGGTTGAGCCATGCTGATTAGTCCTAAACGACGAAATACATGTTCGTGGATGATTAGATTTAAAAAATATGTCGCTCCCTATATGGGGTCATCACATTAGTATTAAGGTAAATTGTTCCAGACTAGTATTAAGGTAAATTGTTCCAGACTAGTATTAAGGTAAATTGTTCCAGACTAGTATTAAGGTAAACTGTTCCAGACTAGTATTAAGGTAAATTGTTCCGGACTAGTATTAAGGTAAAGTGTTTCAGACTAGTATTACTGTAAAGTGTTCCAGACTAATATTGCTGTAAAGTGTTCCAGACTAATATTGCTGTAAAGTGTTCCAGACTAGTATTGCTGTAAAGTGTTCCAGACTAGTATTGCTGTAAAGTGTTCCAGACTAGTATTGCTGTAAAGTGTTCCAGACTAGTATTGCTGTAAAGTGTTCCAGACTAGTATTGCTGTAAAGTGTTCCAGACTAGTATTGCTGTAAAGTGTTCCAGACTAGTATTGCTGTAAAGTGTTCCAGACTAGTATTGCTGTAAAGTGTTCCGGACTAGTATTGCTGTAAAGTGTTCCGGACTAGTATTGCTGTAAAGTGTTCCGGACTAGTATTGCTGTAAAGTGTTCCGGACTAGTATTGCTGTAAAGTGTTCCGGACTAGTATTGCTGTAAAGTGTTCCGGACTAGTATTGCTGTAAAGTGTTCCGGACTAGTATTGCTGTAAAGTGTTCCGGACTAGTATTGCTGTAAAGTGTTCCGGACTAGTATTGCTGTAAAGTGTTCCGGACTAGTATTGCTGTAAAGTGTTCCGGACTAGTATTGCTGTAAAGTGTTCCGGACTAGTATTGCTGTAAAGTGTTCCGGACTAGTATTGCTGTAAAGTGTTCCGGACTAGTATTGCTGTAAAGTGTTCCGGACTAGTATTGCTGTAAAGTGTTCCGGACTAGTATTGCTGTAAAGTGTTCCGGACTAGTATTGCTGTAAAGTGTTCCGGACTAGTATTGCTGTAAAGTGTTCCGGACTAGTATTGCTGTAAAGTGTTCCGGACTAGTATTGCTGTAAAGTGTTCCGGACTAGTATTGCTGTAAAGTGTTCCGGACTAGTATTGCTGTAAAGTGTTCCGGACTAGTATTGCTGTAAAGTGTTCCGGACTAGTATTGCTGTAAAGTGTTCCGGACTAGTATTGCTGTAAAGTGTTCCGGACTAGTATTGCTGTAAAGTGTTCCGGACTAGTATTGCTGTAAAGTGTTCCGGACTAGTATTGCTGTAAAGTGTTCCGGACTAGTATTGCTGTATAGTGTTCCGGACTAGTTTTAAGCTAAAATGCTATTTCGTATAAATAATTGAATTTGTTCAAAAAGTATCGCAAACAAATAAACGAAACCTAATTTTATGAATGAAGATATTTTTTATTTAAAAAAATATGTTTTTTTGTTTAGGTCACTTAATTCATTTTTGAGTCACTATTTATTAAGGATAAAAGACCACTCGAGGATAAGGGTTAATGAGATGGATAGATTGACAGTTGAATTATGATGAATACTATCAGTGGGTCGACAATTTTTACATGCCACCCTCCGAATACAACAATCTAGAAAACAGCAAATTTCCCCCTTTGCCGAATGTGATGACCAAGATAAGATAGAGAAGAAGCAAGGGTAAACGAAACGCCCACTTGATTTTCTCCATTACTTTACTCCCACCCCACCCACACTCCATTCATTTCACACATATTATCAAGGGAGGCGCGAGAGCGCTCTATCCCTTAATAGACTACACGAATGGCCTATGCTGGAAATCTCATTTCTTTGATCAATCATAACTCAAAAACCAATAAACCAAATTAGTTAAAACTTTGCACAGCATTTTTATTCAATATCATCTATAAGTGTGTAGAATTTCAGAATCATTAGTCAAGGCAACCCAGAGATCCAGAAAGTTCAATCATGAAATCATGTTATCTGTGTGTACGTACGTACGTATGTGCCACCTGTATCTCATCAACTATTGGATGGAATCAGCTGATTTTTGGCAGAGATAGAGGTTCTAGGGTCTAGTTGATTGCATTTTAATTTCAGTTTACCATATACCTTAGTTTTCAAGAAATTAAAAAAAAACTTATGAGAAGGCATTTTATTGAGGCATAGCCTTTACAAAAGTAGTGACATTCCATGATAAATGCCAGTATACTGAAATCATATGCCCTTAATAGGGTTAAGATGAAAATTCATATACACTAAATGTACAACAGCAAGGAAATTCCCAAATTTTTACACTTTTATTGTCATTAAGGGTATGACTACATATCAACCAAACCATTTCATTATCACATCACTACAGTATAAATCTCTATGCATGAGTTGATGAAGTGTGTGAGGTGCGCTGAAGAAAAAATCCTACCAGTAAAATACATAGTCCTGTTGTGCTCGCATACCTTTAATGACAATAAAAGTGTAAACATTTGGGAATTTCCTTGCTTTTGTACATTTAGTGTATATGAATTTTCATCTTAACCCTATTAAGGGCATATGATTTCAGTATATTGGAATTTTTCATGGAATTATACCTATAGTCGACATTCAGTGACTACCTTTACAAAAATGATAATACCCTGGGTTAAAATAACATTTGTTTTAGGTGGTTCTCAGTAGAAAATGATACACAAAAATTTGAAATTTGAATGTGAACAAAAACAAAACTAATGGCTTGAGAGCTTTAAATACTAAGTTTTTTTAAAAAAATCATTCGCAGTCTCATTTTCGACTATGGGTATAAGTCGTATTTCGTTCCTAAAATTAAAGTGAGTAAAGTAATTTCAGTTCTTAAAAATAAATACCTTTTTTCCTAAATAAGATGACCACTTTAATTAATTTATTAATTAATAAATACTGAACATTTTTATAGAGATCGAATGATTCTGATCTTTAGGGGTGTACTTTATTCTTTTTCATTTTTATTTATTTATTTTTTTATTTTTTTATTTTTTTATTTTTTATTTATTTTTTTATTTATTTATTTATTTAGTTTTTCTTTATTTAGTTTTTATTTATTTATTTAGTTTTTATTTATTTATTTTTTCTTTATTTTTTCTTTTACTTTATTTTTTCTTTATTTATTTAGTTTTTCTTTATTTATTTAGTTTTTATTTTATTTTTTTCTTTAGTTAGTGTTTCTTTATTTAGTTAGTTTTTCTTTATTTAGTTAGTTTTTCTTATTTAGTTAGTTTTTCTTTATTTTTTTTATTTAAAAAATTTTTTTTCTTTATTTTTTGGATAAAATTATTTTCATTTTGATCGCCTGTCTTTGACTCTTAGCTTCCACACATTCTCTCCCTCTTGTTAGATTCTCGAAATTAAGCAACGCTGAGCCTAGTCAGTATCAGATGGGTAACCATTTAGGAATACCCGGCGCTGCCTGTGGGAGGACGGCGCCGCCTCCGTGCAACAACAAAAACAAAAAATAAACGTCGTCATCACTCTTGATTATGAATTTAATATTCCCTAGAAACTTTCCCCTTGGGGGTGGGGAAGCCAGCTCAACCAGACCAGAGTCGATACCGCACCAGGCCCCCCATTCTCCCGTTCCTATGATCCACTTTCAACTTCATATACTTAACTTGCAGACGTCGGCGGCTCGCTATCGTTTCGCAAAGGAACGTCAGTTTAAAAATAAACATTTCATTCATAACTTTATTGTAAACACGAAACAAAATCCTTCTCATTCATTCGGATAGAAAAGCATGAACATGTTGGTAATTTCACTTGCAATTTAGAAATAGATCGTATCTTGTTGAAAATCAAGTCGGTCATTCTTGAGGAACATTTGAACACAGATGCTAAATATTTGTCCAGGAAACAAAACAATATTGCGAATCAGAATTATTTGTTATATTGAAATCAAAACAATCATTGGATTTAAAAAAAAAACTATAACGAATAATTAACTAATAAAATGTACTTTTTATAAACACATATGCAAATTAGTTAATCTTTCGCATTTATTCATTTAGAAGAACCCATTCGTTCAACAAATTCTCAAAACATAAAGAACACTGTTCTAGCTGCTTCGGTTACTCACACACACGTTTGTACGCGAACATTTGATGATTCTTGTTTCAAGTGCTTATTAGCACGGCTACGTACCCTCTAGTTCACAGCAAGTTGTTCCTAGGTTAATCGAATAATAGTTAAGAGCCGCGACCCCCAAATTGTCAACCAGCTGTTTTCAAGTTGAGCCAATGAACCTGCTTCTATTTTGCGTGCATTATTTTCATTTCACCGGACAACATGGATTCAGCTACATTCTGTTGACAAAGAAACCGCCAGAAACATATTTATGAATACATAAACACAAATAAATAATTAAAAGGGGGTTATCTTAAGACTTTACTATATTTTCACGGTGTAGTGTAAGGGTGAATGTTGCTAGTAAGGTCAACGGTTGTCTGTCATTTTCTCACGTGCATTATATGGGGGTATGTCGGGAAGGGAACTAATCACGGAAAGGTTAAGCGCTGAACCCTGGCTTTACCATGGTCATACCATGGTCATTAGTCTTAGATAAACCTTTCCACGCACAGGTATTAGTAGATATTATGCGACTGGTTGCCATTGGACTGGAAACCGAACCTAATGTCTCCAACGGAATGTTGATGTCTTGAACTTTCTAAGTTATGGACATGAATATTCGGAGAGTTTTTCTTCTGCCTGACTTCTGTAAGCTGATCAAAATTTATTTAGAAGATGATAAACACATTAAAAACAAGCCGCGCGTGCGTGGTCCCCCTCTGTATGTGAGTCGATGTGGCGAGTGTAAAATGCAATAAATTTGGGGCATTTTTGCACCCCCCCCCTTAGCCCTCTGGGGGCGCGAACCAGAATTTTCTGAGGTCAAGGATGCTCATTTTATATCCAGAACAATTGCCTCTACATTTTGGCCAAGTTTCAGAAAAATTGAATGGATGGATGAAAAGTTATGAGGCAAAAAATGTCATTTTTTGCCATTTCGGGGCCTTCTGACCCCCTGGGGGTCTAACCAGATTTTTTTTCAAAAATCGGAGAATGTCACTTTCTAACTTGACCTAAGTTACAACTTCATGCAACATTTAAGAGAAATTCAATGGATGGTTGCGGAGAAAAATTCGGACGGACGGACATGCCTCCAAACATAAGTCCCCCGATTTTATAAATCGGGGGACCAAAAAGCGAACACATTTTAAGAGTTCGAATACAATGCACGATAAACGCCAATTTCAAAATTGATAAACTATCACTCCAAAATAGACTTGCATTTCAACACTCTTTGACACCCAAAAGTCATGTTTTACATAATGTGATATCGGAATGATTTCGTGTTTGCTTTTAATTAAAATAAGTTTTTAGTCGAAGTTTCGATTTGATATATCAATGCAAATGTAATATATTAAACTTTCCAAGAGAAAAGTTGTACCCAGATTCCCTTAAATATACCCAAAAGAAACTGCAATTGTTGGTACATTTATTAATTGATGTCTCGTACCTATTAAAGTTTCACAGAAATCGGAGGTATTTTACTTTTCACAAAGAGTTCGACTCCCTTTTTCAATAGAACTTAATTAAACCCTGTACACTTTGTTTTGTCATATCCGAGTTCGAATCTCGCGTAAGTCTAAAGGATTGTTTTTTTTTTAACAAGATACGCATTGTATAAATAAAAAAAAATTAACATAACATAAAAAAAGATTACATAAATATTTGTTTTAAACTAAATGACTCCTTTGATGATCCACAGAAAAAGGATATTCGGCATTAATTCAAAGTGAATAATTTTTGCTGTAAAATATAATTTCTAATGTTTTTTGCCGATAATAATAATACGTAATTACATTAATCGTAGTTACTCTATCGTGCAAATACTAAGGAGCATATTTTTGGCATTTCACAAACATTTTTCGGTACTGATATCGATCCTGACCCAGTTTTCGTGAGGTTCGACTCGGAAGCGTTCGGCTGTCCTACGCAAACGCCCGAGAGTTGACGAGCCGATTTGTACCAGACGACAATTTTGATACGGTGCTGCGTCCTATGATAATAATGTTTTTCTTGTTTTGTTTTTTTGTTGTTGTTAGGGGTTAGGGTTAGAGTTATGGTTAAAAATATTTATTGGATAACAGTAATTTCGCTCTGTTTTATTTGTTTTGTTGTTTAAAAAGTTTCTTACAACTATAACTAAAAATTATAGGACGCAGCAACGTATCAAAATAAAAAAAAGTATTTGATAACAGTAACTTCGCTATGTTTTGCTTGTTTTTTTTTGTTGTTGTTGTTTCTTCTAGAAAATTTCTTGGAAATATAACTTACAATCACAGGACGCAGCACCGTATCAAAATTGTCGTCTGGTACCATTCGGCTCGTCAACACTCGGGCGTTTGCGTAGGACAGCTGAACGCTTCCGAGTCGAACCTCACGAAAACTGGGTCAGGATCGATATCAGTACCCCGAACACCGCTCAAGGAGCGGGTATAAATTAGTTCAATTTAATGTATTCTCTATTGTAAAAAAAAAAAAAAAAAAATGGCGGACTGCATTATCTGCTCTCCCAAACTAGGGATCCCCGATATTGTATAGTAAAAGCCAGGTGAGTCACAGAGGGGAAACATTTCGGCAAACATGTACCCAGTGAATTACCAGGTGGCTTGGTGGATTTAAACTTGGTGAAACCCATAGCTGTAGAAAGCTTCAAGGCCATTGTCTTGGTTCTTTTGTAGAATAGTCCCACCTGCAAATACCGCCGCTATTTAAAGAAAACAAAAAAACAAAAAAAAACCGACAAAATACAGATAGTAGTAAAAATAAAAATAAAAACTTTTCATTACTTACATCAACTGGATGGAATCCATTCATATTAAGTATTTGCATAAAAATAAAAATCGTTTCCCTTATATTTCTACCTACATTTAAATTTACGGATTTCTGGTCATCATTCTGCGATGCGTTCCACAGTGGCGTTTATTTTGCATTTTGTAAACACCAAATAATAAACGTAAAAAATATGTTTATATATTTTTTAATTCTATTTTTTTATTCGTTGATGTATAGGAGTATAGAATGTTGTTTTTTTTAAACGTTAATTTTAGACCGCTAATCGCGACCTTATTCGGTTTAATAAGAGAAGTGTGAAGGTAGCAAGTTGTAACATCAGCGAAATAGAGTAGGGCCAATGTGATGAAGAGGTGTGTACACGTGAGTAGTATGTACGGACAAACATATCACTGACCGCTGTCTATCTCCTTCATTCAATTCTGAGACATATGTACAAATGAGGTATCAGGCATACCGCTAGCGCGCACACCCACATATACCTAGATATTACATATACACACATATATACATACATACATATATACATACATACATACAAATACACACATACATTTTGGCTAAGATCAAAGTGTAGTATCTGTTCCGATGGATACTGCACCCCATACTGGTATTGTCTTGGCCTTCGGGGCTTGATTTACGCCGGTCAATGGGTCTGTCCTATGCAGTTCTGGGAGGTCCACCTTCCCAGGCTTTGCCTCCCCTCTTTGGGGGAAGAGTAAGTTTATTGCTTACTGCCTGAGGAGCCTCTACCGGGGAATGCCGACGGGGCTGCCCAGGCAATTTTTAAACCTCACTTTCCCGACCCGACCTTCGGTCACATCTTGTGGGAGTAAGATAAAAACTGGCCTTGTGCCTAACTCCTGGAGAGGAGTAAATCAATTCATATATACAATTATATACATACATACATATATACAAATACATACATTTATACAAATACATTTATACAAATACATATATACAAATACATACATATATACAAATACACATACACAAATATATATAATATATATATATATATATATATATATATATATATATATGCATACGTACATATATGTGTATGTATATATGCTAGAGGTGTACTCGCCCTTGGAAAAGACCAGACTTTATTTGTGTTCGCTATATTAAGATTTTCACATCTTTGAACAGGTGACAACAGAATAATCTTGTCATTAAAAAATGGCGGAAATTATAAATATTAGAATCACTAGATTTTCACGTGATGAACAATGTCCAGTGTTGATAGACAGTAAAATAATATAAAAACTACTTGTTATCGCAATGTAACGAGATTCTAAGGGCGTATAACCCAGTGTGGTACACATTTTAAAAAATTGAATTATAAAAAAAATAAACCTTTTCTTTCCTTTTCTTTCCTTTTCTTTCCTTTTCTTTCCTTTTCTTTCCTTTTCTTTCCTTTTCTTTCCTTTTCTTTCCTTTCCTTTCTTTTTCTTTCCTTTTCGTTTCTTTCCTTTTCGTTTCTTTCCTTTTCGTTTCTTTCCTTTTCGTTTCTTTCCTTTTCGTTTCTTTCCTTTTCTTTCCTTTTCTTTTCTTTCCTTTTCTTTCCTTTCCTTTTCTTTCCTTTTCTTTTCTTTTCTTTCCTTTTCTTTTCTTTTTAATTTTCTTTTCTTTCCTTTTCTTTTCTTTTTAATTTTCTTTTCTTTACCTTTTAATTTTTTTTCCTTTTTCTCTTTTCCTTTTTCTTTCCATGACTGACTGATTGTAAATAAGTACGCCGTGACTGTATACGCAATAGTGCCCTTTCGTATACAGCGGTTATTTATGCGATGCAAACTCAAATATCCATAATTAATTATTATTGCAATTTGAACAAAATTACTTCATAGAACATAAATAATAATTTTACGTATAGTAACATTTTTAAAATATTGAAATTTAAATATTATTTTGTTTAATATCCATTGTTGCTTAATCTAAATAAGTTTTTGTATTAAGGATTTTCACAATATTATAATGGGGACTGCGTTTGCGCCTGGCATGCGTAAACATAAGATATTATACTAAATCTGAATAAATCGGCATTTTTTTTTCTAAATGCCTTTTCCTGTATACTTTAATACTACAAGATGTATGCATAAATATACCTTAGTTCTGAGATTGAGTTATTTTTTACAAAAAAAAAATCAAATTTAATGATCATAATTATCCGTAATTTATAACTGAATAAGTCATCGATGCTTAACGTAGGTATCTCTGTATTTCTCTTGTCCTCTCTCGGTGTATGCTAGTTCAACCTCTTTAATATTTTTAATGTCTTCGTGAGCATTTAGAGAAAGAGTGAGTCTTTTTTCCGGTGTTGCTTCTTATTTGCTCCAATTCCCATCTAATTATCGTAGTGTATGCATACGCACCGTAAACACGTATCGAAATTAGATTGTAAAATAGGTCTCTTCACTTCTATATGATGCCTAACGATTACATAGAGAAGCAATTAGGCTTATTATATTTAGTTTTGCGAAAGTAATGTCTCAGCAGTTTTCGAATTCTCAAAGTAGAATACATAGTGATAGTAGTCGTTATGACACAACGGGTTATACGTACATCTAGTATGTATGTGTGTCTGTTTAATTTTACTTCAGTCGAAACTCTCAGAAATCAAGGAACCCCTTCCTGGGTCTAACACTTGCTCTCTATATGTGATACATAAATATTCAAATATTTTATCAAAGTTCTCTTATATCTCTCAAATGTTGAGTTTTTATTTGCCTCTTCTACAGGAGGTTAGGCACAAGGCCAGTTTTATCTTACTCCCACAAGTAAGATGTGACCCAAGGTCGGGTCAGGAAAGTGGAGTTTGAAAAGCCAGTGCCCGAGAAGTGAGCACTCAGGCCATTAAAAATTGCCTGGGCAGCCCCGTCGGCATTCCCTGGTAGGGGAGATTCAGGCAGTAAGCAATAAACTTACTCCTCCCTAAAGAGGGAGGCAAAGCCTGGTAGGGTTGACCTCCTAGAACCGACCCATAGACCGGCGTAAATCAAGCCCTGAAGGCCAAGACAATACCAGTCTATGGGGTTCAGTATCCATCGGAACAGATACTACACTTTGATCTTAGCCAAAAGGCCAAGAACATGAGTTAGTAAAGAAGTTAAGAACATTCATTTTCATCTCCCCAATTGACCTGTTGGTTATGTTATATTATATATTTCTGATGGTCTCGTGGTCTTACCGAATTCTAAGACAAGAATTCATCTAGTCTGGTGGAGTACCCAGCTAAGTGTTGTTACTTGAGGTAACATTACTTTGAGAAAGAGGCACCATTCTTTGTATGAACTAGTGTATAGCCGTGTCGAGGGCATCTTATCTGGCCGTCAAATACCATGTTATTTTGAATATTTTGTCAGGGTTTAATTATAAAAGGAAGTATCCTCATGTCAGGTGGTCCTTACAAACCCTTTACAGAGAGACCGAAGACACTCGAAGATTGTATCTAGTAGATACTTCAAACTCTCCTCATGTGTGTATATATATATATATATATATATATATATATATATGTATATATATATATTAAAAAGGGTATTTAGACATATTTTTTAAACCATAACAATGTGTAGTGTTAAAATAAATGACATTTATTAATACATTTTATTTATTTTAACACCACACATTATGTTTTTTCAACAACAAAAAATAATATATATATTTATTTATATATATATATATATATATATATATATATTAATGAATTAATTTTAATATATATATATATATATATATATATTAATGAATTAATTTTAATATATATATATATATATATATATATATATATATATATATATATATATTAATGAATTAATTTTAATATATATATATATATATTAATGAATTAATTTTAATATATATATATATATATTAATAAATTCATTTTAATATATATATATATATTAATAAATTAATTTTAATATATATTAATAAATTAATTTTAATATATATATATATTAATAAATTCATTTTAATATATATTAATAAATTAATTTTAATATATATATATATTAATAAATTCATTTTAATATATATTAATAAATTCATTTTAATATATATATATATATATATATATATTAATGAATTAATTTTAATATATATATATATATATTAATGAATTAATTTTAATATATATATATATATATTAATGAATTAATTTTAATATATATATATATATATTAATGAATTAATTTTAATATATATATATATATATTAATGAATTAATTTTAATATATATATATATATATTAATGAATTAATTTTAATATATATATATATATTAATGAATTAATTTTAATATATATATATATATATTAATGAATTAATTTTAATATATATATATATATATATTAATGAATTAATTTTAATATATATATATATATATTAATGAATTAATTTTAATATATATATATATATATATTAATGAATTAATTTTAATATATATATATATATTAATGAATTAATTTTAATATATATATATATATATTAATGAATTAATTTTAATATATATATATATATATTAATGAATTAATTTTAATATATATATATATATATTAATGAATTAATTTTAATATATATATATATATATATTAATGAATTAATTTTAATATATATATATATATATTAATGAATTAATTTTAATATATATATATATATATTAATGAATTAATTTTAATATATATATATATATATATTAATGAATTAATTTTAATATATATATATATATATATATATATTAATGAATTAATTTTAATATATATATATATATATTAATGAATTAATTTTAATATATATATATATATATATATATATATTAATGAATTAATTTTAATATATATATATATATATATATATTAATGAATTAATTTTAATATATATATATATATATATATATATATATATATATATATTAATAAATTAATTAATTGTAATTATAAGTCGACTTATACAAGTTCTCAGTAGACAATACACGGATTTAGTTAGTATCCCTAAGATTGAAACCCCTTAGAGAGTGTATATTATTGCGTTGGGATAATATCGCTGTCACTAGGAATACAGAAGAGAGGAACGCTTCTGTATTGATAGCAGTGTGGGAAAGTGTTGCTTATGGATTGCCTATATATATTATTTTTCTTCTTGCATTTCATTAATGTTAAAAATGTTTTTTTTCTCGTGTATAGATGACTAGAACACCTTTTGAATATATATATATATAGAGAGAGAGAGATAGAGATAGATATATAGAGATAGAGATAGATATATAATATATATATACATATATATATATATATATATATATATATATATATATAACATCAAGAGTTAATTCAAACCTGCAGACCTTGCACACTGAAGTGATAGAGATCCTTTCCGAAAAAGCTTTAACATTTAATATATTTTAGCTAGTTTTAAGCCAACAATAAGATAAAAAAAATGTCAAGAAAAACCAAATGTAATATTTATTATTGTTATATATGTATATTATTTATATGTAAGAACAGGTTTACCCTGATTCCATCGATCAAATAGCACCCATTGTCTGAAAAATATATTTCGTTCCTAAGGTCATCAGTTTTTAAACGGAAATTCAAAACAATGAGGAATTTCTTTGCGTGTTGTCATATTTTTTAAAACGTGTGACGTTGGACCAAATGCGACTTTTTTTTGTAAACTGACAAAAATCTTGCTCAATTTTATTGACCCTGTGCCTACTTAAGGTAAGCGTTGTGAATTCTATCTATGACGTATATAATATATATATATATATGTGTACATGAAAAGGTTTCGTAACCGAAACGAAATAGCTGATCAAAAGAAGCATCATTTTGTGTTATTTTCTGCTATTCTATCCAGTTTGTCTTTTTCCTTATTCTTGTCTATACCAGCATATTGTGTCTGGTATTTATAATTTCATACAAACTTTCATACATATGTGGCAGCCATCTTGAATTCTTCACTTTGCTTTACGGTTCTACGTTTTTATGTTTTTTTTGTTTTTTTAGAAGGGCGTGGGTTTTTACAGAAATTATTAAAAGATGTTACACCCCCCCCCCGCGGGTATTTTTAAAATTAATATTTAGCATTAAGTCTCATGTTAACTGATTTGATATGTGAAATATCTTTTGACCAAAATAAATAGATTTTGTGAAGATTTATAACCCAAACACTGTCTTCGCTTGTTTGTATTTGTTCATACATTCTTTGAACTTTCCGGTTTTTCTGCATCGCTATCAGCCTTCATAAATATCCACATACTTATTCACCAGTAATGCTGCAAACTAACTACCATTCTCATATATATATATATATATATATATATATATATATATATATATATAGTGTTTTAAGGTTCATATTTTTTTAAAGAAGCATCTATTGTTAAATTTAATAAGGAATAGGTAAAATAAATACCTTTTGAAGCATTTAAGATGCGATATCAATTTTTTTTTTTTTTAAAAGAAAAATAATAAATCGAAACCAATTTTTTTTTATTATAAACTAACATTTTTTTTTTTGTTAGTTTAAAGTGATACAGATATTTCGCCAAAAACTTGGCATCATCGGTGTGTAATATATCCTGATGTCATCGGATTTGTATTTTTTTCCCTACCGGCTTTTGTTGTTCCAACCGGGCCAAAGGGGCTAGCTGTTGTATCCCACTTTCAAATATGAGAACGTGAATGCGCACGTGATTTGTATAAAGTGTTTTAAGGTTCATATTTTTTTTTTTTTAAGAAACATCTATTGTTAAATTTAATAAGGAATAGGAAAAATAAATACCTTTTGAAGATGCGATATCAATTTTTTTTTTTTTAAAGAAAAATAATAAATCGAAACCGATTTTTTTTCTTTTTTTTTATTATAAACTAGCATTTTTTTTTTGTTAGTTTAAAGTTATACAGATATTTCGCCAAAAACTTGGCATCATCGGTGTGTAATATATCCTGATGTCATCGGATTTGTATTTAAAAAAAAAAAAATGATATCGCATCTTAAATGCATCTTAAATGCTTCAAAAGGTATTTATTTTACCTATTCCTTATGTATATATATATATATATATATATATATATATGAGAGAGAGAGAGAGATGTTCCATATCTAGTGTATGGAATAATGCATAAGCGTAACAAATTAGTAGAAAAATGAATACAAACACGTTTATAAAGCAGAATCGATTAGACCCAACTGGCCTCTATCTCTAACTTTATAAAGTGTTTATACATTTGTATGTACATGATTCACTCCTAAACTAATTAACGATCGTTATGAATTTTGGAACACAGCTAAAGCGAATAAGGATAGATAATGTGGACTCTATTTAGTTTAATTTAATTTTATGCAAAAAGGGGGTAGGGTCCTTCGTGAAAATGTCGATACATCTGATTTTTGTGACATTTTAACAATAACTATTAGACATTAATAAATATTTCCCAAATTCCGGTTTCTTTCGTGAATTTAAAAGGGTATTAAGGGGCATGATATGAATACGATCTCCCTCCGTTTCAAAATTAAAATATTTCAGATTTACATTAAATTATATCGATAGCATCAGACACCAATTTAGCAAGATGCACTGAATTTCAATTCCTTATTAAGACCCTTTAAGCTTAAAATTTTAGACATTTTCTATAATCAATATCATATAATGGATTTTGATTAAGCTTAGAATAAGTATTGTAGACATAAGTTTTAGTATACTCATATCGTGATTTTAATCTTCGTAAAGAGACCTAAAAGTGGTACACAATTGTTCCGTTCGGGGATTAAATTTACCCATCTTGGGACGGGTATTGTTCTAATATATATATATATAATATATATATATATATATTAGTAATCCAGGTAAAGTAAACATCTACAGGATGAAACCTCAAAGAATTTTAAACGGGATTATAAAGAGTACTCAATACCAACTAGAGCTTTTATATATAAAGTTCTTTAAAAATATGATCTGAGAGAAGGATCAGTTTCTCTTTCCACCTGATCAGATCTCAGTTTCTAATAGCTGTATATCGAAAGCATCGACATGCCAGTGTCGCGGATTATGTACATGTCGGTATAAATAATAATAATAATAATAATAATAATATATATATATATATATATATATATATATATATATATATATTACAGAATGGTGAAAATACATGTTGAAATACACTTTAGTTTTAGTATTGAGTAAAGTTTGAAAAGATATCCTGTTTAAATTTGTCTAATTAGTCGTAATTTGTAATTAACTGAAAAAAACACCCATCTTCTACTTAGCTATCTATGTATTTCTCTCATCACCAATGTATGCTGATTCACGCACTCTTTAATGTTTCTTCATGTCTCTTTGACTATTTCTACAAAGAGTGACTCTTTTCTCAGCGTTGGCATCTAATTTACATAGTGTCTGTACACACCACAAATCTTTATGTAAATTAGATGGCAAAATGTATCCTTACTTGTATACTATCTATAACGATTATATAAAAGTTAGGTAATGTATTTACTTTTGCTCATGCAAGAAGAATGTAGAATAAATATTGGTAGTTGTTGTGACCCGACTGGTGTGTGCGTGCATGCATTTCTGATTCTAGGCTTTGCAGTCCCGTAATTACGACAAAAATGAATTTTATTTATTCAACTAATTAAATAAATGTGTTTGCGTCGATTAGTAAGTGTGTGAATGCTGTGTGATAGTTTAAATTGGGTTTAAATATATTTAAATAATTAAATGTATGTCTGGAACTTATGAACCGCGACAGGCGAGCTGTATGCGTGTATATAAATATGTACATATAGTATAAATTATTTTATTTATACAACCATTATTGACTACATATGTGCCTACATGTTTCAGTTTTCATTTCTTTCGAAACAGAGCTTCCTCAGGACATGTAAAAAAGAGGAAGCTCTATTTCGAAAGAAATAGCAGCTGAAACATGTATGCACATATGTAGCCAATATTTGTTGTATAAATAAAATAATTTATACTATAATACAGCTCTACTTGTTATTGAGGACTATTTTATAAACACCGGCGTTTCATTGGATTAGCATATAGGAACCATCAATACAATCAATCACTATATATACATATATATTTTTTTGTTTCATTTTACTTCAGTAGAAGTTCTCAGAAATCAAGGGGCCCCTATCTGGAGCTAACACTTGATCTCCATAGGTATTCGAATGTACTATTGAAGTTCTCTTTTACGTCTCAAACGCTGAGTTATTAAAAAAGTAAAGAACATTATTTTTTCTCTCCCCAATTGACCAATGAACTATGTTATAGTATCTCTTTTTTGTGACCTCTTTGTTTTACCGGATTCCAGGACAAGAATTCATGTAGTCTGGTGGGATATCCAGCTTAGTGTTGTTACTATAGGATACATGACTCGGAGATGCACCATTTCTCGTATAAGCCAGTGTGGGTTACCATAACGAGAGGATCTTATTTGTGCTTCGAATTTGGCCAGGGTTTCCTTGTAGGGGGAAGTATTATTTACTCCTCTCCAGGAGTTAGGCACAAGGCCAGTTTTATCCTACTCCCACAAGTAAGATGTGACCCAAGGTCAGGTCGGAAAGTGGGGGTTGAAAAGCCAGCGCCCGAGAGGTGAGCACTCTGACCATCAAAAATTGCCTGGGCAGCCCCGTCGGCATTCCCCGGTAGGGGCGCCTCAAGCAGTAAGCAATTAACTTACTCCTCCCAAAAGAGGGGAGGCAAAGCCTGGGAGGGTGGACCTCCTAGAACTGCACAGGACAATCCCATAGACCGGCGTAAATCAAGCCCCGAAGGACAAGACAATACCAGTCTATGGGGTGCAGTATCCATCGGAACAGATACTACACTTTGATCTTAGCCAAAAGGCAAGTATCCTCATGACAGATTGTCCTGACAAAACTCTGTACAGAGAGACCGAAAACACTCGAGGATAGTGTCTAGTAGGC
The DNA here is from genome assembly GCA_963556195.1 of Sepiola atlantica. Taxonomy (NCBI): domain Eukaryota; kingdom Metazoa; phylum Mollusca; class Cephalopoda; order Sepiida; family Sepiolidae; genus Sepiola; species Sepiola atlantica. Next base: position 190,366,173 of record OY744518.1, on the reverse strand, counting down.
GATTCGAATTTTAGGTGCGTATTATGAGATGAAATGTGCAAGGATTTGATCTGTACCTATTATCACATTAAAATGAGTTAATCAACGTTGGTTTCCCTAGGCCTTTTTTCCTAAAATGCATGCTAAACTATCCCTTGGTTTTGGGATTAAATGATGTTTTAAACAAATCTATTTTGTTATAATTACCAATAATTCACAATTAACTACCCACGCGAGTTTATATATATATATATATATATATATATATATATATATATATAACTCGCGTCCTTTTTCATTGTATGTTCTGTGCATCCCGCTCGCTCTTATTTTCGTTTCTATTACTCTCGCTTTCGTGACTCTCTCTCTCTCATTTATATATTTATTTATATATTTATTTATATATTTATTTATATATTTATTTATATATTTATTTATATATTTATTTATATATTTATTTATATATTTATTTATATATTATATATTTATTTATATATTATATATTTATTTATATATTTATATATTATTTATTTATTTATATATTATTTATTTATTTATATATTTATATATTATTTATTTATTTATATATTTATATATTATTTATTTATTTATATATTTATATATTTATATATTTATTTATATATTATTTATATATTTATTTATATATTATTTATTTATTTATTTATATATTATTTATTTATTTATTTATTTATATATTTATTTATTTATTTATTTATATTATTTATATATTTATTATATATAAAGCGTTCATTATAAACAAAAGCGAATCATACCAGTAGTATAAATAATTAACCTGGACCGGGGAATATAGCGAGCAGAAAGCGACTAATTTATGATTTTTATCTCTTAATTAAAAAAAGCTAACTTGCTTTGCATCTCACTTTTCCTGATTCAAACAAACAAACGAACAAAGTGGCCAAACATTTAGTATTCAGATATATTGTGAGATTTAAATAAAAAATAGGTTCATTTTATTTAATCAGATGATCGCACACGCATGAAACTAACAGCTTGCTTCCATATGTAATCCCCCTAATCTACGCCAATGAATATTTATCTAGGTCTAAAAAATTTAAAACCGCTAAAGCGGTTGCTGAGGAAATGATCTATCAAAATAAATATTTTGAAATCGAATTCGAATAATGCTAATAAGTCAATTTGTATCAGACAAGAGATAACCCATTGTTTAAATATGTTGGCTTATTTTCGCATCGATCCGACGGCTTATCTCACGAAACCTGTTGAAACTAGACAGACTATTTCTCACGTATCCTCGTTATCTCTATTAATAAATGCGAACTTCTACAAATGTTCATACATCCATACGGGCATCAAAACTGTTTGAAATATTCTTTAATCACTACTATACATTGTATCAAACTGAAATTTCTATTATATATTGTTATAGTTCAACGTAAACGGTCTTGATCTAAATCTGGTTTGCATTAAATATCTTATAGGCCTGTATCAAATTTGAGCTGCTTTGAGAATTTTTACAGCTGTTTCGATGTTTTATTTTTTAGCCGTCTCGAGGAATTTTTAGCTGTTTATTTGGTTGTTGGTGCTGTTTTTTTTTAGCTGTTTCAAGATTGTTGTTGAGTTTTAGCTGTTTCGAGGTTGTATTTTAGCTGTTTCGAGGTTGTATTTTAGCTGTTTCGAGGTTGTATTTTAGCTGTTTCGAGGTTGTTGTATCTTAGCTGTTTCGAGGTTGTTGTATCTTAGCTGTTTCGAGGTTGTTGTATCTTAGCTGTTTCGAGGTTGTTGTATCTTAGCTGTTTCGAGGTTGTTGTATCTTAGCTGTTTCGAGGTTGTTGTATCTTAGCTGTTTCGAGGTTGTTGTATCTTAGCTGTTTCGAGGTTGTTGTATCTTAGCTGTTTCGAGGTTGTTGTATCTTAGCTGTTTCGAGGTTGTTGTATCTTAGCTGTTTCGAGGTTGTTGTATCTTAGCTGTTTCGAGGTTGTTGTATCTTAGCTGTTTCGAGGTTGTTGTATCTTAGCTGTTTCGAGGTTGTTGTATCTTAGCTGTTTCGAGGTTGTAGTATCTTAGCTGTTTCGCGGTCGTTGTATCTTAGCTGTTTCGCGGTCGTTGTATCTTAGCTGTTTCGCGGTCGTTGTATCTAAGCTGTTTCGCGGTCGTTGTATCTAAGCTGTTTCGCGGTCGTTGTATCTAAGCTGTTTCGCGGTCGTTGTATCTTAGCTGTTTCGCGGTCGTTGTATCTAAGCTGTTTCGAGGTCGTTGTATCTTAGCTGTTTCGCGGTCGTTGTATCTTAGCTGTTTCGCGGTCGTTGTATCTTAGCTGTTTCGCGGTCGTTGCTTTTTATTTAGCTCGTTCGTGGTTTTTATATATTTTTTTTAGCTTTTTCGAGCTTTTTAGTATAATTTATGTATTTTAAATTAAGGTATACTAGTAAAAATATGCTTTCTCTGGCCACATATTTTTACTAGTATATATAACGAATAAACATATACTACACTGCCTTTCCACTAAAGGAGAAAGTTATTAATAGGAGGAAGTCTTATGACGACGGAAAATATACTACACTATCACCCCTTAACTGAGCATAGAAAGCTTGTACATCAGACTGAAATAGTATAATAAACTGAATTGAACATCAACACATTAATAGTATCATTTCGGTCTTAGACACAGATACCAAATCTCTAGTATTAATATATATATATATATATATATATAAAAACAAAAGTACTATTTTGTTTTCAGTCAGATACCAAATCTTCAAAAAGACTTGAGAAAGCAAACTTTGATTGACTCCCATTTAGTATAATAATAGATCCCCATATCAAAGGTAAGCAGTTGATTGGTTGGATTAATTACGTGGCGTACAAAAGATTTGCAGATTGATATTCTATGCCGTCGCTACTAAAACTTTAGCTAAAACATACATCATGTAATTTCCTCGGAACAGGTATAGTCAACCGCGTCTCTCATGAAAATAGTTTCGACGCAACTCAAAGTTAAGGAATTGGAGATCCATTTTGTTAATAAAATAAGATTTATTTGCATTATGTTTATTGTTGTGACTACTGTTCGTACCTTGATTGTTATTTTGACCACGTTTCGATCGATAAAACCTCCGATCTGCTTCAGGTTCATCTTTTTGAATTTGGGAATCTTCTCGTCGAACTGAAACCTATACGAAATTTCGACTCAGACACTCGATTTAATTCATGGGGGTAAATTATTCTCATTCCGTCAGCCATAATAGGGTAGAAGTATTTATTTTTATTTTATTCTTAGTAAGTATCATCTGTAGTAAAGATTGAACTTTAAACCTAAAGAATACTGTCACTTGGAACTGGTTTGTTACCAACGAATCTGCCCGTTACGCCACGTGTCCATGGGAACAATTCTAGTATGAATTTGGGAAGCCTTAATGAATGTCGGAGGTTACATCGGCTGAAGCGTTGTGAGTATAACAATCAAGATGAGACAATAGTCTGAATAATCGAAATGATCTCTATCTTTAAAAAAGTATAGTATTTTTTTTAGTTTGTCTGTTTGTACGCATATAGAAACGTGATTGACAAAAATGAATAGGCAGAGTACACATTACTAAGGCAATATTTTTTAACGATGTCAATAACTGAGTTCGAATCTCACGTAAGTCTAATTTTTTTTAACTGGATACGTGTTTTGTAAATCTAAAGAAATTAACTCGGCAATAACAGGCATTACATAAATATTATTTTAAAACTAAGTGACTTTTTGATAATCCGCCAAAAGATAGACATAAAGGGTATTTCGGCACGAGTTCATAATTTTTTTTATATACAAATGTTTCAATACTTGGCAAGGCCAACAGCTACTCAAGGATAAGTGTTAATGATATTGTCAGTTGGATAATGAAGCAGTACTATGAGAGGATTCAAAACTGGTTAATAGATTTACAGGACCATTCGACAGACATTAGTTGACATTGGACTTGAAAACGACCATGTTGAAGTCTATAGGGAAGCATTCCTGCGGAAACGTGTTGTTCTACAGATTGGAAGTTATTAGAAACTCTATTCGTGGGGATTTGATTTTAGGTACACACAGGAGGAAAGAGTTCGTTTGTTTGTTATTTTGACAATAAAAACAAGCCTAAATACAAAAAGTGGTTAACGACGCAGACTGATAACCTGGGTGTTCCGGGTTCGAATCCCGTTCGTTCAACAAAAACACTTTCATCAATAACCCACACCTGACCTTGTGTCTAACATCCTGGAGAGGAGGTAAATAATAAAATACATGCGTAGCGTATTATTTTTTTTCCACGAAATATCATACGTTTTTCTTCATACAAGCTATGGAAAACGCTAGGTAAAGATGGCCATTAACATACCCAGGTACTGTGCCAACATAAACTAAAACAAATTATCAATCTTCATCTAAAACAAATTCCAGAACAAATTCCAGAACTTATACAGATGCTCATTTGAACGTTATTGTGTAGATATAATGGCAAACCAGAAGATTACCAGCAGCAAACAGTATTCGTTCAGATTTAGTTCCTGTTATTAAACATCATGCGTAATATAATTTCCCGCGAGAGTTTCAGTTTCACAAATTTATTAATTTATTTCTTAAATTAAGTGAAAGTACAGAATAGTTAATAAAGCCCTCCTCACTTCATGTTCAGAATGTGTTTCTAAATAATATTATTTAAGCACGGTCCGTAAACTGCAGTAGATTATTTAGAAAGTCATTCGATACATGAGGAGGGTGCTTTGTTAACTATTCTGTACTTTCACATAACAATTTAATAAATAAATTTGGGAAACTGAAACTCTAGCCGGAAGTTTTATTACGGATGAAGTTTAATATCAGGAACTAAATCTGACCGAAAACCGTTTGCTGCCGACTTTGGGTCGGGTACTCTTCTGGTTTGCCGATATGATCATCTATTGACCTGCGTAGGCAGTTGATTCATTTAGTAAGTACATAATGTAAAGTCTATTTTTAGAATAAAATTGCAAAGGTAAACATCTCCCATCCCATTTAAATGAATTATCTGCAGTTAAATTTCATTTTATATATTCATTTAAATAAACAAGACGTACACGTGAATCGTTGAGTCACGAAAATTACCACAATTTATTATTTTATTTCATTCAAAAATTGATCAACAGTGTGTGTGTGTGTGTGTGTGAGTGAGTGAAAAGCCCCCCACCCTCTCTATGAACTCTTATTACTACTTTTATGCCTCGTCGGTATGTTTTTTCTTTCTAGCTGGCTAAGATATATTAGTTTCATTTAAATTACTCATTTGAAAATTAATTAACATATTTCAAGAAAGATGTTGGTATATATATATATGTATATATATATTAGGACAATAAAATTGCAAATGAATAGCACCAAATGTTAATTTATTATGAACTGTTTTAAAATTTATTCAAATGAGGCATACAAATAGCCGTGTTTGGATCTTTGGTATCTACTATATATACAGTAGTTTGAAATATTGTGTTGCATTGTTACTTAAAGTAACAGTGAACCATTTTTATTGTAATAAATGTGTTATAAATGAAAACTTTCGCATTTATCTATTTATAGACATGATTCACGTGTATTATATTGAAACATACTTGTCTACCCGGCGTTGCCCGAGAATCTTTTTTACTTTTTTTTCGCTTATTAGCCCCATCCCCTCCCATTTTGCCTTTTCTCATAATTATCTTTTTGTAAGATATTATTTATTTTTTCGAAAGGTAATTCGATGACTGAATGTTATTTAGAAAAATAGTTTTACAATAAAATCATAGGACACCTTACGAAACGTTGGAATTTAAATCCCATATATACTTCGAGTTTTTTTTATAGTCCTTTTACGATTAAATAAGCATTGTATGAATTAACTCGGAGATGGAAAATATAATTCTTATATAGAAGTTTTAAATAGACTCGACAGTTTTAAATAGACTCGACAGTAAATACCGTTTATTTATGATAGATATCATTTTTTATTGATTTTTTTTTTAAACGATTACGAACCTTTTAAATTTAAAAAAATTTTATTTCCATAGTTTGGAAAATAATGAAGAAAAAATTAAAGGAAGCAAAAAAAAAACTGAGAAATAAAAATTTAGAAAGAATCAAGAAAAAACTTGATTCTTTCTAAATTTTATTTCTCATTTCATTTATTTTTTATTTTTTGCTTTCTTTAATTTTTTTCTTCAATTTTTTCTCCATGAATTATTATTATAGATGCGTTTCTGTAATGGCCGCCACCTTCCCGCCAATATTTGCTTAATTGATTCGATTAATGAAAGGCTGGTTAAGACTAATAATGTTGTTCAAGTTAATGCAATCTGCCAATGATCATCATTACAATAATGAAAACATTGCGCGTTAATAGGTAAACGTATCCTATCAATAACAGGTTTCGATTTTTCTGATAGCGACTTTCATGCGTCTGGATTTCGAACTTGGATCAAAGTGTAGTATCTCTCCTGCTCTCAGTCGGGGGAGGGGAAATCCTTCTAAACAAAGCCAATTTTTATTTTGGTTCCTAATCCGGAAATTTGATAAAACCAGCATGCTGCCGCCTTCATTGTTTTTAATTAAACATAATTTCAATTCAAGTTTTGTTCCTCTTCGTGAAAATAAAAAGAAGTAATGCCTTTCGGTCAAATCAGAGTAAAATAGCTTGTACAATATATATATATAATATATATATATATATATGTATATATATATATAGATAAAGGCTTTAGGTAAAATGTCGTTTCTCAACCAAAATGGCGTACAATGAAGTGTCTACAGTTTTCCGACCTCACAAATGAGTAAGTAAACACACATAGATTGTTTTGGACTAATTTAAGAGTTACCTTGAATTATTTAAAAGGAAATACAGTTGGGGAAATTAGTCTATAAAAAATTATTTGAGTTTTACTCATTTGTGAAAAAATAAGAAAACTGCAGACGATTTATTGTCTCTCTCCATCTCTCTATATCTTTATCTCTCTATATATCTCTCTCTCTCTATATATATATCTATCTCTCTCTCTATATATATCTATCTCTCTATATCTATCTCTCTATCTCTCTATATCTATCTCTCTATCTCTCTATATCTATCTATCTCTCTATATCTATCTATCTCTCTATATCTATCTATCTCTATATATCTATCTATCTCTCTATATCTATCTATCTCTCTATATCTATCTATCTCTCTATATCTATCTATCTCTCTATATCTATCTATCTCTCTATATCTATCTATCTCTCTATATCTATCTATCTCTCTATATCTATCTATCTCTCTATATCTATCTATCTCTCTATATCTATCTATCTCTCTATATCTATCTATCTCTCTATATCTATCTATCTCTCTATATCTATCTATCTCTCTATATCTATCTATCTCTCTATATCTATCTATCTCTCTATATCTATCTATCTCTCTATATCTATCTATCTCTCTATCTATCTATATCTCTCTATCTCTCTCTATCTCTCTATCTCTATATCTCTCTATATCTCTCTATCTCTCTATATCTCTCTATATCTCTATATCT
>OY744518.1:190325408-190337908 GCA_963556195.1 Sepiola atlantica | reverse complement strand
GATTGACTCCCATTTAGTATAATACTAGATCCCCATATAAAAAGTAAGCAGTTGATTGGTTGGATTAATTACGTGGCGTACAAAAGATTTGCAGATTGATATTCTATGCCGTCGCTACTAAAACTTTAGCTAAAACATACATCATGTAATTTCCTCGGAACAGGTATAGTTAACCGCGTCTCATGAAAATAGTTTCGACGCAACTCAAAGTTAAGGAATTGGAGATCCATTTTGTTAATAAAATAAGATTTATTTGCATTATGTTTATTGTTGTGACTACTGTTCGTACCTTGATTGTTATTTTGACCACGTTTCGATCGATGAAACCTCCGATCTGCTTCAGGTTCATCTTTTTGAATTTGGGAATCTTCTCGTCGAACTGAAACCTATACGAAATTTCGACTCGGACACTCAATTTAATTCATGGGGGTAGATTGTTCTCATTCCGTCAGCCATAATAGGGTAGAAGTATTTATTTTTTATTTTTAGTAAGTATCGCCTGTAGCAAGGATTGAACTTTAAACCTAAAGAATACTGTCACTTGGAACTGGTTTGTTACCAACGAATCTACCCGTTACGCCACGTGTCCATGGGAACAATTCTAGTATGAATTTGGGAAGCCTTAATGAATGTCGGAGGTTACATCGGCTGAAGCGTTGTGAGTATAACAATCAAGATGAGGACAATAGTCTGAATAATCGAAATGATCTCTATCTTTAAAAAAGTATAGTATTTTTTTAGTTTGTCTGTTTGTACGCAAATAGAAACGTGATTGACAAAAATGAATAGGCAGAGTACACATTACTAAGGCAATATTTTTTAACGATGTCAATAACCGAGTTCGAATCTCACGTAAGTCTAAATTTTTTTTAACTGGATACGTGTTTTGTAAATCTAAATAAATTAACTCGGCAATAACAGGCATTACATAAATATTATTTTAAAACTAAGTGACTTTTTGATAATCCGCAAAAAGGTAGACATAAATGGTATTTCGGCACGAGTTTATAATTTTTTTATATACAAATGTTTCAATACTTGGCAAGGCCAACAGCTACTCAAGGATAAGTGTTAATGATATTGTCAGTTGGATAATGAAGCAGTACTATGAGAGGATTAAAAACTGGTTAATAGATTTACAGGACCATTCGACAGACATTAGTTGACATTGGACTTGAAAACGACCATGTTGAAGTCTATAGGGAAGCATTCCTGCGGAAACGTGTTGTTCTGCAGATTGGAAGTTCTTAGAAACTCTATTCGTGGGGATTTGATTTTAGGTACACACAGGAGGAAAGAGTTCGTTTGTTTGTTATTTTGACAATAAAAACAAGCCTAAATACAAAAAGTGGTTAACGACGCAGACTGATAACCTGGGTGTTCCGGGTTCGAATCCCGTTCGTTCAACAAAAACACTTTCATCAAAAACCCACACCTGACCTTGTGTCTAACCTCCTGGAGAGGAGGTAAATAATAAAATACATGCGTAGCGTATTATTTTTTTTCCACGAAATATCATACGTTTTTCTTCATAAAAGCTATGGAAAACGCTAGGTAAAGATGGCCATTAACATACCCAGGTACTGTGCCAACATAAACTAAAACAAATTATCAATCTTCATCTAAAACAAATTCCAGAACTTATACAGATGTTCATTTGAACGTTATTTTGTAGATATAATGGCAAACCAGAAGATTACTGGACTCAAAATCAGCAGCAAACGGTATTCGTTCAGATTTAGTTCCTGTTATTAAACATCATGCGTAATATAACTTCCCGCGAGAGTTTCAGTTTCACAAATTTATTAATTTATTTCTTAAATTAAGTGAAAGTGCAGAATAGTTAATAAAGCCCTCCCCTCTTCATGTTCAGAATGTGTTTCTAAATAATAACATTATTATTTAAGCACGGTCCGTAAACTGCAGTAGATTATTTAGAAAGTCATTCGATACATGAGGAGGGTGCTTTGTTAACTATTCTGTACTTTCACATAACAATTTAATAAATAAATTTGGGAAACTGAAACTCTAGCCGGAAGTTTTATTACGGATGAAGTTTAATATCAGGAACTAAATCTGACCGAAAACCGTTTGCTGCCGACTTTGGGTCGGGTACTCTTCTGGTTTGCCGATATGATCATCTATTGACCTGCGTAGGCAGTTGATTCATTTAGTAAGTACATAATGTAAAGTCTATTTTTAGAATAAAATTGCAAAGGTAAACATCTCCCATCCCATTGAAATGAATTATCTGCAGTTACATTTCATTTTATATTTATTTAAATAAACAAGACGTACACGTGAATCGTTGAGTCACGAAAATTACCACAATTTATTATTTTATTTCATTCAAAAATTGATCAACAGTGTGTGTGTGTGTGTGTGTGAAAAAGCCCCCCCACCCTCTCTATGAACTCTTATTACTACTTTTATGTCTCGTCGGTATGTTTTTCTTTCTAGCTGGCTAAGATATATTAGTTTCATTTAAATTACCCCTTTGAAAATTAATTAACATATTTCAAGAAAGGTGTTGGTATATATATATATATATATATATATATATTAGGACAATAAAATTGCAAATGAATAGCACCAAATGTTAATTTATTATGAACTGTTTTAAAATTTATTCAAATGAGGCATACAAATAGCCGTGTTTGGATCTTTGGTATCTACTATATATACAGTAGTTTGAAATATTGTGTTGTATTGTTACTTAAAGTAACAGTGAACAATTTTTATTGTAATAAATGTGTTATAAATGAAAACTTTCGCATTTATCTATTTAGACATGATTCACGTGTATTATATTGAAAAATACTTGTCTACCCGGCGTTGCCCGAGAATCTTTTTTACTTTTTTTTCGCTTATTAGCCCCATCCCCTCCCATTTTGCTTTTTTTCATAATTATCTTTTTGTAAGATATTATTTATTTTTTCGAAAGGTAATTCGATGACTGAATGTTATTTAGAAAAATAGTTTTACAATAAAATCATAGGACACCTTACGAAACGTTGGAATTTAAATCCCATATATACTTCGAGTTTTTTTTATAGTCCTTTTACGATTAAATAAGCATTGTATGAATTAACTCGGAGATGGAAAATATAATTCTTATATAGAAGTTTTAAATAGACTCGACAGTAAATACCGTTTATTTATGATAGATATCATTTTTTATTGATTTTTTTTAAACGTTTACGAACCTTTTAAATTTAAAAAAAATTTTTTCCCATAGTTTGGAAAATAAGGAAGAAAAAATTAAAGGAAGCAAAAAAAAACTGAGAAATAAAAATTTAGAAAGAATCAAGAAAAAACTTGATTCTTTCTAAATTTTATTTCTCATTTCATTTATTTTTTATTTTTTGCTTTCTTTAATTTTTTTCTTCATTTTTTTCTCCATGAATTATCATTATAGATGCGTTTCTGTAATGGCCGCAACCTTCCCGCCAATATTTGCTTAATTGATTCGATTAATGAAAGGCTGGTTAAGACTAATAATGTTGTTCGAGTTAATGCAATCTGCCAATGATCATCATTACAATAATGAAAACATTGCGCGTTAATAGGTAAACGTATCCTATCAATAACAGGTTTCGATTTTTCTGATAGCGACTTTCATGCGTCTGGATTTCGAACTTGGATCAAAGTGTAGTATCTCTCCTGCTCTCAGTCGGGGGAGGGGACATCCTTCTAAACAAAGCCAATTTTTATTTTGGTTCCTAATCCGGAAATTTGATAAGACCAGCATGCTGCCGCCTTTCAGTTTCTTATATTTATCTTAAGAGTAACAAGAAAAAACTTCATAATTTTAATTCAAGTGTAGTTCCTCTTCGTGAAAATGAAAAGAAGTAATGCCTTTCGGTCAAATCAGAGTAAAATAGCTTGTACAATATATATAATATATATACATAGATAAAGGCTTTAGGTAAAATGTCGTTTCTCAACCAAAATGGCGTACAATGCAGTGTCTACAGTTTTCCGACCTCACAAATGAGTAAGTAAACACACATGAATTGTTTTGGACTAATTTAAGACTTACCTTAGATTATTTTAAAGGAAATACAGTTGGGGAAATTAGTCTATAAAAAATTATTTGAGTTTATTTACTCATTTGTGAAAAAATAAGAAAACTGCAGACGATTTATTGTCTCTCTCTATCTCTCTATATCTCTATCTCTCTATATCTCTATCTCTCTATCTCTCTCTCTATATATATATCTATCTATCTCTCTATATCTATCTATCTATCTCTCTATATCTATCTATCTATCTCTCTATATCTATCTATCTATCTCTCTATATCTATCTATCTATCTCTCTATCTATCTCTCTATATCTATCTATCTATCTATCTCTCTATATCTATCTATATATCTATCTCTCTATATCTATATATCTATCTCTCTATATCTATCTATCTATCTCTCTATATCTATCTATCTCTCTATATCTATCTATCTATCTCTCTATATCTATCTCTCTATATCTATCTCTCTATATCTATCTATCTATCTATCTATCTATCTATCTATATCTATCTATCTATATCTATCTATCTATATCTATCTATATATATATATATATATATATATATATATAATATATATGGTTGGGAAACGACAATTTTCCCAGGTATTAAAAGCTCTATGAATTGAACTATACTATTACTATCTTTTAATGCTCAATTCAGTTTACTATACTTTTGCAGACTAATAGACTAGCTTTCAATGCTCATTTAATCAGGGGAGGAGGTAGTGTAGTATATGTCCTGCTGACTATCCTCCCAGGCATTAACTCCTACTTGTAGGGGCGGCAGTGGACAATATATTCGTTAGTCATATTTTTGCTAGTCTAAATAATGCGGGATGATTTATATTTACTTGTTACCGATGGTGCAATAGCTGACAAAGGGCCAGCATGTTGAAAAAAAAGCAGCTCCCTTAATTGTGTGTGGGGGGGGGGGGCACTCTGGTCGGGTAGAAAAACAGAACAGATCCGTCGGCATATCCCGGCACGATCACCTCAGGTGATCGGCAATAATCCATCGCATCTTTAAGGAGGAGCTATTGCCTGGGAGGATGGCCTCCGATGATCGACCCGGACCATACCTCATCCCGAAAAAGAAGGATCGTCGCCAGAATGACGCCAAGGCAAACCTCAGCTGGTATGGAGCTGTATAGTCGTTTACAAAAACTCTCGCCTTCGATTCCAAAAAGCAATAGCTTTACGCCGACTTCGACTCCTCGACGCCGACTTCGCAACCCTACGCACACCTCTCTCATATTTAGTATAGATCTGCGTGTTCACTTCGCACCCTTTCTGAAGCTGTTTCCAATGTACATTGTGTGAAAGCTTGTAGATTAATTTCAAATGATACTTCTCTTTAAAAAAAAAACAACCTCCGCTCTGCTTGTCTCTCCACCCTTAAGAACGTTTAAAATGTCATTAATTATTATGTAGTGAGGGTTACTAAGCTTGTCAGAGTGAGAGGAGGGGTAGACCGTTACTAATGTGTAATAATTTCGATTTCTGTCGCCCTGGGCGGTCCGTACTTGGCGTCATTTTCCCGACAAAGACACATATACTCTGAGTACATTTATTGCCATATTTTACCCTCCCCATTCTCTAACTTTATTTATCACTCATGTAATATATATGTAAAATATATGTGTATATATATATATATATGTTATAGAGATATAATGTATGTAATATAGATATACATATATATATATATATATCTTATATAGATATAATGTATGTAATATAGATATACATATATATATATCTTATATAGATATAATGTATGTAATATAGATATACATATATATATATCTTATATAGATATAATGTATGTAATATAGATATACATATATATATATCTTATATAGATATAATGTATGTAATATAGATATACATATATATATATCTTATATAGATATAATGTATGTAATATAGATATACATATATATATATATATATCTTATATAGATATAATGTATGTAATATCGATATACATATATATATCTTATATAGATATAATGTATGTAATATAGATATACATACATATATATATTTATATATATAATGTATGTAATATAGATATACATACATATATATATATTTATATATATCTTATACAGATATAATGTATGTAATATAGATATAATGTATGTAATATAGATATACATACATATATATATATATCTTATATAGATATAATGTATGTAATATAGATATACATACATATATATATGTGTGTGTGTATATATATATATATATATATAAATATATATATATATAATAAGATCATGTTTAATGGTAATATAACTGGCTTCTGGTAAAGCATTACTTTCATAGATCAATAAGTGATTCTGTGTCTAGAATCCTTATTCCAATTTTGATCAAAATCCATTACATGGTTTTGATTCTAGAACATGTCTAACATTTAAGGCTTAAGCTTAATCAAATTCAGGGAATCTTCTGTATTTGATGTCCAATGACTATGGATCAAATTCAATTCACATCTGATATATTGTAATTTTCAAATGGTAAGTGATTCCCATATTATACCGTCTAAAAACCCTTTAAAATACCCCAAAGAACCTGAAATTTGGAGAATATTTATTAATCGATGTCGAATACTTATTGTTCAAATTTCACAACGAAGTACTTTTTTTAAGGGGGGGGGGTGTCACTTTGCATGAATCTAAATTAATCTTGATATAGACCAGGCAGGTTTTTCCAAACTTCATAATTATCCATTAATTAGGTCACGGTGAATTCTGTACATACAAATATATAAACATACCTAACTTTATATATATATATATATATATATATATATATATATATATATATATATATATATATATATATATATATATAGAGAGAGAGAGAGAGAGATAATGATTATACTAGGTAAGAGTTGGATGTGTAATACTTTTTAAGGCAACTTAGAGAGCTCGATTTCGTTACAGTGCAATATTAGTAAATTTAAATGAAAAAATTGAAATCACCTTGTCAGTTAAATAAAATAATTTATTTCATTTGCCTGACGTCAGGCTGATAAGGCTAAACTATTTATATCAATATTACATATTTTATTTTTTATTAATATTTTTCCCTTTTTCTTTTTTTCCTTTTAACTTTTTCCTTTTCTTTTTCCGTTTTCCCTTTTTTATTTCCCCTCTTTTCCCCTTTTTTCTTTTTCTTCACTTTTCTTTTTCGTTCTTTTAAATCTTTTTCTCTTTTCCTTTCTTACTATTTCTTTGTTTCAAATTTTTGTTGCGGCTCCTTTTTCTTTTTCTATTTCTTTTTCTTTTTCTTTCTATTTCTTTTTCTTTTTCTTTCTTTCTATTTCTTTTTCTTTCTTTCTATTTCTTTTTCTATTTCTTTTTATTTCTTTTTCTATTTCTTTTTCTTTCTATTTATTTTTCTTTCTATTTCTATTTCTTTTTCTTTCTATTTCTTTTTCTTTCTTTTTCTTTCTTTCTATTTCTTTTTCTTTCTTTCTATTTCTTGTTCTTTCTTTCTATTTATTTTTCTTTCTTTCTATTTATTTTTCTTTCTTTCTATTTATTTTTCTTTTTCTTTCTTTCTTATTCTTTTTCTTTCTTTCTTTTTCTTTTTCTTTCTTTCCATTTCTTTGTTTCAAATTTTTGGTGTGCATCCTTCGTAGAGCCACCTCTTGTTTAAATAGCCCCCCTAACTTGGGGCAAACGAAATCAGTTTCCGTAACTGTCAATATTTGTTATCTGTTTTGACATTACCTTCGACCCCAATCTCCGCTCCCGCTCTGCATAGTTAGTTTTCCATAACCCCACAAAACCATCGTAGAACACGTCATTAAAGGGGAAGTTTGTTTTTTTAAATAAACAAACGTAAGTTAGTATTTATCTACTAATTGTTACATTACATCTAACATTCGACATTCGATCTTACTATCCTCAACGCGATTATCAATATCCCGACCTGGACCTCCGTAGAAATTCCACAATAACTAACCCCCGTCTTCTTTTTTATTCTTACCGTAAAACATATTTCTCACCCCAACCCCGCCCTGTGCGTAACATCAAATAGAATTTCAATTAACCATTTATTTAAAAGAACTTCCTATATGTGGAAAACATTGCTACAAGATTGATTCCCTGAGTGTTACAACATGGTCATTTTAAATATATTGTCAATAAACACCTGTCATAAATCACTCACATACGTCACACGTAATTCGTTAAATGTTATTTATTCTATTATTTTAAATCCTCTCATAATATTCATCATGTTCAACCTTCAATCTAACTTTCATTAACCATTATCCTCTAGTGGCTTTCGCCTTGATTATTATCATTCCTTAGTAAAAAAAAATATTAAAATGATGGTAATTTCCTAATGTATGGTCGTTTATTAGTTACGGTGAAATGGGTTTCGACATTCTCTCAAATAACTTAGTTTTTACTTTTAGTAAAGAAAATCAAATAACATTAACCCTCTTAGCGCTGAATTTAATTTGTGATTAAAAATGATTTTTTACACCTTTTTTTTAAATGAATCTGCAAGCTTAACCTTACATTGTATGGCCAAACAACGTATGGCATTTGTAGTATACAAGTAGGACTATAAAAATACATTGTAAAATGTAACTAATTTGTATATTGTGATGGCGGCCATCTTAAATTTATAATGAGATTGACCATCCGTTCATGGAAAATGGTCATTTTCTCATGCACATGTTAGTCAATTGCTGAATTTATTGTGTACATTTATGCTGGTAGAAGTGGTAGCCTTGTTGCAATTTTGCGACCGCCGTGGAAATAACGATAGAGAAGAGAAAGACTAGCATCGACAGCTAAGAATGTGAACGAACCAGTTTGAATATCTAAACACTAGGTTTTCAATACCACCTTCCTCTCGGAATATATACATTGTTTTGATATATAGATATATAGATATATATATATATAGATATATAGATATATAGATATAGATATAGATATATGTATAGATATAGATATATGTATAGATATATATATATGTATAGATATATGTATAGATATATATATATGTATAGATATATATATATGTATAGATATATGTATAGATATAGATATATGTATAGATATATGTATATGTATAGATATATGTATAGATATAGATATATGTATAGATATAGATATAGATATATGTATAGATATAGATATAGATATAGATATATAGATATAGATATATGTATAGATATAGATATATGTATAGATATAGATATATGTATAGATATAGATATATAGATATATGTATAGATATATAGATATATGTATAGATATAGATATATAGATATATGTAGATATATAGATATATGTATAGATATAGATATATAGATATATGTATAGATATAGATATATGTATAGATATATAGATATAGATATATGTATAGATATAGATATAGATATATGTATAGATATATAGATATATAGATATATAGATATATGTATAGATATATAGATATATAGATATATGTATAGATATATAGATATATAGATATATGTATAGATATATAGATATATGTATAGATATAGATATATAGATATATGTATAGATATAGATATATAGATAGATGTATAGATATATGTATATATGTATGGATATAGATATAGAGATAAATATATATACTACGCGTCCCCATGACCCGTTGGGTCACAAGCATTACCACTATTTATTGTACTTTAATTTCATTCGAAAATTCATAAACTGACATATCTGTGAAGAGATTGTTCTTGCATAACTAAAACAAGTCTCTTTACGCCTATATTATCCACAAGGATAATAATACAGTAAAGATACTTATTATTTTGCCATGTAATTTACAAACGGTGTACACAGACACTATGTAAATTAGATGACAGCTCTGAAAGAGTCACTATTTTTCAAACTGCTGACAGAAACATTAAGAAACACTCAAGTGGTACAATAAACATAGTGAGAGTTGGTGAGAAAAATACGCAGATAGTTAAGTGAGAGATGTGGAATATGTTCAGTTTGTTTACTACTAAAAGTATAAAATTAAAATATTTTTAAAGCATAACTCAATCCCAGCACTAATGTATATTTTAGCATGTGTTTCGTGCGATTAAGGTATATAGGGGAAAGCTTTAGGGAAACAAACGTTAGTTTACTCAGCTTTAGTATAATAATATATAATATATATATATATATATATATATTATATTATATATATATTATTTAAGCCTTTTAGTGTCTAGAGAAAATGTATATTCCTTGTAAGAGGGCTGTGCGATGAGGTTTTTCACAAAGCGAGGGTTTTGGTATAACAAACTGCATCTACTCTTGAACTGGCATTGCCGGACTTTAAAAAGAAACGTCCAAGACGACTGGAAACAATGCAGGAATAACCAAAGAAATAAAAGTTTTGTTTCGGACATTTTCTTCTAGACTAGTTGCTCAAGCGAGGCTTGAGTCTTGTTTTCCCTACTATTTAACCCGTAAATGGAGGAAAGATATATGCATTCATATTTTTTTAAATACGTGAAACATAGATGGGTATGCCACTATTTGAGATCTACAACAGGTAAATATCGTTAGCAACGGAATGGACCTCGAGACAATGAAAAAGAGCAATAGGAAGGCCGAAAACCCGGGTGACATGGACAAAACTAGGTGGAATGAAACCAGGAAGGGGTCCCTCCTACAGGGGTTGTCAGGAAAACCCTGATGATGATTAATGAAAGGGATGCTGTGATCCCGGCACGCCAAGCCTTCTGAAAGCGCCTGTACCCCGATATATATATATATATATATATATATATTAATAATCTAGGTAAAACATCCACAGGGTAGTAATCCAAAGAATTTAAACCGGGTTTATAAAAAGTGCTCAATATAAAATAGAGCTTTTATATATGATTATTTTCATTTACACACATGTACGAAATCTGCGACACTGGCATATCGATGTTATCGATCAACAGCTGTTATAAACTGAGATCTCATCAGGTAGAGTTAGAATCCGATCTTAACCTTATATCATATTTGGTTCTTTCGAAAGAGATAACAGCCGAAACATGTATGCACGTATGTAGCCAATAATGTGTGTATAAATAAAGGAATGTATACTTATGTGTGCGTGTGTGTGTTACATTTTATTATAATTGGGAGAAGGCTTTTTTGCTACATTAATAACATGCCAATTTTAGCATGAAAATAAACCCTTAATCTGATAAGTTGTACCACCGCATGATACCACTTATCTCTTTCTCTCTCTTTCTCTCTCATTTATATATGTATATATAAATACACACACACACCCATATATATATATATATATATATATATATATATATATATATAAGATGTACTTTATGAGGATTTTTTGGCTTTGGTATGCAAGAAATTTGATCTCTTTAGATTCGAGCAGAAACTGTTTTTCATGAAGTCTAGTTAAATTGTCTTTTCCCTCTTAAAATGTCGATTTTGTTACTATCACTATTATTGTTGTTATATTTTATTAAGTTGTTTTTGGTCTTTGGAAATCCACTATCTTTTATTTTAAAAAGGTCGCGTGACAGCAAGTCTTCTGTTTTGTTGTTTATTTCAATATTGCAATCCTTTTTATTATTCCACTCCAAACAGCGACTATTTGAGTCAATACGACATTATGATCACTATTAACACACATATATATTATATATACAATTAAGTCAGCCGGTGTTTCGATTTTTAGACCGACATAGCTTCGTCGTAAAATATTAGGTCATTCTGAACAGCAATTTTATTTTATTTAGCGTTGGTCCATCTTGTTAAGAAAAAAACAAACCAATTTAACTCCTTTGCAAATAAAATGATTTCGTTTCACAGGGAAACTGTTGTAGACCCGTGCTAGGGGTCACAAAGATAACAACCACAAATTGTGACAGGTTAAAATATACAATGTATTTATTCATAGCAATACAGTAACGTCACTAAATGTGGTAGATGACCGGATTCCTACCATGCGGTAAAACATGAATAGGAATGTCCTCTGTTGAGTCTTTGCAACCATGGTATTTATATTTTATGGTTGCTTCCATTAGTTCTTCAATAGGGGTGATTTGTACCCCACAACAGAAACCATGTAATATCAATTACAGATGGAAGCCATTTTTCATATCAGCAGCAAATTTCATAATATTGATACTGATACGTTCTTTGGTCGTTTACTAAATACCTGTTAAGATGCATATTTTCATTCAGATAGAAATTGTAGTAGATAGAAATAGGTAGTATCTGAACATCTCTTAATTTCCTGGTCGATTCAAGTTACGTGAACTAATTCGTAAACAGTGATTTCTTTTTGGAGCATAACTAAAAAGAGTAAGGGAGATAACTTTTATTTTAAACATGAATATTATAGCAGTTTGATACCTTAAAACTATTTTTTCTGTATAAGTTTAAAAATGTGCAGTTATCGAATACAATTAAGTCAGCCGGGTTTTCGACCCTGTAAA
>OY744518.1:190300408-190320408 GCA_963556195.1 Sepiola atlantica | reverse complement strand
AAGTGCCAGGAGCTCGAATTAGTTTTACCTGATGAGCTATGCCTTAAAGCCAATGTCAGTTGGCGATATCCTTAAAAAATAAGCTCTACCCAGGGAGGGAGCTTTATATAGTCATCCACATACAGACTGTTTTGCTGTATCACAGCTCATCAGTGCGGCTATATATATATATATATATATATATATATATATATATATATATATTAGTACTTCATGTATCCACATAAAATATTATAAGGAGATATCATTTTTTATGTGTCAGTTTTCAGTATTTACTTCAACAGTGCTCGATACGTAAGCAGAGCTAGGTAGTAAGCAATGAAATATATATGGCAATCAAGCTACACAGAGGCTCCCGTGTTTCATCCATATATATATATATATATATATATATATATATATATATATAGCTAAAAGAGAGATGGGTGTTTTTTCTGTTAATTATAAGTTACGGCTAGTTAGAAGAATTAAAATAGAATTGTTGTAAAACATAACTCAATCCTATAACCAAGGAATATTTTAGCATGCCTATTCGAAGAAATACCTTAGTGAAACGAACTTAACTCGGCTTTTGTATGATAATAGGTGACCGCCTCGTACTGGGCGAGTCTGATTTAACGGGGAACCTCTAGGTTGATCTTCTAGGTGTCTAAAATGACAAATGATTGCATTAAAAAACATCTAAAAATTATATTACTTTTCTTTTTTTTTTGCTGCTCACAATCGCTCAAACGTAAGGATGAATAGTTACGAAAACAAAATGTGACCCGTTGGGTTACCAATTGAGTTCTGCTATTTTTTTTTAGGGGGGGGGGGGATCTGGAGAAAAATGAGTTTGCAAAACAAGTTAAATATTCAAATAAAAAGTAAAAATACAAAATTAGCCCCCTTTTGCTCGCTATATATATTTATATATGTTTGTGATGGAAGTGAGAGTAATAGACGCCGTACATAATGGTTAACGTGTGGTCAAACAACATACAGATTGAGAACGGTCGATCTACATTTAATAATAAATGAGACACGTGATGAGTTGCTTGTAAATTACGGTTAATTAGAACGGAAAGTGTTTTTTTAAAACATAAATCAATCCAAAAACTGAGGAATATTTTAGCATGTATTTCGTGTGATTAAAACATGTAAAGAGAGAAGCCTTAGGGAACTACTGGTTGATTAAGTTAACTTTAGTTTACTTATTAGTTTATATGAAAAACATACTGTTGGCCCAAGGAAATCTATGGATTACTCCCCTCCATACAAGGTCCGAAATACCCCCTCCCCCAATTTTTTTTTTAATTTAGCAAAATATTCCACGAGCACACGCACACGCACACAATATTGCATGCGCATGTATTTATTTTTTTACAAAATGTATCATTTCTTTATTAAATAATCCAAAATGGTTGATATGCCGTAGAACATGCTAAACAAAGCCCATACAAAACGCTCTCGAGTTCTAATGTCGCAGGACCGCATTCAACTCTCAATTGTAAGTCACGTATCGAGCAATAGACGATGAACCGTGGAAATCAATATCTCACCCATCAACTGAGAGCGAGGCTGAAGATGTATCGATCTGCTAACATGTATATAATCGCCGCTTGAAATACAAAAGTAGCAATCATGTACGTGGCAAACAAGAAAGTCGGTCGGATGCTCGAAATCAGACCTAAATTGCATTTCATCTGTGAACTCGATATTTGATTCGGCCTAACCACAAAGTTACGAATTGTTTCATTCCGTGTTATTCAGATAATGATGAAAAAAATTATAATCTGTTTCATCGAGTATCTACTATAACGGTCATTAGTAAGAGAAAGTCAACGCTAAACACCCCTATTTCTTCTTCACGGATACTAATCTATGCTCATTAGCCCATCACATCGCTACATTTGGATACAAATACGGACAAATGAACTTGTCCGAGGGGGGGGGGGGTGAGGTAAAGAAGAAAAAGCGCTAGAGTCAGCCAGCCTAGCCGTATAAATTTATTATTATTACTATTTTTATTATTAAAAAATAGATGTCTACGTACGCGTTTTTTTTTTTCTATTGAAAAATAGTCAAAATAAGAAACAAGGACATCACATCATAATATTATAAATAACTTTATAGCCGGATAACGTTATTATTACTATTACTTTTGTTATCGCTTAGAAAATTTAAAAAAAGCGTGCATAGCCGTAGAGGCCAGACATCTGAAGTAGATTACACCCGTTTACCTCCGTTGGTACTAATCACAATTGATTATTTTTTTAGCCAGCTTGCATTTTTATAACTTGTAAATAAATAATTAAAAAAAACAAAACAATAATTAGCTGATGTATTTTTAAACAAATAAAACATTTACTGTCGATTAACTTATATATAAGAGAAAGAGAGGGGAGAAGAGTGCTTTATAACGTCCCTTTCTTATTTATTACCACTTTCTACATTTTTTCTCAGATAAATTGCTTTTTATTTTTCTATTTCAATGGTGTCCGTTAAATAGTTTCGTTTCATTAAATTAGTCAACAATATTTTTTTCAAACTCTAAACAACGTCATATATCTCTGGCCAACGCCGGATCGGGTCAGCTAGCATATATTTGTTTAACTAGTACGTGGCAGATTATAAGTTATGTTCGCCGCATGTATTGAAGGGAATAAATGGACGTTTTTCCGTAAAAATATCTAAAGTAAGTCGTTTTATTCTGTAAATCTGAACGTTCATGTGTCTATAAGATTTAGACTTTTTTAATTGTAGGTAAGATAAGAATGTGCTAAATTAATCGCATACAAGGAATCTTTTACAACAGGTACAATTCGGCATAAATACCCATCCCCAAATGGTAGATCACTGTTTGAATATCATCATATATATGATGAAATTGTTCCGGGATTTCAGCTTTTAGCATCTGGGGAATATGATAATAGGTTTCAATGTGTAAAGAAGCTGACGAAAGCATAAGATGTTAAGATCTCTTTGATCTCTACATCTTATGCTTTCTTCAGCCTCTTGTTAATTAACCAATTGACACAAAAGATGAAAAATAAAATGATGAAGCGTCAAAAACGAAAACTATCAAAAGTATACGAACTGAAGAAGTTTAAAAAAATAAAAAAGTCAAACGTGTATAGTGTCAACCAAAGTTGCATCTTTTCCAAAAATGTAATTTAATAAACAGTTTCTTTTTAATATTTTATTTTTAATCTTTTTGAATTTATTTTATAGTTTACACATAGATCATCATATTAAATTTATTTTCGTTTTAGTTTGTTATATATGTACTGATTTCACAAAAAATATAGTTTTATTACTAAAAAATATTGCTTTTCCAATTAACATTTATGTAAAATTTGGAGCTCAGATATCACTGGAACTCACCACAATTTTCTATTCTATGGCAAATTTTTCGAACCCTCCTATTAAGGTTTCACATAATCACCACTTTAATCACTTGAATACCAACGCGAAATATTTTCATGGATTTTTGAAAATTTTCAATTTCTATCTGATGACTAATGGATGGAATCGTGTATATATTCAAACAAAACACTTCAGTGAAAGTATTAAAGTTTTTCATGGACAGGTCTGCAGTATGACATTTTGCGATGTTGGCGTAACGACCATGTAGATTTTATTTACTCCTCTCCAGGAGTTCGGCACAGGGCCAGTTTTATCTTACTCCCACAAGTAAGATGTGACCCAAGGTCGGGTCGGGAAAGTGGGGTTTGAAAAGCCAGCGCCCGAGAGGTGAGCACTCTGGCCATTAAAAATTTCCTGGGCAGCCCCGTCGGCATTCGCCGGTAGGGGCGCCTCAGGCAGTAAGCAATAAACTTACTCCTCCCCGAAGAGGGGAGGCGAAGCCTGGGAGGGTGGACCTCCTAGAACTGCACTGGACAGACCTATAGACCGGCGTAAATCAAGCTCCGAAGGCCAAGACAATACCAGTCTATGGGGTGCAGTATCCATCGGAAGAGATACTACACTTTGATCTTCTGTTGATTCTCGTCCCTCTCACCAAAGACGTGGCACAAGGCCGGAAGATTGTGGGGTAAAAAGCCAGCGCCCTTGAAAGTGTATTCTGCCTATGTAAAAATAGCAATTAACAGACCCGCCAGCATTCCACGGTATGGGCGCCTAGAAAATAAACCAATCGCTCCTATGACTGAGCCGGACTTTACTTCACCCCAATAGGAGTAAGCCTGAAGCCACCACGACCGCCCCTGGTTTGTTGGATTGAATGCTGAGAACGGATTAAGACCCCCGCGGGGAGTCGACGACCTCGTAGTTCCGTCTTGAGATGCATTCGTAATTTCCTTTTGCATAAGTGTTCTGACACGAATTTACACGTTATATTGACCTAGTCCTGATTTACTTGCCTCCCCGCGAGGGATGAGCTGCGCAGAAGGTCGATTTTTAAGGCAGGGTGGAAATTCAGCTCCCCCAAAAAGGACACTTTGGATTGGAACAACAATCGAAAAATCGTCTCAGCCTAAAAGGATTTATCCATTGACCGAGGACCGAAATGATTAAGTGTAGTATCAGAACAGATACTACACTTTGCTCCTATACAGAAGACCAAGGATTAGTTTATTTATTTTTTATGTAAACCATTTATTATGATACAGGTCTATTCAAGTTGGAAGGGGGGATACCTGCTTCCAATTTGCAACAATGTTAGGCATGGAGTCGGTTTAAAGTGTTTAGGGGCAACCAATCTACACCGAAACGAGGAGGTAATGCCTAGGACTGAACGGAACCATACTTCATCCAGACAGAAGGGTTGGGTTATTTACCTCCCCGGGAGGTGAGGCACAAGGCCAATTTTATCTTACTCCCACAAGGTAAGATGTGACCCAAGGTCGGGTCGGGAAAGTGGGGCTTGAAAAGCCAGCGCCCGAGAAGGTGAGCACTCTGGCTGTTTAAAAATTGCCTGGGCAGCCCCGTCGGCATTCTCCGGCAGGGGCGCCTCAGGCAGTAAGCGATAAACTTACTCCTCCCCAAAGAGGGGAAGGCAAAGCCTGGGAGGGTGGACCTCCTAGAACTGCACAGGACAAACCCACAGACAGGCGGAATCAAGCCCCGAAGGACAAGACGACACCGGTCTATATGTAAACCATTTATAATGATACAAGTCTATTCAAGTTGGAAGGAGGATACCTGCTTTCCATTTGCAGCAATGTTAGACGTGGAGTCAGTTTAAAGTGGTTAAGGGCAATCCATCTACACCGGAACGAGGAGGTAATGCCTAGGACTGAACGAAACCATACTTCATCTAGACAGAAGGGTCGGGTTTCTTAGCGAAGCAGACTCTATAATCCGAATATGTGAGGAATCTACCTCAGATGGTATGAAAAAAAAAAACGCAAGTTATTCAAGTTATGGGCGTATGCAAAGGCTTTGAGATCTCTGGGTCTTAATCACTAAGTAAGTCTAACGTTTTGTATTCCGTTTTAACAGCGCTGAAAATAGAAAAAATATGCGGCCTCTATTCCGAAACCCGCCTTTCATTTAGTTTACCCCTTACTTCCGTCGCTGTTGCTCATTTGAAAGGTAATGAATTTTAATTATGATTTGAGAAACGAGACTTGTCTTTGTGATAAGAAGAGTCACGTACATCTCCTCGGCGCCAGAGGTCTGAGTTCGAACAGAGATAAAAGCGGCTATTCAAAAAATGCTGATTCCGCCTCTGCCGCACCCACGCCCGCTGCCCCATACACCTGTCAAGGTAGGGAGCAGGAGATGTAGGGTTGGTAGGTAAGTAGGTAGGCTGTCCTTGTTTGGTGGACTTACGTGATAATCTTTATACCTTTATTCCGTTTCAATCATGTCATGGCAGTGTACGGAAATTAGTTAGGCTACACATTTACAAAGTGTGTGTGCACACGTACGTATACACACACACACACACACACACACACGTACTTACGAATATTTGTTTTTATCTACATACGTATACGTTTCATCCTTTCGGGAATCGTCAGTGTAGAGATGCTTATTCATACCGGTCGCAGGACTCGAACCCCGGAACACGAGTCATGTTTTTAACTCAATTTATTTATCTACCTCCCACAAGGTAAGATGTGACACAAGGTCGGGAAAGTGGGATTAGATAAGCCAGCGCTCGAGAGGTGAGCACTCTGGTCATTTAAAAATTGCCTGCGCAGCCCCGTCGGCATTCTCCGGTAGGGGCGCCTCAGACAGTAAGCAATAAACTTACTCCTCCCCAAAGAGGGGAGGCAAAGCCTGGGAAGGTGCACCTTCTAAAACTGCAAAGGACCGGCAACCCCCAATAGACCGGCGTAAATCCAGACCCAAACGCCCGGACATTACCGGTTTTATTAGGCAGGGTAAAAACGCTTCAGCCAGTATGATCACAATAAAAAAACCCGGATAAATCAGCGAAAGATTAAACCTATTATAGGCAGCCGTTGTCAACAGTTTTTAACTAATGAAGTAACATACATTAAAGCTACGATGACGGCTGTTTTAATACTACTTACTACAGTATCCAGCCTAAATTTAAGGGCGACATATATATATATATATATATATATATATATATGTGTATATAATTATATATTTGTATCTACAGGATTCACTCCTAAACTGATTAAACGATTATTATGAATTTTGGAACACAGCTGCTATATCTTTTTATGTAGATTGACACTACCGGTGGTAATGTGGGCTATATTTAGTTTTATGCAAGGGATATGGAATCCCTTCGGGAAAATTCAGATACCCCTGATTTTTTTGATATTTTAACTATAGATATTAGACATCTATCAATAAATATACTTCAAATGTCAGTTTCTTTGGAGTGTTAGTGTGGTATCTTTTCTGTGTCCATGATACAGTACTCACAGGCATTACCATCTCTTTTTTCAGGTATCCTCCCAGGTAATGCTTTCTCTATTTTGAAGGGGGTATTTTAGTATATGTTCTTTCATCATGATAGCATTCGATCGCGCCCTTTTTTTTGGGGGGGGGCGTCCTTCCAGGATTTACCTTCCCCAAATAAGGTTTGTGTTGTATATTTTCATTCGTCATGATACGTTCCTCCCAGGCATCATCACTTCTTTTAGTATATGTTTGTACCTTACGATACCATCCTCCCAGGACAACTTTTTTTGGGGGGTGGGGTAGTGTATTATATATTCTCTTACATCTTCCACCCAAGCATTAACTACTCCTTAGGATGTATGTAATTCGTTTATCATGACATCCTTCCAGCCTATAAGAATATGCGACCGGAGGGAGCATATATTTGGCAGTATGTATATATACATATATAATGATCTACTCCTATATTAAGCACTGTTGAAGAAAATACTGATAATATATATATATATATATATATATCTAAGAACACATACACATAAATACAGACGTCAAACATATACGCACCCACGTGAAATATTGGATTTTATATTCAAGCTGAAATTGTTCCATTGATCTCAAAATGCTTAACAAAATTTCCTTTTTAAACACATAAAAACACTTTTTCATTCCATTCATCATTTTAAACGTCTCTTCTGCTAGTCGACTTGTCACGTCTTAAGTTTGAAATAGAACTTTTAGTTGCGTCTACGTATCCCTATAAGGCGCTGCGTCTGTCTGTCCGTCCGTCGGCCACGCCTTAAGTTTGAAATAGCATTTTCAGTCTGTCATCGCTAAACACACAGATTTAATGGACGCATCTTAAGAATAAGCGTTCTGTTATTTTAAAAGAACTTCTCATCTGCGGAACACGTTTCAACGGGATTGCTTCACCGCGGGATACAACACGGTTCTCTTACAATTCAATGTCAACTAATGTTTGTTATATAACCGGTCTTCATCAGTAATAAAAGCTTTGTTTATTCAATTCATCATTTTCAATCTTCTCATATTCGTTGTACAGTCTGAGTGTATAATGTCCGACTCTTAGAATTCCTGAATATCCGATTCAGACTCCGACTCTGACTCCTTACATTAAAGTATTCCAATATTCAAACTCTTTGTTGAATCTTCGTAAGTTTAAAAAAATCCAACTCCGAATCCTATCATTCTTACGAGTCGTACTTCGACTCTCTCCTACATCGCAGCTCTGTTCATAATATTCATCATTCAACGGACAATCTATCCATCTCATTACCACTTATCCTGGGGGAGACTTGGGCCATGATAAGTGGTGCGTCATTTAGTTTAAAAATGCTCTTTAAACGGCCTTTCGCCCCGTCGTGTTTCAGTTTGAAACAATTTCAAAATACGTCCTCACATCTCTATAAAGAAGCTCCGTCGGTTCGATAAGTCATATTGTTATTAGCATGCAAAACGGAGCGAGGGTGTTTCGGATGCATTTGCCTTTTGGCTGGGAGCAAGGTGTAGTATCTGTTCGGATGCTACATTTCAACTTTTCTGTCATCGGTCGGCAAAATTGAAGTCTTTCTAGACTGGGTCAATTTTTAGTTTTGTCCCAATCCAGAATGCCCTTTTTAGGGAATGCTGAATTTTCCCCGCGTTAAAAACCGACATTGTGTCTAACTATGCCCTCGTAGGGATGAAAACAAATAGGGACTCTTGAACGCATTTGAAATTTAAAAAAAGAAAAAAAAGTCTATTGAATCACCACATTTCGCGCTAAAAATCTAATTTCAAAGCGACTTTTATTTATATACGCATGCGCAGAAACAGTTGATATTTTATTGGATTTGATGAGTCAGCATTTAGATATGCGGCCAGGATTTAAAAAGAAAATGTCTTGAAGTTCGAAACAAAAGAATCCATAAAACCTTTCCATTCTGCTTTTATTTTATTTTTATTTATTCAAAGGGTGGGGCGACCGTGTTTAGTTTTAATGTTTTTTTGAAATTTGATATTTAAAAATGTTTAATAGAGTGTCCCTCGTGTTCTACCATTCGTTCCTCTGTTGCGTATGCATACATGCACCCTTTTCTCGACAACTCGTACAACAAACGTGTATATGCGTCTCTCTCAACTGCCTGTGTGTATGATAATATCTATACAGGGTCCGCCACAAGTAACTATATAATTTTGTTTCAACATAATACATGTTAATTTACCTCCCCTCTAGGTCAGGTAGAGGTCTCGAAAAGCCAGCGCATTAGGTGTAGTGCACTCTGACCTACAAAAATGCCTGAGCAGCCTCATCAGCATTCCCCGGTAGGGGGGGGGGGGCTCAGGCGATTAGCAATAAACTAACATCTTCTCAAAGAGAAGGATAAGCCTGGGAGGGTGGACATTACAGAAGAAATATATAACTGCAATATATAACCAAATAAAAGTTACATTTAAGTATTTTTTGCAACATAAAACACGTGCGTTCATCATGGAGCTCAGTGATCGTTGTTCATCTTTCAGGGACTAATCTGAATACTTTAGTGCAGATATCAAACGGCACCTCAGCTATGTCAGCTCGGATTTGTTCCTTGAGTTCAACGATTCTACAAAGCTTTAAGTATACATTGTCTTTAAGAACGGCCCCACAGGAAAATATATGTAGGGGTTAAATTTGGCAATCGACACGGCCACTTTAGCGGTCCATGCTTGCCAATCGATCGACTGGACATGTTGCTCTCCAGCCAGTCTCGCACAAGCGCAGCATAACCGGCTTCTGCCCCGTTTCGTTGAAAGTACACACTCTCTGTTGTATCCTGTTTTTGTAATAGCTGCTGCTGTAGCATAATATATAGTTACTTATGGCGGACCCTGTATAAGTGTACCAATATCGTTAAAGTTACATTATATCTGCGACGTCATACAGAGTGCGCAAAAACAAACCAACCTACAAGATCCACAAAGATTTAGTAGTATATATACATTATATAGATTTATCTTAACGATTTGCTATACTAATACTTCAAGATAGCTGCTACTGATTCTTTTAATGGTGCCACCTGGCGAAACTATAGGTACAAATAGCGAAATAAACCAGTTTGTTTTGCCGCTAAAAATTGCTGATGCATCCGCCTTTATATAATTATGACCAATGTATGTTTATTTGTAGATCTTCATCTTTCGTGTTTCCCCGATGTTTTTCTAGTTAGAAGTCTTTCTGAAAAGACATCGGATACTTACGGGAAGGACCACGAGAAGGTTGCCAACATCTCTAAGTGAAAGTGGTACTGTGGAACCGACTGGATTCGAACTTGGAACACCCAAGTCTTCAGTCCGTGTCGTTATCCGCTTAACCACCGTCACATTTGTAGATAAATAAACAAGAATAGAAAAAAGTGCCTTTTTCTAGCCCGCATGCGAAACAATTTCAAGTGGTGAGCGGAAGCGAGAAAGCAAATAGAAGTGTCAAGACAACTCCCGCCGCCTGAAATGCATTCTGAAAGAAATCATCTGCTGTAAATTAAGTCAACGGTCTTTGTTTTTGTTTTTAATTTATTTAGGTCATCAAAAATGATATAATCTATGTATAAAATATTAAATAACTAACGTAATACTGATTTTATATGAATATTAGTACGAACACTAGCGGAGCAAAATAATTTGTCATTTTTAATGAAATTTACAGTCGTAAGTAAAGAATTTTGTCTACTTGTGTAAAAAGAAAAACTTTAGAAACATTGTGAAATAAAACCACACTTTTTTTTATATAAAATGTGTCGTTTTGTAAGAATCAGTGGTCGTTTTGTTTTCATGAAAGCAATACTAAACAGTTGAAGTCGGCTGAAGCTGTTCGCGTGCATATATACTGAATTACCTCCCTTGGTGTTACGCATGATGTAATTTATTTACCTCTTCTCCGTCAGGTGTGGGTTTTGATGAAAGTGTGTTCGTGGAACGAATTGGATTCGAACCCAGCACACCCAGGTCCCCAGTCCGCGTCGTTAACCACTTAGTCACCGTACCATGTTATTTATATCTATATACATATAAAACGCTGTAGGGCCTTGCGTGCTTCCGTGTACAATAGATTGCATCAGAAAAGGATGACGTCATTCGTTAGAGGAGAGAAATGGGGCAAATTAAAGGGCGATCGACAAGAGATCGTGGGAGGAGGGAGATGAGAAAGGGGTGAAAGGAGAGAGATAAGCAAGAATAGTATAGCCATGAAATACACTAGACCCTCCGGACATGGACGGCTCGTTTAGTTTAATCGTCAGGGCTCTTGATCACCCCTAGAAAAGGAACCGCTCCCTGGTTTCCTTCAACCTTATTGGTGTCTGTCATTCATTGGTTGTATCATAGTTGCAATGTTAGGCACTGCCGTTTAGCGTTCTTGCGTGCGTGCGTGCGTGTGTGTGTGTGTAAATATTATATATGCCCCTGTAAGCGTAGGTTATTTGTAACCTTTCGGGTCACGGGTCGTTTGTGTTCTCTGTTTTAATGAGCGAAGCCATCTTTTTTGTTACTTTATAAATGACGTAATAAAAGATCTCTTTCCGATGTCTTCAGTAACTTTTGTTTTGCTAGATGATATCACAAAACTATGACTGCACTAATTTATAAGGTCATAAAGAATCATACCGATGTCTCCCAACCCGTTTTTAATGGATGACGTAATCACTTTGTGACAGAATCCAGTTTGCACAAGGTCAAAAGAAAAGCAAGCAAGAAAACAAACCAGATCCACGATTTTAATATATATATATATATATATGGTACGTCAATGAAAATTAGTAAGACCTGCAAATGGAAGCAAATCGGTATTTTCAGTTGTTCAAAACAATGAGTAGTTTAGTTAGTAAAAACATTTATTTTTCATCTCTTTCTTTCCTTAAACCAGGCTTTTCAAAGATTAAAATCTTATCATCAGAGGAAAAATTATGATTGATAAGTTGACAGGGTAGGACTGTCAAAGTTCCAAATTTGAAAAAGTTTTCTTTTAAAATTAAAAATTAAAAATTAAAGAAATTCAAAAAACTTTGATTATATATATATATAAAGTGTGTGTGTGATTTTTTGAAGACTTACCAAAGCATTCCGTTTAGGAGCCCAATCAACACCACAAAATACTTTTTCATTCAAAGATTATTTATTTTTCATTTTCAAATAAAACAGTTTTTTTTACTTACACGTGTTTCACTACCAAGCAGGTCCTTGCTTAGCAGATCATCAGGGAAATTAATTACATGGAATAAGAATTACAACAACCGGCAATACACGATGTGGTGTTGCTTTAATAGAGGTCACTTAAGAAGGGAAGAAAAAAAATATGTAATATAGAAACTTTGAAATTTTAGAACCAGACATGACGGGAGATTTTGTCAAATAAATGAAATATTTATTAAATTGTTTTTTTTTTTAGGCAATGATTTAATAAATATTTCATTTATGACAAAATCTCGCGTCATGTTGTCTGTTACTAAAATGTTATCATTTCATGGTGTTTCAAACTGTAATAACACTTATCTCAATAATGTAATATATATATATATATATATACAGGGTGGGCCAAAATAAGGGTCCTATCTTTAAATTTGAATAACTTGAATTTGAATAACTTCCACAAAATAAAAGTTAAACTCACCAAACTTTATGTGTGTGTAGACTGACCCATCCGAGATTTTTTGAAATAAACAAAACAAATTTTAGCCGAAAAACACTTCTTAAAACTTACAAAAACAAAAGTATTGTTTTACACTGTTTTGAGTTTTTTAAGCAAAAATAATGTTTTCTAAATGAGGGTACGTTCCTTAGGGCTAATACGGCTCATGCTTGCTTCGGAAGGGGTCCTTTACTTATTCTAAAAAAAAATTTTTTTAAAAATCAATAAATAAAAAAGTTATGAATTTTTAAAAATAGGACCCTTATTTTTGCCCACCCTGTATATATATATATATATATATATATATATATATATATATAATTTCATCATTTGCGTATGTGTTCGGCTCCCTGAGACATGTTTTCTCTTTCGGTTTTTTCTTATTTGTCTCATTAATAACCCTTCCCTCATCGACCCCCCCCCATTCCTTAATAATCACGCACTGGGCTTCCTCAACGTTCAGGCTGATTACAACTACCACTAACACTACTATTATCGCTACATTATTAAGACAATCTCGTTTGTCAACGGTCTTTAATGTGTTTTAATTATGTCGATAATTAATTATAATGTCCGAAATTAGCATAGGTCATTGCTTCCGACCCCCCTCTCTATTCGTACTGTTTCTACAGGTTGTAGCTTGTAACAACCCAAGGTCGCATTTATACAACGTGACAATTAAAGAGGTTTTAGCGCGCATGTTACTCATCGATGTCTACTTGCTAGAGGAATGGTCGAAATTAGTTTTGCGCACCCCCAATGGGGGTAAGATACATAACTACCCGAATCTCCCGAGACATGGTTGAAGATATTATCGGGATATTCCCTTCTATGGTAGGTCTGCATGAAGAACAAGTCATTTTCAATGCTGACAACATTACATTCAACTAAATTAATGGATATCCGCTTTCTTAACTAAGAGTTGCGGGATCTGATCTGCATCTGTGACGACATTCACCCGGAACGGAGTGAACCGGTTCCACGTGAACTTCGTGTCGAAAGTCAAGGCAGCCATCCACGTTTTGCCTCTCAGCACATCGCAATTGGTCACGTTTTCATTGTCGAACGCCGAAGACGCGTGGCCCGGCTACCATTTCAAGTCGGCTTTGACTGTCGCAAGCTAAGTTTTAATTGACCCCGACCACCACCATTACCACCGCAACCTCTTGTGCACTCCTGGTTATGATGGCGGCGCTATTGCCTTGTGAATAAAGTCGGTTGAAGAACAACGAAGAGCGTGACCAAACCATCGGAGTCTCCCTCTTAGAAGGGTATTCTCAAGTCTGTGAATATTGCATCTCGAACAGATTGTGTTTCGTATAAGAGTTCCTGGGTGTGACCGTAAATTCAATATGGTAATGAGAAGCCAATTTGGGGAGTGCTGCTTCATCCCTTAGTTTCTATTAGTATAATGTCCATCGTGAGCTTGAGTGGTAGTACCCACCAGAATCACATCTATGAGTCAAATCGAATTTGCATAACCCTAACTTTCCTCGGTCAATCTTCGACTAGGAGTACGCCCTAACCCACCTACTTTATTTGACTAATGGTCCGCCCCTTACCCACCTGCTATCTCGGACGAGGAGTTCTTCCCTTACCCATCTACTATCTCGAATAAGGAGTTCACCCCTAACCCACCTACTATTTGGACAAGGGGGTCGCTCTTTACCCACTTAATATCTTGAAATCTATCTTTCCCAGCCCTTTCTACTTTGTTTATCCGCCTACTCTATTTCCCAACCCTATAAACAACTCAACCCCTATTTACTCCAAATACATGACACCCAACTGCATCCATTATTGAGGTCACAACTTCGGAGTCTCTCTGAGTATGGACTTAGCCCTTAATTGCCATTACGCCTAGGTCTACCCTTTCCCGGGTGGTGGTAACTGTCAGGGTCCCATGTATGTGGTGAAAAGAATATATCGTTTACAGATTGTTTATTTACAAAATATACACCCTCTACTAATACAAAATATACACTCTCTACTAATACAAAATATACACCCTCTACTAATACAAAATATACACCCTCTACTAATACAAAATATACACCCTCTACTAATACAAAATATACACCCTCTACTAATACAAAATATACACCCTCTACTAATACAAAATATACACCCTCTACTAATACAAAATATACACCCTCTACTAATACAAAATATACACCCTCTACTAATACAAAATATACACCCTCTACTAATACAAAATACCCACCCCCCTATTAATAGAAAATACCCACCCCCCTATTAATAGAAAATATACCCCATGATTAATAGAAAATATACCCCCTATTAATACAAAATATACACCAACTACTAATACAAAATATACCCCATTATTAATAGAAAATATACCCCCTATTAATACAAAATATACACCCACTACTAATACAAAATATACACCCACTACTAATACAAAACATACATCCCATACTAGTACAAAACATACATCCCATACTAGTACAAAACATACACCACCTACTAGTACAAAATATACACCCTTCACTAATACAAAATATACACCCCCTACTCATACAATAAATTTACAAAGTCATTCGTATACAAATGATATGTCGATTTCGGTATAAAATTACCGAAAAAGTGTTGCTATGGCATTACATCCAATAACTAAACAAACAGTGGGTTCTGAACCGTCTACAAATGGTCTAAGCTCTTCTATTTATCGGGACTTTACAGAACGTGCTTATTCACTTATATATTTGGCCCTAACTGAAATCCAACTTCAATATTCCGCGTCACGTGAGTAAATTAACAAGTCGACAGTCTACCGTCATTTTCGGGCCATAACTGGTGAAACCCCGTTCCAGCAGTAGTAGCATCATCAGCCGAAGCAAAGCAATTTTCATAAATATTTAATTCTGATTGTTTTGTTTTTTTGTACAAAATACTCGATTTCGATTGGTTACCAAAATTGGACTTGAACCAATCAGAAAGTGTTACTCAGGTAGCTGAGCACCCGCGAGTCGTGGCTATTTAAGCAACGACCCAAGCACAGTTAGACCAGTAAAAAAATCAGTCCTAGAAAGACTGTGGCATTGTAACGGCGGTTGCCTATTTTTCTGTTGACCTCTGGTATTTGTTCTGTTCGCCTCTAGGAGGTCAACCTTCCCACGTCTTGCATTCCCGTTTCATAGCTAACTGTCCGAAGCGTCCTCACCGAAGAATGCCGATGAGGCTGCTTAAGATTTTTTTAAGGGGTCAGAGTGCACTTGTGCTCTGACTTATTCCCACAACATTGCGACATTGCGCAACATCTTCCTGTGGTGGAAGGAAAGTAAATAGCTAGAGATTCGACTTGCCACACGAACCCTTGTCAGTCACAACGCGGTTTTATCAAATACTACACAGACTCCCTGTGGGCAAACTAAATTATCCTTGACTGCAGTTAACTTTTAAATTTAATTACTTTTGGAAAAAAAACACGGCTTAGGTTTCAAATAACTGAAAATGTAATGTAACTGTAATGAACTTTACTCAGTTATCTAACCTTTTCGGAACTCTTCGGTGACTGTTTGTGGTATCGGTATAGAAGCGATAGCTAACCGATATTTGCTGTTTTTTACTTTTTACTTCGCGTTTTTTTTATTACTGCATTCTGGGTGTTTTTTTCTATCTTTCAAATATGTTACCGAGACTATTACGACATCTTTTGGGGGAGAGAATTATGAACAGTTTTCTGGGTCTGTTTTTCGTGTCTTATTCACCCTAAGTGACGAACCTCAAATTTCACTTTTTACATTTTGTTCCGAGATTCTGATGAGATGGATCCGTTTTAATGGTAAACTCCCTGGATTTTCTGTTTACTATACAGATTTTAAAAAATAATAATTGTAAATCCGATTATTTAATAATAATGTTGCATACCTTAGCTTTCTCCCTCGCTTGTAGAGGGTGGTTGCGTCGTCTAGTGGATTAATTCTTTGTTCTTTCCTTCCTGCCGTTAACCACGCCGTCCGTGTCTGCAACAAAAGCCTCATGACGCACTC
The DNA here is from genome assembly GCA_963556195.1 of Sepiola atlantica. NCBI lineage: Eukaryota > Metazoa > Mollusca > Cephalopoda > Sepiida > Sepiolidae > Sepiola > Sepiola atlantica. The sequence continues at coordinate 190,303,902 of OY744518.1, read as the reverse complement.
CGAAGACAAACTCCTCTTTAAAATGTAATTCATTTTATTACAAGCGTTGTTATTTCCAACGGGAGTCATTCACTACGTCGAGGGAGAGGGAGAGAGCAAATCACTACTTTATCGTAATTAGTTAACAATGTTTTCCTAACCATTCACAGAGAGTGGGGGGGATTTCTCGCGCTTGTATTCCCGTAAGGGAAATATCCCTTATTTTTACATCGTGAATCGCACGTCCTGCTCGGTTCGCCCTCCGAATCAGACTGACGAAAACTCGCTTCTCACGAGAACGAGTGACGTCACGGATCCTCTGTTTCCCACGTAAGGCCCGCGACGTCACAGAGCCTCTCGCAGGTGCAGACTGACCCTTGATCTGGGGTCTCGTCACACGGTAACCTTGTCACGTCTGTTAGCTCTGACTGTGAGAACAGGCCCTAATCGACACTCTACTGCACCGCTCAAATCAAACCAACGATTCCCAACAGATACGTCCATTGCCATAGGGCCATTATCCAACAATAATTCTTGAAATAAATATAACAATGAGTTCTATTTAATGCTAAATATTGAGCTTGTCTTTTGTTATTGAAATTCGATCCTTTCGTGAATCAATCTGATCTATGTAAATTTAATTTATCTTGTCATAATTTCTCATATTTATTTATAGAATAACTTTGTCATTCATTCGTGTAATCCTTTACAAGCTCACCGCAGTGGGATTCCCGCGTAATTCGTTCTCAATAACCCGGCGCCTTGTTAAATCGTATATACACTTAACTTTAAAAAGCATAGTACGCCCAAGTTATATTTAGCACGAGATGTACCGACTCGGCGTCGGTTTAGAATGTTTTTGCTTTAATTTTTTTTGCTTATTTTCTTTTTTGTTAAACTAGGTCTTTTTTCTCTCCTAAATATAAAGAAGGGAATAGTATATTCAATAAATGCATAATTCATTATTTGACAAAATATGAGTTAAATTCAAGACTTCATAGAAAATCTTTTTCAACCACCAAATTAAAAAAAAAAGGAGGTTCAATAGTGTATCCCGCTGGCTTAGCAGGCTGAGAGCAGACTCAAAGCGTTTCCTCGAATAGTGGCAATAGAGAGACGCTCGTGAAGCCAAGCCAATTCACCATAGTTTCCGATGTGACGTGCCATGAATAGACCAAGGCTGCTGAATAAATCCAGCGTGACAGGGCCTATCGCTCCACGTGTCTCCACGGCGATTATTTGGAATACAAGACCGGTGTATTTCGATCGTTTGCGGTCCCCCATTGACGCTGCTACATGTTCAGAGTTTCTCGCCGATTCCGTTACCGAGGAGGGCGCAAAAACGTCGACACAAGTCGCATCCAAAAATATTATGTTTTGTTTGTAAATAAAAGTTCGTAAGTTTAATTTATATAGGGAACTATCGTTGAACTAAATTAGTATGAAACTATAGCTGTTTGTTGTTTTAATCTCTACGGCGAGGAATGTGAATGTTTAATAAAAAAAAAAAAAGAAATGATGGCAAGACTAGTGATCGAAACCGGGACCTTTACATACTTAGTCTGGCGCTCTCGCAACCGAGCTATGAAAACTAACACTTATATGACAAAATCTGTTTTTTTTTTGTATCGACACCTTTATTCGTTGTCACGTGTCCTGTGTTAAATTTTAAATTTCGTATATTTTCTAGAGTTTGACATAATAATCACCCCCCCCCACACACACACACACACGAACACAGCTGCACCTGTAGAATGTTAAGGGTTTACATCGCCTGGCCCCTTGTAAAAATAACAACCGAGATGATAATAATTGTCTGAATAATCCAAATCATCAATCCTCATCTCAAAGAATCCGAAACAGAACTAAATTGCTTCTATTTATCTTCCTCCCACAAGGTAAGATGTGACACAAGGTCGGGAAAGTGGGAAAGAACCAGCGCTCGAGAATTTGAGCATTCTGGCTGTTTAAACATTGCCTGGGCAGCCCCGTCGGCATTCCCCGGTAGGGGCGCCTCAGGCAGTAAGCAATAAACTTACTCCTCTCCAAAGAGGGGAGGCAAAGCCTGGGAGAGTGCGCCTCCTAGAACTGCAGAGGACCGACAACCAATAGACCGGCGTAAATCAAGACCCGAAGGCTCGGACGATACCGGTTAATTGCTATTTCAAACTAAACCGTCACAATCTCTAAGGCCGACCAACGGACACAAAGATTCTCGGAGAGATGGCAAACTCATCTACAAAATAAACTTGTACAACTCCTGTTTTAGAAAGTGTACCTACCCGGCATTATGTCGGCGTAATCTGCTAAATGTATCTGCGAGGTTTTAAGCATGGGTTAGGGGGCGTACAGGTGTGATACAGGTGCGTAACTTGAACCTCGTTAAATGGTCCGTCAGTAAAATAGGATCTGTGTCCTGCATATTTCCAATGTGTTCCTCTCTTACGGTGTATTTATCTGTCTTGTCATGGCCTTAGGGGAAGTATTATCTACGGACTAAAGTTACTGTTAAACATTTAAAAGGGGTCAAACCCACAACTAAATAGTAATAAGTAGGAGTTACGCATTTCACACCTAACTGCCTATATATATATATATATATATATATATATATATATATTAGTTTTAGTCCTTCGGGGAAGGGATGCGTCGATTTAAAATAAAGTATATTGTTTAGTACAGACAACATATCCCATTATAACTGAAAAAGAAACTAGAATCTTACGAATATCTTTGTCATTCCAGTAATTGTAGGAGCAACCGGGCTCATTAATTTTTTTTGTTTAAATTACCTGGCGAATATACCCGGTGAACCAAACACAAGAGAGATAGAAACAATTGCGCTTAAAGGTACGGTTAGAATCTTAAAAAGATCCCTCGGTTGGCGTCTCTGAAATAGTGAGTGAATGTTTGGTATCCGGCAAAAACAAAAAGATAAGAAAATTGAAAAAAAGTATATTTAAAATACATCCGATTAATATATATATATATATATATATATATATATATATATATATATATATATATATTTGTTGAATATAAGAAACAACTCGTGTCTAGATATCCTTTGGTAGATCATTTCAATAGTCCGAATCAGGATCTTAATTTCGGAGGGGGGAATTGGCTGATAGATTTGCCATAGTTTGAATTTGTCTCCCAGGTACTTTCAGACCCATCCGGGTCCATCTTCAGGGAAATGAGGTTAATCAGGTACAGACCCCGAAACTAAGATCCTGATTCAGACTATTGAAAGGATCTACCAAAGGATATCTAGACATGAGGTGTCTCTTCTATTCAACAATACTTGCCTGTAAGAGAAGATGCTGCTTATATATATATATATATATATATATATATATATATATATATATATAATTTATTTAAGTACTGTATATTACATATTTCAGCAATGTACCGCGGTTTCATCCAAAATGGCAGATTTGGACATCTTGCCCTTTTTGATGAAACCGTGGTACATTGCTGAAATATGTAATATACAGTATCTAAATAAATTA
>OY744518.1:190295408-190297908 GCA_963556195.1 Sepiola atlantica | reverse complement strand
ATATATATATATATATATATATATTTCATATATATATATATATATATATATATATATATATATATTTCATATATATATATATATATATTTCATATATATATATATATATATATATTTCATATATATATATATATATATATATTTTATATATATATATATATATATATATATATATATATTTCATATATATATATATATATTTCATATATATATATATATATATATATTTCATATATATATATATATATATATATATTTCATATATATATATATATATATATATATATATATATATATTTCATATATATATATATATATATATTTCATATATATATATATTTCATATATATATATATATATATATATATTTCATATATATATATATATTTCATATATATATATATATATATATATATATATATATATATTTCATATATATATATATATATATATATATATTTCATATATATATATATATATATATATATATATATATATTCATATATATATATATATATATATATATATTTCATATATATATATATATATATATATATTTCATATATATATATATATATATATATATATATATATATTTCATATATATATATATATATATATTTCATATATATATATATATATATATATATATATATATTTCATATATATATATATATATATATATATATATATATTTCATATATATATATATATATATATATATATATATATTTCATATATATATATATATATATATATATATATATATTTCATATATATATATATATATATATATATTTCATATATATATATATATATATATATATATATATATATATTTCATATATATATATATATATATATATATTTCATATATATATATATATATATATATATATTTCATATATATATATATATATATATATATATTTCATATATATATATATATATATATATATATATATATATATATATATTTCATATATATATATATATATATATATATATATATATATATATATATATATATATATATATATATATTTCATATATATATATATATATATATATATATTTCATATATATATATATATATATATATATATTTCATATATATATATATATATATATATATATATATTTCATATATATATATATATATATATATATATTTCATATATATATATATATATATATATATATTTCATATATATATATATATATATATATATATATTTCATATATATATATATATATATATATATATTTCATATATATATATATATATTTCATATATATATATATATATATATATATATTTCATATATATATATATATATATATATATATATTTCATATATATATATATATATTTCATATATATATATATATATTCATATATATATATATATATTTCATATATATATATATATATATATATATATATTTCATATATATATATATATATTTCATATATATATATATATATTTCATATATATATTTCATATATATATATATATATATATATATATATTTCATATATATATATATATATATATATATTTCATCTATATATATATATATATATTTCATCTATATATATATATATATATTTCATCTATATATATATATATATATTTCATCTATATATATATATATATATTTCATCTATATATATATATCTATATATATATATATATTTTTCATCTTGACTTTTTTATGTATCTAACACATGGAATGCATTTTGCCTCTTTCTTGAAGTTTAAATTTTTAAAGATGCTTAAAAAAATAAACTTTCCAAAATTTATATCTACCAGCGACCATGCGCGTTTTAAGTTCAAATTTAAAACAGACATTTACACCGTTAAGTCCACACAACACTTCTACAAGACCAGGAAGGATTGTTACGAGAAAAAAATAAGGTTAATACTTTTTATTTGTCTAAAGCTTTGACGAGGCTTGTTGCATCAAGCGAAATTATTTGATAAAAAACAGTAAAGATGAAAAAGGAAAAAAATATTGTTTTTATTTTTTTATTTTGATTTTAATTAAAAATATCTGCATCTAACAATCTAACACATGATTTTTTGAAGACATTTTGCCTCTTTCTTCAAGTTTAAAATTTTAAAGATGTTTAAAAAAATGAACTTTCCCATATATATATATATATAAGTATACATTTTTATTCATACTAACAGTTTGAATACATATTTCAACTATGACCTTATTAAAAGTCTAGCATCATCAGGTTACTGACAGAAGACTGAAAATGTCGAATATATATATATATATATATATATATATATATATATATATATATAGTGATTTGCTGTATGTTGAAAGAAATCAATAAAGTGCTCGATCGCAAAAAATGTTTGAGCTAATATACACATTATTTATTTTAAAACTATACGTTACATACGTTTGTATTATTTCGTGAGTCGCTGATGATTTGAATTGGGCTGTAACGACCTTTGTAACAAAAATTAAAGGTCATCC
>OY744518.1:190150408-190290408 GCA_963556195.1 Sepiola atlantica | reverse complement strand
GATCATCATAAACTTGAACAATATTTTCTTTAAATATTTTATTGCGATTTAAACTAACAAATAACATTTTTCATTGCCTGATAATACGGCTTGTTTGCTGTGTAAAGGAAAGTCGCATTTCTGTCTGTCAGACTAAACCTCGAAAACAACCATAGATACACTTACAAAACAAACCACTGCCGATTCAGTATCACCCCGAGATTGTTATGGTAATCACAAAAATACTCTAATATTCCCGCGCTGCGGATAAACAGGGACCATAATTAACGCGTAAGTAGAGAGGGCTATGAAAATACTTTGTTTCATTCTTACTGCTAAAACGTTTCAGAATGTTTGTTTTTTTATATGAGGATTAACAATTTGCATTATTTGGATTTTTCGGACTACTATTCTCACCTGTAATATTTCCACAACGTTTCGGCCGATATAACCTCCCACCGTATTTAGGTGCGTCTTGTCGAACTCCTGAATTAGTACAGTATATAGAGTTGGAAATAAAGACCCCCGAGTTCGACAAGACGCACCTGAACAAGATCGGAGGTAACATCGGCCGACAAGTTGTGCGAATAACATCCAATATAAGACGAGTAGTCCGAATAGTCCATATAATACAAATTAGTGTTTAATGTTCGAAAAAGTACACTGCTACTAGGTTAAACAGCTAGTTGCTTTTTATTTTGGTTTCTTTTCTGGTTTCTTTTCTAGTTTATTTTCGTCTATTATATTTGATTAGTCGGAAGAAGAGGTATGTTCAGAAAAAAGGTTTAAAAGAAAGAGTATTTATTTTTTTATTTATTTTTATCCAAGCCATGGGTAACAGCGGGTAACATTGCTAATATATAATAAGATCGGGTTTATTTTTTATTAAATTGTATACAAATATATTTTTAACTTAAAAAACACACACATAAGTAATTTTATGATATAAGTAAAATTGGACGTAATTACAAAGTTATACATAGGATGATTTTTTTTCAATGTTTCTAAAAGATTCAAAGAATAAATAAATTCCTATGGTCAACATAACGAAGGTTGTCGACCGGAAATGTATATAGACCCCGAAACCTATTTCTTCATAATCCATATGCGCACTGGAGTTCAGGAGAAAACGAAATAGAGATATGTATATTTTGTTTCGCGACCGAGAAAAGAGAGCGATCCTAATTTTTTAAACTTCATTTTTGTTTATGCATGCATTCTCATATCATTATTCCCCCATTATTTGCCACTTTCTGTGTTCTTCGTGTATTCCAATTCCATGACCGCATCTTTGCAGCCTGTCCAAATGTCAATCACGTGTCGTTTTCTTTTCACTATTTTCAACGTTTGCACTTGTCCTGTCTCTGCATTTCTTTCTACGTTTTTAGCTTTTTTTAATACTCGCGAATCATTATATCACACCTCTTTTGTAAATCAGTCTTGTCTAAACAATCGTAGATATACGAATAATTATAAAATCATTTTATAACCCAAGTTAAAAAATATTTTTAACCTTTTCAAACATTTTCGATCCTTTTTTTGCTCTGGAAATATCCAGTTGTCTACAGAAAAAAAAATCTTGTACACAGATCTACAAAACCAGAAATAATTTACAAAACATCTACAAAACCAGAAATAATTTATGAGTGCTTACCTTGCTAAAACCTGACTATATAATCAAACTAACTTTATATTGACACACACACACATATATATCTATCTATATATATATATATATATATATATATATAATATGAGAGAGAGAGAGAGAGAGAATAAGGCAAAGACTATACAGATCGGACGTAAAGTAGTCAGCACAATTTTGTATGGATCGATATTTCGCCTAAAATTTAATTAAAGCTTCTTCAAGATGCATAAATTTACATCTCTTGAAAACAATTAAATCCTAGACGAAATATCGATGTATACATGCCTCTGTGTTGACGTTCTTTCTATTCTATTTGGATCATATTTGCTTCTTTCTTATTTCCATTTTATATTGCCTATACATTCTGTCGGATTTTCATTCAGTAAATACAGGGTGTCCAGAAGGTCTAGACACGCAGGTTAAAAAAGAAACACGTCGGGTCTGTGTGTGCTTCTCACTGCAGCAAGTTGTGGCATAAGACCGAAAGGTGGCGGAAACCAGCTCCCCTAACTGGGCATTCTAGGCGAGTGCAAAAATAGACGAGAACAAAATCGCCGGCATTCCCGAATAAGGGCCCCTCAGGATATCAGCAATAACCGCGGGAGGAGGTAGACCTGCGAGGATACATCTCTTAGAACTGAGACGAACCATATCTCATTCTGACAAAGAAGGATCTAATGGTCTAAGTCAGCCACCTAGGTTGCCAGAATGGCATGGCTAACCGAAGGTGCTATGACTATTGACGTATATACAATTATCTTGTGTGTCCAGACTTAACGGACACCCCGTATATCTCGAAATCTCTTAAATATATATATATATAATAATAATAATAAAATAAACTGGCTTCTTCCTATCGATTTATTTCATTTTTTTCATATCGTTATGCCAACGTAAAAATTATAAAAGCAACAAATGTTTGCGCAATAAGTACTTGCACTTCTGCCTAGAATCATCACCAGGGTTAGTCGATCTTAGTAGATCTAGTTTTTTTTTTTAATAATGAAACGACGAATAATGCTATTCTAGTAAACTCTGTAACTTCTATCAAACGCCAGCTAAACTTGTTTGCGGATTTTCACAATTGACGGATTTTACATGTTCTGACATTTTTCTTTCATTTTAAGTGAATACCCAGAGGACGATTCTTGGCAGAATTGAAAGTACTAGGTGTGTAAACAATTTTGGTTTTTACGTTGATAATTTTAATTCTGGTATTGTTAATAAAGGACATATCAGAAAGAGTTCAGGCTTTTATCGATATCTTAAGGTTTCGAAATTATGGACTTCTTCAGGAAAAACAAATTTTTCAAGCTAAGGTAAATCGATGTATTTAAATCTAGATATGTCATCGTTTGATTGCATCGCGCAGATTCAAGGCAAGACAGTAACCAAGACATTGCCAAGGCTGCCGCAAAAAAGTTTGGCTCCCTCTACCGTGTTAGTAAACTCCTCACACCTGACATTATCCTGTATCTCTACAAAGCCACCATCCGCCCATGCATGGAGTATTGTTGTCACATCTGGGCTGGTGCATCATCTACTAGTCTCTCCCTCCTTGACAAGGTCCAAAAAACAATCGCCAACCTAATAGGTCCCTCACTGTCAACCAAGCTCCAGTCCCTGTCCCATCGCCGCAATGTAGCATCCTTGTGCTTGTTTTACAAATACTTCAATGGATTATGCTCCGATGAATTGACTACTCTGGTGCCCCCTCGACGTAAATTCACTAGACTAACTCGACAATCAACTAAATCTCATTCATTCACTGTGGAGAGCCTTCTACTCAAATAGCTTCTTTCCTCGTGGTACTGGCCTCTGGAACTCCCTCCCTGCTTCCTGTTTCCCCGACAGTACAGACATGCAGAAATTTAAAACTAATGTAAACAGACATCTCGCTGCGCAGATCCCAATTTAGGTTGACCCTCCCCCCAACGTTCTCCCCTTTTCTTTTTTTCTCAGTAGCCCCTTACGTCTACAGTGGTGGCTTACCTTGTTTGAGATGAACTATGTTTAAAAAAAAAATAGACGGGAGAACATGGGGAATGAGTTGTCTTGCTTTACAAATGAACGGCGTCGCTGGCAAATGCTAAACATATCTCAATTTAACTGAATATACCCAACTTAGTTTTAAAAAAAACAAAAAACAAAAAAAAACGATTTGCCTCTGATGAGGTCGAGTAATCGAAACCTTGATATATCGATGGAAACCGAATTAATATTATAACTGCTATACTTTTCAGAATATTGAGCACTTTTGGGTTGAGTAGAAACTATTTATCAATTAATAAACAAAAAAGGATTTTATAATCAGGAAAATCAATTTCTCAAAGTCGGAACAGGGCGGATCAAGACAGCAAAATGTGGACACACAACGGCCTAAATATCCTTTCAGATAGAACTTCATAAAAATAATAAATATGGCTCAAGTTAACACTTTCCTGCAGTTTCATGGATTTCCGATCATAGATTTTTTGTTTTAGTCCTTACTTTCAGTTTTGATTTCTATTCGAATAAAGAGCTGTTTATCTGAAATCATGTGAAAATGCAGTAAAGTATTAATCCGCATGTTTTAATTGTGTATATATATATATATATATATATATATATATATATTATTATAATTATTAGTTCATTTAAAAAATGCGAACGAGCACTCTGTTGAGAAGAATTAATTGTTCCTCTCAAAACCCTATCAACCACCGAAAAATGCTCGATTGTTTTCTCTCAAAGAGCTTAATATATCTATGTATGTATGTTAAGGCGTGTCGTGAGTTTGCCTCGTACGTATTTACGGCGAACCTTCTGTTGATATTATTTGTTTTATCGCCATATTTAATTCGACTCTGTTGTGCGCCACCCACGACGAATGGTGGACATTTTGGTTTGCTTGACTGCGAGATAAACAGATTTGATTTTCTATCTAAATATTTGTCCAAGAGAAAGAAAAGAAAAGAAACAACACGCGTACGGATTCTACCTTCATGGAAATGCCATATTAAGACAAAATAAAAACCTTTAGATATAAAAAGATTAACAATTAAAACATAAAAAAAAAAAATATATATATATATACACACACTTGATATTACGTCTTTCTCCCTCCAAATTTTCGTCAACGTTTTTCTGTGTAAAAGGGTATTCTTTTACAAATAAAGCTCTTTTCTATCACACATTAAAGTCGATCGGCTTTAAAGATGTCTTTTTGTTAATTTCACTTGTCTGTTCACATGCTTATCCCCTAATTCCATATATTACACATTTAATTTTGTCTAAATTTTATTCTATTTTTTCTTTGTCGATAAAAACCATGAGCAAAAAGTCGGTAACACATATATAAATCAAAATAATAACGAATAAACGTGTAACTTAGACTTTCGTGTTGAGTGTATATATAATTCCATGATAAATGCCAGTATACTGAAATCATATGCCCTTAATAGGGTTAAGATGAAAATTCATATACACTAAATGTACAAAAGCAAGGAAATTCCCAAATGTTTACACTTTAATTGTCATTAAGGGTATGACTACATATCAACCAAATCATTTCATTATCACATCACTACAGTATAAATCTCTATGCATGAGTGGATGAAGTGTGTGAGGTGCGCTGAAGAAAAATTCCTACCAGTAAAATACATAGCCCTGTTGTGCTCGCATACCCTTAATGACAATACAAATGTAAAAATTTGGGAATTTCCTTGCTTTAGTAACGACGCAGGACTAATGCCACTGTGGTCTCAATTTCGAATCCAGCTAGTATCAGCCAAGCGGATGAGCCGTAAAACGGCGAAACACGTGTCCGTTGTGAGTTGTGTATATATAAAGTTATCCTGTCGGATTTTCAAAGTGGGGCACAAATAGGACTTAAGTTTACAAACCAAACTCTGCCCTTGACTAGCAAATTTGTATTTGTTATTGTTGTACAGTGTTATTTGAAATATAATAACGTGCTTAGCTACAATTTGTTCAGACAAAAGTATTTAATCCAGCCAAGACGACTACTGATATAGAATATATTTAAATAATCATAACAAATTCAGCTAGGGGAACATTGCCTAATTAAAAAAAAATAAAAAATAAAAAAAAAATAAAAAAAGCTAAATTAACTTACTACATCCCGGACAATGCCGAGTAAGTACAGCGAATATGTGTATGTCTAAAGTATCGTATTAATATATATATAATATATATATATATATATATATATATATATATATATATATATATATATATATATAAATACGATTGTGACCTTTCATTCCAATGAGTCATCCCCCTTAAAAATCCAAGACATGTCTCTCTACCTTGTTTGTCTGAGCGATGACGAAACGGACCGTAAAGAATTGGATCTTCTTACTGATAAAGATATGGTCACTGCAATCTGAATTTTTATTGCTTTTAATACATACCCTGGAGTTAATATTAATATCTATCGAGCTTAAACTTTGAAATGTTGACTATAAATAAATTAAAAAAACATAAGAGAGTATATGTATGCACATTATAGACACCCATGAAAGATTAACTCACGTGCATTTATATCGCTACCGCGTGGAAATCATTTTGTCTGACGAACAGTAGGTGAGAAAATGTCACTGTTTATCCTATGACCCCGCTTTGCATACATGCACGTGCAGATTTATCACGACTAGTGATCACTCTCCGCGTATAAGGCACTATATATATATATATATATATATATATATATATATATATATATATATATATATTAGTTGTATAAACATATGTTTATGATAAGCTACAGAAAAAAATTATTTCGACTAAAAGGAACTCATCAGGTTCAATGCGATTATTAACTTTATTTTTCTTTTTATAAGCAACCTATGTTTACAAGAACTAACCCTAAACCTAACCATAACCCTATCAAAACTCTCAATTTAATCCCTTACACTCTTCCCGTCTATGCAATCTGATCAGCAAATTAAAATCTTTTTACGCGCACGGTTTACTATTTATGTACATTGCAAGGTGAAATTTATTTTATACAATTTATAGCGATCTCGATTCTTTTGTTTATCAATTTAAAAAAAATATATTTCATACTTTAAGATTTGTAGTTTCTTTATTAAGATATAATATACATGGATCATCTAAAGATCTCCTCACTTTCGTCCATTTTAAGACATTCTATCTTAACTACTGGAGAATTCTCGCTATGGTTGAATCGCCCTCCCTCTCGCCTATAATTTGAGAGTATTATATGTATTTTTTTGTTAAATAAGTTTACCTCTTTTTATTTGTATATTTGCTAATTTTGTTTCTCCTTTTCTTTTGTCTCAACAGATGTGATGGAACACCCGGACAAATTTGTACAAGCCCTGGTTATCTCGAGTAAGTTGTATTAAAGTTTCTTTTACGAAAATCCAGTTTCATTCACACACACACGTATATATAGACATGACAGAAGTAAATATACACTCTACAATAATTTAAAAAATCTAAAACATTGATAAACCTTTTGTTTGTTCGTCTCTCACCAAAGCGGATTTCCTACTGAATTTCTCCCTCCATCATACACAGTCGAGGGCCTAGACAGAATGAAGCCTGGTCGTCTTGAGATTTTATTGAAGCGTGACTGACCACCGTTGTTTCGGCCATCCTCTATAAAATAACTCTATTCTTAATCTCATCTTCCCGATTGTGTTAACGTTTTGGAGGCATTACATGCCCATACTAGGGCAGACGATGTTTCCCTACTTTGTCTGAGATGGGCATAACTTCGGACATGCTTGAGTGTGATCAGACCGGAAGTCGAAGGCAATATCTTTGTCTCCCAGACGGATAGTGTTATTTTATTTGCTTCCGTCGTAGTCGGCAAATACTCGGAGCCGTATTAAGCATTATTAATTAATACTAATTGACATCTTGTACTTCAGATATCCATATATCTATCGTGTATCACAATGTATGCATGAGCCGTATTAACGAAACATTTAGAATTGTCAGTTTCAGAGACGATACATGTCAATCTGAAGATGGACTTAATCAGCATCAAATCGCCAGAAAACCTTATGAATATGATCCCCGCCTAGGTCGATCAGCACCTTCTCACCGCAATCTACATTATTAAGGATACAAAAGGGGCATCTTTACTACTGTCATGTCTGTATATATATAATATAATAATATAGGGTAAGTTGATTTTTTAAATTATTTGAATATTAAACATGTCCACGTGGATAAAGTTTGGTATTGGTCAATAGGCATTACCGACCCTAAAAAAATTATCTTAAATATTGGGCGAGTATAATTTTGTTAGTTGGGAATAAAAAGAAATAGGGTTCAGTCGGGGTCACTTTAGTGGACTTAGATGTCAGCTTGACCTCCTGTGTGCTGGCAGCGGATGTGACATCACATGGCCCTAAAAGAGATAAGGAGAGAGATGAGTCTTGAGTTCGCTTGGATGCACACACGTGCGAACTTGAGGTTTTAGAGATGTCCGGATAAGATATGATTAAGAAGTAATTATCGACCTCTCTGTCTCCAGCTCGCCGGCTACTGGTCAGTGGTTTGGACCAACAACAAAGCGAATAAACCACTTCTTGTCTTCAACCGTTTGTCTAGTGCTGGTCTTAATTTTTTTGGTATGAATAAACTTATTTGTAGGAGGCGTTTCCTCAGTCGGGCAAGATCACTATAAGGAACGAATGGCCAGCAATGTATGTTATGAACGTTCATGTATTTTAATTCATTCGGACTTGAGACATTATACCTCACCCAAGAGAGAGAGAGGGGTATATATAACAATGGGACCGTGACAGGTGCTACCACTCTGGATCAGTCGACCTCGGAGTAATAGCAAGTAAAGCGTTCCTTCACACTTCTTAAAGCTCCCAAACTAGGGGTTTACCGCCGGAGAGAGCTAGTTAGCTAGCTAACCTGTGTACTTTATAGGGTAAACAAAATTAACAGTATAGGAAGTTCTGGGCAGGATTGATTTCAGGTTTATGGAATGGGTGTACCCCGAACCCCTTGGTCAATGGAATCCGAGGTAGTTTAGAATTATACGCGGGTCTAGGTTGCTTAAGTTACGAGGAAAGGGTGGATCATGCTATCTATACAAGAGTCAGATACGTCATCAGATGGAGTACTGCTGCCACATCTGGGGAGGTGCCGCTCAGAGCACTATTTTTCGCTTTGCCAGAGTTAAACATCAACTTCGCAATCTAGTGGGGGATGATCTCTTATGTACACTACATCCCCTTTTCTCGTAGAAAAGACGTTACTGGGAAACTGACATATAGGTTTTCGGGACGTAACTCAAGTGGATCTGATTATATCTGATCTAAATCTGTCCCTGGAAATAACCAATGGTGGAGCGCTAGAACGAACGGACAGCAAGCTATGTTCTGAACGTTCATGTATTTTAATTGGTTGTGACTTGTGAGATATTAGACCTCCCTGAATATATATATATATATATATATATATATATATATATATATATATATATATATATATATATATATATATAAACAATTAGATTTCCAACTTGTACCAATCTTTGAGCAATTAATTTAAAAAATAGTTTGGAAATCATCGTTATTTTTTATGTACTTGTATAAATATGTTTCGGATTTTATAGATGAGGGTTGATAATTTGTAGAATTTAGTATATTCGGACTACTTTTCTCATCTTGGGTGTTTTTATCACAACGTTTCGGCCGATGTAACCTCCGACCTTCTTAAGGTGTACCTTGTCCCGAGTTCGACAAGGTACACCTGAAGAAGGTCGGAGGTTACATCGGTCGAAACGTTGCGATAAAAACACCCAAGATGAGAACAGTAGTCCGAATATACAAAATTCTACAAATATAAATATGTTCGAAACTTTAAGGACTGGGCTGCTGAGTATTGATGTTTACGATTGCGACACTAGTCATGAATATGCGCGTAACATTTCTATCGAAATGTGGAAACAGTTGTTGAAGAAAGATAGTTATAGATTTTCCCGTATTTCAGAGTCGAAAGGTATAATGCCTGACTCCTACGATTTAAAAATTCCGACTCTTAGAAATCCAAAATATCCCACGTTGACTGCGATTCGGTATTTTAAAGTCTTCTAATATTCATACTCTGTTGATTCTTAGATATACAAAACCAACTCCGAATCCTAGCAGTCGTACGACTCGAACTCCTTCGTAAATCTCCGACTCACTTAGACTCCCCAGCCTTATTTCATGGACGATTTTTAAACTAATCGAAACTAAAAAAAATAGAATTCAGAAATCTAATTTTGGTGTTAGTACTCAGCATTGACCAATACCAAACGTTCTCTCCATAGACATATTTTATATTCAAAAAAGTTCAAAATATATGTACCCTAGTGTATCTCTCTCTATATATATATATATATATCGGTGCAAATGTCTCGACCCACAGACAAGATACTATAGAGATTCTTTTTATATCTAACATGATTTTAATCATGCAAGTATCATTTATAATTTTATTTTTTATCTCGCCTAGATGACATAGTATAAACAATTGTGTGAGACACGTGGTCTTAACAGGATTGAAGTTCCGTCACAATTTGCAAATGACGTGTACAGATATTTGGTTAACGCATTTCCAGCAAAATGGATTCGACGACGAAGGCCACCAACATCTCTGGATTTGAATCCTTTGGATGTTTTCTTATGAGGACATCTTAAATCAACCGTGTATGCTAAAAAAACAAGAACTTTACAAACACTAGAGGGAAGCGTCACACAAAAAAATTAAAACAAGTAAAGAGAACTCTGTGCTGGGAAATGTGCAGTAGATCACGTGTCTTTCGAGAAAGCGTTTACAAAATGGATATCGCTTATATGGTAAATTGTTTAAGGGTTTAGACTTTTGCACCATCCTATATATAATTATATATATATATATATATATATATATATATATATATATATATATATATATAAGTATTAAGCTGCGTCTTTGTTGATGTTATTGTTTGAGCCGGTAATATTTTAAAACACGTGAGTATTTAGTCCGCGGGGCTGGATATAAACAAAATATAAACACCACAAAGTGAAAAAATGAGACTTTTACAAGTGTTAAAACTTTTGCCACAGGAGACGGACCGCCTAAAATCGGCGACGTCCTGGACAACATGACGAACGAGCCATGGGTCCAGAGAAAGCCGAAATTGTATAAATAACTCATCTTACACATATTAGACGATCCGTCTTCTAAGGCACAGGTTCGAATCTTGTACGAGTTCATTTTTTTACTTTGTTTTATTCTTTATTTATATCCAGCCGCGCGAACTAAATAATCACTATTTTAGTAATATTACTCGCTTAAACTATGACATCAACATAAAATGCAGTTGTATATTGTCGGGTTAAAATATTATAAACTCTCTCTCTCTCTCTCTTTTTGTCACTCTTTCTAATATATATATATGTGAGACAGATTTGAATGATTGTCTTCGTGCCGTACCAGCATTGGTTGTTACAAATGCTCAACCTAAAAATATATTAAAAAGAAAAGCTAAAGCACTTGAAGAGTACATATCTCCTACAATGTCCAACAATATCACACTAGAGTGGCTGACTTTTCGAGTCCATGTCCGGCCCACAAAAAAAAACATCAAGATTTCACTTTATTCACAACACAATTGTTTATATTCACACATATATGTAATAAAATGGAAATAAGAATTAAGCAATACTCTCTCCCACCCTGCTATCACGCATCTTTGATTCTTACCCATCCCCCCACAATCTCCAATTACTGAACCATTACAGAAGCCATAACCTCGCCAACATTTTCATGAAGAACCACAAACTACAACCCCGCTACTCATACACCGTCTTTTACCCTGCTATCTCATATTTTGGCTGCTTACTCTTACCACGGCACCAATCAGGTGCCACTCTCGTTCCCGAAACAGATGACAACAGAATCTGAAGAGAGCCGGATGGCTAAGTCCTTCTGTGCTTGAAACCGACGGTACGAATGTTGTACTAATCTTTCTGTACCAAAATTTCCGCTCTTAATTGTTAACTTTAATTCTTAATTAATCGAGCACTCTGTGATTCTTCCTGCTATATTACAAAGAATTTATATATATATATATATATATATATATATATAATGTCTCGGAAGTTTCTCAACCATTAAAACTATTAAAAAAAACAACAAAAAAACTTATAGTCCCAAGTCTTTCAGTGGAAAATCACTCATGTAAGTCAATTTATTTCTTACAGTTATTATATTAGTTTGTTTCTAACACTATTTTAAGGGATCATCAGTTGTTTACCATGAAAAACTGTTTCGGGAATATATATATATATTGATTCTCTTATTCATTATGTATTCTTGATAAAGTCTGTTCTGAGTGAAATGTCGAATCAAATTTTGACTCTGTAATAAATTATTTAGTTCGAATTAGTCTTTCCTTTTGGCTTAAAACTTATTTCCATTTTGTTACCTTGTATATCAGATTATTATCTTTTAAATATACATCTCACACACACACACACACACACACACACACACACACACATATATATATATAAACAATAATAAATACTAAAGTTTGCTTATGTTTACACTTTGAAGAGAAAGCCATATTATTTATTATTGTCATAAAACTACATCTGAAAATATACTGAGCCCTATATATGTACAGTGTTTTTTTTTGTCATCTTGATTCGGTTCGGTTTCGGAATTCATATCTGAACGACCGATGTTGAGAAGTTGATTGTTATGTTATATCTATCTCCAGATTGTCGGTCGATAATGAAGAAACAAACAAAGCACAGCTTTATAAACGAATATACGTCTTTCTTTATTGGCTGTGTTTGCACGTTTACGATGTAAAGGTCTTTCGGATACGGTTAAATATTTTTTCTTTGTTTTTTTTTTAATCTTCTCGGGTTCATCAAAATGCATACAGTAACAAAAAAAATCTAATAATAACGTAAAATACTACGGCTTGACGGAGTGATTAAAACATAGGATTAACTACTTTACTACAAAAAAAATGAAGTGATTTAATTGAACGGTTCTATTTTGAATGGGATTTCTGGTTTGGTGGACATGTAACATTTATACTCTATGCGGAATGTTATTGTATGGGCACATTAAAAAGTACTGATCTATTAACTAATTGATTTAATTTTTTGACAGTGTAATATATTTTGGGGAAAAGTTGCTAGGCACATTTTTAAAAAAGTCGATTAAGCAATTGATTTCTTTTACTAGTAGCTTATTTCCTCGGACTGCTTTGGAATTCCCTTCCTGTTTCCCTGCCCAACTCCACGCCCGAGTTGTCCCCTATAAATCTGGTCCCTATCACAATAGCCCCTTACATTTTAATGGCAATATGCCTAGTTTAGGGTAAACATTTCAAAGACCAGCTCATATAGGCAATTTATTTATTTTTGGTAATAGTGATATATTTTGAAAAAAAAAGGTTGCTCGGCGCATTAAAAACAACAATCTATTAAACAATTGATTGTTTTGACTAATAGAGTAATATGTTTTTGAAAAAAAATTTTGCAAGGTCTAATTAAGAACAGAAAGAGTAGTGAGCATTTTTTAAAAGTTGGAATTACATGAATTCAGAAATAATACTACAGAATTACTCAGTAATCCAGGTATGGTAACACCCACAGTATAAAAATCCAAAGAATTTCAACCAGGCTTATAAAGAGTGCTCAATATCAAATAGAGCTTTTATATATGTGATTATTTTTATTTATACATACATGTACATAATCTGCGACACTGGCATGTCGATGTTATTGATCAATAGCTGGTAAAAGCTGAGATCTCATCAAGCAGAATAAAAAGTAGATATTTTCCTTAGGTCATATTTGGAAAGAACCCAAATATTACCTAAAGAAAGGATCAGCATGTTATTCTGCCTGATGAGATCTCAGCTTTTAACAGCTGTTGATTGATAACACCAATATGCCAGTGTCGCAGATCATGTACATGTATGTATAAATAAATATAATCATATATATATATATATTTCTTAGATATTGCAAAATTTATATATAGTCCGTACATTCCTTTATAGATTATTTCTGACAATCTTCCAGACACACACACACATATATATGATTTATTCGAATGACGTAAAAGACCGCCAGAGAGTAGTTTCGCCATAAGTGACTTGAATCTACAAAGAAAAGACGGGCACCATCTAATTCGTAAATTATCCACATAATTAGTAAAGGTACCTCCCCCTACCACCTTCCCGTCACTTACAGGCCATGTTACCGCTGAAATTTCCCGAGAGGAACGCGTTAAAGCCATCCGGGAATCTCCTACGCGACCAGATCTAAGGTATACGATTTCTCTGCTCCCAGACGGCCGCACACCAGAGGAGTAGATATGTGTATTTTGAAACAACCGTTAGTATGCTTGGCTTAGTCGATGCTTTTTGATGTTTATTTTCGGGTCGGCTGACAAGGGGAGGTCACCGGGTCAGCTATAAGTGAGCTTACCCGATTTACACGCACATATCCACATCAATGACATCACTTTATTTTATTTTAATTTAGTAACCTCCACTAATGAGACCTATGAACCATTTTTTTTTTTTTCTGACAAACGAGTACGAAATCGGATTTAACACGGGCGAAAAAGCTGTTCGGGGAAAAAATAAAATAAAATTCATTAAACAAGAAAAATCTGAACCATATTTAAATAAAAAGTTAGGTATTTGTATATGTTTATATATTTTTATGTACAACATTGACTCCTAAACTAATTAACCGATTATTATGAATTTTGAACGAAGCTGGATATTTTTTTGAAATTTGAGTTTCTTTGGTATGTGTTGTAGGTTTTGTAGAAACATAAGATTGGCACAATCTCTCATTTGAAAGTTCAAATATTTCAGATTTGCATTAGAATTTGATTCATAGATGACAATTAAGCAAGATTCCCTTAATTTCAATTACTCCTCAATACCGTAAGCTTCATATTTTGAAACATTTTCTCGAATCAAAATTGATTTTGATCCGTAGGGACCTCCAATCGCAGCCATAGAATCACTGACGTCACCGGTTTTTGCTTTCTTTAAGAAATTCATACATTCGCGTTCCATGTAGTGTTTTTAAAAATCTCCCTAAAATAAAGTTATACTTATAGGAAGTTGTTTTAAAGTAAAATAGTTTATTTAAAGATTAAATTATCTATTTGGGAAAGAAACCCTTCTGTATCTTGCGATTCAAGTACGAAATTTTCTTTTTCTACGGCTGGATGTCTTGTTTACACAAAAAATTAGCATTATCATGTGCGACATTGCGAGATGTTATGTACCTATGGATGTCCAAAAGAGATAGAATTAATTAATTTCATTATGTTGTAGACAAAATTAACGGGTTTTTTTACATTTTCCTTGAGTTGCACATTTTTTTAGACATATTATTACTTTTTTTATTGCAATTGCGTAAATAACTTACCTGCTTAAACTAGTATTTACTTTTGTTTAAGGAAAGAATATTAAAATGGATAATTTTAGGATTTTATTTTTACAAATACTATATTTATTAAGGTACTGATATCGATCCTGAACCAGTTTTCGTGCTAAAATGTATTGTTGACATTTATTGGGTGTGTTTCTAACAGAAAAACGGTCCAGTTCGCAGTTTTTGTGCGCTATCGATTGGCCGGGTGTCAGCCATCTTTCTTTTTCTCGCCGAAACGGAAGAGTGGATACGGCATCTTTGGAACCAAAAAAACAACCCTTTAAAATAAGTTAAAAACAAATAAACTTATCCAGGTAGGTAGTTGAGTAACTCAAGTTAGCTCTCTGGTAACATTTATTTGTTGCACATTTATTTGTTAAGCCCGCTCTCGTTTTGTTGATAATAGTATAAGATTCCCCAGTCACGTTTAATTTTAAAGTACTACTGCAAGTAACGATTTGATCTATTTCGTTTTGTTAGCATTTGACTTAAATTTGGGTTAAATTTTATATAATAAAAATTAAACTAAAAATGAAAATGGAGAAAGTATTGTGGTTTGTTAATGTAAAACTATTCGTCAATTGAATAATAAAAATTCAAAGTAAAAATAAGTTTTTATTTCGAAATTTCGAAAGAAAATTCTGAATGGATAAACCTTTTAATTTGAAACAAGAAAATGATAAAAAGTATTATAAATATATAATAATAATAATTATAATAATAATAAATATAATTAATACTTACTTTTGTCAACGTTTTTTTAGAATGAGCTTAGCTCTACAAATTAATTAGCGTGCGACAATTTCACTCTAAAAATGTAACCGCGTTAATTACGGCTAGTATTGCGTTCCATAGTTGCGGCGAAACTAGCTACGGAGAAAAAGGCTTTCTTACTTCTAGCAAATGAAGGACTATTTTCCAAGTACATATTATGAGGTCGTATACAACTTTGGTCTTTTACGATTCCTAATACTTCGGGCTATATTATATTAAAATATGTTGAAAAATTTAGAACACATATTTTCAAAAATGATGTTTAAAAATGAAATTGACTAACCGATAAACTCGATCAAATGAATAAATGTCTCTGAAAATAAAAATTATTTCGTAAAACTGTTGTTTTTTGGCATTTCAATAAATCACAGTATATTTTATTGAGAAACGGTAAAAAAAAATTCAAAACATAGTAATATTGCTTTTATTTCCACTTTTTATTTGTGCATTCACGGACCAGTTTACTAAAGTATGTGGACGTAAAATTTAATAAAATTAATCCAATGTGTTTTGTAAAAGACTTTAGTTTTATATAAGAAAAAAAACCGACCGACCTGAATATATTTCGTTCAATATTTCATAAAATGAAATAGGGGGGGGGGGGTCACGTAGAAAAAATATTTTCTCTAATATATTTTAAGAAACCAGCATTTTAAAGATAAAGTAGTCCTATAGTGAATAAGTATTGAAAATTTCGTGAAGATCTGGCCATAACTTGATTTATACGAGATTTATTAAAAATATGCCTATCAGAGCGCGCAGAAATGCTTATACATAAGAACGTTATTTTATCACGTAAAAAAAGTAAACAACATTTTAACTTCACATTTTCATGAGTTTCGTATGCTGGAAAAAATTCTAAAAAAGCATCAGCAGTTTATTTTATGTATCCTCTGTTGAATGGTAAAAAAGTTTTGTTGATAATCTTAATCTAAATTAAAGTTACATCGTGTTACATATAGTTCACAACCAATGGGAGGTCCCTATTGATCTGAATTGGAATAATGAGCGTAGACATAAAATTTAGTATCATCATATCTTGATAACAATCTTCGTAAGGTGACATAGAATTGGTGCAAAAGTGTTTTGTTCTGGGAATTTTCCCGTCCTGGGACGGGTATTATCACGTCCGACTTACGTAGTGTTTGGAGTTATTTCAATCCTTACCTTTTTAATTTGTTTCTCTGTACCTACTCTAATAGAATGTATTCGTGACAAAGACAATACCTCCCACTCGAACCTACCATGATATATATATAATAATAAATGTTTGTTATTGTTTATTATCTATGTACGTATACGTTTCGTCCTTAATAATCGGGACTCATCAGCATAAGAGATATGACTATTCATCGGATTACGAGTATTTTGCAACTCAAATCCGACGCCTTAACCACTCGACCAATTTTGAATAGCGAATAACTGATAATTTTAACACTTTATCGGCGGCTGAACATCTCAGAGCGTTCTACTTTTTAATGGAAGGAACGATGCATTTAAAGCTATTGACGTCATGCTGTGTTAATACTACACTTAAAGTGCTCTACTTTTTCGAGGAGCGACACATACTAATATATATATGTATGTCTCGGAATTTTCTCAACCATTAAAACTATATATATATATATATATATATATATTATATATATATATATATTATATATATATAAAACATTTTAGTCCCAAGTCGTTCCGTGGAAAATCACTTTTTTGTAAGTAAATTTACTTTTTACAGTCACTATATTAGTTTGCTTCCAAGACTTTACGTTAGTCTTAACATTATTTAAGGAATCATCAGTTTTTTACCATGCAAAAAAAAAATATATGTATATGAGAGAAAGAGAAAAAATAGTCAATATCGGAAAACATAAAGTAACATCAAAATACGGCGTACGTTCATTTCGGACCAGCACGTGACCTCCCAGCTTTTCAAAGAACTTCTCAACTATGACTGAGGATAGCCGGTGAGAACCCACACTGACTTGAAACCGACGGTATCGTGTTTATTTGACTTGCTCTTCTGTAGTACCATTATAAATAAATAGTAGGCTCTTATTTTTTATTTTTTAAAATCTTTTGAAAAATTCTGAATGATTTTAAATAATTGAACACTCTGTTGGATCTCTTCCTACCAATCTTATCAAGGTATATATATATATATATATATATATATATATATATAACAAAAAAAATCAACTTCTCATAATCTGAAGTTCAGATATAAATTCCGAATCAAGACAGTAGACATTGAACACATAACGGGCTCAATGTCTTTTAAGATAGTTTCATGATAATAAATCTGCATTTCCCCAGTTTATCAAATCGTTGAACGTGTTTTAATACATTTCTGAAACGTCTTCGCTGTTTATATGGCGACTTGCTGTTTAGCAGAAGTATTGCGAGACACGAACGTGTGGATGGTGGACACATTCTTAAGCCTCACTTCTCGTTATTTGTTTTATTATTCGGTTATATATATATATATATATATATATATATATATATATATATAATAATCCAGGTAATACATCCACAGGGTAGTAATCAAAAGAATTTCAACCGGGTTTATAAAAAGTGCTCAATATCAAATAGAGCTTTTATATATGATTATTTTTATTTACACAGACATGTACAAAATCTGCGACACTGGCATGTCGATGTTATCGATCAACAGCTATAACTGAGATCTTATCAGGAAGAGTTAGAATCCGATCTCAACCTTAGATCAAATATGAGATAAGGTTAAGATCGGATTCTAACTTTGCCTGATGAGTTCTTTTATAATAGCTGTTGATCGATAACATCGACATGCCAGTGTCGCAGATTTGTACATGTCTGTGTAAATAATCATATATATATATATATATATATATATATATATATACATACACGTGTCTGAGCACACGAAGGCTGTTTTGAACATCGATGCAATAACTTCGAGCTGATATTTTGTATCTTTAACGAAGCCTTTTTGTGTGGTTGTTGCTTTCTTAATAGCACTCCATTTCCTTTGTGGTCCATTTTTTTTTTGAACAGCGTTGTCTTTGGTTTGTGCTGATCATATTTATTTACCTGTATTTGATCTGTTGCATTTTGTTACCTGAAATAAGAAGGACCAATATGTACAGGGTTCCAACAGGATCACTCATATTGGCTGCCAAAGGAGCCTTTGCTGAGCACGAGTCTCGGATCTTTCTTCTGAGCCCCACGGCTTATATATTTCTGTCCGTCATTTTTATGTTCTTTTATTTTATATATATATATGTGGTAATAGCAGGCTCAGATTTATTTGACCTTTTATCCTGTCAAATAGGTAGTGTTTATCTATCCTATAGGTAGAAATAACAGTGCAATCTCTCACTCATTGTATGTGTTATATGTTTGCAAAAAATAATGTTAATCAGTATTTGTTTAAATAGCCTATGACTCTTAATGCGTTTCCGAACCTTATTAGACGTATAGAACGTACCCCTGAAGTTATGCTATTGATTTTCTAAACACTAATATATATATATATATATATATATATATATATATATATGCAAACATTGTTAAAGATAACATAATTCGTCTGTTAAATTATACTTTTTAAATTTTTTATTTATTTTTCTGATGGTTTATTTTGTTATAAAATCAAAAAAATTAATTAATGTTCCACAGGTTTCACGAACGTTTTCGATTCTTCGTCGAATCATCCTCAGCTGTCAAAAGCAAATGAACAAAAAATCTGGAGAAAGAAGAGAATTTTAAAAAGATGGCGGAGAAACGCGTATAGAACGTTTTTCGCATTGTTTCCCATTTAATTTCAACAACGCTGGATGGTATCACAGAACAAAATCGTAATGTTATTTTTAACAATGTTTGCATACATGAGAAAATGCTGCCTAAATACATACACACAATATATTCTGATAGTTTACAAATTAAAATTATGCCCCAAATCTGGCTGGCTGGCTGGATTTAAAAAAAAATGTTTACATGCTACAATGAAATACAATTTTTGTCCGATGTCTTTATTTTGCTTGAACAAAAATCCGGAAAATATCCTCATAAAATGAGCCGAATTCTGGACTTGATCTTGCATAGCTTGTTTATATATATATATATATATATATATATATATATATATATATATATATATATACTATCTGGCTCGCTATGGTTTCGCAAAGCTCGCCGCTTGAAATGCTCGAACGATTAATTTAAAATAATAAATATTCTATTCATAACTTTGTTGTAAATCCGAAACAAAATCTTTTTTTATTTATACATATAGATAAACATTAACATTTTGATTATCTCGGTACACATTTTTGTTTATCTTTTTCTTGTAAAGAAAGGAAAAGAAAAGTGAAATTTGCTTTTTCACTTGCAATTTAGAAATAGATCTACACCTATCGAAAATCAAGTCAATCCCTCAAAAGAAAGGAAATATTTTGAACATAAATACTAAATATTTGTCAAGGAAATGAAACAACATTACAAAACAGAACTATTTGTTGTTATAAAATGAAAATCACCATTGAAGAAAATAACAAAAAAACAAACAAATGATAGTTAATTAATAAAATGTCATTTTTAAAGGCAATATGCAAATTAGTTAACCTTACGAAGTGGTGAAGTGAAGCGATAAAGTTTAACCCAACCGCCAGAAATGAATTCGGAAAGAAATGCTTAGCTCTTTAATGAAAAATTAATTGCGGGTGTTTTTTTTCTTTAGGTCATCAGAAATGATAATCATTTGTTAAAATTGAAATTACTGACTTAATTCCATGATTCTATATGAATATTTTAGAAAAATATCGAGATATGTACCGAGTACGAACACTGGCAAAGCATTTGTGTTTGCCTGTCATGTTTCACGAAAGGTTTGCACTAATGTCATTAATATTTGCGGAGTTATTAACCGCCAAATCAGCCCCGTTTATACTGAGTCACTCTGTATTGTCCCACATGGGAACGTTGCTGGAGTAGAATATTAAATCTAGTCTCTCAGAAATGTTATATAAATATGGATAGGTTTATATAGACAATATATACAGGGTGAGCCAAAAATAGTTGGACAGCATTTGGAATAGGTTTATCTATCAGTTACATTAATGCAATTATTAATTAGTATTATTAATGTTTGTTACTGTCCACCTACTTTTGCCTCACCTTGTATATATTTTCGATATATATTTCTTTAATAGGACATACAAAATTATTCAAATTGCAAGCTCGATGACAATTAGGTTACACATTTCTGTCTCTCAGGAACAGCGAGTAAATGCGAAGATGGCCGTATTTTACCTGTTGCGAAACATTTGTAAGACCACAAGCAATTATGTCATACAAAAATAAAAACAAATGATTTGATTAAAGACTGAATTTTTTACTGATTGGAATATAAACAATCATTATATATATATGATATATATATATATATATATATATATATACTATAATATACATATACTATAATATACATATACTATAATATACATATACTATAATATATATATACTATAATATATATATACTATAATATATATATATACTATATATATATATATACTATACTATATATATACTATACTATATATATGTATATATACTATACTATATATATACTATACTATATATATGTATATATACTATAATATATATATATATATACTATAATATATATATATACTATAATATAGCATATAATATATATATAGCATATAATATATATATAGCATATACAATATATATATAGCATATACTATATATATATAGCATATACTATATATATATAGCATATACTATATATATATAGCATATACAATATATATATAGCATATACTATATATATATATAGCATATACTATATATATATAGCATACACTATATATATATAGCATATACTATATATATATAGCATATACTATATATATATTTAAATTCCATTAACAATAATTAAATCGAAAAAAAAAATCGATGAGTACAACCCACTAGTAATTATATTATTCTTGATAGGTCGAGCGCATATTTTATCAGCCAGTGTTCTAAAGTATATTTTTGTTGATTTGGAATGCGTTTGCTTGACAGTCGTTGAAGTCAGGCTCGGCTCGAGTAGCCCGATTGCTGGAGCCATCACGGATATATAATCTGAGAGTTCCATTGTTCAGTGGTTTTTATGTTTGTTTTTGTTTTTGTTTGTTTCATAGTGAAGTGAGGTGCGGCATCGAGAACGTACCCTCTCAGACGTTCAACACAAAAGTAAGTTGGAAGCCATTAATCCATGTGATGTCATGCAGGCAGTTTAGTAAAAAAGCCCCCGACCCTCTCCCCAAAGGGGGGAATGTCTCGCCTGGAAATTGTATCATATTTTAAAAAAAAGACCTTTTTGCTAGGCTTCCAAATTATTCTGTCCATTTCTTCTACCCCCTAAAAAAGGCAAAACAAAATTCACAAAACGTATTAATAGTATTAATTTACTCCTCTCCAGGAGTTAGGCACAAGGCCAGTTTTATCTTACTCCCACAAGTAATATGTGACCCACGGTCGGGTCGGGAAAGTGGGGTTTTAAAAGCCAGCGCCCGAGAGGTGAGCACTCTGGCCATTAAAAATTGCCTGGGCAACGCCGTCGGCATTCCCGATAGGGGCGCCTCAGACAGTAAGCAATAAACTTACTCCTCCTCAAAGAGGGGAGGCAAAGCCTGGGAGGGTGGACCTCCTAGAACTGCACAGGACAGACCCATAGACAGACGTAAATCAAGCCCCAAAGGCCAATACTATACCAGTCTATGGGGTGTAGTATCCATCGGAACAGATACTACACTTTGATCTTAGCCAAAAGGTCAAGAGAGCCTTTTATCTAAGTAATGACAAAGACTCTGATTACGTTTTTCTAATACTCGATTATGTAAATATGGATAAAGAAATGATCTAAAAAAATAAACTAAATAAAACCATATTATATTTCGGAATTTTTTCAGATATGGATTGATTATTTTTATTTGGATTATTCGAACTACTGTTCTAATCTCATCGTTACGGTCGATGTAATCCCCGAGCTAGCGTAACGGATAAAGTTCTAAAGCAATCACTTCTAAGTGACAGTCTTCTGGGGATTGAAGGTTCAATCCTCAGTGCGGGCTGATACTAAGAATACAATTACGAATTACTTAAGGCACTTACCCGGTCATGGCTGACTAAAATAGAGCAAGCTACCCTCGTGGATTAAATAAAGGGTTCTGTTCGTAATTTCGTACAGATTCCCGAGTTCGATAAGATACACTTGAAGAAAGTCGGAGGTTACATCGGCCGAAACGTTGTGAAAATGATAGCCAAGATTGGTACAGTAATTCGACTAATTAAAATAAAACTAAATAGAATGACAAGCATTAACACAGTGTCAGTTATTTTATTACGATATTTCGTTTCATTTACGAAACTTTTTCAAATTCACCCAGTCCTGGATGTTTCGCTTGAAGTGTTTCACATTTAAACTGATGTACGAACACGAACGTCTGCCTGCACTTTTTTTTAACGAGCTGACTTGCAACAATGTGTGGCACAGTATATTCTTTTATTGAGCTCCAATTGAGATCTAGTTGCTTTCACGAGTGTTGCTTCCACCAGATTCTGCAAAATAAGGGTGATTGATGAGTTACTAAAATCTTTATGGCCACAATTCCTGACATAGTACAGAATCTCATTCTGAATCTAGTAAGGGTGATTTCTTCTTGCCAGTCCTTTTCTCACGGAAGAGACTTCGCTAGTGTTTCTCTACTCTATCGTTGTTTTTTATGGTAGGTGCTAGACTGAGCTCCAATCTATGGTTCCTCTCTGTAAAACATTCACAGCAAAAACTCGTCTAGCGTCAACCACTTTCAAAAATGTTTCTTTCTTCCTCGGAAAACCTAAAACTAAACGTAACTTCCATGAACAAAGTTTGTTTCCTAGAACTTCCCATCGGTGGAATAAAATATCGCGGGGTTGTTGCTGGATACAACATGGTCGTTTTTAAGTCCAATGCTAACAAATTATTGTCATTTAATTTAAATACTCGAATTCTAATCATTTAACGCATCGTTTCTAAGCCTAATTAACCCTTGTCTTCCAGTGGCATTGGGGCTTTGAAAAGCAGGGAGTCATGAGTATATAAAAAAAGTGAAAGCGAACCTGTGACTTTTACGGGTGTGTGTGTGAGATTGGGTGGGGGTCACCGTATATTTAATTAGTGTGTTTATTTTTAGCGCCATCTTGTATTTATTAGTTTCTACTTGTAGCATATTTCTAAAAGGTCGAGGCATTTCCGCAGAAAGCATATTGAAATATTTCTGCTTTTATCTTTTAATCCAACCTGTGACATTCGATGATCTTGGTGTCCTGCCGGGTATACGCTATCTATTGAATCACAGCGAGCCGGAATGATCAATATCCCACCAGTTTGAAGATGTCATTTTAAATAGCTCATTTACATACATGTCGGTGATCGCGAAAAACACTGTATGTATAGAGTATACAAAACGCCTTCTTCAACAACAATAAAACACACACACAAAAACTTATCTTCAAATCTGACAAATTTCGAGAAATAGAAAACAATCTCATGAATACCATAAAACAACCCGGAAGTCTCATCCCGGAAGTCTCATCAAACGTAAATTCTATCATCATGGGTTTTACGAGGGCAAGTTATGTACAGGGTGGCCCATATAGACCAGCTATACGGGAACAAGTACTACAGCAATACGAAGCACATGTCTTGGCGTCAGTTTATTCAATTTAATAAACGTTTAACAAAATAAGAACATTAGAACGATAGAAAAACAAATGATACTATAATAGAAAAGAACATTTAATGGATTCAGTTTATTCACTTTCATTGACGCTATGCCACAATGCATTATTGTTGTAGCACAAAAGGAAGCGGCGCCATGACTTGTTATGTTACGTAGTTGTGCTTCTTTGGTCAGATATCTCTCCTTGTTACTTTTTTGGTAAGATTAACACGACTTTCGGAAAACCCTTTTTGCTCGGAGTAACGAGACTTTTAGACGGCCTGTTTTGGTAGGGGTAACGAGACTTTCAGATTACTGCTTTTGGTAGGGGTAACGCGACTTTCAGGCCACCCTTTTTTGGTAGGGTAACAAGCTTTTCAAAATTCCGATTGTAGTAGGATTAACGAGAATTTCGGAACACCCTTTTCGTGGGGAATATGAATATATATATATATATATATATATATATATATAATTATAGACATTTGTTTTTATCTACATACGTATACGTTTCATCCTTATTGGAATCGTCAGAGTAGAGATAATTATTCATTAAAATCATGTTAATACTATTCACTACCATGCCCAGCTTAGATTTGGGGGCGACATCTAAATATAAATGTTTTTATCTACTTACGTATACAGTTCATCTTTACGGGAATCATAATATATATATATATATATATATATATATATATATATATATATATATATATATATATATTGACCCCGACAAACTTCCTAGCTAAAATAGGCATGAACTAATAATCATCTCACGTCCTTTGAAAGAGACAGGCCACTGCTGATAACGCTACTACCAAAATCATGATTTTTCATTCTCTGCTTGTTCACGTCAACAACCACACCGACGTCAACAACCACACCGACGTTTGGACACTTTCTGACAAATCAAGATTGATATTCTGTATTATTTTTCTACATTGTTTTATTCGTCCTGAGGAAGTCTTTCAATAAAGACAAAACGTTGATGAATACATAAATCACATAGTTTTTGGCTTTCCTTTTTTCATTTTACATATATATGAAAAGTTTAAATTACTGAACTAAAACAGTTCAAGATTAATTTCTGTACGCTTTTTTGAGATCAGAAAACTTATTTTATCAAATCTCCAGGATATAGTGTGTATATATATATATATATATATATATATATATATATATATTATTTGTCGCCCCACAACTAAGCTGGGCTCTGTAGCGAGTAATATTAACACAGCTGTCATCGTGGCCTTAATGCGATGTTCCTTTCAAAAATCGACCTCCTTATAACATCTACCTTTAAATAAGATTTATCTCTCGCTGATTAACTGAGTTGTTGACAACGGTCGTGCAGGCAAAGACGTTGGAATTTGAGTTTAAAATATAGCTCGTGTTCTGGGGTTCTAGTCCGGCGACCGGTGTGAATAATTCTTCTCTACACTGACAATTACCGTAAAGATGAAACGTGTACGTATGTAGATAAAAACAAATATTTATAATTAATTATATATATATATATATATATATATATATATATATACATATATATATCAGGGGCGGGCAACCTCCGGCCCGCGAAGGCTTAGCGTCCGGACCGCCACCCTGCTAGGATTTATTATTGCAATCCGGCCTGCGGACCTCCCGGTAAAACTCATATAATTTTGAAATGAAGTTCACAAAGTCTCACCTTCACTCCCAACTCTCGGACTGCCACCTCAATGACATTCTTCTGTTGTCTACCTCAACCATCGAGCCAGACATAGAAATAATTTTTCATGGCAAACAGCACCAGCAGTCTCATTGATTCGTAGAGTGTTCAATGCAATTTTTTTACAATTTATTCATGTAAACAAAATATAGT
This sequence comes from Sepiola atlantica, assembly GCA_963556195.1. Taxonomy (NCBI): domain Eukaryota; kingdom Metazoa; phylum Mollusca; class Cephalopoda; order Sepiida; family Sepiolidae; genus Sepiola; species Sepiola atlantica. Next base: position 190,263,936 of record OY744518.1, on the reverse strand, counting down.
AATATTGAGATTTCGTTTTTCACTCCGGCCCGCAATCTCCGTCCAAAAAGCTCATCTGGCCCTCACTCTGAAAAGGTTGCCCGCCCCTGAGATATATATATATATATATATATATATATATATATATATATATATATATATATATATATATACGCGACCTCAGAAGTCATATATGGACGACCGATTTTACAAAGTTGATTTTTATGTCTGTGTGTATATATATATATATATATATATATATATATATATATTAGTGTGTGTGTAGCTATTCGCTTTTGATTAACGACATTTTTGGATAAAGACTGTCAAGCTACCCGGCTACACAATTGTCTCACCCGCAGTGCTGTAGCCGAGGGTACGTCTTACCCATTCCACTATCCCCCCAACAATATAATGAACTCGACTTGACATATGTAAAAGATACGTATTGCAATCAATTGCAATTTTTTTTTGCGTGGGAAATTTTTTTTAATGTTTTATTTTTATTTTTTAGCTAAAGTTCTTTGTGACATAAAAGAAAGGAGGATTGTTCTCGAAATGTTTTTTTATTTTGAAAAAATATTGTTATCGCCAAAGCCCCACGCTAAGATCAAAGGGTCATTGTTAGAACGTGACTCTAAGTTTAGCTTAGTTGTTTTACGGCATATTAACCAGGGGTGTGAAGTCGGCAGTCCAGTCGCCCGACTGGGACTCCTGAAATGTTAAAATGTCTTACAGTTTTAACATCTAAAGTAATGAATTTGTCTCAAACCTTATGTCAACGTCTTTTCAGGTATGTTGCTATGAAATCCGACTACTTTGGTAAAACAAAGTTTGTTTTAACTTCCGAATATATTCAAATATGTACTGTCGTTGTTTTCTTTGATTGACGGCATATCAACCTTTTTCGGGGTATTTAAAAGTTTTTAGCGTTCCGGTTTTTAATATCGTCTAATATTTCTAAGTTTTTTCTTTAAATAGTTCTTCCTGATGTAAATGTATATGTATATATGAATGTACGTATATATAATTGGGTACAGTTTTATGTCATGCGCAAGAGAGATTATATTTAAGCGATAAATATGACCCAGAAAGTTGCTACGACTTCTGGTCAGCGTAACTCCGTTAGTAATTGACATTAAAGGCTGACTACACACTCCTATATCTGGTCTTATAAGCAGGTGCAATTTCATACCAGACGCGGGACATACTCTATTGAACCACTAGATGGAACTCTAACAGATACCACGACTCCTTGTCAGCGTTGGCCTGGGAGTAATGGAAACAACTAAGTGGTTATTCTACACCTAATAACTGTCACGAGTGTGGTTTAATCTCATACGCAAAACTCGTGGCGCAACGGATAAAATGCTAACAATAACCAGTTCTTTGCGACAGTCTACTATGGTTGAAGGTTCAATTCAAGTGATAGAGTAGAGAGAGACTAGCAAAGATACTGAGGATAAAGTTACGAATTGCTTAGGACTTCTACCCGGTCATGGCTGACTGAACAAGAGAAAGATACACCCGTGAGTTAAATATAGGATTCCGTTCGTAAGATCAGTACAGATTCCCGAGTTCGACGAAAACGTTATGAGAATAACACATTTAAAAAAAAATATTTTGTAACCACTAATCAAGGCCAAATGCCACTCGAGATTAAGTGTTAATGAGACGGCATGATTATCAGCAGAGATATGGGGAATACTATGAGAGTGCGAACATTGATCAAACGTATGCATTGCGTTTGAGTACTTATAGGCAGTAATTAGCAACATTGTAATCAACAGGGAAGCAGTCGCCCAGTAACGTGTTCCACGGGTGGTAAACCGTTGCAAAGTAGATCTGTCTATGGAAATTCTGCTGAGCTTGAGGGAGAAATGGAAGCCATTTACCGTTGGAGTGACAAGACAAGTTCTTGCTGTGAATGTCGTACAAGGAGGAACCGAAGATTGGTGATAAGTGGAGCACCTTTCGTGGAAATAATGATAGAGTAGAGAGAGACTAGCAACGGCTTTTGATGTGAGAAAGGGATTGTAGGGAGGAAAAGAGACCATCCACTAGATTTCGAAGTTGATTTTATATTTTATCAAGGCAGGAAGACCAGCACCTCCCCAGATGTGGCAACAGAACTCCATCCTAGGATGTATTTGACTCTTAAATAGGTAGCGAATTTCAGCCAAGATGAGAATAGTAGTCCGAATAATCAAAATAATCCATATTATAAAATTAATGCTTATTGCAATAGATGACCTTCCCGCTCCCATTTGTCGACGTTCTATCCCAGAACGCAGATTTGTAAGACAACTTACTGTTTGTCTAGAAGGCTAAACGGTCTTTTTTTTCTTTTTTCTTTTTTTTTCCACAATTTATACATTAGGCTTTATGGAATCAGCTTTTCATAATGACAAACGACACAAATAACCCGGACTTTTTTCTTTATATCTCCACACCACTAACCCAGTCTAACCATAGTAAACCCACAGTGACAATAACGGTATTGGCGTATAATATATATATTTTTTAATAAATGGCGCTCGGAATATGTTTGAGGTAGTGTTAAAAGCGGCGTTCGTAATTATGTTGAGGTGGGGACGGCGTTTAACGAGAATAAACAAACTAAAATAAAAAAAAATAGTGTGAATATGAATGAGTGAAAAAGACTATAATACGATAAAAAAGACAATATACTTTTACTGGTGGTTTCATATTTTAGACTGGGCTAGTGTAACGGAGAGCTGGAGGAAAGGATTATTATGTGGTTCCGTGATTTGAATCTGATTTTTATGTCAATGGGTAAACGAGTACTATTGGCGATATACATTTAATTTAATTTAATTCATCGAGTTAAATAATCCGCTTTCAGCCATATTTATTATCCACAGGAAGTACATAACCGGCTTATTTTACTTACAGCCATTATTTATGGTGAATTAAATTACTTATAACTTATTTTAAATACTAGGTATTACCTATTTAACGCAAATAGGTCACAGATAAGTAGGTAAACCGAAATAACTTTTTTTGACTAATTTCTCAACTGTATTCCCTTTAAAATAATTTATGTCGCCAATAGTAACGTTTGCATATACATGCTTGTAGTGAAATTATATATGCATAATACGAATCCAGAAAATGTGTACACATAATTCACTGTGTAAACACACGAAGTATTGGCAACGAACACCGTAGTACTCGCTTATTTATTAGTTTTTGCATGTGGATACCAGCTTCAGTTTCGTAGCTAGATATAGTACACATATCTCCTATTTTTTTTTTTAGTATTGTGCACATTTTTATTGCATCGTCTGATATGTCGTATTAAAATTGTATGCGCATGTTCTTTTTTATTCTTGAATTTGATTGGTTGTTCCACTTGCTACGTCACCATCCGCATTTAGCTTTTTGCAAATGTCCGTATTTTCGGATCAGCTTTACTATAAAAATGATAGCGGATAGATTTTTTTTGTTTTGTTTTTTTAATTTTAATTTTGTTTAATATATTAAGTCATTTATCGAGGCTAACATCCACTCGAGGATAAGGGTTAAGATTACTCGATATATTTACCGTCGAATTATAAAATTTGAGAGAATTGAAAATACTGAACGGAGGGAATCAAATTTGATGACTTATGAAGAGTTTATGACAAGCGTTTATTGATATTAGATTTGAAGCTGACCCTGTTGTAGCATTCAGTGAAGCAATCTTGTAGCAACGCGCTCCACAGATGAGCGGTTTCTGGAAAGAAACTCAGATCATGGAAATTTCGTTTGGTGTTAGGCACTCGACACAAAAAAAAGGGAGAGCCATTCGCAGTTGTCGTAGAAGATAACTTCTTGCTATGGAATCTTACAAGGTACAACCAGTGATTGAAGCTCAGTTGAAGACCTTTAATGGAAATGACGATAGAGTAGAGAAAGACTAGCAACGCCAATCTTATGAAAAGGAGGTTGTAAAAAACAGAAGCCACCATCTGCCACTATATCGCAAAGTTTATATTTCGCTCCGACAAGGCAAAAACATGTACTCTGATGGACACTTTCTCAGATGGGATAGCGGTACTTTACCTTAGGGTGTATATGACTCTCATATAAATAGAGGATTATATCAGGAATCAGATATTTTCTGGAGATGTAAGTAATCCAACCATTTTCTCACCTACTTTAGCAACATATTGGATATAAGTTTTGCAAGTGTCTTGTGTAGTTCCTGAGTTTTTACGGAACACATGTAGAGACGGAAAATTGTGTGTTTGTTTGAATATTAATATATTTACGGTGCAATTACAGTTTGTACAGAACTTTTACTCCAGATCTCATGTCATATGTACACACGAACACACCATTATATATATATATATATATATATATATATATATATATATATATATATTACTCTCTCTTTTCACCTCCTTTTTAAATCCCTCGCTGTTTTTTTTTAATCCCTGGATACAGCATTTGTTAAGAGGGCGAAACCGGTCGGCTGGCTTTTTTTTCATTGATTAACTTCTAATCATGAACGATAAAATTTGTCTTCCATTCATGCTTGCGATAATAAAATGTTGTACTCCTCCCAAAATCATGATATATATATATATATATATATATATATATATATATATATATATATATATATTTATAAATAAATATTAATTATTTATTACCTACATCGATGTTTCATGCTAAGGCAATCTTCAGTGCAGGAAGTTAATTCTCAACTCCGATCACAAATCGCCACTGATTCGTAGTCAAGAGCGTTAACCCCTCGGCCACTGCAAATTAGCTAATAATTAAGGAGGAATTTAACTTTGTAAATATCGAGCCGGCGGTTATTTTCAACGAGCAGTTGAAAGTGATCTTACAACAACAAACTGTGTTGGATCTCGCATATATATATATATATATATATATATATATTATATATATGTGTGTATATATGTATATTAGTGATGGGACAGTTCCAATACAATAACCAATTCTGTTCTAATTTCCCGATTCTGGTAGAATTACCAACACGGATTCTTTTTCAATTTCTCAATATTTATAATTTCCAAATATTTACTTTTCTTTTTCTTTTTTTTTTTTAATTTTCGGATTACAGTAAAACTCCGTGCAATGTGTGCATATATTTTCGCAAAAGTGTAAGTACACTTGTAGGGGGGGATGTACATTACACGATTAGATTTCCAACTATTTTTCTTTAATCTTTTCCTCATAATTGATTGAAAATAGTGATTTGATAAACTCATTGTGAAATTTTTTCTATATTTTTCACTTGTTCCAATTTTTTCTATTAAACGACTTGTGCTATTTCATCTGTGCCATTATTACCGTGCCATTTCATCTGTGCCATTATTACCGTGCCATTTCATCTGTGCCATTATTACCGTGCCATTTCATCTGTGCCATTATTACCGTGCCATTTCATCTGTGCCATTATTACCGTGCCATTTCATCTGTGCCATTATTACCGTGCCATTTCATCTGTGCCATTATTACCGTGCCATTTCTTCTGCTGGCATTTTTTTCACCTAAATTCGTTTTTATACATAGATTTTAGTTTTACTGGTAGTTTAAACACAATAAATATTCATCATTTTATCATTAACACCAGCAATGGAAAATTACGTTTTTAACAAAAAATGTTCTTAATGAATCGTTTTTGGAATCGGAAATTAAGCTAACATTTTCCCGATTCCGATACCCCCCCCCCCCAAAAAAAAAAAAATCCCGATGTTTTCAGATTCCCGATTCTGATTAATCATTCTAGTAGTAGAATATTCGTCCCAGAACGGGTCTAACAAATAGATATAGCATTAGTTTAGTTTTAAATTTCAATGTATTTATTTCCTTCTTTGGGTGGTATGTTATTGTATGGTTGAGGTGGCACCCCTACCTAAATGGTAAAGTTTACGACAAAAAGTACCACCCCCCCGTTACTAACCCTGTTGCCTAGAATACATATTTGATAATTCATAATAAGTTTTATAATTTAGGATTTTACCCGCATATGAATTGATTCTTTTAAAAGTAAATTGCGTATTATAACTTAAATTTGATGTAGATAAATTATTTTCCTTATTTACTTTTTTATATCTACCTTAGTTTAAAAGTTTTTTGATGGCAGGTGCGAGATTGGGTATGCACACCGCCTAAATAGTAAAGTTTACGAAAAGATAATGTGCCCATGTTACTTATCGTTCTGCCTAGAATGTATATGTTCCAAAATTGATAATGATCTATTCATTAGATTCAGAGATTACAATATATGTAGAATTTGGTATATTCGGACTACTGTTCTCATCTTGGGTGTTTAAAAACACCGAAGATGAGAACATCACAATGTTTCGGTCGATGTAACCTCCGACCTTTTTCAGGTGTACTTTGTCGAACTCGGGAATCTTTCTGTCGAACTCGGGAATCTGGACGGAATTTCGAACAGAATCTTTTATTAAATCCACGGGGGTAGCATGCTCTCGTTCCATCTGTCATGACTGCAAGACGTCTTCAGTAATTCGCAATTCTTCGTATCGCCCGCACTGAGGATTGAACCTTCAACCTTCAGATGACTGTCACTTAGAACTGAATTTTATTTAGTACTATATCCACTTGCGGACAATTCTAGTATGCATTTTTGGAGCCTTAAACCTATTCTTGTTTTTGATCCAACTACTTATCACTATAGATCACTACTTATCTATTATTTATAATTATAGGTTTCCATGTTGTATTGAATTCTATACTAGTAAGTCATTGTCGCCTAACATGTGCTGCTTCTTTGAGCCGTATTACTCTCCACCGTTCTTCTCTATCTATAATTGTTACTTCATCCCATAAGGGTAGATGGTTTTCTTTTTCATTTCAAGATGAGAACAGTAGTCTGAATATACCAAATTCTACAAATTATCAACCCTCATTTAAAAAATTCCGAAACATTACAATATATATATATATATATATATATGATTCTAGTCACATAGTGAGCAATGAGAGGCAGCTCACCAAGAGCCTCTCCTCGAAATCGTTCATGTTTTGTTTTTATCCAAAGTCGGACTGGCGAAGCTAAGCCAAAATTAGGCTATATTTGAAATATGTGTGCAGTTATGTAGCCAAATATGTGTAAATAAAATATATCTAATTATACTTCTTATTGGTCACAATTATATGAACACAGTAAGGTTTCACATGGTTAACTCCCATAAACAAAATCTTACTAGAATTATATACATATAACTAGACAAATACCCTTCCCAGGAAAGGTAAAATTAATTCCTAGAACAGAACAGTTTTGCACCACGTTTATATCTGCTTACGAAGAGTTTTATTTTAAGCTTACGGCATCTAAAAATACATTAACGTTCAGGAACTCTTACTTAATTGATGCCTGTGGATCAAATCTAATGCAAATTATAATTTTTAAAGTGGGGAGGGGGGTCTTCCCATATTATGCCCACTAACATCCCTTTAAAATACTCCAAAGAAACTGAAATTGAGGGAATGTTAATTAATTCATGGGTTTCAACTCCCTTTGTACCGTCGTTCACGAAACTAAATTAAACTAAATATAGCCCACGTTACGACTCATTACTCTTAACAGCTGTGTTCCGAAATTAATAATTATCGCTTAATTACTTTAGGGGTGAATTCTTTACATACAAATATATAAATATACGTAACATTATATATATATATATATATATATATATATATATAATGGGGTAAGGTACACGATAAACCATGAAAATGAAATGCCGTGGTAGACAAAATGTGTGGAAAAAAGACAAACGGAAAACAGGTTAAAATGCAGGAGAAAAACAAAAACAAGAGATTTGACCGGGTTCGTTCGTATTTCTGTAGACGTTCGTTAATACAAACGAAACCGGTCAAATCTCTTGTTTTTGTTTTCCTCCTGCATTTTAACCTGTTTACCGTTTGTCTTTTTTTCACACACACACACACACACACACACACACACACACACACACACACACACACATATATATATATATATATATATATATATATATATATATATAGTCTCGGAAGTTTCTCTACCATTAAAACTATATTAAAAAAAAACTTATAGTCCCTAGTTTTTCAGTGGAAAAAACACTCATGTAAGTCAATTTATTTTTTACAGTTATTATATTAGTTTGTTTCTAATACTATTTTAAGGGATCATCAGTTGTTTACCATGAAAAACTGTTTCGGGAATTTAATATATATATATATATATATATATATATATATATATAATATTCATTTTTTTGATTTTAATACAAAAAAAAACATCAAAAAATTGAAAAACTAAAAAAAGTATAATCAAACAGACTAATTCTGTTATTTTAAACAATGTTTGCATAAATGAGAAAATGCTACCTAAATACACTATATATATATATATATATATATATATATATATATATATATATATATATATATATATGTGTGTGTGTAATATATTAATCGGAAGTATATTATATTTTAATTTCATTAACTTCGTACTCCAAGCTTTTTCTTCTTCTTCCAAATCCAACTTAAACCGCGACTCGCCATTTTCTTCCGTAGACGCGATGTGTTCTTTTAGTTTGTCTTGTTGTGTTCATCTCGTTTGCAACAAAAGCGCCGGCCCACCTGGGTTCGGCGAAACACCTGTTTACTTCATCCAAACAAGATAACCCCCGAGGTCGGTAATTTTGTTTTATGAGTTCCGGACTGTTTATAATTATGACAGACAATACTTTGGCCTCACCCAGGTCCGCGTCACCCAGGTCCGTCTGTCACCTTGACAAAAAGGCTTTTCTTTTTTCTTTTTTGTTTGTATTTATTTACTGAAATAGCAATCTACAACTCTCGTCCTTCGCGAGAATCACGTTGGCGTTAGACGCAATCTTGTTATTGGTCTTCGCGTCGTCTCTATCCGATATAAATTGTCTGTTTGTTAGAACGAGTGCGAGTTTTTTTAGAAGCGACCCTATTTTTAGAGATCAACGTCTATGTACGTTGCCCTTAAATTCAAACGGCACTTTCCTCTAAATAGTGACTGCTCACCCGGACTTATGAAATCCCGGTACCTCCTCTTTTCTTCACCGATATATATACAGGGTGGGCCAAAATAAGGGTTCTATCTTTAAATTTGAATAACTTGAATTTGAATAACTTCCACAAAATAAAAGTTAAACTCACCAAACTTTGTGTGTGTAGACTGACCCTTCCGAGATTTTTTGAAATAAACAAAACAAATTTTAGCCGAAAAACACTTCTTAGAACTTACAAAAACTAAAGTATTGTTTTTTACACTGTTTTGAGTTTTTTAAGCCAAAATAATGTTTTCTAAATGAGGGTACGTTCCTTAGGGCTAATACCGCTCATGCTTGCTTCGGAAGGGGTCCTTTACTTATTCTAAAAAAATAAAATAAAAATTCAATAAATAAAAAAGTTATGAATTTTAAAAAATAGGACCCTTATTTTTGCCCACCCTATATATATATATATATATTGGGTAAGGTACACGATAAGTCATGAAGACGAAATGCTGTGGTAGACAAAATGTTTGAAAAAAGACAAACGGAAAACAGGAGAAAAACAAAAAAAACAAGAGATTTTACCGGTTTCGTTCGTATTATCGAACGTCTTCTGTAGAAGTTCGATAATACGAACGAAACCGGTCAAATCTCTTTTTTGTTTTTCTTTTTGCATTCTAACCTGTTTTCCGTTTGTCTTTTTTCAAACATAATATATATATATATATATTATATTTCAATTTAAAATTATTAAAATTATTATAATTATTTTTATAATTATTATTACTACTGTTATTTTTAGAAAAAAAATTATTTTATTTTATAACTTTCTGACAACACGCTGGTATTAAGTTAACTCCCTTAAAGAAAAAAACACCCTGATAAATAAACATAACGTGATCTCCCATTTTTCCAAACAGGACTTCTCAACTTCGACTGTGATTTGAAACCGACGGTATCGTGTTGTTTTGAATTGATCTTCTGTAACACCATTATATATTATACTCTTATTCTAAATTTCAACTTTTTGAAAAATTTGAATACAATTGAAGAACCAATCAAGCACTGTTGGATTCCTTTCTACCAACCTTACAAAGGTGTGTGTGTGTATGTATATCGTCCACAGACAGCTGTTTCGTCTTTTACTGACTCATCAGTGTGGTTAGATGTAGCGAGCGCATGAACTCCGAATATTAATCACTACCAACCGTGTCAGTCCGGCATTCTACCTTCTGAGCTAACACACCTGCTACATTTAGTGAAAGACATATGTTGCTTTTAAATCAAGTCTATTCCATTTGTTTACAATTTTACGATATTGATAAACTAGAGGACTCCATTCTTTTTACGGGAGAATCTTGTTCTACCCTGAAGTGGAACACATAATTTCCTCTACCTGAGGGCTCCACCCATAAAGAGTATACATATTTATATATATATATATATATATATGATAGTAACCGAGCCACTATTTCATCTTTTCAGGACTCATCAGTGAAGCTATGTGTGTAGGTTATTTTATAAAACCACTCCCGTCTCAAATCGTGTATTTTTAGTGGTTTTAACCCCTCACTTTACCATACCGCTAACACTAAGTCCAAGTGGCAACCTCCCTTCTAACAAGGAGGGGGTCGGGCCACTCAGACTTGGGATTATACGTAATTTTAAGGAAGGGGGTTTAAACTACTAAAACACACCCGATTGGAGACGGGCATTGTTCCATAAAATTGTGTGTATACATACTTAAGGTGATTATTTACAATAACCCTGCCATTCTGATGAATAAAACTAGTTAAATTTTTAGAAGTGGGTATTCTGGTGATCATAAATTCTTTAGATTTTTAAATTTCATTCAACTTTTTACTACACTACCGATGTCCGCCATAGGTTAGTGTAAACTACATCCGCACAAAAGCACCGTCACGATTCGGCCACCCAAGTGCTCCGTGAACATTTTTCGCCGCGTTTCCACGGTTTCTCTTATTTGTGAAACTACTTAAATACTTTTTTTTTTTTTTTTTAATTACAAAGTAATCGAAAATAAATAAATAAAAAAAAAAAAAAATTTAAATAATAATTTGTGATAAACTTTGCTATTGGCGACATACATTATTTGTAACACAATACAGTCGCGAAATTAGTAGAAAACAATTTATTTTGGTTTACCGACTCATTTGTGAAGTATTCGCGTTAAAAAATAATATTTAATAGAAGCTATAAGCATTTTTAATTACCGTAAATATTGGCATCCTTTTTAGTATTTTGTTTCGGTTAAGTACTTTACTTCCTGTGACTAAACAAGATGGCGACCTTCCACAAATAATGTTTGAAAAGAATTAATAAAAAAATTAGTAATTCTAAAAAAAAAAAGAAGCTACTTCCGTAGGAGACGACTCATATTTGCCTGAATGTTTCCAATTGCGATTTACGGAACAGACCGGACTTGGCCGAGTTGTTGCCGAATACGGTTAGAGAGCAGCACGGATTAATTTTATTAACGATTCGATGAGTGGCATTTTTTTATGTATTGAGGTGGGGGTGGGGGGGGGTGCAATATTGTAGTAAGTGGACAAAATAATGCAATAATAATGAAAGTTCCCAAATTTGTTGGTCCAGGTGCCATTTTGTAAGACCTTAATTCGGCTCGGGTTGTGAGTGGTCAGATGCCAGTACGTTACTAAAAGGGACAAAGACCAATCGGCATTTTTAACAAGAGCCAACAAAACAAAAAGGGGTGAAAAACAAAAACAAATATATAACAAATAAATGTTACCAAAGGCAAGATAAGTTACTCTTCTACTTACATGAATAAGTTTTCTTGTGTTTTAACTTACGTTATAGCGTATTCTAGTTCAATACAGAACTAGTGTCAGGTATGTTAAGATAGAAAGAAAAAATGGCTGACACACGTGGGATCTCAATAATCGCTCAGAAATAAAAAAATTTAAACAGAACCCCTGCTAATAACTGTCAGCACTCGTGCGAAAATGTAATGTTTAACCGAACTGTATATTTTTATTACCAATATTTTTGTATAATTTTCAATTTTTGAGCGATTCTCGAGACTCCACTTCACTCTAACTTAACAGAGTTTACACAAGTTCTGTATTGAAGTAAAACGCTTTAAAATAAGTTAAAACGCAAGAAAACTTATCTATGTAGGTAGAAGAGTAACTTATCTTGCCTTTGGTAACATGTATTTGCTTTATATTTGTTTGTTTTTCATCCCTTTTTTGTTTCGTTGGGTCCAGTTTAAAATGCAAGACTAATCTCCACGGATTGACTAGGTGATGCGAAATCTACTATCTTACCTGGTTGACGGCAGTCGAAGGTTCTGTTTCGACGGAAGCGAACTTAAACAAGTTACCAAATATTCGAATGTTAATTGGACTATTCTGCGAGGAATTTGAAGACATTCGCGCAACGCGTCAGACGAAGATGAGTACGGAATACGTCAATAGGAATTAAGGTCAGCGTGGTAACGAACCTCATTAACCCAATTTGGTTTTCAGGTGATTAGATCTTCTAGGTGTTTGGCAAGAAAATTAATCGGCTACCAGAATGAAGGGCGACGGAGACGACGTGAAGTTCAATCGGGAGTACCGTGAGCAGACGTGAATCGCATTAGATAAATCCATTTTTTATTGCTCACAACAACAAAATCATTTCACTCTTTCCTCTATTTTCACCTGTCCTTATGTATTTGCCTTATCACACCCTCTCATACTATCTCTCTCTTATATTATTATCCCCCCTGCACGTTACTCTGTATTTTCCTCCCCCTCTCTTCCTCCCCCTCTCTTCCTCCCCCTCTCTTCCTCCCCCTCTCTTCCTCCCCCTCTCTTCCTCCCCCTCTCTTCCGCCCTCTCTCTCTTCCGCCCTCTCTCTCTTTCGCCCTCTCTCTTTCTTTCGCCCTCTCTCTCTCTTTCGCCCTCTCTCTCTTTCGCCCTCTCTCTCTTTCGCCCTCTCTCTCTCTTTCGCCCTCTCTCTCTCTTTCGCCCTCTCTCTCTCTTTCGCCCTCTCTCTCTCTTTCGCCCTCTCTCTCTCTTTCGCCCTCTCTCTCTCTTTCGCCCTCTCTCTCTCTTTCGCCCTTTCTCTCTCTTTCGCCCTTTCTCTCTCTTTCGCCCTTTCTCTCTCTTTCGCCCTTTCTCTCTCTTTCGCCCTTTCTCTCTCTTTCGCCCTTTCTCTCTCTTTCGCCCTTTCTCTCTCTTTCGCCCTTTCTCTCTCTTTCGCCCTTTCTCTCTCTTTCGCCTCCTCTCTCTCTCTTCCGCCCCCTCTCTCTCTCTTCCGCCCCCTCTCTCTCTCTTCCGCCCCCTCTCTCTCTCTTCCGCCCCCTCTCTCTCTCTTCCGCCCCCCCCCTCTCTCTCTTCCGCCCCCCTCTCTCTCTCTTCCGCCCCCTCTCTCTCTCTCTTCCGCCCCCTCACTCTCTCTTCCGCCCCCTCTCTCTCTCTTCCGCCCCCTCTCTCTCTCTTCCGCCCCCTCTCTCTCTCTTCCGCCCCCTCACTCTCTCTTTTTCAATCTCTCTCTCTTTTTCAATCTCTCTCTCTTTTTCAATCTCTCTCTCTTTTTCAATCTCTCTCTCTTTTTCAATCTCTCTCTCTTTTTCAATCTCTCTCTCTTTTTCAATCTCTCTCTCTTTTTCAATCTCTCTCTCTTTTTCAATCTCTCTCTCTTTTTCAATCTCGCTCTCTTTTTCTATCTCGCTCTCTTTTTCTATCTCTCTCTCTTTTTCTGTCTCTCTCTCTCTCTTCCTGTCTCTCTCTCTTCCTGTCTCTCTCTCTTCCTGTCTCTCTCTCTTCCTGTCTCTCTCTCTTCCTCTCGCTCTCTCTCTCTTCCTCTCGCTCTCTCTCTATTCCTCTCGCTCTCTCTCTCTTCCTCTCGCTCTCTCTCTCTTCCTCTCGCTCTCTCTCTCTTCCTCTCGCTCTCTCTCTCTTCCTCTCGCTCTCTCTCTCTTCCTCTCGCTCTCTCTCTCTTCCTCTCGCTCTCTCTCTCTTCCTCTCGCTCTCTCTCTCTTCCTCTCGCTCTCTCTCTCTTCCTCTCGCTCTCTCTCTCTTCCTCTCGCTCTCTCTCTCTTCCTCTCGCTCTCTCTCTATTCCTCTCGCTCTCTCTCTCTATTCCTCTCGCTCTCTCTCTCTATTCCTCTCGCTCTCTCTCTATTCCTCTCGCTCTCTCTCTCTTCCTCTCGCTCTCTCTCTCTTCCTCTCGCTCTCTCTCTATTCCTCTCGCTCTTCCTCTCGCTCTCTCTCTCTTCCTCTCGCTCTCTCTCTCTTCCTCTCGCTCTCTCTCTCTTCCTCTCGCTCTCTCTCTCTCTTCCTCTCGCTCTCTCTCTCTTCCTCTCGCTCTCTCTCTATTCCACTCGCTCTTCCTCTCGCTCTCTCTCTTCCTCTCGCTCTCTCTCTCTTCCTCTCGCTCTCTCTCTCTTCCTCTCGCTCTCGCTCTCTCTCTCTCTTCCTCTCGCTCTCTCTCTCTTCCTCTCGCTCTCTCTCTCTTCCTCTCGCTCTCTCTCTCTTCCTCTCGACCTCTCTCTCTCTTCCTCTCGACCTCTCTCTCTCTTCCTCTCGACCTCTCTCTCTCTTCCTCTCTCTCTCTCTCTCTCTCTCTTCCTATCTCTCTCTCTCTCTTCCTATCTCTCTCTCTCTCTTCCTATCTCTCTCTCTCTCTCTTCCTATCTCTCTCTCTCTCTCTTCCTATCTCTCTCTCTCTCTTCCTATCTCTCTCTCTCTCTTCCTATCTCTCTCTCTCTCTTCCTATCTCTCTCTCTCTCTCTCTCTTCCTATCTCTCTCTCTCTCTCTTCCTATCTCTCTCTCTCTCTTCCTATCTCTCTCTCTCTCTCTTCCTATCTCTCTCTCTCTCTCTCTTCCTATCTCTCTCTCTCTCTTCCTATCTCTCTCTCTCTCTCTCTTCCTATCTCTCTCTCTCTCTCTTCCTATCTCTCACTCTCTCTTCCTATCTCTCACTATCTCTCACTCTCTCTTCCTATCTCTTCCTATCTCTCACTCTCTCTTCCTATCTCTTCCTATCTCTCACTCTCTCTTCCAATCTCTATCTCTCTCTCTCTTCCTATCTCTCTCTCTCTCTTCCTATCTCTCTCTCTCTCTCTTCCTATCTCTCTCTCTCTCTTTCTCTCCCTCTCTCTCTCTCTTTCTCTCCTCCTCTCTCTCTTTCTCTCCCCCTCTCTCTCTTTCTCTCCCCCTCTCTTCCTTTCTCTCTCTCTCTTCCTATCTCTCTCTCTTTCTCTCTCTTCCTATCTCTCTCTCTCTTCCTATCTCTCTCTCTTCCTATCTCTCTCTCTCTCTTCCTCTCTCTCTCTCTCTTCCTCTCTCTCTCTCTCTCTCTTTCTCTCGGTCTCTCTCTCTCTCTCGGTCTCTCTCTCTCTCTCTCTATCTATATATATATATATATATATATATATAATTTTTTTTGTTTGTTTGTTTTCTTATCTATAGCCTTCTTTGGCTCTTTATATATAGCCTTCTATTTCACACTCTCTAGCCTTCTCTAGCCTCTGTTTCTCTGTCCCTTTTCCATAGCCTCTTTTTTTCTCACTCTCTCTGAATCCCTTTTTTCATCCATATACTTGCTCCTCCTCTTCTTATAGCTCTTTTCACCTCCCTTTAGCCTCTTCTCTTAGCCACATAAGGGAAGAATGGAAACAATAGATAATTTAACATTGAGTAAAAAAAACAACGCCACTAACCTGGTTTGTGCGATGGCTAGACTGACCAATTCGCAGCTCGGTATGTGACCCTTTCACCCGACGTTGAATCCTTTTATCTCTCTTTAAAATGACTTTCTTTTCTCTCCCGTTTAGCCAGCCCCCTGCGCCGTGGGCGTCGTCCGTCTCAAGTCTTCTCGCATTGTGCGTAAGAAAGCCTTTCATTGGCACCCGATTTGTACCTTTTTCTTTTCGAGAAGAATGAAAGGCCAAAATATTGGCGTCATTAAAAAGCAACGCTCGGCATTAAAGTCGAATTAACTTTGCCATCATCACAATGTTCCGTTGCCATTGAAGCCCACACAAAAGAGAAATCGACTTTATTTTATTAAAGAGCTTTTTTCTCTCTCTTTCTCTCTCTTCTATCGTTATCTCCCCTGTTCTCTCTACTTTATCTCCTCTCTTCTCTCTACTTTATCTCCTCCCCTATCTCTGATCCCCCTTTTTCTATCTTCTTTCCCTTATATATATATATATATAGGCAGCATTTTATTCTTTAATATATTAAACATATATGAAGTGAAGGTTCTTTGTTTCTCTATCGGTCTAGTTTTTCGTGTTGGCGACCCAACGATCTAATTTTCTGCTCGGTTGTGAACAAGAACTCGACATACTTGCAAACGTTTTCGACTATCAGCAGTTTTCGTCAGGCACGTGATGAGTTATGAATTGAAATTGTCAATTTATTGTTCAAGTCGAATTACACTGTTTTAAAAACATTTTTATATAACCCCCATCGTATCGAGCTTGGTTAATCGACTTTCACAATAAATTCACAATTTGTATTGTTAACATCTAACGAGCCTGAAGATTACTCAATATAGTCGAAAACCTTTGCAAAGTATTTTGATTTCCTGTTCACACTTGAGCAGAACATTAGATCGTTGGGATTCTAACTGGAAATGGTGGATCAAGCTAAAAACAAAGAACTGTCACCACTTTTTAACTATATATATATATATATATATATTGCTCCTCTATTGGGACATCACATTAGTTGAGGGAAAGGTTATTCCCACCTAGAATTTAGGTAAAATGCTTTTCAGTATAAATTTGTTCAATACAATAAATATCGCAAAGTAAAAAAAAAACATACAATGACACACACACACACACACACACACACACACACACACACACATATATATAATTGATCAAGTTCAAATGTGTTACTAAAGTGAACATAAACCAAGTTTTTCAAGAGTGCTCAGTACCAAGTAGAGCATTTATAAAATGACATAAACAATATTATAGCCTTACGTCAATCAACCAGCGTTTCAATGCGTATTACTGCGTCTTGTCAAAGGCAGAGTAAACTATCCAAAAACTGACGTTTACTTTCTATTTTCTTTCCTGCCCTTTCTCTATTTTGTCTCCTTCTTTCCTTTTTTTAATTATAATTTTTCCATTTTCTCTCACATTTTCCCCTATCTCTTTTTTCATCTATTCTTTTTTTCTTTGGCTTTCTTTTTTCTTAATTTCGTTTCTATCTCGTATTTCTACCACCATTTTTCCGTCTCTCTCGTTCTCACTCTCTCTCGTTCTCACTCTCTCTCGTCCTCACTCTCTCTCTCTCTCGTCCTCCCTCTCTCTCTCTCGTCCTCCCTCTCTCTCTCTCGTCCTCCCTCTCTCTCTCTCGTCCTCCCTCTCTCTCTCTCGTTCTCCCTCTCTCTCTCTCTCGTTCTCCCTCTCTCTCTCGTTCTCCCTCCCTCTCTCTCTCTCGTTCTCCCTCTCTCTCGTTCTCCCTCTCTCGTTCTTCCTCTCTCGTTCTCCCTCTCTCGTTCTCCCTCTCTCGTTCTCCCCCTCTCTCTCTCGTTCTCCCCCTCTCTCTCTCGTTCTCCCCCTCTCTCTCTCGTTCTCCCCCTCTCTCTCTCTCGTTCTCCCCCTCTCTCTCTCGTTCTCCCTCTCTCTCTTTGGTTCTTCCTCTCTCTTTGGTTCTTCCTCTCTCTCTGGTTCTTCCTCTCTCTCTGGTTCTTCATCTCTCTCTCTGGTTCTGCCTCTCTCTGGTTCTCTATTTCTCTCTCACTCCATGATCTCTTCTAGTTTATCTCCTCTCACCGTCCCTTCATCTTTTTTTTCTTCCCCATTAAGACAAAAAAAATCATGAAATAATTTTACATCATCCCCTTTTCTATTTCTTTCACACGTTTCAACCTCCTTAACCCCCATCCTTTGAACGCCCCTTTACGCGATTCATTCCTCCCATACACCCACGTACACAACTTTTCTCGCACCCTCTTGGCAAATAGCCCCGTCGCCCACCCGTTACAACTACCACTTGACATGGCCTCCATTCTGGTCAATAGCAATGTTTTCACAGCCACGGACGAACACGGTCACTATTTCATGGCCGATCGGTACCATTGTTCGGGTAAACGTTTGCCACCCGCTACATCCACCCGGCATATAAACAACAAACAATGTCACATCTATACTGTCTACCACATTGTTTCCCTACATTAAACACCCCTTGAACCTTCCACCCGGTTTTAGAGAAAAAGAGAGAGGCTTAGAAGGTAAGAAAAAACACCCAAAAGCTCGGCCAGAGCGCCCTTTTTTCTATTTTTGCAATAATGAGACTCGTGTTTTCGTCGCGTACCCTGCAGTGAGGCTATCATTTCGACATTTATACACTCGTTATAGACGCCATCTCTTAACGGTAGACAGAGGCCTCCTCCCCAGGTAACAGAATGACGTAGAAAAAACAAACAAACAAACAAAGAAAAAAATAAACGTTACCGTAAAGTTTATTTTTGTGTGTGAATTCCCTACAACATGGCGTTACATCGTAACGTTCCAAATCCGTTTCAAGGTAATATTTTCCGTTATTTCTGATTCTCTTCTTCGCAATTAGCAATTTACCAAACGTGCATCGCCAAGCAGCTTTGCTGCTCTGAATGACATACACGATCCGTCTTGAATACATAACAAGAGCTCTTATCCTGTGTGAGCGTCTGGTGAAAAAGGATACGAGGAGTGTTATACATTCTGCAAACTATTGCATTTCTTTACACGACCAGCTTTGCAGCACGACAATGTTCTTGCAAACAGAACAAAACCGCTGTACAAGAACAACCTCCCTATTCATTTGACTTCGCTCCGTGTGACTTTTCTTTTCGCCAAGCTCAAGTGGATCATTGGTGGGCCCGTCTTGAGGATGTGGAGGTCATCAAGAGAAGTTGAGTTCGGAGACATTCCTGGCAAATATTTCCGGCGGTTAATAGTAATGCCAGATGGGGGAATTTATTAGCCACGACTAGGGTGTTTTAAGGGGGTAGCAATTAAAATTTTGCTTTGAATTAAAGGAAATGTCTTGATCCCCCTGCTTCGTTCGTCTTCAGACGAACCATGTAGTTTTACTGAGTTTCCCTTCTAGTCAAGTTGCCTTTTTTATTTGCTAATTAATCACTACTTATAAAGGCTGAAACATACGCGAGGATAAAAGTTAATAGGATGGAAATATTGTCAGTTAAATTATGATGAACATTATGAGAGGATTTAAAAATAATAAATTGAATGCATACAATTTGATATTAGGTGTGAAAATGGCCGATTATAGCCCTCGTGGAACAGATCCAGTTCCAACGTGTTTCACAGATGAGTTTTTGGAAAGAAACTTAGTTCATGGAAATTGCGTGTAATATTATGTACACGGGTGTAGAAAGGAAAACACTTGGCAGTGGTGGTAAAAAGACGACGTCTTGCTGTGAATGTTTAGCAAGTATAAACAATGGACTGAATATCAGTCGAATACCTTCCACATAAATAACGATAGAGTAGAGAAAGACTAGCAGCGTCTCTTAGGTGAGAAAAGGGTCTGTAGAGAACAGATGAGATCATCTCCCACTAGATTGCGAAGTGAATTTTAAACTCTGTCAAGTCAGGAGAGGGTGCCCTGAGCAGCACCTCCCTAGAGATGGCAGTAGTACTCCATCTTAGGATGTGTCTGACTCTTATACAAGTGGAGGATTGCATCAGGAGTCAGGTACTTTGTGGAGCGATAGAATGATCCAACCATTTTTGGAGCAACTTTAGAAATGGATTGGATGTAAGTCTTCCGTTTTAGATCTAGATTGAAAGTCAGTCCTTGATGCTTATGAAAACGGTGATTCCTGAAGAGAGGTATTCGTTTCAATGAGAGCAAAACAAGCATATGGGTTTTGATGGTGAAGAGCAGTTCGGATTTAGATATGTTAAAACTTCCTAACTTATCCTCCCCAAAAGCACCACATGCTCCAGAGTAGAAAAGAGAACACCCAAAGATTTAGCGTTCAGTCTGCCCTACTATTTAATACATATTTTGAGGATAGACAAGGTATGAGCAGATAATCATTACCCTCTGGTGGCGGAAGTCGATCAGTACTATTTATATGCGGAAGTGACCCTTCACTCTATGAAAGCCAAAAGTAAATTTAGTCTGGCGTTTGAACACAGCGACCTGTGGTACAGGATTATTTAGCCACACTGATGAGTCTTTTTAAGACGAAGTATGTTGATAAATAATATACCATCTTCATCAAGGTTTTTGATGAGTCCTTGAGGAAGAACTCCTCCCTGGTTTCTGACACCTTTTTGGAGACTGTAATTCAGGTTTTTTTTGCCATAGTCGACACACTCATCACTACGAGTTGGCGACGCTATTTTTCCCTATAGCTAGGTGTCCACATAAACCGCCTGGTATTCCCAAATGGTCACCCATCTAGTACTGACAAGGCTCTACATAACTTAACCTCGCTGATCTGGCGGGAACCATTGTGTCTATGTGATTATATATTACCAACATGTTTAGGCTGTTTGTATAAAAAAAGTAGAATATTGCTTTTTTTTATAAGTAAGAGTCATTTAGAATAAGCTGCAGGGTTCCAATAATACCCCAAAATCTTAAGCGTGACAGATCATTCAAACGATAGAAAAAGACCCCTTAAAGTAATATGTGGTCGCATCTTAGAATGGAAGAGAAAAAAGGGAGAATACTTTACCTTATAATGTCATGTTAATTCGCCTTTTTTTCACGGATGTGAGGCATACGACACACTCCCATACCTGAAAAAAAAGGGGGACAAAAATCCCTTCCTACAAAATACATTTCTAAGCCAGGTCGTCTGGTATCTCATCTGTCCGACTCGACACGCGTTCTTGCCAAGTGATCGATCCAGTTTCGAGTGACCCTCAGCCACACCGGGACCCCGACAACCAGTCCTATCTGACAGGACCTGACACCCCATCGTGTACGAAGGGCCGGCTGAATAGATCCGCTTGTCCATGATACATCAAGAAAAAGAAAAAAAGACAAAAAAACGCATTGCATACACGGGTATGCTCTCTCAATGCTAGTTTCTAGTGCGGGTACACGGGGTAGATAGATCGGCCAAGGCGCCTCTTCGACGCCGACCATGTGATTCTCTTGTTTTTTCTTCTTATTCTACACTGTCTTTCGTTTCTTTTTACCTCCCCACCCATTTCAGCCCCTATTATTTTTTGCTGTCCTACTTAAGGATATAGGTAACAGCACACAAATTAAGCTAAACCCTCCCACAATCGCCAAACACGCGCATGATACAGCTGTCCCTATCCGGACTTGCCCGGTGTATATTGAAGTCACTTTAGTTTTTAATTTTTCTTTGTTTGCGCATGATTAAACTTAAGGTAGACAACTCCTATTATATCTTTCAATTTAAAATCTTTGAGTCACCAATAGTTGCAATTACTCCGATCTCCATTTCAACCTGGAGTGGTAGTACGTGCCAGAATCCCATCTTTTGGTTGAATAGAAGATATATTTACTTTATTTCATAATCTTCAGAGGATCTTTGCACAATTACTGGATACACACTCCTTCCATAGTGTTCGGTGCTTTACTAATTTTTTCTACCGTTAGCATCTGGTCACCCAACACCTAGGAGATCTACGACAAGGCCTTTTACCGATAAATTCCTGTTTTATTCCCGCTAAATATTGCTTTCATGACCTTTTATTGATGACATAATTAAACCAGTTCATTCTTATTTTCTTGTTAACCCTGATATTATTTCGGAACCAAAGAGTTCGATTAATTTAGAGTATGAAAGTTTTTCAAGGTGACTGGAAGCATTTCTCGTATAAGCAACGATTGAACAGCTTGTAAGAATAGGAGTTTGTTCCGGTTGCAGTTTTTAAAATAGTATAATTGGAATGTTGTCAGGACCAATGGCTTTTCTGGCATCAAGGTTATTTATAAGTTTGGCAACATCCCGGGTTCTTGGCCTTTTGGCCAAGATCAAAGTGTAGTATCTGTTCCGATGAATACTGCACCCCATATAGACTGGTATTGTCTTGGCCTTCGGGGCTTGATTTACGCCGGTCTATGGGACTGTCCTGTGCAGTTCCTTCTCGCCCTTTGAGAAGGGGTTAGTTTATTGCTAATCGCCTGAGGCGCCCCAACCGGGGACTGCCGATGGGGCTGCCCAGGCAATGTTTTAAAGGCCCAAGTACTCTTCCTCTTGAGTGCGCAATTCCCACTTTCCGACCTTGTGTCGCATTCTACTCTGTGGGAAGTAGATAAATAGGGCCTTTTGGCCATGATCAAAGTGTAGTATCTGTTCCGATGGATACTGCATCCCATAGACTGGTATCGTCTTGGCCTTCGGGGCTTGATTCCGCCGGTCTATGGGTTTGTCCTGTGCAGTTCTAGGAGGTCCACCCTCCCAGGCTTTGCCTCCCCTCTTTGGGGAGGAGTAAGTTTATTGCTTACTGTCTGAGGCGCCCCTAACGGGGAATGCCGACGGGACTGCCCAGCCAATTTTTAATGGCCAGAGTGCTCACCTTCTCGAGCGCTGGTTTTTCAAGTTCCACTTTCCCGACCTTGTGTCACATCTTACCTTGTGGGAGTAAGATAAAACTGGCCTTGTGCCTACCCTCCTGGAGAGGAGGTAAATAAATATGGATGTTGTTCATTCATGTGGTAGGTGACCCCGATCACGAAGGGGGGCATTCTAGCATGAGTATATATCACTGGGTTCGGTATATAAACGATCCAAAAAGTCTAGATAGTTTGTAAAATAAAATTAAGATGAATATTGATCAAGTGTACTATTTCTATTTACTGCCCCTCTACGAGGGCTGGGATATCGCTTTGGCTTGTTATCTGCGTACCATGAATCTACCTTGGTATGCTATCTACACTTACATTGCAATCTACGTCTTATGAATCTACAGCTCATATTGCAATCAACACAGTACAAGAGCAAGGAAAACATTGGTTTCGAAAGAATGCGGAGAGCTTAGAACCATAACACTAACGTTCAGAGACCGTGCGACAGTTCAGCTGATTATTCAACGAGTAGTCGCTAAAATCTCAGTAATCTATTCCATTCCTACGACTGGAAAGCTTACGTTTATTTAAAAAAACTTAATTTTCGTATTTTTTTCGTAAATCTTCAGCAAATTTTCGTCGGTCCCAACACCGGAGCACATGCACAAGGAATAGAAAGCTCATGGCTCGACGCATATATTCGTATATTGAATTAAAAATGAGAGGCGTATGGTGTAGATATTATTTTCTTGTAGATATCAAACCAAAATAACACCGAGGGCTTGATATGACTCGAGGTAGGTTTAAGGAGAGTAGAAAGTAGACCTTGGGTTTACTTTCGGCAGCGTCGTAACTCTGGCTTGCCTTATTTTGTTCTCTAGCCTTCACATTCCATGAGCGATGGTTCTGACAAAGTGGGAAGAATTGCTGTTTCCTGGGTCAGAATATATATATATATATATATACAGGGTGTCTCAAAAAAATGTACTCACTCTTAGAATTCGATGTATTCGATGCTATTTCATTTCACTCTATGTTCATAAATAAAAGTTTTCTCGTCATTCTACGAGTGAGTACATTTTTTTGAGACACCCTGTATATATATATATATTTATATATATATATATATATATAACGCTTATTTTTGTTTATATTATTAGACCATTGACCTTGAAGAAGTATTTTTTTTTTTTAGCTCTTTACATCAAGTGGCTTAATGCCTTGTCTGGAGCGAGTTCTATATAAAAAAGAAGCCGTATTTATTTAGTGTTTCTTTTAGTTTAAAGAGAGAAATATCAAAGTTGTAAGTTGTCTTTGACCTACGTCAGGATCTCGTCACTGACCATGATCGAGTGCGACCGAAAATGTAGCTTCTTAAAGTAAACAAAAGACGATGTGCGGTTTCTTGTCAAGTAAATGAACAAATATTAAAGCATATTTTTGCCATCTTGTTACTATCGAAGTCTAAGGAACACACGTGGTGGTTAGATATCGATACGATGCATTTGGGACATGTGTGTGTGTGTGTTAAGGGAACATGGAAGAGGGGTCTTATTTATTTATTCTTTTTTCTTTTCCTTAGCTGGGTTAGGGTCACTTGTCTGCCCATTCAAATCCAACCCTGTTCTGTTCATCCGATTTTAGATTTTCCTTAGGTGTAGATTTCAAATTTGAATAGGCTGCTGTGTCCTCGTCTCCCGGGGGACTGTCGGGTTAGGGTGGAGTTTGGGTCCGTACGCTGGTTTGGTGTCAGTAGCGAGGGAAGGTAAATGACGAATCGGATTTGTCATGTCTCGTTAGTTTGAACAAAGGGCATTCTGTTCTGTTTGTTCACCCATATATATATATATATATATATATATATATATATATATATATATATTAGTGTGTGTGTGTCTATAATTACGTATAAATACGCATATGTTCTTATGTATATGTTCGTCAATTCTGTCCAGAGAAGCGTTTATGTAATCAACTACCGCATGAGTATAACGCACGCACACACACACACCCATATCTATATATATATATATATATATATATATATATATATATAGGTTAGTTTGTGACTAAGAAACACGCTTTGAGTTTCATATAAACTTATCCCAAACTATTTATTTTCCCTCCGGATATATGTGTGTGTATGTATAGAAGTATCTACGTACGTGTATATAAGTGTACGTCAATAAGTAATAGGCTTGTAAACTGTATGAAACGTCATCTGTGTTGAAAAGTAGTAGGGTAGGCTAGAAAATATGCATTTAAACGAACGTTGTTTGAAGAAACGGACAATTAATAACGGTTGCGTATTGTATCAACTTTCACAGAGATCTAAATATTTTTCTCCATTCTTATGTATAGCTACACACACACAAACACACACACACATATGTATATGTAAATATGTGTGTGAAGAAATATATAAAAAAAAACAAGTGTTATTCAAGTTTGGACATAGATTTGGTTATTTTAGGTGTTCACTATTTTACAGACGTTTAGTAACCTACACGTTATTTCCTTTTGAAGATAAGTACATTTATTACATTGAAATGTCCGGATATAAAGGCCTTAAAATCTTCTAATCAACATCTAAAATAAACAAATCTACATTAAAATTGAAATTTAAAAAAAAAAAATATTTTTATATATTACTTAAAAATAATTATACACTTTTTGTAATGTCGAATATCCACGAACGTATTAGGGTTTCTAAGAAACTGCCCGTCTTGATAACTTTTGACATAATAATTATAACTATACTTAATTATAAACATAAATATACATGAATAACTATATATATGATTATTTCATGTATATACCCATGATATTAGTATGTGATATAATATATTGCCTATATATTTTCAGTATTTAATTCAGCAGTGCTCAATATGTTATGGAATTTAGTAATATGAAAATATATTAATGCCAAGTAAGCTACAGAGGCGTCTGTCTCTCTCTCTCTTCTACCCTCTTAACCTCTCTTAACTTTGTCTTGTCTAGTATTTTTCCCCCCATCTCTCTGTCAACCGCTTTCCCCTCTGCTGCCTTCTCATCCCTTCCCATTTCCCTCTGTCGCCTTCTCATTTCCTCCCATTTCCCTCTGTCGCCTTCTCTTCCCCATCCCATTTCTCTCTGTCGCCTTCTTTTACCCATCCAATTTCTCTCTGTCACCTTCTCTTCCCCATCTCATTTTTCTCTGTCGCCTTCTCTTCCCCATCTCATTTTTCTCTGTCGCCTTCTCTTCCCCATCTCATTTTTCTCTGTCGCCTTCACTTCCCCATCCCATTTTTCTCTGTCGCCTTCTCTTCCCCATCCAATTTCTCTCTGTCGCCTTCTCTTCCCCATCCAATTTCTCTCTGTCGCCTTCTCTTTCCCATCCAATTTCTCTCTGTCGCCTTCTCTTCCCCATCCAATTTCTCTCTGTCGCCTTCTCTTCCCCTTTCATTTCTCTCTGTCGCCTCCTCTCCACCTTTCATTTCTCTCTGTCGCCTCCTCTCCACCTTTCATTTCTCTCTGTCGCCTCCTCTCCACCTTTCATTTCTCTCTGTCGCCTCCTCTCCACCTTTCATTTCTCTCTGTCGCCTCCTCTTCACCTTTCACTTCTCTCTGTCGCCTCCTCTTCACCTTTCACTTCTCTCTGTCGCCTCCTCTTCACCTTTCACTTCTCTCTGTCGCCTCCTCTCTACCTTTCACTTCTCTCTGTCGCCTCCTCTCTACCTTTCATTTCTCTGTCGCCTCCTCTCTACCTTTCATTTCTCTCTGTCCCCTCCTCTCCAACTTTAATTTCTCTCTGTCGCCTCCTCTCCACCTTTCATTTCTCTCTGTCGCCTCCTCTCCACCTTTCATTTCTCTCTGTCGCCTCCTCTCCACCTTTCATTTCTCTCTGTCGCCTCCTCTCCACCTTTCATTTCTCTCTGTCGCCTCCTCTCCACCTTTCATTCTTCTCTGTCGCCTCTTCTCCACCTTTAATTTCTCTCTGTCGCCTTTTCTTCACCTTTAATTTCTCTCTGTCGCCTTTTCTTCACCTTTAATTACTCTCTGTCGCCTTTTCTTCACCTTTAATTTCTCTCTGTCGCCTTTTCTTCACCTTTAATTTCTCTCTGTCGCCTTTTCTTCACCTTTCATTTCTCTCTGTCGCCTTTTCTTCACCTTTCATTTCTCTCTGTCGCCTCCTCTTCACCTTTCATTTCTCTCTGTCGCCTCCTCTTCACCTTTCATTTCTCTCTGTCGCCTTTTCTTCACCTTTCATTTCTCTCTGTCGCCTCCTCTTCACCTTTCATTTCTCTCTGTCGCCTCCTCTTCACCTTTCATTTCTCTCTGTCGCCTCCTCTTCACCTTTCATTTCTCTCTGTCGCCTCCTCTTCACCTTTCATTTCTCTCTGTCGCCTTCTTTCTTATCTACACGCCCTCTTCTTTTTATCACTCTCTTATTTTCCTTTTAATAATATCCTAACTGATGTCAGTTCTTTTTACCAATCATCTTGTTCCGGACATTATTTTCGATGTATCGCGCTTGTCTAATTTACCTTCATTTTTACCATATTTTATACACGACGATGACAACGACGATAACAGACATTACAATCGAGACAGATTACCGATCCACAACCACTTAATTCTGTATTTAACCACCATTACATAACACTGGTTTACAAGTAACATATTGGCAAGCAACTGAATAGGTGTACCTTATATATTATCTATAACAGAACTCTTTAATTATATTACTTCCGTTTTTTAAAAATCTTCAGTCACGTATTTTATGTTCATTATAATACATACAATCCTTTATTTCATATGTTATTTGGTGATGCATTCTCGACATAATCACGTTGACACGCCGGTTCTCGTTAGATCACTGAAGTTAAGCGACGTTGAGCCTGGTCAGTACAAGATGGATGACCATTTGAGAATACCAGGCGCCTTGTGGGGGAGAACAGCGTAACCCCCCCTCCGTAAGATTCTTCAGCAAGTATTTTAGCAGAACCTGCTGATTTACACGGGTTGACACAAAAGAACAAACGCCTCTCTCCCCTGGTGGGCAGAAGTTCTGTTTCGAATCATGTGACAAAGCTCCTCGGGGATGATATACAATTCGTTTTTTTTTGTTGTTTTTTTTATCGTTATTTTGAAGTACTGTATATGACCATAAAGTGCATTAGGTGGTCAGGTACCGGTTTGGGAGTTGCAAGTAGTTTGAAATTAACTCTTAGTTTTTATAACTTCCAGGTCCATTCTTGCTCTTATAAATTGTTTTTTAGAAGGTCGCAACAAATATATAAATAGAATATATCCAGGAAAAGAAAGACAAAACTGCCTTGAACTTTATTGGGCAAACTGTTATACGCATTGATCCTCGCCAATACGAAATCGGTCTTTTGCTGTCGATTTTACATTTTCGTCTTTCCTACCTTATTTCCTAACCATATAACCTAGTGAAGCTCCCTCTCTAGCAACTGTCTGGTGTCTAAAACGAAACTGCATCCCGTTATAAGACGCCAATTTGGGAGCTTTAGGGAAGGTTGAGCCACGCCTAGTTGCCGTTATTCCTAGGTACACGTTCGCCCAGAATATATATATATATATATATATATTAATCCAGGTAAAATAAACATACACAGGATAGGAATCAAAAGAATTTCAACTGGGCTTTAAAAAAGTGCCCAATATCAAATAGAGCATTTATGCATATGATTATTTTTTATTCATACATGTACAAAATCTGCGACACTGGCATTCCGATCCTTCCCGCAGATCATCTGAGGGTAGGATCGGATTCTAATTCTCCGTGATGAGATCTCAGTGTTTTACATCTGTAGATCTATAACATCGACATGCTAGTGTCGCAGATTTTCTACACGCTTGTATGAATAAAATAATCACATATATATATATATATACACACACATATATATATATATATGTGTGTGTGTGCTTACAAAACGAATTAATCTAGTTTCTTTTTATATACAATTACAACATGAATACACAATAATTTGAAACATAAGTATTTTAACCAAAATGACTTGATCCGAAAATGGTTGATATGCCGCAAGACCCATAACAAAATCAATATCGGTATTTTACAAATGATAAGTATTCATCGTCTATATTATTACTATTTATCGTCTCTCCACGCAGAGTGGGTGGGACATAAGGTCCCTTTATGTCAGGGGGATATCCAGCTCCCCTCAAAAAAGGAACTCTGGGTTGAGACAGATATATAAAAAAACAATATAGAAGAAGTTCTGCTTTTTACGGAGGAGGGGATCGATGCTACACTCTGATCCTGTCCTGAAGGTCAGGTTGACATTAAATTCCTTTTTGTGCACTTTATACAACATTAAACGTTAGACGTCAAGCTACGAAATTGTAAAATATGTGTGTGTATATATATATATATATATATATATATATATATATATATATATATATATATATATATATATATACACATATATATATATATATATATATATATAAACGGCCGTTTCTTCATCGCTACACAATCAGAACGTTGCTTATCACAAAGCACAGATCTTATAAACATTATGAATCTTTGGAAATGCAGAAAAAAACAACAACTTACTACTGTACATTTTAATCGAAATATTCGTATCCTTCGACACACGTGCTAAAGAAACCCCACAATTGTTTTGTGGAGAACTCTTTCAATTCATAATAGCGCTGGAATTACATGGGATTCTCTAATACCAATTGAGCTTCAACATTTAACTTTAGTTTGACTACATAGCCAATATATATAGAGAGATTATACGACATATCTTTACTCCGTAAACGTGCAGAAACAGCTAGTAAACTTACATATATATAACTGCTTGTTCATCGTTCACCGACAACCTGGGTATATACCTATGTATTTAGGTTAAAACGCTTATTTTATATGCTTGCCTCTAATTTCTTTGTAAGCCAGTGTACTCATGTAATGTGTCTTTTCTTTTAATAGAGGATGAGTCAAAAGTAACCGGGCGGTAAAAATATTTTTTAGTTTAAATAATGAAAAATTATTAGTAACGTGAGATGCCAAGTTCTGGTGAAGCTCATCTTATGGATTTCCGCGGACTACCGGGTTACTTATGCCTCAACCTACAAATATATATATATATATATATATATATATATATAAATTTACTAGTCTGTTTACATGCTTATCTACTATTCCATAAGCTAATATTCTATATATATATATATATATATATATATATATTTATTTATATTTCGTTTTTTATTAAACTGATTTATTTCCGCATTTCCTGATTTACTTATCATTATCCCTATTTTCTCACCTCGTCTAGTCCCCCGGAGAATGCATACGGAAGTCCTCCTCTACATACCCTTTCGCTGAGTGACCTAGCTGAAAATCAGGCCTATTCGAACCCTGTCACCCGACATTCGCCCCCAGAAGCAACCCCATCACAACTACCAAGAGCAATACCTTCATGACCATCTTAAAAAAAAAAAACGAAAACTAATAAAGAAAAGACAACAACAAAAACAATATATATCTTCACACGCGTTTTATTAAAAAAAAAATGACAGATTGTGTTTGTCGGTTAAGTAATAATTTTGCGGAAAAGCAATTTAGTAATTTTTTTCCGGGTCTGACAAATATTCTCCCAGTTGTGTTTTCTATATTCTCTGTCGCGCAAATTATCTATATAACGATACTCTAAGACATTTTGTGTTCGTACGTACATTATCCCCTTTCACACGCATTAAAAAATGAGATCATCCTGTCAGCAAAAACTGATGGTTGGTGATTAATCTGACCTCGCTAAAGTAATTACGACTTTACTTATTTTAAAATTAATTGTTCCAAAATCAAATAATGTCGCCCCATTGACTAAAATAGTTCACTTTTCATGAATACATTAAAAAAAGTGACATTCATTTTATTAAGTTGAAGAATATTTAGCTAACAATTTACTTTTACGGTAAATAGACAAAATATTCTTTTAAAAATAATTAAATTGCTGCAATTTTTAATAAAGAAAAAAAGAGATATATTTGTTTAATGCGTTCACAAACATCATAAATTTACATTACAACCACCCCACTGAAAATCTACACATTAAAAAATAAACTTTCTTCAACGAAAAACGTTATAGCTGTGCGTATGTCAAATAAAATAGGGTGTTTAAAATAATCCATATATATTACTGATATCTAATTAAATATAACATACCTTTTTTAAAAAATTCCCGAAAATACTTTCGCAAAATACTAAAAACATTAACATGTCTAATCTCACGTGCTGACACAACTAACATGTCTAATCTCACGTGCTGACACAACTAATATGTCTAATCTCACTTACTGACACGACTAATATGTCTAATCTCACGTACTGACACGACTAATATGTCTAATCTCACGTGCTGACACGACTAATATGCCTAAACTCACGTGCTGACACGACTAATATGCCTAATCTCACGTGCTGACACGACTAATATGCCTAATCTCACGTGCTGACACGAGTAATATGCCTAATCTCACGTGCTGACACGACTAATATGCCTAATCTCACGTGCTGACACGAGTAATATGCCTAATCTCACGTGCTGACACGAGTAATATGCCTAATCTCACGTGCTGACACGAGTAATATGCCTAATCTCACGTGCTGACACGAGTAATATGCCTAATCTCACGTGCTGACACGAGTAATATGCCTAATCTCACGTGCTGACACGAGTAATATGCCTAATCTCACGTGCTGACACGACTAATATGCCTAATCTCACGTGCTGACACGACTAATATGCCTAATCTCACGTGCTGACACGACTAATATGCCTAATCTCACGTGCTGACACGACTAATATGCCTAATCTCACGTGCTGACACGACTAATATGCCTAATCTCACGTGCTGACACGACTAATATGCCTAATCTCACGTGCTGACACGACTAATATGCCTAATCTCACGTGCTGACACGACTAATATGCCTAATCTCACGTGCTGACACGACTAATATGCCTAATCTCACGTGCTGACACGGCTAATATGCCTAATCTCACGTGTTGACACGGCTAATATGCCTAATCTCACGTGTTGACACGGCTAATATGCCTAATCTCACGTGTTGACACGGCTAATATGCCTAATCTCACGTGCTGACACGACTAATATGCCTAATGCCACGTGCTGACACGACTAATATGCCTAATGTCACGTGCTGACACGACTAATATGCCTAATGTCACGTGCTGACACGACTAATATGCCTAATGTCACGTGCTGACACGACTAATATGCCTAATGTCACGTGCTGACACGACTAATATGCCTAATGTCACGTGCTGACACGACTAATATGCCTAATGTCACGTGCTGACACGACTAATATGCCTAATGTCACGTGCTGACACGACTAATATGCCTAATGTCACGTGCTGACACGACTAATATGCCTAATGTCACGTGCTGAAACGACTAATATGTCTAATGTCACGTGCTGAAACGACTAATATGTCTAATGTCACGTGCTGAAACGACTAATATGTCTAATGTCACGTGCTGAAACGACTAATATGTCTAATGTCACGTGCTGAAACGACTAATATGTCTAATGTCACGTGCTGAAACGACTAATATGTCTAATGTCACGTGCTGAAACGACTAATATGTCTAATGTCACGTGCTGAAACGACTAATATGTCTAATGTCACGTGCTGAAACGACTAATATGTCTAATGTCACGTGCTGAAACGACTAATGTGTCTAATGTCACGTGCTGAAACGACTAATATGTCTAATGTCACGTGCTGAAACGACTAATATGTCTAATGTCACGTGCTGAAACGACTAATATGTCTAATGTCACGTGCTGAAACGACTAATGTGTCTAATGTCACGTGCTGAAACGACTAATATGTCTAATGTCACGTGCTGAAACGACTAATATGTCTAAGGTCACGTGCTGAAACGACTAATATGTCTAAGGTCACGTGCTGAAACGACGATTGTTGCGGATCTCACGTGCTGAAACGACGATTGTCGCGAATTTCAGTTTAATATTACCCATTTTAGAAGCGTTGATCATTCGATCTCTTTGAAATTACATTAACCAAACCTGCTATGAGTTTGGGGGTGGGACTTTAAAATGTTTGTAAACATTACTTTGCATTTAAATTATTCACATGTTTCGTACTCTCTTACCTATTTTGGTTTTGGTTTATTTTCACGTTGCGGCCGTTTTAATCTCCAACTTTTACGTTAGTTTTGTTGACAAAACGCCTGACAAAGGCCACAGTGTGTCAACGACCGAAAAGTCTTTAATATGTCAACAGGAAACTAGTACACACCATGCAAAATAAAAATACCACATCTCGGATTATACGCGACTTCAAACTAATATAAGTCCTACCTTCTTTTTTTTACACACCGCTTACTGATATTTTTAAACTTCTGATGCTAACTCCGAAGTTCGAAAGCGCTCGATGATATAGAAACACAAATGACGCAGAGATTTTGTTCTACCGAGAAAAGAAATACTGAATTAATTTTTTCCCCAGAAACTAGAAAAAAAACTTGTAAATGAGTAAAAATGCCGACAATTATATAAAAAAAAAAATATCTTTCATTTTACGTAAACAAAAGAAACAAAAATAAAAAATGTGTGTGAATGAGAGAATGCCGCCTATATATATATATATATTTAAAAAAAAGTTCGATATATATATATTATTTTATTTTGGAAAGGTGTTCTTTCAAACCACGTGACATTAAAATTATTTCTCATCTATGAAATGGACAACCAGTAATCGAAGATCAGTGATATTTTTTCATGTTTGAGTTATTGTATTTTTTTTCAAAAACTGAGGACAAAAAAAAAACACAACAAAAAACGAAACAACATTTATACAAATAGATGTACACAACTTTTAATATGTAAGCATTGTGAAACACGTCATGTATTTTTCTTTTTTTTAATTATTTTTATTTAATCTAATTAAATCTCTGATATCGAAAATAAAAAAAATATCAACATATACATCTGGAAAATACTTTTTTACTTCATACGATGCTAAAGTATAAATATTCTAATGGAGTATAAACTACGTTAGAAATTAACAAAGTCATGATTTGATATAATCAAATCGTGACTCCGTGTTAATTTTTCTTTTATTCAAAACGGTATTTTCTTTCTTATTGCCATGTTTGTAATCTATATATCATGTCAGATTATGATCTTCTAAATATACCGCATATATATATATATATATATATATATATATATATATACAGGGTGGGCCAAAATAAGGGTCCTATCTTTAATTTTGAATAACTTGAATTTGAATAACTTCCACAAAATAAAAGTTAAACTCACCAAACTTTATGTGTGTGTAGACTGACCCTTCCGAGATTTTTTGAAATAAACAAAACAAATTTTAGCCGAAAAACACTTCTTAAAACTTACAAAAACTAAAGTATTGTTTTTTACACGGTTTTGAGTTTTTTAAGCAAAAATGATGTTTTCTAAATGAGGGTACGTTCCTTAGGGCTAATACGGCTCATGCTTGCTTCGGAAGGGGTCCTTTACTTATTCTAAAAAAAAAAAAAAAAAAAAAATCAATAAATAAAAAAGTTATGAATTTAAAAAAATAGGACCCTTATTTTTGCCCACCCTGTATATATATATATATATATATATATATATATATATATATATATATATATATATATATATATAAGGTAATACAACAAAATATATAAGAGGCAACTAATATCTTAGTGAAAATCCGGATAAAACTGAGGCTCAATATACTGGATAGAGCATTAATAGCACTGGATAAAGTGAAAGAATAAAATAAGGTGCGAATCCAATTTTATTAGAATTCAATGTTTAAGCAAAGTACTTTAAAGTTTTTACCTGCAGTAATGTCATTGCGGTAATGGTCCTCTGAGGAGAAGATTTTATTTGAAAACTCATGAGTTAAGGACTTTAAAGTACTTAGCTTGAACTTGAATTCTAATAAAATTTGATTCGCACCTTATTTTATTCTTTCACTTTATCCAGTGATATATATATATATATATATATATATATATATATATATAAATAAATAAACCGCGTACGTTATTCAAAGATTGTCTCAAAGACGATTTCAAGTGCTTTGCATTTGATGTTGGATGATGAGGGGGGCGCTGTACGTAAGTCAAGGTCAAGGACAGCTATTTTGGAAGGCAATAAGCTTTTTGGAAAAGAATAGGATGAAACACCATCAGCAGAAGAGAGCAGCGAGCAAGCTGGACGTGAGACCTCCAGCACATGGAGGAAATATGGAACACCTAACGAAACTTCCATGTGCAGAGTTTCCTTTCCTAAAACTAACCGTCTGTGGCGCAGTGCCGTGACCCTGTTTCCCAGCCGACTACAATATGGTCGCCTTCAAGTCCAATGTAAACAAGTTCTTGTTGAAGTGTCTCCGTAAATAATCGATTTCTGCCATGCTACAACAATCGTGCCGCGATGATATCTCACTGCCCATCAGTCAAACTCTTTAACCCTTATCCTCAAGTGGCCTTTGGACCTTGGTAAGCGGTGACCTTTATTTTATATATATATATATTACAGAGCTTTTTATGTGTAAAAGGCATTATCCATTCTATATACAGTTTCGGTGTATTATATACCTTTTTCATATATAAAAAAATAAACTAAAAGAAACAATGTTTCCACATCGGAAATAAAATTACAAATGAATAAGGAAATATGCGTTACAATGAGGGAAAATGCAGTCGTGTTAAAGAGAATGATTGACGGATTTTGGTTAAAAAAAATTGACCTTACTGACGAAATCACCTAATTTATGTACAGAGGTTATTTTTCAAGCAGGATAGACACGACCAATTCGTG
Source organism: Sepiola atlantica (assembly GCA_963556195.1). Classification (NCBI taxonomy): domain Eukaryota; kingdom Metazoa; phylum Mollusca; class Cephalopoda; order Sepiida; family Sepiolidae; genus Sepiola; species Sepiola atlantica. The sequence goes on along the minus strand of OY744518.1, from coordinate 190,228,539 downwards.
AGGATGGAGGGGTGCGCACGATGTTAATTAAATAGTGCAATGCCAAAGCCGTCTTTCTGTCTCTCCCTCTCTTTCTCTCTCCCTCCTCCCTCTCCCTTTTCTCTACCTTTTCTTTTTCCCTCTTCCTCTTTTCCCGCTCTCGCTCTCATTTTCTCTCTCTAATTCCTTCTCTCCCCTCCATCTCTCTTTCTCCTTCCTCTCTCTTTCTCCTTCCTCTCTCTTTCTCCTTCCTCTCTCTTTCTCCTCCCTCTCTCTCATCTCCACCCCCCTCTCTCTCTCTCTCTCATCTCCACCCCCTCTCTCTCATCTTTTTCCCAGTCTCTCTCTCTCATCTTTTTCCCCGTCTCTCTCTCTCATCTTTTTCCCCGTCTCTCTCTCTCATCTTTTTCCCCGTCTCTCTCTCATATTTTCTCCCCTCTCTCTTGTCTTCTCTCCTCTATTCTCTTCATCCCCCCTCTCTCCTTCTCTCGCTCTGATGCAGTAGCCAATATTTTAAAAGCATATAATTTTAACTAATAAATCTGCCATTGAATTAACGTTTTGTGACCAAGTGAATATTGTTTAGACAACGAAGACGACCTGGGATTATCGACAGGTGTGTGTAATAATTTATACACGCCGCAGGCGACAGCTATGTAACAATTGTAAGCGGTGTTCAAGTGATTTCTGATCGGCTACTTGACAAGAACGAGTGCGTGTTTATTCAGACCCTCTTTCTGAAAAAATATGCAAGTATATTTGATCCCGCCAAGTAAGTCACCAGAAATAATGTTCAAACTACATACGACTGTTTCCTTCTTCGGCCTCTTTTTAAAGTTTTTCCTTCCCTGACACTTAACTCTTCTTATTTTATTTACCTCTCCAGGAGGTTAGACACAAGGTCAGGTGTTTAGTTGCAAAGCCAGTGCACTAAGGCTAGCGCAATATGGCCAATACAAATGCCTGGGCATCCCCATCGGCATTCCCTGGTATTGGTGCCTCAGGCGATTAAGGAAAAGAGAACGAAAAAACATGAAAGGATGGACATCGTTAGGCTGAAATGAACCGTACGTTAGACTGACAGCAACCAAGTCACTTCGGACTGATTGTCGAGGACGAATCCCCGACTCGTAGTAAAATAAATTAGTTAATTCAACTTAGTATTTTCTTATTCATTGTTTTACAAGTACTTCCACGGAATGTACCCTCAACATAAATACCCACCAGACTAGCAACAAAATCACACCCCTTCATTGTAGATTGCCATCGATGCCCGAATATTTTCTACTCTGAAAGCTTCTTTCAACGGAGTTCTCATATGAAAGAAATAAGATCTGAAAATATCAGAATCCCAAAAATGTCTATTAGGCACTCCAAAAGATGTTATAATGGTTGTGATAAGGATCAAACATCCAAAATTCAATAAAAATAAAGACAGTCTAAAAGAAAAAGTTAAAAGATGCCAAATTCTTTTATTTTGTATTTTCTTTAACGTTTACTTTACATTCTGGCATATATATATTTATATATATATATATATATATATATATATATATATATATATAAACTTAAAGAAATATATTTTTATTAAAATCAAAATAAAAAATTAAACATCTTTTTTTTTCATCTTGACTTTTTTTAATCTAATATTTCACGTGATATAAAAAGCCTTGAAAGAGCTTTACAAAAATAAAAGATATTAACCTTATTTTTTTTTCGTAATAATCCTTCCTGGTTTTCCGGAAGTGACGTCCGATGTTGTGTGGACTAACGGTGTAAATGTCTTTTAAATTGAACTTAAATCGCGCATGGTCGCTGGTAAGTATACATTTGGGAAAGTTCATTTTTTAAGCATCTTTAGAATTTTAAACTTAAAGAAAGAGACAAAATGCCTTCAAAAACTATGTGTTAGATGCAGATATTGTTATTAAAATCAAAATAAAAAGCAAACTTTTTTTTTCATCTATACGCGATTGAAGTTCAATTTAAAAAAGACATTTACACCGTTAAGTCCACACAACATCGGACGTCACTTCTACAAGACCAGGAAGGATTATTACTAAAAAAAATAAGGTTAATACCTTTTATTTGTCTAAAGCTCTGTCGAGGCTTGTTATATCATGCAAAATATTAGATAAAAAAGTCAAGATGGAAAAAAAATGTTTGATTTTTTATTTTGATTTTAATAAAAATATCTGCATTGAACACATGGTTTTGAAGGCATTTTGCCTCTTTCTTTAAGTTTAAAATTTTAAAGATGCTTAAAAAATGAACTTTCCCAAATTTATATATATACATATATTTCTTTTCAGAAATAATTATATTCATAATTATTATTTGAGGGACAGTATCCCGGATATAGAAGACCATCTTAATACGATAGGTGATGCTCAACAAGGGCTTAAAACTCTTCCAATGAACTTATAAAATAAACAATACCATGTTCAATTTTTAATATTTTTTGTATAAATAATTTATCCAGCTTAAATTGTTAATAATTCAATAGTTATTCTCATAATATAAGATAGTGCATATTATTTTACTCTAATAAGCCCTATTTTTGACAGGAAACGAGCTATAATTATTCAAATTGTTTCGAAAAAAATCAATTTTGAAAGAAAGCCCATTTGAATTTAATAGCAAATTCTCCATGCGATGGTGTTTGCTTTTAATTGTAAACAGATTTCTTGAACTTCTATCCCTTTCAACCCAAGCATTCTTACATATATTATCTACAAACGGACTGGAGCCTAATGGATGACCCCAAACACCTTGATATAAACGGCTCTGAAAAAGAGATAGGCCAGAGTTTTAAACTGACCGAACATCTGATTTAAGTATCATGATCTTTTATTCTGAAATGCAATCTTGTTTTCCAATAAAATTGGACTATACATATCTCTGAAACGATCGTAACCAACATAAGTTTAACAGAAACGTAATGTGATGCCTTGTAACTAGCCCTATGGTGAGAAAAATTTTTTTTTACACAACTGATATATATATATATATATATATATATATATATATATATATATATATATATATGATATAGATATATATATATGATATAGATATATATATATATATGATATAGATATATATATATGATATAGATATATATATATATATGATATAGATATATATATATGATATAGATATATATATATATATGATATAGATAGATATATATATATATGATATAGATATATATATGATATAGATATAGATATATATATGATATAGATATAGATATATATATGATATAGATATATGATATAGATATAGATATATATATGATATAGATATAGATATAGATATATATATGATATAGATATAGATATATATGATATATATATGATATAGATATATATATATATGATATATATATATGTGATATATATGATATAGATATATATATATATATATGATATATATATATATATATGATATAGATATATATATGATATAGATATATGATATAGATATATATATATATATGATATAGATATATATGATATATATATATGATATAGATATATATGATATATATATATGATATATATATATATGATATATATATATATGATATATATATGATATATATATATATGATATATATATGATATATATATATATGATATATATATATATATGATATATATATATATATGATATATATATATATGATATATATATATATGATATAGATATATATGATTGATATATATATATATGATATAGATATATATATATGATATAGATATATATATATATGATATAGATAGATATAGAGAGGTAAGTATGTTTACATATTTGTATGTACCAGATTCATTCCTAAACAAATTAAACTATCATTATGAATTTTGGAACACGGCTGCTAGGTGTAAGGGGTCTGAGTGTGTGCTATATTTAATTTAATTTAGTTTTATGCAAAGCGGGTACTCACAAGCCATTCGTGAAAATTAAGATAATTCCAATGTTTGTGACGTTTGAACAATATTTTTTAAACATTAATTAATAAATACTCCCTACATTTAACTTTTTTTAGCATTAAAAAAAGTTTTTTAAGGGCATATTCTTCGAAAATTTACATGCATCAAATTTGGTCCATCTTCATTAGAACTAGTAAAGTAAGATTCCTCGAATTTCTATCTTTTAAAATTCGTTAAGCCTTAAATTTTCGAAATGGTTTGGTGCATTATAATAGATGTTGACTTAAGACAAAACAAACCTGTCAAATTTCGAAGTCCAAAATCAGATTGTTTATAAACAAATAAATTTAATTGTTAGCCTTTGATTAAAAGACATTATAATTAAATTATTTACATATCGATTACATAAATGTCGAACTTATAATTTGCTAAAAATACATTGGTAACCGCAGAAAAAAAAACTCGAAGTCCAAACCAATGTGGGATATGTGTTATTTATAGCACTTCTACACGATGATGGCTGATGAAACGAGAATAATGTAACTCCGTGGATGGAATAAAAGATTTAGTTAGAAATTTCGTATAGATTCCCGAGTTCGACAGAAAGAGGTATAATTTCAAAAAAGATATATTTGAAAAAAGGCGAGGATTTTTTTTTATTCTGATGAGTCACCAATTTTCAAGCCCTGGGCGACGCGAAAATAAGTGTTACATCGGCTGAGTCGTTATGTACACCAAATTGTAGGATAATAGGCCGAATAATACACACGTAATATCAGATATATAACATTCTAAAATAACATGAAAACAAAAAAATTAATTATAAAACTTATTAAAAAATAGTTTGAAAATTGTAAATAGATTATACAAATAAAAATTAAAAAAAAACACATTTATATACTCTCCATTTATAAATGCTTGTTCATGAAAAGGATTGTTCGGTAGTAGCATCCTCCACTCTACAATAAAATCGGTACTACTCCAGATGAAGCGCCTAATTTCCGTGACTTCTCGGCGACAACGATCGGGCAGGTCGCGGAAGCGTCCGAGAGCTGCCGAGATGAAAACGAGGCTGAAGCAGAGCTGACCGACCAGGTTGCTGCTAATCATCTGCGCTCAGAAATTCCTTCCCCCTCCCATAAAAATATATACAAAAAAACTTGCCTAAATATCCTAAGAAATATAACATACTTCTTTGTTTTATGTAAAAAAAAAAAAAAGACGAAAACAAAGTTGCCTAAATATCATAAAAGAAATAGCATTTTATTTTTTTTGTCTTTTTTTTTACATTAATCAATAATGTAAAAAAAAGACAAAAAAAAATAAAATGGTTCATTTGACCCACGGAAAAAATAAAAAAATAAAAGTGTATTTATAGTTCTTCAGCTATGGTTTGTTCATTTGTTTTGTTTTTTTCATTTTCTTTTTTCAAATATATGTATTTCTTTCTTTTGTATTCTTCGTCTTATACTGTCGTCTGCCACTCTTCCATTTTTACGACTTTCAGTTTTGCTTCAGCCTCGTTTTCGTCTCGGCAGCTCTCGGGCGCTTCCGCGACCTGCCCGATCGTTGCCGCCGAGCAGTCACGGAAATTAGGCGCTTCATCTGGAGTAGTACCATAAACACCAATGTTTATTGATTTATTTGTATATATATATATATATATATATTATATGTACTTCCTAACTCTAAGACAAAATACATGCTTGTTTTAGCCCCCCTTCCTACCAGAGGAAACCAAGGGGAAGTGAGAAAGTATATCGCAATTCAAATAACCACTTACTCTACCACCTGAAATGAATTCGGAAAAAAATCCTACCTTTTATGAAAAACAGGTCATCAGAAATGACAGTGAACATTTATAAACTAAATTAGTGACGTAATTCTATGATTTTATGTCAATATTTAATAATATATCTAGATAAATAGCAAGTGCGTACACTGGCGAAGCATATTTTCCCCCCGTCATTTAAAATTGGAAAAAGCTCCTTTTCGATTTCTTTCACATGAAGAGGTTACTAACATAGAACATTGTTGCAACATCGTAGTGAATATATATATATATATATATATATATATATATATATATATATTACTGTTAGATACTTGAATCCCCCTTTTTATGAATTTTCCAACGAATGCTAGTCTTCAATATCTTGGATTTAGTTAGTTTCTCTGGGAATTTAAATTGTATTTTCTTTTTTTTTTCCTTTTGTTTAAAATGACTCAAAGGTTCTTTAGACTATATATTGGGTATTTACATCTGTGTGGCTAGGTTTCCTTCCTCTTATTTGCTTGCCTATCTGGTACCTAAGGTATTTTAGCTTTTTTTTTTTTAATGCAACTTTTATTCCTATATAATTTTCTTGCTAGCTACCATATCGCAGAATGGTTTTTGGGTGTAGTGTTTGGATAGTATTATTGTTATTATTATTATTATTGTTATAATTAATGTTATTTGATATGCAAATTACCATATCACAAAGTAGTCTTATAGATAATATATTATTATTATTATTATTATTTATTTATGTATATATTAGTGAAATTTAAGCTGAATTTTTTCTACACTTGATTATTGGGGAAATAGTCGTTTGATCAGTACCATTGGAGAGCCATGGATATTATAACTGTCCTGTTTTGAAATCTCCGAAACAGTTACATGGTAAAGAACTGATGATCCCCGTTTTAATATTTCACGCTTAAGATAAGGTCCCCTGTTTTTATTTCACTGTTAGATACTTAAATCCTGTTTTTAATGAATTTTCCAACGAATGCTAAGTCTGCGATATCTTGGATTTAGTTAGTTTCTGTGGGAATTTAAATTGCATTTTCTTTTCTTTTTTTTGTTTGTTTAAAACGACTCAAAGCTTCTTTAAACTATATATATATATATATATAACTGATTTTCGCTAGATTGTTAACTTGTTTGTCTACATTTCCTTAACCAATTTTAAATTGTGTCTCAAATTTTATTTCATATTTACTGTATCATATGTATATATAACTCAATGTATGTGCGTGTTCCCTATAGAAAGAAAGGTTAGAGTATCTACATGAAATCTAAAAGTGTATTCTCATGTAAAATTTACCGGAGAAGATAATGGAAGTGTTCCCGAATCTCTAAGTGCCCTTCAAATATATTTTTATGAAATATAAATGATGTGTATAACTTTTCTGGGGAAGACAATGGAAGTGGTCCCGAATCTCTAAGGGAGCTATGGTGAGCCGAACCTCTTTTAAAACTTTAAATATATCCTATGTTGATGAAATCATGAAATTCTCCCGCGAAAGCAATGAAATAAGTGATCCATGGGGACAAGCACCCTTAACACTTCAAATGCGTATAACTAATTTTAAGGTAATGTAAACCATACGTATTATACACCAACATTTCAGCTTCTTCCGACTATATAGTAAAACATAGAAAGTAATATTATGTCATGAGCATAGTGAAAAGTACATAGTAGTGATCCCCATTCAATCCCGAGCAACGTGGAGTCTTCCTGCTAGTGGGTGTGTGTGTATATATATATATATATATTATATACGTGTGATACTTAGAAGGCAATAAAATGCAAGGGTGTGACGAATAGACACAAGTTGAAGCAAATAAGACATATAATGGTCGAACAAATTAAATAGTTCCACCCTTACTACAATGTATATATATATATATTACAAACATACATACATATATATATATGTCTATCTACACAATGTTACAATGTTATGTAATACCTGTATGAAGATAGTCTGGTGGAAACTCCGTATGATATAATATTTCGGGAACTCTTCCTTCTTCAGAATCGTGCTAAACTCAAGTTCAAGCGTGCATATGAAAGAAGCTTCAATTCTTCAAGAAAACTATATAAACGTCTTATATATATATATATATATATATATATATATATATATATATATCAGTCTTGGAAGTTTTTAAACCATTAAAACTATATGGCATAAAAGTAAAACTTTTAGTTTCAAGCCCTTCATTGCAAAGCAGTCGCCATCTCCACTCGGCCAGCGGAAACTGCCACGTGATTAAAGGAAATTAAGATAAATATATATATATATATATATATATATATATATGTACCTAGTAGCAGACACAGACAGAAGACTAGTATTCGGAACTTCGCTTTAGTCTATTTTTAACATCGCCGACAGTGCTCGACTTTCATTTCTTAAAGGAGCTTTTCATAATGTGTATGTGTATCTCTCTCTCTCTCTAATATATATATATATATATATATATATGAGAGAGAGAGTAATACAATCTACTTAACTTCACACTTTACTACAGATTCATGGTTTATCCGATCATCAGAAGTGTAGAGTTAGGTGTGCTACGGTATAAGTAAGAACTTTTATGAACAGGTAATTGAATAGTTCTCATTTTTTATATACTCTTTGAATATTGAACACTTGTTGCTGGGTAAGTCTCTCTGATTTCATATTTTTGAAATGTTTGTATTATATATATATATATATATATATTGTATTTTATATACTTTCAAGAAAGATTAAAAATAAACGTTCATCTAAAAGCCTCAGTGCAATGCTCCAACTCTGTCGTTGAGTACTATCGAATGTTTAGATATCTATACTGGCTGCTTTCAGTGTAAATATCTCTTACTTTCCCCGTTATTACGTGGCAATTTCTCATAGCCTAATGGGACTAGGTGAACGCTTTCAGATACAATATGTTTGTGTGAACCGGGTTAGCGCCCTATGTCCGTCTGAAATTGTTATTTCCCTGCGCTGATGAAGGCGATAAGCTCGAAACGACATCGTACGTAGGTAAAATATAAAAAAATGGTTCATGATATATATATATATATATATATATATATATATATAACCCTAGCGGAACCCGTCGCCCGGCGTTGCACGGGAGAAAGTACTACCTATTGCATGACGTCGAATAAAAAAAGCAACGGCATATTGTTTTTTCTTCCCCGTCAACCGTGTTGGCGAATGTTTTAAATTTTTAAAAAAAGAAAAAAGTGGTAGAGTAGAATCGAACACTAACACTGGCGATCATGAAACCTACCTTCTTACCGATTGCGCCACTGTTTCGGGTTACAAATACATATGAAAATAGGCGAATTAACCTAAGCTTGATTATTGGCATGCGTGTTAAATTAATACCAGGCAAATAATAAATAAGAACCGGTGTTTTGTGAAAATTAAACTGTGTGTATTAGTTCCAGGTGTCGATGAGTAGAGTGACAGTACAGAATTTTTAGAGAGGAAAGTTTTTGCTACCACCTATATGGAATTGTTTTTTCGGAGAGACGTGGATGGTGGGCCAAATCTAATATTTAGTGTTAGGTAGAAAAAAATAATAACAAATTTACTAAAACATGCTCGAGTGAATAAATGTAGTATAGTGGTGAGTTTAGTAGCCTGTGATGCATGTGGTTATTTTCCTATACTCCGACAAGGTACAGGCGAAAAAACGTCTCTGCTTTATATATTAGAAGATAGAGAAGATAGAAGGAAGATATAATAGATAGAAGAAGATATATATATATATGTATATATATATATATATATATATATATATATAATGGTAATAATCCAGGTGAAAAATATCCACAGGGTGGTAATCCAGAGAATTTTAACCGGGTTTATAAAAAGTGCTCAATCTCAAAATAGAGCTTTATATATGATAATTTTATTTACACAGACATGTACAAAATCTGCGACACTTGCATGTCGATGTTATCGATCAACAGTTACTATAAACTGAGACCCAAATATGATCTTAGGTTAAGATCGGATTCTAACTCTTCCTGATGAGATCCCAGTTTATAGTAACTGTTGATCGATAACATCGACATGCCAGTATCGCAGATTTTGTACATGTCTGTGTAAATAAAATTATCATATATATATATATATATATATATTTGCGTGTGCGTGTGTATTTTAGAGAAAACGTTTCTCCGTAAATGATACCTGATTTGGGGGTAGACAAATTCCGTATTATAAAAACAGGTAAGAATTATCATACACAGCTTGAATACAAATAGTTTTAATTGGATGTGTCTCTGTTCCAACCAGCGTTTCGGAGTCGAAGGATTTGGAGGTAACCATACACGTCGTATGCAAGGTTATGAAGTCTGAATTTGGTACTGTTATAGATCAAGCGCCTGATTTTCGTGACTTCGCGTCGACAACGATCGAGCAGGTCGCGGAGTCGCCCGAGCGCTGACGATATAATATCATTTTTTTTTTCTTTCATCTTATAAAAAAATTGACAATTCACCCACCACCCCCATTATTTTCAGAAGAAAAAAAACTGATTTAAATCTATGTATTTTTTCCTTGAATTTATCTGTCTTATATTAACGTCTGCCAGTCTTCTAGTTAGAGCTTGGCAGTTTGAATGCAGGGCTTGGCTATTGCTAAAACGGAAGCCCTAACCCTAAAGGGAACCCTTACTCTAACCCTAAACCCTAACCCATAACATAACCCATCTTTTTCTTTCTTTCTTTGATGTTAGCAAGAAAAACAGCGAAACAAATGAAAAAGTAAACATTGACCCCCCCCCCCCAAAAAAAAAAAATCTTTCTACACATTTGATTGAAAATGGTTCATTTGATCACACCGAATCACCCTACAGTTTGTTCGGTTTTTATCTTTTTAACTATGTATTTTTTCTTTGAATTTATTCGTCTTATATTATCGCCTGCAAGTCTTCCATTAACGCTTGGCGTTTTCGTCTCGGCAACTCTCGGGCGCTTCCGCGACCGACTCGAACATTGCCGACGCGAAGTCACGGAAATCAGGCGCGTCATCTATAACAGCACCCTGAATTTTAATCTACGAAGAATCAGCAGACAGTCTGAATATTAATAGACTTGAAAACAAATAGTCAGAATCGGAAGTTTGCGACTCCTAGGAGTCGGACCTTATTTCTACAAACTCATCAACCTTGATTTCGACCTCGAAGATAACTATTATTCGTTCATACAAAACGAAATCGCTATACGTAAAATGCGGCTATCCTTTTAAACGACGTTTGTTGTAAAATATACTGTCACCCTTTGACAAGGGGTTAGTTTATTGCTAATCGCCTGATGCGTCTCTACCGGGGAATGCCGACGGGGCTGCCCAGGCAAGGTTTAAAGGTCATAAGTGCTCTTCCTCTAGGGTGCTGACTCATCTAATCTCACTTTTCGACCTTGTGTCACATTTTACTTTGTGTGAGGTAGATAAATACCTACCGTCGGATTTGAAATAAATTATTTACTTACATCATATATAAATATTATGTATCATAAATCTCGAATATAAAATATGACGTATTAATGACCGTCTTATTTGAGTGAAAGCTACGTAAAAAATAAAGTTCATTGCAGCTACGTAAAAATGTATGTAAATAGTAAGCGATAATCGAACATGTATCCTAATATACGTATATATTCGTGAAATATTGCAAAATTCCCTTAAATTTATTTTCTCTCAAAATATATTTAAAATATATTTATTTACCTTCAGAATCAGTTACAGGTATAAAAGTATACACTGATTTAAAATGTACTAACGCTGACCAATTGGGAGGTACTGCACGACTTATTCTTTCTTGACTTGTAGGAATCAAGGGAGGCGCCATAGCTGTCTATCCCGTAATAGACTTCACGAATGACCTATGCTGGAAATCTCATTTCTTTGATCAATCATAACTCAAAAACCAATAAACCAAATGTTAAAACTTTGCACCAAATTTTTAATTGATCGGTTCTATAAGTGTGTAGAATTTCAGCATCATTAGTCAAGGCAACCCAGAGATCCAGAAAGTTCAATCATGAAATCATGTTATCTGTGTGTACGTACGTATGCGCCACCCTATATCTCATCAACTGTTTGATGGATTCAGCTGATTTTTGGCAGAGATAGAGGTTCTAGGGTCTAATTGATGGCATTTTAATTTCAGTTTACCATATACCTTAGTTTTCCAGGAAATTCCAAAAAAACTAATGAGAAGGCATTGTATTGAGGCATAGCCTTTACAAAAGTAGTGACATTCCATGAAAAATGCCAGTATACTGAAACCATATGCCCTTAATAGGGTTAAGATGAAAATTCATATACACTAAATGTACAAAAGCAAGGAAATTCCCAAATTTTTACACTTTTATTGTCATTAAGGCTATGACTACATATCAACCAAACCATTTCATTATCACATCATAACAGTATAAATCTCTATGCATGAGTGGATGAAGTGTGTGTGGTGCACTGAAGAAAACTTACTACCAGTAAAATACAAAGCCCTGTTGTGCGCATACCCTTAATGACAATAAAAGTGTAAACATTTGTGAATTTCCTTGCTTTTGTACATTTAGTGTATATGAATTTTCATCTTAACCCTATTAAGGGCATATGATTTCAGTATACTGCCATTTTTCATGGAATTCAAAATAGACTTTGCAATCAAGTTGGAATGGTCCCTTTTTTTCTCTGCGGCATCTTTGTCAGTGTCACAGAAAAAATGTTTCTACCTTATTTCGACAGTATCCTTATTTCCATGGAAGACTGATTTTCAACTCTTTATAAACTTTCATAGCAATAACTCGTCTTATAGCACCACTGCAATGGACTTCATTTTTTCCGTGCACCTAACACAAGAGTGCTTCCCTGAGTGCTACAACATTGCCTTTATAAAATATAGTGTCAATAAACACTTGTTATAAACCATCTCCATAGCCATCACCTCCGTTCAGTGTTGAGAGACAATGGACATCTCCTGTGCACGTGTAATTGTTAAGCAAGGGTTGCGCAATACCAAACAGACCTCCTTTGAATCGGCACTGCAGGACGACTGGAAACACTGCCGAAATAAGCGGATAGCACATACAGCACCCGGTATTATCGAATGGCCACCCATTTAGAACTGACCAGGGTGAACGTCGCTTAACTTTTATTTTTAAGGAAATCGTTCCAAACAAGGTATGAAGCCACTTGATGTAAGAAGCAAAAAAAATATTACTTTAAGGTAAAAAATTAGCCACGGATAAGTGTTAGATGGATAGATTCCGACCCAGAAACCAGCAATTCTCTCTTCTTTGTCAGAAACAACACTCATGGAATCTGAGGACTAAGGGACAAAATAAGAGAAGCGAGAATTACGAGGCTGTTGAAGTGGAACCGATGTGTCAGCGTGATTATGCCGTATAGTATATACAATAGTCATTAACCCATATCTAGGGGCATTGATTCTTTGTTTAAAAAAATACTTTCATTTTAATTGACTGTCCGAATATTTAATATATTACATGTTTGGAGGGAGAGCGAATCTGAAGACAAGTGGGAAAACTAAGACGGTGAAATAAATCAATAAATACCTTAAATAATGGGTAAACCTGTACAAGGTTGTTTCTCTTATGCGTCACCATCGCAACAAGTGTTTTAATTGGATGACATAAATATGGTGTTATTAAGCAGCGACGTTCGAGTGTGTTTCGTTCTGTGGTACCTTACATCTACGATGCTTATTCGTTAAATATCACAAAATTCTATTAAATTAATACTTATTCTCTATCTGAATGTAATTATAAATTTTTTTTTTATTTACCTCCAGAATCGGTTACGGGTTTTTATACCCGTAACCGATTCTGGAGGTAAATAAAAAAAAAATACGCTAATGTATAGTGTACTCACGCTGGCCAGTTGAGTCACGGGTCGTCTATTTTTAAATCGGCTGACAAATATTTTTGTATCGAAATAATATGAATGTTTTTTTTCAAATTCTTTTTACATTTTATACCTCTTTTAAAGACATTGTTTCGAATCCTATTTTTTTAATTTTTGAAACTTTTTAGAAAAAAAACATTTTGTATAACATTCTTGGGTTAAACATGTTTTTTTTTGTCTTTTTCTGTCTTTTATTTGTCCGTAAAATCATATTTTTGTCTTCAAACGATATGATATCTTTTTCTTTTCTTTTCTTTTTTTTTCTGTGGGCCATATAGGGAACTGAATAGACAGGCGTCAGTTTCGCAAGCCCTGGGCGACACGTCACCACAGAGCGATTCCAAAGATCTCGACAGTCCTCGCAGTATACACGGCCAGACAAAGATTGAAGACGCCCAACGCGCAGTATATGCCGACCTACAAAAAGCCTCCGCCCTAAATGCTTCAAATCCCATGTTACAGAATATAATTCCAAATAACACGACAAACAACAATCATCCCGGACCATCGGTCGTTTCAGTAAATAACGGAGCACCGGCCAATATCTCAAACATGGGCGCAATGCTTTCTGATTATCAATCGTTATAAAACCTTTTTTCTTTCTGTTTCTTTTATTTTTTATGACTTTTCTGAACATATTGTCTTTATACGTAAGACAACGATTCACCCATCTTAAAAATTATTTGTTAATTTTAAAATGCAAAATTATTTTTTTGTTAACTTTAAAATGCATTTTTTTTAAATTTTAAAATGCAAAATTTTTTTTTGTTTATTTTAAAATGTAAAAAGTATTTTTATTTAATTTTAAAATGCAAAATTATTTTTTGTTAATTTTAAGATGCAAATTTTTGTTTCATTTTAAAATGCAACATTTTTTTTTGTTAATTTTAAAATGTAAAAAGTATTTTTATTTAATTTTAAAATGCCAAACATCATTTTTGTTTATTTTAAAATGCAAGAGTATTTCTTTTGGTAATTTTAAAATGAAAAGCACTTTTTTTTTATTTTCAAATGTAAAAAAAAAGTTGTTTTTTTATTTTCCAAAGGCAAAAAAAAATGTCTTTTCCCATTTTCTACTGAAGAAAACAGAGTTTTTATTAAGAAAAAACATTTTTTTCTTAAATTTCCTGAACATTTTGTCTTGTTACAAAAGGCAACGATTCAACCATTAAAACAAACTATTTTTCTTTGATTTTAAAATTAACAAAAATATTCATTTTTATCAAGAAAAAAAGAAAACATTTAAAAAAGTTTCTTTCTGTTTTCTTTGAAAAAAAACCAACATTTTAAGAAACAGAATTTAAAATCAACAATTGAAAAAAAGTATGATTGGTAATATCAATAATTACAATGATGTACAAAGAAAGAAACAGAAATTGCATACATATACATACTACTTACACACAAAAAAGAGTTTTGTTGTTTTCTTTTGCATTTATGTAATATATTTTGCCATTTATTTTACAAGTTTGTGAGTGGGAGAGAAAAAATTTAATATATTTAAAACTTAAAAAAAATAAGGGCCACAAAATGCTTGACAATACAGAATCTGTTTCAAAATATACGCCACTATTTTTACAAGCAATTGTTAAATTCGTTATTATCAAAAACTATTTCTCCAAGGTCATCTTACTTTCCCTTCAAATTATCTGTACATTATGTTAAACTACACATACTATATCAGTAATTGAATATATTTTGAAGTTTGAAAAAGAAACAAAAACAAATAAACAATGCGTATTTTTCAAAATAAATCAATATTTATTTTATAAACTTGAATTTTTTTACACAAATCGTCCTATTCATGACTACTAACATTATTTCCTTTTTTTAATTCTTACTAGTGGCATATTAGTAATTAGTAATAAACGCCCGCTCGATGTTGTTAACGGTTGGAGTTCAATGTTGATATTTTAGGTTATACGCGAGTAGCGCTTGTTAAAATAATTAGAATTTAGTCCCACTCTTGAAGCATCGTTGAAATCTGAATATATGGTGAAGTTTAGAAAGCCAAATAAACAATGCGTTTTTTTTTCAAAATTACATTTGAGTTATTTCAAGAAGCACTACCAGCGTATAATCTCACACATCGACATTAAACCACCAACCGTTAACAACATCGAGCGGGCTTCTATTACTAATTACTAATAAACCACTAGGAAGAAGTTAAAAAAAGAAAACAAATGTCTATTACTTATGAATAGGACGCTTTTCTTCGAGAATTTCGTTTTCAAAATAAATATTGATTTTAAAAACCCCAAAAATCTCAATGTTTATTTGGCTTTCTAAACTTCTACATGTATTCAAATTTCAACGATGCTTCAAAAGTTGTACTACATTTTCATTATATCAGTAATGTGTATGTCTATTAGACATTACACTACTATCGGTTTAGTAATAGACCAACATGTCAATGGACGAAGTCTGAAAATTAATACATTTATGAAAATAATTTACAGGTTGTATGATGACGCAAAACTCGCTGGATTCGCTATAATTGTTTGCTCTTCTGCGAGGCACTTCTTTTAACATCCATAACTGTCATGGCCGACCTCGTCTCCAAGGGCAGACTACTTTACCTTTCATTGAGTGCAAGGGAGATAACTTGTTACGCTTATGGGCTAATGTTCTTCCATAACTTAGATACAGATGTTTCGCAACTTTTTTAGATGATGATTCGTAATTTGTATTTTTTATTATTCGAACTACTGTTCTTATCCTGGATGTTATTCTCACTATGTTTAGGTCGATGTAAACTCCGCCCTTCTTCAGGCACATCTTGTCGAACTCGGGAATCTTTATGTTGTCGAACTCAGCCGAAACGTTGTGAGAACAGCATCTAACATTAGAACAATATGCAGATGTTATTAAAGTGACGAACGTTCATGCCCCCTAACATTTTCTTTTACTTCTACACTTGGACATTTTGAAGCATGTATTAGTATATTTTTCATCATGGGGGTGTGAAGTTTTTCGGAAAACCTTTCTCCTTTATCAGTCAAGGAAGAGACGTACAATCCGGTAGAAATGTATACGTTAATTTATTTTCTATTTTAGGTCCTTCCTGAACAGATTACAAATCTACGCTGTGAATCAATGCTTGAGACTCGTATCGTAGTTTCAAGCAGAGGAACGCGTCCTCAACGAATCAACACGGTTGAAAGTAACGTATGCGTTTCTACCGGATCGTTAGTTTCACACTTGTCCAACAACGGAGAAAGGTTCCCCGAAAAGTTTCACTACCAAATTGAATATGTACTAATACGTGTTTCTAAATGCCGGATGGAGTAAAGAAGTAACTGCCTATTTTTGGATGCTATTATTGTTTTCTAGTGGGACTGTTCAACACACATGTGTATATATAAAACCAAAAACGCACAAATAAATACAAGTATGGTGATTTTATAAGCGAGTGAATTCAAAACGGCGTTTTAGATTTTTGGCTGCTAAAATCGTCAAATTTTTTACCGGATATCCGGACTAAACTGTAAGTCACACATCTAGTAATTCAATCATTTATTTATTTGTAAATTTATTTGTGGGTTTTGGTTTTATGTTTTTCCCGTTGGCTTTTCAATCAGCTATATATATATATATATATATATATATATAAATTAGTAAATTAACTCTAAGGTGTGTTGAGGTAGAGCGAACAGTATGAGTAATTTTGTGCCAAGGAAATTTTTCCTCCGAATCATGGGAATCAAACAAATCTAAAAACCAGTTGGCTTTTTATTTTCGAAAGATTGTAGCGGAAAATTTCGAATATAGTCGATTCTCTGAAACCGTGGCCGAAGAAACTGAATATAGCAATTACCCTGCAAACGTGCCATAGATGCTTGGCTATAGCAGATTCCCTGCAATGATAGTCGAGAGGTCCGGATATAGCAGATTCCCTGCAATGATAGTCGAGAGGCCCGGATATAACAGATTCCCCGCAATGATAGTCGAGAGGCCCGGATACAGCAGATTCCCTGCAATGATGGTCGAGAGGCCCGGATATAGCAGATTCCCCGCAATGATAGTCGAGAGGCCCGGATATAGCAGATTTCCTGCAATGATAGTCGATAGGCCCGGATATAGCAGATTCCCTGCATTCACGGCCGCGAGGCCCGGATATAGCAGATACCCTGTATTCGTGGCCGAGAAGCCCGGATATAGCAGATTCCCTGTAACCGTAACCAAAAAGCCCGGATATAGCAGATACCCGGACACCGTAACCGAGAAGCCCGGATATAGCAGATACCCTGAAACCGTTACCGAAAAACTTCTCTGAAACCGTATCCAATAAAACAGATATAGTAAATTTTCTAAAACCGTAGCCGAGAATCCCGGAAATAGCAAATTCGTTGAGACTGTGTCTGTGGCGTCCGTGTCTGGAGACGCCAGGGTTTCTTCTACTGCCAACGGGAAAAGCCGGATGAGATTTTCATCAAACACATACGTGCTCTCAATGCTAATATTCAGTCACTTTATACAACCTTGAATAATAATGAGACATTTTTGCAACTTCGTCATAGTGCAATAAAATAGACCCCTAAAATACACCAAGGTTCCGGTTCTAATCATAATTGCAAAATTAAAAATGGTGGCGCATATTTTTGGACATTTATCATACCTGATATCGTATCAGCTTTTGCAAATGAGAACACAGATTTCAATAATAGATAATTAAAATGTAATTTTCCAAGAGATTAATTTCAAATGACCAATATATGTGCACGATAAAGTATTACCGTGTCTTACTGCGACTAGAATAAATGAACTGAATGGATAAATGAATGAAGAACAAAGAAAAGGAAAATTTTAAAAATAAATGTGAAATATTAAATGATGTAAACAGTGATGGGATGTTAAAATTCTTCGGAGGAAAAAGAAATCGTCTTTTTTAATATAACGATAACTGTATTATACTGATAGATTTCAAAGTATTGAGATGAAAAGAAAGAATAGATAGATTATAAATTTTAACACTATAGTCAGTGTCGGCAGATGAATGATTATGAGTATATATGAGATATTAAAAACAAGATACATTTTTATGAAAAAAAAAAACAGCAACAAAGGGGACTAACTTTTTCTCAGTAATTTCAATAGAATTTCCATGAGTTCTAAGTATATATATATATATATATATAGTAAGCTATGAAAATATATTTATGGCAATTAAGCTACACAGAGGCTTCCGTGTTTCATGCCCGGGGGAATCTTCAGGCTAAAATGCATGGAGTTATTTTTGCGAGGTATGTTTATATAAATGGCTAGCTAGTTCGACAATCAGATTCTTTGTTGTTCTCTCAGCCAATCGTTGGGCTTCCCACGAACAAAGGTGTGGTTAGTGTTACTTAGATATATATATATATATATATATATATATATATATATATATATATATATATATATATATATATATACATATATATATATATATATATATATATATATATATACATATATATATATATATATACATATATATACATATATACATATATATACATATATACATATATATACATATATATACATATATATATATACATATATATATATACATATATATATATACATATATATACATATATATATATACATATATATATATATATACATATATATATATACATATATATATATATATATACATATATATACATATATATATATATATATATATATATACATATATATACATATATATATATATACATATATATACATATATATATATATACATATATATACATATATATATATATACATATATATACATATATATATATATACATATATATACATATATATATATATACATATATATATATACATATATATATATACATATATATATATATATATATACATATATATATATATATATATATATATACATATATATATACATATATATATACATATATATATATATATATATATATATATACATATACATATATATATATATATATATATATACATATATATATACATATATATATATATATACATACATATATATATATAGCATTAAATATATATATTGCAAGAAATCTATACAGACACGTCCATGTTTAATACCTGCAGGAAATAATCAGGCTGAGTGCGATTGCTTGTATATCGAAGTAGTGTTCACTCAAGCTAACTTACTCATCAGGTTCTTTATATTATTACTCTGTCTTGGGTTATTATTTTCATTGGTCAATCGCTAAACTACTCTCAAACAAGAGCTGAGATATATATATATATATATATATATATATATATATAGCACGGTAGATCCGACTTGGATATATAGTCCTGGTCAGGATACCTCTTGTTAGAGTGCTCAATGTACGCACAGAGTAAACATAAATTAGAATGAAAATAGCTCAAAACACCATGTTAGTATGATGTAATAATTTATTTCACTTATATGGTAGGATCGTCAGACGTGGAACTGAATGTTTTGCAACAAGTGTCAATAGAATTACAGTTGTTCACATCAGGTGGAGGGAGTTACAATTTAAAGGGGGATAGGGATTTCAGTCTTTTGATGCAGTAGAATTTATATAAACTGTGGCTTTGTTAAGCCCCGCTTCACACTAGCACATTGTACCGATGTACACTCTAACCATATCCCTGTATCTCTCCCTACACACCCATCACAAGGGATACTCTCATTTACTCGGTTTCGCTGTTTCACAGTTCTTCAGTTTGGCTAGACATGCGAATGCTTCAGGCTGGATTGAAACCTGGTCGCATCTCTGACAGTTATAGCTTTTATCCAAAGTGCCATTGGCACAAGCGAGGAAGGGAAATCTTACTGTTCATATGAACAATATCAGCAGCCAGATAGTGCTTTATTCGTTTTTATTATCGCTAATGACATCTGACAGTTTTACTTCCTACAATGCTCAACTCACGGAGGGGTGGGGCATATATATATAGTGATCCTTTGATTTCGTTGTATCACAGCTATTCAATGTGACCAGGGAGGTGACGGTGACTAAGTGGTTAACGACACGGACTGACAACCTGGGTGTGCCAAGTTCGAATCCACTTTGTTCCACAAAAACCCTTTCACTTAGGATGTTGAGTAGACATGCGAGTGCGTGTTATCCACACAGCTGTTTTACTGTATCACGTAATTTCAGTGTGTCCAGACGAGCCAGTGCTTCAAGCTGAGCAGTTATTACTATGCTGTGATAATGGAAATTATAGACCCTTCCCCCCTAAAAATATGACTAATGGAATCGGTAATAAAATCCGCAATGCTTTCTGCAAGTCAACCATATTTGATACAAATGAACTTCAGTCAATCCCTGACTTGTCCCCCAAGTTTCAGTCATGTGAAAGAAATCATTTGCAGGGACACCTTGGTGATAATCTCATTCGTACAGCATATAATCTTGAATGGGCTTCACACTCACCGGACCATACCCTCCTTTATTTTAATATGTGGGTTTATCTCAAAGATAATGTCTATCAAAACAATTCCCAGACTCTTCCTGAATGATGAGGGCCATCACAGCCAAAACCAAGACAATGCCAATAGAGAAATGTGTTATATACGAGGTTTACTATTGCCAACAACTATGCGTGCTTATCATTAAACGACGATAACGCAAAGACTGTTGGACATTCATGACTGGAACTTGGTGGACAAGCCAATCATGAATTAAGTTTATTTGTACCAACTATGGTTGGATTGCAAAAAGGATTGTGAATTTTATTAACAATTCTATGGGAGTGTGACATTGCTTTTTTTGTGGGCTGTATGTTTACATTTGCATTATCAACTGCCAAGAGTGCTCAATTGTTTACTTTTATTTATCATAATAATAAATGTGGTTACACTAAATACTGAGAAATTAATTAATATAGATTGATGGGTATTTCTATTATTTTACATTTCAATATTAATTTAAATTGACAAAAAAAGGGGGCTTCTTAAAAAGCTAACGTTAATTCTATTCTTTTTTAACAAAATAAATGACGCGACGTAATCGAACATTTTTTTTCTAAAATGGCGTCGTATATGTGACGTGATTATTCAATTCAATTCAATTCAATAAATTTGACAAGAAAAACAGCATGCTTCAGTTGCCATTTAGGGAAGTGGCGGTAGAGATTCATACCGAAGAGGATTCAGTAGCCGAGAATCTGCTCAATTTCGCATTGAAATGATGCGGCGTTGCGCAGTTACTACATCTCCTGGAAGTTCATTCACAGGTCAAAGGATCTTGATTGAGAAAGCGACCCTCATCTAGTTCAATCGAAATCGGCGGCGAAACAGTTTCTGGTGATACTCGCGTAGACCTCTTTCTGGTGCACGGGTCCATAGTATGTCCTGAGGGAGATCGGAAGGGCCATTAAGGAGATTGTAATTCAAAATGAGATCACCGCGTAATCGTTGACGTTCAAGGGAGAAAAAGGTTAAGTCGTCTTCCGTAGGGTAGATCCTATAGTCCCTGCACCATTCGCGTATTTATTTACTCCTCTCCAGGAGTTAGGCACAAGGCCAGTTTTATCTTACTCCCACAAGGTAAGATGTGACCCAAGGTCGGGTCGGGAAAGTGGGGTTTGAAAAGCCAACGCCCGAGAGGTGAGCACTCTGGCCATTAAAAATTGCCTGGGCAACCCCGTCGGCATTCCCCGGTAGGGGTGACTCAGGCAGTAAGCAATAAACCTACTCCTCCCCAAAGAGGGGAGGCGAAAACTGCACAAGACAGACCCATAGACTCGCGTAAATAAAGCCCCGAAGGCCAAGACAATACCAGTCTATGGGGCGCAGTATCCATCGGAACAGATACTACACTTTCCATTCGAGTAGCCAGGCGTTGAACGCTCTCTCGATGCTGGATATCACGTATTAGATACGGAGCAGAGGCCTGGACACTATACTCTAACAGTGGTATGGCAAAGAGGACATAAAATGGGAGAAATACTTAAAGAGTGAGTTTGCAGAAGGAGCGTCGAATGATAAATAGGGTGTTTCCTTGCTTTGTGTGCAACCTGAATGCGATGTTTGAATGCAGCTAGAAGGACGAGTTGAGCAGAAGGTCAAACTTTTTTGTCTCGTTCACCTCCTTGAGAAGAGCTGTGGCATCGCAGGAAGTAAGTGCTGAGTTAGGAGTACCCATTGAAATATGGAAGCATTTATTGACATTTGGGGTATTAGTCTCAGTCAATAGATCAGTTCCAAGCGAGTTGAGATCGTCAATCTCACGTCTACGGGCTACTAATCTGACGTCATCTGCAAATAGGAGCACGCGTATTATATTCTTGTACTTATCTACACATTTAATTGTAAATATCTCATTCTTTTCACTATTTAATTTGATTATTGATGTATCTGAAATACGACACATTTTTTAGAAAAGAAAGAACACACATAAGCAGCGTTCGATGACGTCGCGTTATTTTCTTTGAAACAAAAAGTAAGCGTTTTTTTATGACTCAGTTCAAATTCGTATGAATGACAGAAGTTTTCCCCATGCCTTGTGGTGTCCACTTTTCGCCTCATTTTTCAATTTCTAGTTTAAACTTGTTTGTTTCGAATTGTTTGTCATGTAAATATAGCCATTTCATTGGTTAACTAATGATCCAATTCTTTACTATGATGACAAATGTATAAAAAGCGTTGTTTCTTATTACATAAGCGTACACAAATAGTTTGAAATAGCTTAGAGTTAGGACTGACACGTCATCGTCTCTTCAAATTCTCTTTCGGAAGTTGTTATTTCTTTATATTTTCCACTTTTTTTTGACTTAGTTTAATTTATTTTCATTAACATAAAGTGCGTATTATGCGTTGGGAATTTTAGTTGGGATTCATTTTAGTTTTACATTAACAATATCTTTTAATAATAGTAATAATAAATTATCAATTAATAAGACTACACATTCTGCTTTCAAATTAATGTGGTAAACTTCCAATTTCAAATGGCGAATAACAAAAAATGACTAAAGCTGAATTTCAAATTAAGATCTTGAACTTCACGTTTGCTATAAAAACAAAATGATTTCGTACAAATCAGCGTAATACAACTTTTTGACCGGCTGGATTCTGTTGTTGGCACAGAAAGGGGCCACTTGAATATTGCTAACATCCATAATAAAATTCGACTTGGCACGCCTTTGTCCCAGGCATCTATATATAATAATACGCTAAGGCAATTTCAAATTACTCCCTCGATCCCCTTTTTAAATGATGGGATCGCCCATCTACGACGATGCAATGCAAAAAAAAAATGTTTTTTAAAAATTTCATCCAATATCATAGTTGTGTCGAATTCGAAACTTGAACCAAAATAAACTTTCTTGGTTTTCAGTTTACGATCAAAGTGTAATATCTGTTCTATCCAGGGTACAATAATATCCTAGCGTATGCGTTTGCACCGGACGTACAGAGGTTTTGTAAATAGACTCTCTCTCATAACCAGATATATACCGAAACTAAATTGCCCATAGTACTTAGATGAGTGTGTTTCAGTTTGAGCAAAGTGTAGTAACTGTTCTGTTCAAAGATGCTACTATAATATTGTGAGGTCTGCGTTAGTGCCGGACGTCTATAGAAGGGACATATTTTTAAGAAGGGCAGTAATATACAACAGATGCAGGATAGAATAGTGGAACTTCCACGGGCACCGCTAATATAGATTTTAATTTTAATTTATTGTAACAATTTCAATCGTTTAAAAAATTCTCTCTTCCTTCTTACTGTATAAATAAATGTTAGCTAAACATTATTTGAATAAATAAATCTTTTAAAACGTGTGGCAGGTGATAACGTACATACAAATATAAACTTACTTGAGCGTATTTTTATTTGTTTTAATATTTTTGTTTATAATTCAACTTTTGTCTATTTCTAATTTAACATTTTTTTAAATTGAAGTTGGGCATGTTTAATTTGAGGTTCATTATTTTTATGTTAAGGCTATTTTCTTTTAATTTGAGGCTAACAAGTTGTACTTGTAAAAATCTTGTTTTTATTTGCAAAAGTTAATGTTGTAAATTTCCATTTTTTATTTTTTTTGCAATCGCCCACACATGAAAAAGACTGTATGTGTAACATGGACAATAAAAAAATGAAAGAAAATGTTTTTATACATCCGCTGGCTACCTTCTCTCCTGCTTCGAGTTTTTTTTCAAATTTTAATAATTTGGAACGAGTTTTTCGGATTTTATCAGAATTGATAACATTATCGGAGGTTTAATCATCAAAATGTTAACAAAATAAAACCCGCCAACTGATATATGGATGGACGGAAGAGAGCAATTGAAGACTTTCAAAAGAGAGGCAACTAAAACTACGGATGGACAAAAGGGGAAAAACACGATTAACAGAAAAAGGACTCAAAGAGAAAAATACATTTTTGTTTCGTGTATTTTGTGCATCCCTTTACAAAATCCTAAAAGGTAAACAGGATAAAAAACAGCCCAAAAGACATTCTGTTATTTTATCTTGTATATACAAGAAATGAATCTTATCGATATATGGAAAAAATGTGAAGTGTATATATATATATATATATATATATATATATATATATATATATATATATATTTCAAACAAAACATTTGCAGGAAAGTAAAAAAATTTTTTTTCTTTTTTTGGTTTTCAGGAGAGAACAGAAATAACACTTTTCTCAATGAAAAAAAAAGAAAAAATATCTACATTTAAAAAGAATAACAAAAAAAAACAAAAAAACATTTCAAACCCACAGAAGAAAATCGTGTAAAAATATAATTTTAAAAAAAAATTAAATTTAAAAAAAAGATTCTATTTGAAAATTATGAATAATTAAAACAAAGCAACTGTCATTATCAATTTGACGTTTTTGTTATTTTTGTAATTTTTATTTTTATTTTAAAATGATTATTTCATTTTTTATTCGTTTTAAAAAAAATTATTAATTTTTTATTAATTTTTTATTATTTTTTTTATTCATTTTCCTACACTTGACTCTTTTATTTTATTTTATACAGCATTTTATTTTGCTTCGAATTTTTACAGCATTTTATTTTGCTTCGAATTTTTACAGCATTTTATTTTGCTTCGAATTTTTACAGCATTTTATTTTGCTTCGAATTTTTACAGCATTTTATTTTGCTTCGAATTTTTACAGCATTTTATTTTGCTTCGAATTTTTACAGCATTTTATTTTGCTTCGAATTTTTACAGCATTTTATTTTGCTTCGAATTTTTACAGCATTTTATTTTGCTTCGAATTTTTACAGCATTTTATTTTGCTTCGAATTTTTACAGCATTTTATTTTGCTTCGAATTTTTACAGCATTTTATTTTGCTTCGAATTTTTACAGCATTTTATTTTGCTTCGAATTTTTTAGATAGGAGACATAATTAGTATTGTTTCGATCGGACTTGAATTCTAATCTTGGTTGTTATTTTCACTATGTTTCGGCCGATGTAAACTCCGGGCTTCTCCATCTGCGACACTTAGAAGTTGAGAATCTTTTTGTCGAACTCTGAAACGCCTTCCTACTAACAGAAAACTGCGAACACTTGCTCGTCTACCAAAAAAAGGAGATAATTCATGGGAAGATGGTATCATCACAACAGAACATGTATTACGCCTACCCACCTCCCAATGAAAGGGCTACTGCCTTGGAAGAGGGGACAGTGAAGAACAGACGTACATATACGACAATTAACATATCATGTGGCGATCATTAAACAGAAAAAAAAACAGAAACCTATACGGAATTTCGAACTGAACCCTTAATTAAATCAAGATAGCTATTGTTCTCTTTCCTTCCCAAAATAAATATATACAGTATAAACATTTATTTATGCAAACATTATTGTCTACACATATGCATACATGTTTCAGCTACGTCTTTATTCTAAGCCAAGCATCTTCAGGCCGTTTTAAATATATTATTATATATGCACATATTTAGTCAATAATATTTGTATAAATAAATATTTAAAAAATATAGATTTACCTCTTATTGAGAACAATCTTATAAACAGCGTCGTTTCATTGGTTTTGCATCTATAAAGTAAAAACCATAGAAGTACAAAATGTATATATATATATATAAATAAATAAATATATATATATATATATATATATATATATATATATAATGTATATGTATACATATATATATATGACATTAAAAATTGAAAAAGCGGAAGATCTGTGAGCACAACATTTCCCCTAACGAACGAAAAATGCTAAAAATGACAAAGGACGAGAAAGTCTGTACATCTTGATAAAGCCCACGTAACAGGTGGGCGAAACGTTGAGCTCACAGATCTTCCGCTTTTTCCATTTCTAATTTCATACCGTCGGATGTTTTATCCTTTCATCTATTCATATATATATATATATATATATATATATATATATATATATGATAAATGAAAGGATCAAATAATCGGACGGTTTGAATTTTTTTTTAAATACAGTGAAAGACGTAAAACTTAATGTTTAATTAAAATTCCATGATAAATGCCAGTATACTGAAATCATATGCCCTTAATAGGGTTAAGATGAACACTAAATGTACAAACGGAAGGGAATTCCCAAATTTGTACACTTTTATTGTCATTAAGGGTATGCGAGCACAACAGGGCTATGTAGTTTACTTGTAGGAATTTTTCTTCAGCGCACCTCACACATTTCATCCACTCATGCATAGATATTTATACTGTAGTGATGTGATAATGAAATGGTTTGGTTGATATGTGGTCATACCCTTAATGACAATAAAAGTGTAAAAATTTGGGAATTTCCTTGCTTTTGTACATTTAGTGTATAGGAATGTTCATCTTAACCCTATTAAAGGCATATGATTTCAGTATACTAGCATTTATCATGGAATGCCATTACTTTTGTAAAGGCTATGCCTCAAGACAATTGTAATTTTTAAGGTTTTTTAACATTTTCTTGAAAACTAAGGTATATGGTAAACTGAAATTAAAATGTCATCAACTAGACCCTAGAACCTTTATCTCTGCCAAAAATCAGCTGAATCCATCAAATAGTTTATGAGATACAGGGTGGCACACACGTACGTACGTACACACGGATAACATAAAATCACTCCTGACCTTTATTGATCTCTGGGTTGCCTTGACTAATGATGCTGAAATTTTACACACTTATAGAACTTATCAAATTAAAATTTTGTGCAAAGTTTTAACTAATTTGGTTTATTGGTTTTTGAGTTATGACTGATAAAAGAAATGAGATTTCTAGCATAGGCCGTTTTTGAAGTCTATTAAGGGATAGAGCGCTATCGCGCCTCCCTTGATTATATACATAACAAATCAATGCATCGATTAATCAAATTAGCTCTTATAGCCCCCTCCACAAATTCAATAAAATAAAGATTGTTATTTTAATATGCCCCCCCCCCCCACAACGTATCTAAAGTTATTATTAATGGAAATAATATATATTTAGACACCGGGTGATTCCCTGCTTGTAAATTAGTTTCCTTTGAATCCTCTTTACTTTCTCTTTTCCTTTTGCCTATACTATATTTATGTACATTTGTATATATATTTCGAGTACAAATAATTTGCGTTGTGAAGGTTTTCTAAATATTTTATAAAAAAAAATTCTCTTTATCATTGCCATTCCACCAACGCTTCTAATGTGTGACTTTTCATAATAACTTTCCACGTAACCACGTGATACACACGCCATATCAACATTTTCGTCCATAAAATCAAGACGAATTTCAACCTTACTGCGATAGGCTTGTCTTGTCTCAGTTAGGAGGAGAAAAAAAAATGAAGAAAAAAAATAAGAAAAAAAATACACTTATTCTTCTGAAGATGGTAAATATTATTACCGAAAGTACTCAAGTTAAAATAAAATATGTTTTTAAGGTAAATAAATAATTTATTTTTTAAAAACAAATAATTTGCGTTGTGAAGGTTTTCTAAATATTTTATAAAAATATTCTCTTCATCATATACACAATTCTACACACTTATAGAACCTA
Organism: Sepiola atlantica; assembly: GCA_963556195.1. Taxonomy (NCBI): domain Eukaryota; kingdom Metazoa; phylum Mollusca; class Cephalopoda; order Sepiida; family Sepiolidae; genus Sepiola; species Sepiola atlantica. The sequence goes on along the minus strand of OY744518.1, from coordinate 190,199,947 downwards.
TATATATATATATATATATATATATATATATATATAGTGTGTGTGTGTGTTTATGTACATATTTGCATATCATCCCTGTCTAAACAGATTTACATTTTATTAAAACTATTGTTGTACCACACGTTCTTTCGAGGTACCCGGTAAGATCCAACAAGAATGACAAAGAATAGGACGTACATGGAAAAACTTTGGTTTTCTTTTATTTCCCATCACGCCGGCTACGCACGCACATATAAAAAAATCTTTTGACATACTTTTGTCTCATGTAAGTCTTTTACTTGCTGAGGTCACAGACTTGGTTTCTTCTAGAACTCGTTCATATATACCTCCGATTGGAAAGTAATTTGCTCTGCATTGTCTATTTGAGCGTGAACTGAAACAATTGTTCCACAAGCCCTTTCAATGGTCTGTTTGATGAAATAAAAGTCAGGGGATTCCTTCACGGTACCAACTTGCTTATGAGTTGCAGTTTTAGTCAGCGAACACGAAACCCTAACAGCAAGACGGGCTTGGGTACCATAGCCAATAAAGCTTCATCGGTGCCATAAACATCGGTAAACTCACATTCTTCCGGTACTTCGATACTCCGATCACCAAGCGTTCCGGCTCTTCGCGTTTCTGAAACCGCCGCCTTTCAAGTCTCGCTTGCACTGCGGAACCTTCTCCTTTTTAACAGTTATCAAGTCGCTTTCTTTCATTCCCGGCGTCCAACCCACAATGGACTCTTCCACGATTCATTTTTGCCACTCTTCATTATCTTACACTATCATTATATATATTCCCAACATTACAGATCTTCTCGTTCTTTGGCGCTTTTAGCATTTCTTCGCTCTCGAGAAAGCCCACGCGACAGTTGGGCGACACGTTGACTTTTAGGTCTTCCGCTGTTCCTTTTTAATTCATATATATATATATATATATATATATATATATATATATATATATATATATATATATATATATATATATATACGCAGAGTGATTGCAAAGTAAATCCTTATTATCAAGTGATCGTAATTTATTACTGAAATATGATTTTAACAAGAAGTGAATATGATAAGAAAGTGTATAGTATGGCGTTTTATTCAATATTCGATATGGGTACCAACAACTGCCACCAGCTTCTTAACCTGCCAGGAAAGCACATCAACTGATTTCACAAGGAACCTTTTTGTTCTTTTTTTTTGCTAATGAGTCAAAACTTATCCAGGCTAAAAACCCACTCGAAGATTAGGGTCAACCAGATGGATAGATTGACAAATGAATGGTGATGAATACTATGAGAGTATTGAAACCAGCACCCGACCCAGAAAAAAGCATCAGTCTTTATTGTCAAAAACATCGCTCCTAGAATGTGAGGACTAAAGGAAAACACCGCATAATTCATCACTTTTGTTCCCCCATTCATTTCTTGTAAGAATTATATTTCAGTAATAACTTACAAGTATAGGGCGTTTCTATCAATCACCCTGTATATAGAATAATAAGTAGTAATACTACACATCTCGATAATATAAGGTTTGAAGCCTCCCACAATTAATACTAGATTTGACTATGTGGACCCGTGGCACAACGACTAAAAGCGGTGATTTACCGATCAGTTTTGAGTTAATATGTTTTTCTTTTTAAACAAGAAACGTGAAGTAGCCAGACCTGAAGATTAAAATAACAAACTATTTAACACTTTAACCCGGCCATGGCTGATGGAATGAGAAGTATCTACCCACTGGACTAAATAAATGGTTCGGTTAGGAAATTCCGTATAGATTTCTGTCTGGTACAGGGGTTTGTGCCCAATTATTGGAGTTCGATTTCCCAACGTTGAAAGCCTTGTACCTGACTTCGCTATTGTAGGGAAGCAAGTAAATCGAGACAATTGTATTATTTCATTAGCGGCAGTGTGACGACATCCCACTTCAAATGTCAGCCTCGCATCAGACGGCCAATATTTTTATAAAAGAATCGACGGTGCCAAAACAATTGCACTTTTAAGGTGCGTCTGATGGGACAACGGTCACATAAACTGTTGGTTAGTGCCGGGGGCTTGTGAATAAAATGCAACCGCCAGTAACTCTAGTCTTTCTATCTATCTCTTTTCAATATCTGTATTCTTGCCTTTTTCTTTCTCTTGTCGGACGTATACACAACTCTCTATCTCTCTCCACTGTTGAGTATGAGAGAGAGAGATGGGAGAAAGAGAGAGAGAGAGAGAGAGAGAGAGAGAGAGAGAGAGGGAGAGAGATACATGATTTAGCAGTTTGTGTTTCTTCTCTATACAGAACGGACGCGTGGCCTGAAACAACTCGCTGACTTTCGAATTTTATAAAATCATAGGAATGTTGTAATAATACATGCTATATTTTAAATTAAAAAATGTTTGTTCGCTACTCTATTACAAGCGTTCAATTTTCAGCCAATTGTGCAGCTAATTAAATATCTGGAGAGAATTAATGAGGCACAAAAATCCGTCACCCAATCCGACGGGGAATGTGACTATCGTGTACCACGGTAGCTGGCAGTGTCTTGCCAGGGCAATAAAAGTCCTCCCAGAGACGCAAAAAGCAAGGTACACCGTCTCGTCTAAATATAGTGTTACATCCGGGTTACACATAAATATTCCTAAGTTCGAAAAGATGCACCTGAATATGGTCGAGGTTATATGAGCCGAAAGGTTGTTAAAATAATCACCAATATAAAAATAGTACTCGGAATAATCCAACTAATAGGCATTTTATATTGTTTATATGATCGATTATTTATATGCTGAGAGATTGTTCGATCGTCAAGGTCGGTATTTGGTAATTTATCGTTTATCGCTAAGATAAAAAATTGCGACTTTACTTATTTTAAAATGAACTGTTCAAAAATAAAATTATGTCGCCCCGTCGACTAAAACAGTACAATTTAGAATACATTTCAAAAGCTGAACATCGTTTTATTGATTTGAAGAATATTTAGCTGACAATTATTTTTACAAGACAAGGATTATTTCTTGTTTAATAAATAATTAAATTGTCACAATTATAAATAAATGAAGAAAGAAAGAAAGTATGTTGTATTTGAATTATTTGTATTATTCGGATTATTGTTCTTATCTTCGATGTTATTCTCACAACGTTTCGGCCGATGTAACCTCCAAACTTCTTCAAGTGCATCTTCTCGAACTCGGAAGTCATCTTGCCGAACTTTGGGAATTTATACGGATATCGAACGGAACACTTCATAAAATCCTCGGGGGTAGATTTCTCTCGTTCCGTCAGCCATGACTGCGTAGAAGTCATGAGTAATTCGTAATAGTATTCTTAGTATTACTGAGGATTGAATCTTTAACCTCTAGAAGATTGTAATTCAGAACTGATTAATAATTAGCACTGTTATCCGTTACGCCACAGCCCCCCGTAGACAATTCTAGTATGACTTATAGGAGCCTTAAACCTGTTCTTTTTGTTTTAGATATGTAGACTTACTACTTATCACTATATATTACTACTTATTACTATATATTAAAACATATTACTATATATATTATTTTTACTTGACAAACTACATCCTCCTAAGAACTGAATCCTAAATAATTTCAAAACTCAATGTATCACTCGCTCAGCGGATCCGTAGAATAACAATGAAAGAGTATGCCTGGGTAGTCGATAACTTCCTTCCAAGACTCCAAGTATGCTATCAGCGCCAAAGAGGCACATTTAGAAAAGGTCTTGTAAAATTTTAATTTTGCAACAAAAGGTACTGAATAAATCCTTATTTTAATTGTTTTATCCAGACTTTTATGAAATTTAAACTTTTCTTGTCTACTTCATAAGTTAGATAGGGAATCCCGTTTACACTCAGACACCGTTTACATTTTGTGGTCTATCTTAAGGAAATATAAAAGACAATTTCATCTACATAGTAACCCTGCGGTTGTCGCAAAATTGCGACGAATATACCTCCTATAATAGCAGACGATATAACACACAAATCTGGTTTTACTTGCAGTATAAAACCCCACCTCCCAAATATAACCAATAAATACAGCAACCGACTGATATGTGCATGAAAAAATGACAATTTTATCTACATAGTAACCCTCTTAGCGCGGTTGTCGCAAAATTGCGGCAAATATGCCACCTATAATAGCAGACGATATCACACACAAAACTGGTTTTATTTGCAGCATAAGACCCCACATCCCAAATATTACCAATAAATACAGCAACCGACTGATATGTGCATGAGAAAATGACAATGTTATCTACATAGTAACCCTCTTAGCGCGGTTGTCGCAAAATTGCGGCAAATATGCCACCTATAATAGCAGACGATATCATACACAAAACTGGTTTTATTTGCAGCATAAGACCCCACATCCCAAATATTACCAATAAATATAGCAACCGACTGATATGTGGATGAAAAAATGACAATGTTATCTACATAGTAACCCTCTTAGCGCGGTTGGCGCAAAATTGCGGCAAATATGCCACCTATAATAGCAGACGATATCACACACAAAACTGGTTTTATTTGCAGCATAAGACCCCACATCCCAAATATAACCAATAAATACAGCAACCGACTGATATGTGCATGAGAAAATGACAATGTTATCTACATAGTAACCCTCTTAGCGCGGTTGTCGCAAAATTGCGGCAAATATGCCACCTATAATAGCAGACGATATCACACACAAAACTGGTTTTATTTGCAGCATAAGACCCCACATCCCAAATATAACCAATAAATACAGCAACCGACTGATATGTGCATGAAAAAATGACAATGTTATCTACATAGTAACCCTCTTAGCGCGGTTGTCGCAAAATTGCGGCAAATATGTCACCTATAATAGCAGACGATATCACACACAAAACTGGTTTTATTTGCAGCATAAGACCCCACATCCCAAATATTACCAATAAATACAGCAACCGACTGATATGTGCATGAAAAAATGACAATGTTATCTACATAGTAACCCTCTTAGCGCGGTTGTCGCAAAATTGCGGCAAATATGTCACCTATAATAGGAGACGATATCACACACAAAACTGGTTTTATTTGCAGCATAAGACCCCACATCCCAAATATAACCAATAAATACAGCAACCGACTGATATGTGCATGAAAAAATGACAATGTTATCTACATAGTAACCCTCTTAGCGCGGTTGTCGCAAAATTGCGGCAAATATGCCACCTATAATAGCAGACGATATCACACACAAAACTGGTTTTATTTGCAGCATAAGACCCCACATCCCAAATATAACCAATAAATACAGCAACCGACTGATATGTGCATGAAAAAATGACAATGTTATCTACATAGTAACCCTCTTAGCGCGGTTGTCGCAAAATTGCGGCAAATATGCCACCTATAATAGCAGACGATATCACACACAAAACTGGTTTTATTTGCAGCATAAGACCCCACATCCCAAATATTACCAATAAATACAGCAACCGACTGATATGTGCATGAGAAAATGACAATGTTATCTACATAGTAACCCTCTTAGCGCGGTTGTCGCAAAATTGCGGCAAATATGCCACCTATAATAGCAGACGATATCACACACAAAACTGGTTTTATTTGCAGCATAAGACCCCACATCCCAAATATAACCAATAAATACAGCAACCGACTGATATGTGCATGAAAAAATGACAATGTTATCTACATAGTAACCCTCTTAGCGCGGTTGTCGCAAAATTGCGGCAAATATGTCACCTATAATAGCAGACGATATCACACACAAAACTGGTTTTATTTGCAGCATAAGACCCCACATCCCAAATATTACCAATAAATACAGCAACCGACTGATATGTGCATGAAAAAATGACAATGTTATCTACATAGTAACCCTCTTAGCGCGGTTGTCGCAAAATTGCGGCAAATATGCCACCTATAATAGCAGACGATATCACACACAAAACTGGTTTTATTTGCAGCATAAGACCCCACATCCCAAATATAACCAATAAATACAGCAACCGACTGATATGTGCATGAAAAAATGACAATGTTATCTACATAGTAACCCTCTTAGCGCGGTTGTCGCAAAATTGCGGCAAATATGTCACCTATAATAGCAGACGATATCACACACAAAACTGGTTTTATTTGCAGCATAAGACCCCACATCCCAAATATTACCAATAAATACAGCAACCGACTGATATGTGCATGAAAAAATGACAATGTTATCTACATAGTAACCCTCTTAGCGCGGTTGTCGCAAAATTGCGGCAAATATGTCACCTATAATAGCAAACGATATCACACACAAAACTGGTTTTATTTGCAGCATAAGACCCCACATCCCAAATATTACCAATAAATACAGCAACCGACTGATATGTGCATGAAAAAATGACAATGTTATCTACATAGTAACCCTCTTAGCGCGGTTGTCGCAAAATTGCGGCAAATATGCCACCTATAATAGCAGACGATATCACACACAAAACTGGTTTTATTTGCAGCATAAGACCCCACATCCCAAATATAACCAATAAATACAGCAACCGACTGATATGTGCATGAAAAAATGACAATGTTATCTACATAGTAACCTTCTTAGCGCGGTTGTCGCAAAATTGCGGCAAATATGCCACCTATAATAGCAGACGATATCACACACAAAACTGGTTTTATTTGCAGCATAAGACCCCACATCCCAAATATTACCAATAAATACAGCAACCGACTGATATGTGCATGAGAAAATGACAATGTTATCTACATAGTAACCCTCTTAGCGCGGTTGTCGCAAAATTGCGGCAAATATGCCACCTATAATAGCAGACGATATCACACACAAAACTGGTTTTATTTGCAGCATAAGACCCCACATCCCAAATATAACCAATAAATACAGCAACCGACTGATATGTGCATGAAAAAATGACAATGTTATCTACATAGTAACCCTCTTAGCGCGGTTGTCGCAAAATTGCGGCAAATATGTCACCTATAATAGCAGACGATATCACACACAAAACTGGTTTTATTTGCAGCATAAGACCCCACATCCCAAATATTACCAATAAATACAGCAACCGACTGATATGTGCATGAAAAAATGACAATGTTATCTACATAGTAACCCTCTTAGCGCGGTTGTCGCAAAATTGCGGCAAATATGCCACCTATAATAGCAGACGATATCACACACAAAACTGGTTTTATTTGCAGCATAAGACCCCACATCCCAAATATAACCAATAAATACAGCAACCGACTGATATGTGCATGAAAAAATGACAATGTTATCTACATAGTAACCCTCTTAGCGCGGTTGTCGCAAAATTGCGGCAAATATGTCACCTATAATAGCAGACGATATCACACACAAAACTGGTTTTATTTGCAGCATAAGACCCCACATCCCAAATATTACCAATAAATACAGCAACCGACTGATATGTGCATGAAAAAATGACAATGTTATCTACATAGTAACCCTCTTAGCGCGGTTGTAGCAAAATTTCGGCAAATATGCCACCTATAATAGCAGACGATATCACACACAAAACTGGTTTTATTTGCAGCATAAGACCCCACATCCCAAATATTACCAATAAATACAGCAACCGACTGATATGTGCATGAAAAAATGACAATGTTATCTACATAGTAACTTTCTTAGCGCGGTTGTCGCAAAATTGCGGCAAATATGCCACCTATAATAGCAGACGATATCACACACAAAACTGGTTTTATTTGCAGCATAAGACCCCACATCCCAAATATAACCAATAAATACAGCAACCGACTGATATGTGCATGAAAAAATGACAATGTTATCTACATAGTAACCCTCTTAGCGCGGTTGTCGCAAAATTGCGGCAAATATGCCACCTATAATAGCAGACGATATCACACACAAAACTGGTTTTATTTGCAGCATAAGACCCCACATCCCTAATATTACCAATAAATACAGCAACCGACTGATATGTGCATGAAAAAATGACAATGTTATCTACATAGTAACCCTCTTAGCGCGGTTGTCGCAAAATTGCGGCAAATATGCCACCTATAATAGCAGACGATATCACACACAAAACTGGTTTTATTTGCAGCATAAGACCCCACATCCCAAATATAACCAATAAATACAGCAACCGACTGATATGTGCATGAAAAAATGACAATGTTATCTACATAGTAACCCTCTTAGCGCGGTTGTCGGAAAATTGCGGCAAATATGTCACCTATAATAGCAGACGATATCACACACAAAACTGGTTTTATTTGCAGCATAAGACCCCACATCCCAAATATTACCAATAAATACAGCAACCGACTGATATGTGCATGAAAAAATGACAATGTTATCTACATAGTAACCCTCTTAGCGCGGTTGTCGCAAAATTGCGGCAAATATGTCACCTATAATAGCAGACGATATCACACACAAAACTGGTTTTATTTGCAGCATAAGACCCCACATCCCAAATATAACCAATAAATACAGCAACCGACTAGTATGTGCATGAGAAAATGACAATGTTATCTACATAGTAACCCTCTTAGCGCGGTTGTCGCAAAATTGCGGCAAATATGTCACCTATAATAGCAGACGATATCACACACAAAACTGGTTTTATTTGCAGCATAAGACCCCACATCCCAAATATTACCAATAAATACAGCAACCGACTGATATGTGCATGAAAAAATGACAATGTTATCTACATAGTAACCCTCTTAGCGCGGTTGTCGCAAAATTGCGGCAAATATGTCACCTATAATAGCAGACGATATCACACACAAAACTGGTTTTATTTGCAGCATAAGACCCCACATCCCAAATATTACCAATAAATACAGCAACCGACTGATATGTGCATGAAAAAATGACAATGTTATCTACATAGTAACCCTCTTAGCGCGGTTGTCGCAAAATTGCGGCAAATATGTCACCTATAATAGCAGACGATATCACACACAAAACTGGTTTTATTTGCAGCATAAGACCCCACATCCCAAATATTACCAATAAATACAGCAACCGACTGATATGTGCATGAAAAAATGACAATGTTATCTACATAGTAACCTTCTTAGCGCGGTTGTCGCAAAATTGCGGCAAATATGCCACCTATAATAGCAGACGATATCACACACAAAACTGGTTTTATTTGCAGCATAAGACCCCACATCCCAAATATTACCAATAAATACAGCAACCGACTGATATGTGCATGAGAAAATGACAATGTTATCTACATAGTAACCCTCTTAGCGCGGTTGTCGCAAAATTGCGGCAAATATGCCACCTATAATAGCAGACGATATCACACACAAAACTGGTTTTATTTGCAGCATAAGACCCCACATCCCAAATATAACCAATAAATACAGCAACCGACTGATATGTGCATGAAAAAATGACAATGTTATCTACATAGTAACCCTCTTAGCGCGGTTGTCGCAAAATTGCGGCAAATATGTCACCTATAATAGCAGACGATATCACACACAAAACTGGTTTTATTTGCAGCATAAGACCCCACATCCCAAATATTACCAATAAATACAGCAACCGACTGATATGTGCATGAAAAAATGACAATGTTATCTACATAGTAACCCTCTTAGCGCGGTTGTCGCAAAATTGCGGCAAATATGTCACCTATAATAGCAGACGATATCACACACAAAACTGGTTTTATTTGCAGCATAAGACCCCACATCCCAAATATAACCAATAAATACAGCAACCGACTGATATGTGCATGAAAAAATGACAATGTTATCTACATAGTAACCCTCTTAGCGCGGTTGTCGCAAAATTGCGGCAAATATGTCACCTATAATAGCAGACGATATCACACACAAAACTGGTTTTATTTGCAGCATAAGACCCCACATCCCAAATATTACCAATAAATACAGCAACCGACTGATATGTGCATGAAAAAATGACAATGTTATCTACATAGTAACCCTCTTAGCGCGGTTGTCGCAAAATTGCGGCAAATATGTCACCTATAATAGCAGACGATATCACACACAAAACTGGTTTTATTTGCAGCATAAGACCCCACATCCCAAATATTACCAATAAATACAGCAACCGACTGATATGTGCATGAAAAAATGACAATGTTATCTACATAGTAACTTTCTTAGCGCGGTTGTCGCAAAATTGCGGCAAATATGCCACCTATAATAGCAGACGATATCACACACAAAACTGGTTTTATTTGCAGCATAAGACCCCACATCCCAAATATTACCAATAAATACAGCAACCGACTGATATGTGCATGAAAAAATGACAATGTTATCTACATAGTAACCCTCTTAGCGCGGTTGTCGCAAAATTGCGGCAAATATGTCACCTATAATAGCAGACGATATCACACACAAAACTGGTTTTATTTGCAGCATAAGACCCCACATCCCAAATATTACCAATAAATACAGCAACCGACTGATATGTGCATGAAAAAATGACAATGTTATCTACATAGTAACCCTCTTAGCGCGGTTGTCGCAAAATTGCGGCAAATATGCCACCTATAATAGCAGACGATATCACACACAAAACTGGTTTTATTTGCAGCATAAGACCCCACATCCCAAATATAACCAATAAATACAGCAACCGACTGATATGTGCATGAAAAAATGACAATGTTATCTACATAGTAACCTTCTTAGCGCGGTTGTCGCAAAATTGCGGCAAATATGCCACCTATAATAGCAGACGATATCACACACAAAACTGGTTTTATTTGCAGCATAAGACCCCACATCCCAAATATTACCAATAAATACAGCAACCGACTGATATGTGCATGAGAAAATGACAATGTTATCTACATAGTAACCCTCTTAGCGCGGTTGTCGCAAAATTGCGGCAAATATGCCACCTATAATAGCAGACGATATCACACACAAAACTGGTTTTATTTGCAGCATAAGACCCCACATCCCAAATATAACCAATAAATACAGCAACCGACTGATATGTGCATGAAAAAATGACAATGTTATCTACATAGTAACCCTCTTAGCGCGGTTGTCGCAAAATTGCGGCAAATATGTCACCTATAATATCAGACGATATCACACACAAAACTGGTTTTATTTGCAGCATAAGACCCCACATCCCAAATATTACCAATAAATACAGCAACCGACTGATATGTGCATGAAAAAATGACAATGTTATCTACATAGTAACCCTCTTAGCGCGGTTGTCGCAAAATTGCGGCAAATATGTCACCTATAATAGCAGACGATATCACACACAAAACTGGTTTTATTTGCAGCATAAGACCCCACATCCCAAATATAACCAATAAATACAGCAACCGACTGATATGTGCATGAAAAAATGACAATGTTATCTACATAGTAACCCTCTTAGCGCGGTTGTCGCAAAATTGCGGCAAATATGTCACCTATAATAGCAGACGATATCACACACAAAACTGGTTTTATTTGCAGCATAAGACCCCACATCCCAAATATTACCAATAAATACAGCAACCGACTGATATGTGCATGAAAAAATGACAATGTTATCTACATAGTAACCCTCTTAGCGCGGTTGTCGCAAAATTGCGGCAAATATGTCACCTATAATAGCAGACGATATCACACACAAAACTGGTTTTATTTGCAGCATAAGACCCCACATCCCAAATATTACCAATAAATACAGCAACCGACTGATATGTGCATGAAAAAATGACAATGTTATCTACATAGTAACCCTCTTAGCGCGGTTGTCGCAAAATTGCGGCAAATATGCCACCTATAATAGCAGACGATATCACACACAAAACTGGTTTTATTTGCAGCATAAGACCCCACATCCCAAATATAACCAATAAATACAGCAACCGACTGATATGTGCATGAAAAAATGACAATGTTATCTACATAGTAACCCTCTTAGCGCGGTTGTCGCAAAATTGCGGCAAATATGTCACCTATAATAGCAGACGATATCACACACAAAACTGGTTTTATTTGCAGCATAAGACCCCACATCCCAAATATAACCAATAAATACAGCAACCGACTGATATGTGCATGAAAAAAAGTACAATGTTATCTACATAGTAACCCTCTTAGCGCGGTTGTCGCAAAATTGCGGCAAATATGCCACCTATAATAGCAGACGATATCACACACAAAACTGGTTTTATTTGCAGCATAAGACCCCACATCCCTAATATTACCAATAAATACAGCAACCGACTGATATGTGCATGAAAAAATGACAATGTTATCTACATAGTAACCCTCTTAGCGCGGTTGTCGCAAAATTGCGGCAAATATGCCACCTATAATAGCAGACGATATCACACACAAAACTGGTTTTATTTGCAGCATAAGACCCCACATCCCAAATATAACCAATAAATACAGCAACCGACTGATATGTGCATGAAAAAATGACAATGTTATCTACATAGTAACCCTCTTAGCGCGGTTGTCGCAAAATTGCGGCAAATATGTCACCTATAATAGCAGACGATATCACACACAAAACTGGTTTTATTTGCAGCATAAGACCCCACATCCCAAATATTACCAATAAATACAGCAACCGACTGATATGTGCATGAAAAAATGACAATGTTATCTACATAGTAACCCTCTTAGCGCGGTTGTCGCAAAATTGCGGCAAATATGCCACCTATAATAGCAGACGATATCACACACAAAACTGGTTTTATTTGCAGCATAAGACCCCACATCCCAAATATAACCAATAAATACAGCAACCGACTGATATGTGCATGAAAAAATGACAATGTTATCTACATAGTAACCCTCTTAGCGCGGTTGTCGCAAAATTGCGGCAAATATGCCACCTATAATAGCAGACGATATCACACACAAAACTGGTTTTATTTGCAGCATAAGACCCCACATCCCAAATATAACCAATAAATACAGCAACCGACTGATATGTGCATGAAAAAATGACAATGTTATCTACATAGTAACCCTCTTAGCGCGGTTGTCGCAAAATTGCGGCAAATATGCCACCTATAATAGCAGACGATATCACACACAAAACTGGTTTTATTTGCAGCATAAGACCCCACATCCCAAATATAACCAATAAATACAGCAACCGACTGATATGTGCATGAAAAAATGACAATGTTATCTACATAGTAACCCTCTTAGCGCGGTTGTCGCAAAATTGCGGCAAATATGCCACCTATAATAGCAGACGATATCACACACAAAACTGGTTTTATTTGCAGCATAAGACCCCACATCCCAAATATTACCAATAAATACAGCAACCGACTGATATGTGCATGAAAAAATGACAATGTTATCTACATAGTAACCCTCTTAGCGCGGTTGTCGCAAAATTGCGGCAAATATGCCACCTATAATAGCAGACGATATCACACACAAAACTGGTTTTATTTGCAGCATAAGACCCCACATCCCAAATATTACCAATAAATACAGCAACCGACTGATATGTGCATGAAAAAATGACAATGTTATCTACATAGTAACCCTCTTAGCGCGGTTGTCGCAAAATTGCGGCAAATATGCCACCTATAATAGCAGACGATATCACACACAAAACTGGTTTTATTTGCAGCATAAGACCCCACATCCCAAATATAACCAATAAATACAGCAACCGACTGATATGTGCATGAAAAAATGACAATGTTATCTACATAGTAACCCTCTTAGCGCGGTTGTCGCAAAATTGCGGCAAATATGCCACCTATAATAGCAGACGATATCACACACAAAACTGGTTTTATTTGCAGCATAAGACCCCACATCCCAAATATAACCAATAAATACAGCAACCGACTGATATGTGCATGAAAAAATGACAATGTTATCTACTTAGTAACCCTCTTAGCGCGGTTGTCGCAAAATTGCGGCAAATATGTCACCTATAATAGCAGACGATATCACACACAAAACTGGTTTTATTTGCAGCATAAGACCCCACATCCCAAATATTACCAATAAATATAGCAAGTGACTGATATGTGCATGAAAAAATGACAATTTTCTATGAGCGGATGATCAGCCTAATTATAATTACAGATGGCCACCATGACAATATGAAAATTAGTCAAATTTTACAATTTATTTTGATAGTTCTTACTTATATATAAAAAATGTCATACACATTGTTTAGGCAAACAATGAAGGGTTAAGCTTACGCAGTCATTTTAAAAATAAGTGTAAAAAATCATTTGTCTAAAAAAATGGAAATCAGCGCACAGAGTGTTAATTCTGTGAAGTTGTAAGCAATTACACCCCGTCGTCAATATCGGCTGAGCAAAAGTAACTGCTAATAAATATTATCATATTCCAATGAAGCTGATTTCTATCTTTAATTATATATTTACGATACTGATAACCGAAAGTACTCACTTTTTTTCCTAAAAAGGCATTGCTTTAACGCTAAGTGGAAACAATTATTTCTTTCCTCTAACGAAGTGCTTCATCCATAGGGTAACATATATATATATATATATATATATATATATATGATTATTTTTATTTACACAGACATGTACAAAATCTGCGACACTGGCATGTCGAGGTTATTGATCAACAGTTATTAGAAACTGAAATATCATCAGGCAGAGTTAGAATCCGATCTTAACGTTAGATCATATTTCCAAATATGATCTAACGTTAAGATCGGATTCTAACTCTGCTTGATGAAATCTCACTTTATAATAACTGTTGATCAATAACATCGACATGCCAGTGTCGCAGATTTTGTACATGTCTGTGTAAATAAAAATAATCATATATAAAAGCTCTATTCGATATTGAGCACTTTTCATAAACCCGGTTGAAATTGTCTGGATTACTACCCTATGGATGTTTTACCTGGATTATATATATATATATATATATATATATATATATATATATATATATATATATATATATGTGTGTGTGTGTGTGTGTGTGTGTATTATCCATAGACGCGTTTTAATCGTTTATATGACTCACTAATGGCACTAGACTTACCGAGTTTGAAAAGCTGGACCTCAGTGGTTTACGTCTAGTTCTCTACCACTTGAGCAACTGTATTATATCGTATTTAATATCAGATGACTCTCTCTCTCTCTCTCTCTCTCCATCTCTCTCTCTCTCTCTCTCTCTCTCTCTCTATATATATATATATATATATATAATCAAATATAATTATTTATAGACATTTTTTCGTCGTATCGCGGTTTTTCAGTGTTACTAAACATATATACGCCGTGATTCAAAACTCGAGCGCTATGGCGCATACAAATGTGATCAAAACTAAAGCGCCTTATCATCTGAACAAAGAAATTCACCATTAACAGTAGAAAAATGATAGCACTATATGCATTTTATTTGTCTATATATTTTTCATGTTAACAACATTTTTGATAGAAGAATATCGCTTTACGCTAAGTGGAAACCGTTATTTCCTGTTCAGAGTGCTGTTTTCACAAATTTAAAGCATGTATGTATATAAATAAATATAGTAATACAGGTAAAGTAGACATCCACAACATAAAAATCTACAGGATCTCAACCGGATTTATAAAATTGTGTTCAATGGTAAATAGAGCTATTATTAACGTCTAAGTGAAAGATGAGACTTTTTCACCGCCAGATAAGATCTTAATTTCTAATAACTATTGATCGAGTACATCGAAATGCTAGTGTCGTGGCTTTTAAAAAAAAATTCTGTATAAATAAAAATAATCATATATATATGTATTTTTTCTTCAAATTATCATCCTGAAGAAGTCTTACAATAAAGACGAAACGTTGATGAACATATAAAAATATATCTCTGGTTTTTTCCTTGTTCATTTCCCATTACGTCGGATTACTCTCATCCTTCCTTTCTCATATATATATATATATATATATATATATATATATATATATATATATATATATATATATATATTAAATGGACACTATACATTAATTTGATCATCTATCGATACCGTTGGTTTCACAGAAAACATTGAAAACTCAACTCGCTAAGTTAAAGATACCAAATATGACCGGTTCATCAGCCGATGTAATGATAATGTGACTCATAGTTATACATCGGCTGATGTAAGCTGTTTCATGATATCACAATTTTTCAGTGTGTTTAGTGGTTACACATATCAAGTGAATCCACCCAGCAGTTTGAAGCCAAAACATTATATATATATATATATATATATATATATATATATATATATATATATATAGCAATTAAGCCACACAGAGGCTTCCGCGTTTCATCCCCGGAGGGAATTGTCAGGCTAAAATGCAGGCAGTTAGTTTTGCCGGGTGTTTTTATAGACACGTCTAGCTAGTTAACCAATCAGATTCTTTGTTGTTCTTTTAGCCAATCGTTGGGCTTCTCACGAACAAAGGTTCTGTTGATTTTACTTCCTGTTTCCTATTCTATTGTTATGTTATCTATAAGATGACTTATCCCTGTTTCTTTGTTTTGCTCTTAGCCAATCGCTGGGCTTCACAAACAAAGGTTCGGTTCATTATACTTCCTATTTCTAATTCTATTGTTTTGTTTTCTATAGAATGACTCATCCATGTTACTTTATTTTTCAATAGAATGGGTGACCTTATTTTAACACGTGGTTCCTTGTGTTTCTATTTTAGGTTTTAGTTTTTAAGTGTTTAGGTTTAGTTTAGTTTAGTTTTTAAAATTCATTTATTTGTTTATTTGTTTATTTATTTATTATGTATTTTTAAGATAAGATTAATTTTATTCTGTGCAGGCAGTTGTTTGCTATTTCACTTCTATAGTTTAATAGGTTTTGGGGGTCTTTAAAGTTTAGGATTTCAAATTTCTCATTCAGACATAATCTACACGGGTCGTCTAAATTTCTACATGTACTGGCCTGTCGTATTATTTTCCATTCAATTATTGGTGAGTGTCAGTTTTCTTTGAGCTCCCAATAATGGTTTGCTAGTGTTGTTTAATTCGGCGTTCCTTTTTTTAAATGTACTGGTTTTAAAATCTGGGGAGGTCATACCCACGTAGTATTTCTTGTTATTCAGTCTGTCTTTGGAAAATATTGTTGCTTGGTAAACAATACTTTTTGTTAGGCACTTATTTTGTAGTGGACAAAGTGTACGATTTATGCAGTTACATCTCTTTATTACTAACTTTTTCATTTCTATTTAGGTGATTGCTATTGTTTTTGTTATTACTATTTGTAGTGCTTATATTTTTGTTTTTCTTAGTATTATTTTTTCTATAGTGATCACTATTTTATGCAACTTGTTATTTTTTATCTCTGCTATTCTCTTTTATTATTTTGTTATTGTGTGCCTTAATTATCATTTCTAGGTTTTCGCAGCAAATGTAAGTCAGTTTTAGGTTATTTTTATTGAATATTTTATGCATGGGATTGGTTACAGTGAAGCATCTGATGATAGGACGGTGTATACCAGATCATATTTCTGATAATGGCCAATGGATTAAAACACATATGACAAACTCCTTTGATTTGCCCATCGGGTACCTTTGACTCTGCGCAGGCATCAGATCTTAGGGGGTTATTTATTTTATATACACACACAAATATCTTTGATAATACATAAATCGGCCTATAAAGAGATGATGTATTAGCGATAATAAGGCATTCCAACAAAGTCAAGGGAGAAAACTTCAAGAAAATCAGACATACGGAAATGAAAAAATTAGACCTAAGAGTAGAAGTACTGGACAACATAAAAATAACTCACTTTTTAGATGTCACGTTAAACTTAAATAAAAATACTTACGAACTATATTTAAAAAATAACGCTAATCCAATATACGTAACCCCAAAGTCCAATCATCCCCATCAATGATGAAACAAATTTCGAATTCTATCGAACGTAGGATTATCAATAATTCTAGCAACGAAAATGTATTTAAAAAATCAAGCAACATTTACAATTCAGCTCTAAAAAATAGTGGGTAGAATAATTTCAAAATTAAATACTTACCATTTTGCACTTCGTATCCGCGTGTGCTTTTATTTGAAGAGCGATTAAACAAAGACTGTTGGATATCTATGAATGAAACTTAGTGGACAAGTTAGGCATACACTGAAGTATTTTGTATCAAATATGGCTGGATGGCGTACAAGATTGTGAATTTTACTAAAGTCTGATTCACATTGAATGACGATGTTGGGTATTTATCATAAAAACTCATTGGACAAGGCAAGCATAGACTGAATTTTATTCGTACCAAAATATGATTGGATTGCAGACAGGATTGCAAATTTTATTAATGATCCCATGGATGGAATTTATTTTGGGTCAACCTGTAGAATAGTTCCAATCAAAACAAGAAAAAGAATAAATAGGTAATTTATTTGTTTATCTAATGTATTTATGTCCATGTAATCCAATCTGTTTAGCATAATCAAGAACTCGGTTAAATTATATTTAAAACTATTGAAACTAGATCAATTTCTAGGTGAAATGAACACGCGGTGTGCAATACTAAACCGATTATCGTGTCCCATTCTCTATTCCAGTCCACATTGAGGACACATAAGTGGACAACTGAGTTCAAACTCAGCTGAATCCATTAATTTTATTTACGCAAAAATTCATTATTTTTTTATTAAAATTTTCACCATTGACAAGTTTCTGAAGGGTACGGATTGCAACCAATAGCTCAGGATCGTCTCTCCTAATTTTCTGCATCATTTCACGTTCCAGATCTAATTGCATCCTGTGTCTAATCAACTTTGTAGGCGCTTGATATCGATCAGAAGTCATTACGTGTATCAATCGCCCACCAAATTATTTTTTTTAGATGAAGACTGCTGATTTATTTAAAACTATTGAAACAAGATGGATTTCTAGGTGAAGTGAATACGCCGTGTGTAATACTAAATCGATTGTCGTTTCTCATTTCTTTATTTCAGTCTACATCTTGGGCACGGAAAAAAGAAACTGAGTTCAAACTCAGCTGAATCCACTCATTTCAATTACCCCGACAGTTGTTTACTCTTCGTTCGATTTTTCATCAATCTGAGATCGCAATCAAATGTATACATACATGTACGATGGTAATAAACTTCTGATCATTGGATTAACAGTGAAACTTTTAAATACTATATATATATATATATATATATATATATATATATATATATATATACATATGTATAGTCATCCACAACAGCAGTTCAATATCACGCTTCTTCAAAGTGGCTAAACACGGTGCTGAGGTTCGAAACCCGATCGCCAGATCACATGAAACTGTGATCAACAGTCAGCAATCTTACCTTTACGCTGCTGAGCTCCCCCCAAACAGTAGCACACACACAAGCATATATATATATATATATATATATATATATATATATATATATATATATATATATATATATATATATATATATATATATATATATATATATATATATATATATATATATATATGGTGAGTTATGAAAATATATTCATGGCAGAGGTTCCCACGTTCTATCCGCGTAGGGAACTGTCAGGCTAATATTAGACTAGAAATCATACGCGGAAGCCTCTGTGTAGCGTACTTGCTATGAATATATTTTCATAACATAATGCGCACTGTTTAAGTAAATACTGAACATCGATATATCTCCTAACCATATTTCATATGGATACATCACATATATATTATTTGTTGTCAGATTTCCAAGGTTTAAACTACATAAATATTAATTTTTAACTCCAAAGCATATATACATAAACAATTGATAACTAGATTCCAAGGACCGTGTTTTTTATTTATTCCTAAAAAAGATCCAATTCTTTCCGGTTCGTTTTTTTAATCAATTAGACATATACAACACAGAGTTATTTGTCTTGGATTTTCAATTTGTGTGAATCATTAAAAGGAAAGGCCAAAATCGTGTCTAAAACACCAGAACAAATTAAAACTCACATCATTTAATCATTAGAAAATAATTTATTGTTTACTTTCATAAATCAGCGCCACATTTAATACAGACAGAGCTAGGAAAAATACGTATCTTCACGATATTAACAGAATATCATTTTAATGTACATAAATAGAAACAAGTTAAATTATTAAATTAAACTTTATTCATTCCACAATAAAAAAGTACTAATGACGCAACAAAATAACATAATCAATAGATATGCAAATACATAAATAACATATTACATTATCTTCTTGATGATTCTTAATATGTGCTGTATTTAGTTTAATTTAGTTGTATTCACAGAGGAAATAGGAGGTAGAAGCCATTTTGTGAAAATTTAGATGCCTCCGATTTTCCTGAAATGTTTACAATATGTATTAGACATTAATTAATATATATCCCCCATATTTCAGTTCATTTAAAATATTTAAAAGTGTTTTGGAGACAATTATAATGGGTACAATCTCTCATGTTAAAATTCAAACATATCAGAATTACATAGTCATTAGACACCAAGTCAGAAAGATTCACTGAATTTTAATTTCTTCTTAAGACCCCTTAAGCTTCAGTCTGAAATTTTAGATATTTTCTAGACTAAAATTATGTAATGGATTTGAAGAAGATTAGAATAAGGATTCGATACATAAGGTGTATTATCATTACTAGCAAATATATGCTCACCCCGGTCGCATATTTTTGCTAGGCTGCCGCATCAGAAATGAAGGCTCACGCGTAAGCCAATGGAGCCCCAATCATATTTCTGTGGGTGGTTAGACATTGATTTTCTGTGTTTATGACCAAGATTATTTTTAGTTGAAAATAAAGGAAAAAAAATTCGATCCTACCCCGATTTTTGTTGTACCCTCGCCCATAAATAGAAAGACTTGTAGTTTAAAAAGAAAGAAAATTTTTTTTTTGTACCCCCCTCAATTTTTTTATATTACCAGTCATAGAAATATTTTTTAGTTAAGAAAAAAAAAAATTTTTTTTGACCGCCTTCCCCCAATTTTTTTATCCCCCCTATACATGTAAATATATTTAATTAAAAAGGAAAAAAAACAAACCTAACCCTAACTGTAACGATGGGGTCAAAGTTAGCGTGGGTCCTAAAATGAAAAAGCACCAAAAAATCAAATACAGTGAACACAGTATGTGTGTGTGTGTGTTTGTTTAATGACCTTTTTTAATTAAACAATTTGATTCTACAATCAGTTGTATAGTTTTCCAGTACAATGTGTTAGTTTATTTTGTTGACATTAAAGAAAAAAAAATCACATCTTTTTTTTTTAATAAATAAAACATGGAATCATAAATTCTGTTGAGGTCGTGAAAAAATGATAATATTGGATATGAAAGTATTAAGAAATCAAATACAGTAAACACGAAAAGTTTTTTTAATTCTCGGAAAGAAAAAGTTTACCTGAACTGTGTGTGTGTGTGCGTGTGCGTGTGTGTGTGCGTGCGCGCGTTTTTATATAGTAATTTTTAAATCAATTATTATTTTAATTAAACAAATAAATTTGTGTTTTAAAACATAATGGCTAAGAATAAACAAACTTAGGACGGTTTTAAAAATGGAAAACTGAGCACGGTGGATACCAGCGTTGTTGTTTACATATTAACATCGGCTGCTTAATCAGATCGCCATATTTAATTACCGAAGGGAGGGATGAAACCACTGATTAAACAACTAATCGGCTGCTTAATCAGATCGCCATATTTAATTACCGGAGGGAGGGAGGACGCCACTTATTAAACAGCTAATGACTTTGCAATTTTAACAGTACTCGCGTTGAAATGGTTTAGATAACACGCCGGTTATGATGAAAATGGCTTTAATTAATTGTATGAATAATGTTTATTAATATAACCTTATCAGAAAATATTGTAAATACATATGTAAATTTGATAATAGCAGTTATAAGTGTATATTTGTAAATATGAATTTAATTGAAGGTTTAAAGGAATGACTTATGTTAATGGCAACCCCCATCTGGTGTCTGAACGCCTTTTGATGACAGTATATAAAGAATTTCAAAAAGATTAGTTTCAGTTAAATAGTCATACTGGAGTTTCAGCTTCAGACAGACAGACAGACAGATACATAAACTCTATTATTAAGAGATATCTTTATGTTAATCTTTGTAAGAAAACATAAAAGTGATGAACAACTGTATTGTTTGAGTAGATTAATTTTACCCCTACTAGGACGGGTATTCTGCTAGTATATTATATGATATTGAGGTATAAATAACGTATATTATATTGAGATATCAATAAGTATATTATATTGAGGTATCAATAAGTATATTATATTGAGGTATCAATAAGTATATTATATTGAGGTATCAATAACGGACTGAAATAGAATTGTTTTACCTAGATTAGAATGAATTCCATTTCTAATATAAAACTATATAAAAACAAAATCAAACCCGTATAACAAATCAATATAAACACATCAAACAGTGGATACACTTTCTTTTTATTTAGTTATTCATTTATTTTATCTACTTTTTTGTCCACACCCAGGTATATTTATCCGCAGAACTTTAAAAAACAAAAAAACAACACTGATAATAACCTAAATATGCTGGTCGTTTTACTTCTATGATCTTGAGATGAGAGCAGTGTGAAGAATATAAAACGGACGATATCCCAACAGACGACACAATAATGTGTGCACCGCCGGAAGTGAACATCTAAATATCAAAACTTCTGGTTCGGTAGATTTTTCCAAATCAGACATCTAAGCGAAGTGGAAGAGTCTCACGCGGTCATTTTAAACTGAAATATTTTCAACATTCCAGGAGACTCGGTTGACTAATCCTGAGTACCTCAAACGGATACATATATATATATATATATATATATATATATATATATATATATATATATATATATATAAAGTATGAAAAGTCACACATGGAAGCATTGATGAAATGGCAATAATAAGGAGAATATTTTGAAAAATATTTTGAAAACCTGGACAACGCATTTAATTATGCTTTTTTAAATAAATAATTTATTTACTTTAAAAACCTGAGTACTTTCGGTGATATACACCCTTGTCAACAGTATAAGCACATTTTTTCCTTTTCTTTCTTTGTTTAATCCTCCTCGATTGAGACATATTTATCGCAATTAAGTTGAATATATATATATATATATATATATGTATATATATATGTATATATATATATATATATATATATATATATATATATATATATATATATATATATATATATATAGAGAGAGAGAGAGAGAGAGAGAGAGAGAGGGGGGATATGTCGTTCAATTTGAAGCATTTATGAGTTGAAAATATCAAAATAATTGAAAATTAGAAGTCGTTTCAATGTAAGAAATTATTATTTTTTTAATTTCATTTTAGATCGTTCAGAGTAAAAAATCCCTTCAGAGAGTGTCATGCTATCTTTTATATATATATATATATACATATATACATGTATATAAATTTCTAAGTTTGAAAAGCGAGAAACAACGCATAAATACTCTTTATAAAAAATAAATATTACTTCATTTAAACATTGTAAATTTTCGTTTGTAAAGCAATCCTCATCAGACAAATTGAGTGTTTTTAGTTTTAGTTTCCTTTTTGTTGTTGTTGTTGCTGTGTGCTCTCAACATTGTTTGAGAGGGTAAACACCCGTGTAATCTTTACGGTGATAATTTCAAAATATTCAAGGGGAAGTAACGCGATGATATGAATAGAGATTTTTCCCTCACTTAAAAGTGTTGTGTTAATCTGAATATAAATTTGTAAGTTTTAAAAGCCAGAACAACGCGTAAATTGTTTTTATATCTGATGGCGATTGGTTTGCGATCTAAACTTTACTATTTTTAAATGAATTTATATTTATTTAAAAAATGTATTTCAAACTTCAGATTAACACGACGCGTATAAGTGGGGAATATATATATATATATATATATATATATATATATATATATATATATATATATAGAGAGAGAGAGAGAGAGAGAGATAGAAGAAAATAGAGTGATAAATATGCGACGATTGTCCAAATTTATTTCAAATTTCAATTGTTCAATGCAAGGTGTATTCAGTAATAAACTAGTGTTTATTATTCTTTCCTTAAGCCAAGGCTTTTCAAAGATCGAAATCTTATCATCAGAGGAGAAATACAGATGGATAAGTTGGCTTTCGAAAAAAACAATGTTCAAATATTTGAAAAATATGAAAATTATTATAAAAGAATTTTTGTTAAAAAAACGCAATGAATGAAAAGCAAAGTTCCGTGAAAAATATATGCAGATATATATATATATATATATATATATATATATATATATATATATATATATATATGTATATATAGTAAGCTATGAAAATATATTTATGCCAATTAAGCTACATACAACTAAACAAAAACCCAACAATTCCAAAATTAAAACCTACTTAGCTCTACTTACGTATCGAGCACTGTTGAAGTAAATACTGAAAAGTGATACATAAAAATTTATATCTCCTTATCAAATTTTATGTGGATACAGGAAATACTAATATATATATATATATATATATATATATATATATATATATATATATATATGAATATATATTAGTAAAGAGTTCTATTGTATAGAATGCATTAAAATGTTGTAAATTGAAACGTTTTTTTTTAAACCAGTAAAATGCAGAGGCTTTTTTTTTTAATAAACATTATTTATTTAAATTCAAATTTTCGATTCACACAGGAATCTTCATCAGGATAATAGACAATAATATTTTTCCTCCTTTTTTTCTAAACGACATGGTGTCACTTGATCTTGTGCTCTAGTTGTTAACGAAGCTCGTTGTGTAATAATGTGTAATAATGTCCACAAGTGGTCGCACGTTATAAGTATTAGTAAAATGTTCCACTGTATAGAATGCATTTACATTTCCCGACAATGCAGGAGTTGCTTCAAAGCGTCCCTTCCTTTTTGGTTAGCTGTATCTATAAGCGTATTTTACTATTCTCTAACTCTTTGGCCTTTTGTTCTTGGCCTTTTGGCTAAGATCAAAGTGTAGTATCTGTTCCGATGGATACTGCACCCCATAGACTGGTATTGTCTTGGCCTTTGGGGCTTGATTTACGCCGATCTATGGGTATGTCCTGTGCAGTTCTAGGAGGTCCACCCTCCCAGGCTTCGCCTCCCCTCTTTGGGGAGGAGTAAGTTTATTGCTTACTGCCTGAGGGGCCCCTACCGGGGAATGCCGACGGGGCTGCCCAGAGTGCTCACCTCTCGGGCGCTGGCTTTTCAAACCCTACTTTCCCGACCCGACCTTGGGTCACATCTTACTTGTGAGAGTAAGATAAACTGGCCTTGTCCCTACCTCCTGCAGAGGAGTAAATAAAATCTCTTTGGGTTACCTGTCTCAAATGCGCTGTTTACTTTGCCGTACGTCCAATTAAACTTTACGAAACTCAGCCGTCGGTCGCTTAAATCCGTCCGTCTGTCACGTATAATTTCGAAAGGACGCAACTGAATAATACCTTTTATCGTTACTTGATTATTTAGGTAATGTGATAAGCCAATCTTTCACGAAAAAAGAATTTCAATTGAGAAAGTATGGCGCACAAGAGATAACCTGAAAGAATGTATTTCGCGTGCCACGTGGACTCACATTGTACTGTGACCCACATTGGAGGCGCGAACGATTAAGTAAACGCTGAGGCCAAAGACGTCGTCATGGACGTGTCGTGAAACGGCGATTGTATGCATTTTATCAGCCTTATCAAAACTAATTAATTCTGCACCAGAAACAAAGGAAAGCTTAACAAAAGATAAACGCGTCGGCTTGTTTATTAAACAAGAAGAAAGAAAATGGCTACATTTTTTTACGAACAAATACAATAGCATTACCCGAGACTCGAGTTGGAATCCATAACGTCTGCAAACCGATTTAAGATACAAAATAATTTTAAAGATATACGGTATAATAACGTTGATACGCCGGTTCCCATTAGATAACCGAATTTGAGCGATGTCTAGCGTGGTCAGATCTAAAATGAGTGACCATTTGGGAATACCACGTGCCGTATGTGGGATAGCGAACTCTCTGCTTATGTCGACATTGCTCCAAGTCGTCCCGAACTGCTTGCAACAAAACACAAGCAGTGGCGATCCAGGAGAGGCACGGATGATACTTTTTCAACACTTGCTTCACAATTGATTCCCTGTGCAGGCACCCTTACATGGGACATTCATTGTCTGTTGAGATTTAACAGATAGGAATACAAAAAAGAAAGAAAATATATTTTGGAAAAAATAGCAAAGCGGAAACATTTCTTTGTCTATATCGTCAGTAGGTAGGACACATCAACGACATGAAAATGTTATTGTCCGAACGAAGTTATGATTGAAAATGATTGCAAAGGTACTGAAGCAGGAGCATGTAAACAAAGGTTATTTAGCAGGTTTCCTTGGTGCTCAGGCCAGTAACAGAGTCTGACAAACAGACGGACCCTTAGGGAACATTAGAAAGTCGGTGTGACAAAACCGACAAATGTCCGAGGTCCGTTTGTTAATTTTTAAATAAATTAAATAGAACAATAAAAGTATTCTTTTTATAAGAAAAATGATGTTTTGTTGTTATACCAAGAGAGGCAACTTGTCTTCGATGAGAAAGTAAACTGGATTATTTCCCTTGCATCCGATACTTTGGATCAATCAGACAAATGAAAAAAAGTATTATTCTTGCAGCTATGACGTAATGCTTATGCGTTTTAACTCATTTTGTATAATTTCATCTGTGAATTCCGAGACTTCGGATTAAAGGTCACTTCAAAAACCGAACTACACAAATGCCCTGGAACGAACCAGAGACCTTCGGATCTTCAGAGACGGACAAACAGCAGAAACAAAAAAAAAACGGAACATCGTAAACAAAGGACGAAAACCGTTGGAAATTCTTGACTGAATTTTGGTGGACAAGTCAGGCACAGTGTTACGTATATTTGGAATGTAAAAGGATTATAAATTTTATTAACGATTTTATAAAGAGGGGGTGTACCTATATTTCTGTTGTTTTTCTTTAATGTATGCATTCAGTTTAACACGACGCTTATAAGTAGGTAATATATATATATATATATATATATTACCTACTTATAAGGAAGCCTGGCTTAAGGAACGAAAGTGAAGAAAAATAAATATTTTATTAACTAGATTGCTCCTTCTTCTGAACAACTGAAGATATTGATTTGCTTCCATTTGCAGGTCTAATTATTTTTCATTGACTTATCATATATATATATATATATATATATATATATATATATATATTAGTAAAGAGTTTCACTGTATAGAGTGCATTTACATTTTGTAATTTGAAACGGTTTTTGAAACCAGTAAAATGCAGAGGCTTTTTTACATGAACATATTATGTATTTAAATTCAAATTTTCGATTCACACAGGAATCTTCATCAGGATAATAGACAATATTTTTTTTTATTCCTTCAATATACGTAGTAACAACTGGTAATAAATTACTAAATTACTCTGGTAAACATCAAACAAATACTGTTGGACATTTATGCCTGAATCTTGGAGGACAAGTCAGGCAGAGAATAAACATTTCTGATTACAATTGGTAGGTACAGAAGTATAACATATTCATAAATATAATGCATGATTAATTACCACGTGGGCATCAAGCAACATTAAAACTAAACATTTTTTAAAAAATCAGCAACGGTGTAACAGGATAAAATAACAAGGTGTATTATTTTTGGCTTTACACCGGTCGAAATGTGAGAAGAAACGAATCGCAAATATTCGGCTGCCATTATAGTGTTGCAATAACCCTAACCCTAACCTTAACCAAAATGTTTTATGATGGCGATTGATGGGGCAATGCAATTCACTAGATATACACAAGTTTATACGCCTTTAAAGTTGGGAGCGAACACATGAGCATAGCAATAGCAACGTTAATATTGATGTATTTTTTTTTTCAGAAAATACTTTATCCGACTAGAAATATTTAAAGATGAGCGTCATGATTGTTATCAGCAGCGATTTTTAATTAAAATAACCGCCTTCTACGTTTTCAGCAGCAAGGTTGTTTTGTTTAATTATTTATTTAATTTTTATGGAAATCGCTCCAGACAAGGCACACACCCACTTGATGTAAGGAGCTAAAAATACTATTACAAGGTAAAACACTAGCCATCGATGAGTGTTAGCTAGATAGATTCCGACCCAGAAAACAACAATTATTCCCCCTTTGTCAGAAACATCACTCATGGAATAAAATAAGGGACGGGAATAACAAAATAAGGGAAAGAAGAGATTGCCGAGTTCAGCTACTAATAGTATATGATACTTCTAATAAAGCATTATTGTATTAATAAATATAGTTAATATTATACTACTATTATTTAATAAAGAAACAGGTGGTCACAGTTAAGAAAATATATCGAATAATTTGAATTTTACAGCGAATTCTATATGACGCTTATATAACGCTAATTCGATAGTTTAACGATACGCTTTAGCTTTTTTTACAAACACAATATTTATCGTTTAAAGGAAGTATTAATGTTCGGTATTTTATTAACACTAACATTGTTATCATCAGTTTTGCAAGTATTAATTTACATCCTCGTCAGGAGGTTAGGCACAAGGCCAGTTTTATCTTACTCCGACAAGGTAAGATGTGACCCAAGGTTTTGTCGGGAAAGTGGGACTTGAAAAGCCAGCGCCCGAGAAGGTGAGCACTCTGGCCATTAAAAATTGCCTGGGCAGCCCCGTCGGCATTCCCCGGTAGGGGCGTCTCAGGCAGTAAGCAGTAAACTTACTCATCCCTAAAGAGGGCAGGCAAAGCCTGGGAGGGTGGACCTCCTAGAACTGCACAGGACAAACCCATAGACCGGCGGAATCAAGCCCCGAAGACCAAGACGATACCAGTCTATGAGGTGCAGTATCCATCGGAACAGATACTACACTTTGATCGTGGTCAAGAGGCAGTTTTGCAAGTAGACATGAAGCATATACAACTAGCAAGCCTACCTAGCGTACTGTGGATTCCTAATGCCCGCTAATTACGTACATTACAGAAAAAAAAATATCATCGTCATCATCATCATGTTCGGTTTAACGTCAGCTTCACAAATAGAAGAAAAGGTGAGCTTTTACTCTCACACTCAGAAGTGCTCACACTTCCGCCCATAACGTTTATTTAATCGTTCGCATCTTAAATGTGTCATGCGAAAAACATTTTTACAGGTGATAATAAGTAAGGGAAAGGAAACTGTCTATCAGTGATTAAGTTAGAGGTTCGGCTCACGTGCACAGGAGATTGCTTTATTTGTACGTGACAGAGAAGAAACCCGTTTGACACCAAGGTTAATGGACGTCTGTTTTCGAAACGTGTCCACCCTCATCAGGATTCTGGTGATACCAGATCAGGCTGCCCTGTGGCTCCCTGAGACGAAATTCACCTACATTGACGTTTTTTTTTTTTTTTTTTTTTTGTTTGTTTGTAAAACTTAATTATGTTCTACAAAACCAAAAACAAAAACAACAGCCCCTCTCCCTTTCTCCCTCCCCTTTTTTATTTTTATTTTTCCTACCCTACTCCCGGTCCTGGATATGACCTTAAACTACATCCGATGGTGAGATCCGGTTTACGGACTTTGGGGAATGTGGAGCCTCCTCTTAATTACCATTGCTCCCAGGTCCACCCTGACCCGGAGTGGTAGTACCTGTTAGGGTCCCAACTATGGGTTAAATAGAAACAGATATTAAAAGGGGAAAGAAACAAAAAAGAGAAGAAAACAAGACCAGATTCGGCATTAAATAACCCAAAAAGGGTTGATATGCCGTAAAACAAAACTACCAAACTACCAAACCTCATCAGGATTGGCAGCGGATATGAAGTTTATCTTATTGTACTTGCTGTACATTCCAATTATTTGATGTTCTTTTTAATCGATTTCATTATTCCAGCGACAAAGAAAAAAATGAGAAGATCAACATCTCTAGGATTTATACAAACGTAATGCAGAGAGACGTCCCTATCTATTGAGCCAACTAATTACAAGTCAAAGCACAAACCTTATATCATATGATTCCAGCCACAAAGACAAAAATAGAGATCAATTATACTTGAGGCACCCCAGAATCATAAACGACCAATAAAGACACATTTTGACTTGGCCCCAGTTTCTTTTCCTTTTAATACCGGGTGAATTATAAATAACGCACTTGCCTCCGCAGATTTTTTTTTACAAAACGTTTTATTTTGTAAACTTTTTGATTTATGAAAAAATAAATGTTTAATTTAAAAAAGAAACTTACAATCTTTTTATAAAACAAAATGTATAAACAAACAAAACAAATTAAAACAAAATAATATTTAAATATGTTTGTTTTGTAAACGTTGAAGATTTATAAAATATAAAAATATTAAATATTTATTTACACGCATAATACGTATGTTTTGTTTATAATTTAATCAGGAGTAAAAAAAAAAACGGTGTCGGTCAAATATGTGTCATTTAGGTTGTTTATTATCTTAGGGTGCCTCAAGTATAATTGATCCAAAAGGAAAAACAGATCAATATGACTTGACAGAGTACAAAATCGACTTTAGAATCTGGTGGAGTGTGATCACTTCTCTTCCCTGTATCCCTTTTCTCAAAGAAGAGACGGTGCTAGCCGTTCTCTGTCCTATCGTTAGTTTCACAGTAGATGCTCAATCGGGCTCACAACCCTTCCCCTCCCTGTAAAACATTCACATCAAATATTCGTCTAGCAAATAATTTTTCTATCTCCGTCTTATACTAAACAGAACAAAGTTTCGTTCGAATAATTTTTCCATTTGTTGAAGACGATACCTCGGTTCTGCTTCCCAGCCGAGTACAACATGATTGTTTTAAGTCCAATGTTCACAAATTCTACTTAAATAACTATATTCTGACCATTTAAGTCCATTAAAAGGATATATGTGGCATACCATGCACATTTACATACATGACCTAGCTGGTAGAGAGAGTGTGCCATGTTTGCCTTAATGCATGATGTATTATAATTAAAATAATCTGTAGTGGACGCAAAGAGACCCTAATGAGTCGAAATACCTTGATCGAATCTACAACTAATACCTTTTTTCTTTTATAAAATCATCTCAAAAGTGGTGTTCATCGCCAAATGAAAATATCTTTAACCCTTATCCTCGAGAGGACTTTGGGGTCTTGATAAGTGGTGACCCACTCATATTAAAAAATTACTACGACTCTCTTCCACCCTATCTTTGAGCCATATGACGTAACATACTTTCCTATCAATTCCTACGGTCAAGTAATTCTAATCTCGAGTTCAGCAAGTGGGGGGATTGTATTTAAACCTCGTATCATACACGCAGAAACACCAAGTTGCCATCATTATTACAAAAAACACATGACAGTTCATAATCATGAATCGTTAGTTGTTTTTTTTTGTACACGCCCTTAATGTAGTTTTGCCAGACTAAGAGCCCCCCTCCCTGCAAATAAGTTATTTCATACCTCGAAAAAAGTTTTAAGTCAATACAAAACTTTTGGAATATAGATTAGATTTATTCGACTTGATCTTCGTTCCAAATCACTGACGAGTCGAGGTGACAAAGTGAGATAGATAATCACTGTGTAATCGTTTCTTGCCAACGCATTTTGATTTAACATTTTCACACGTGTAGTGCTTCAAAGAAACTGCAGACTTCTCTCCCGCCCTCTCTCTTTGAGCCATATGAAGTCACATACGTTTCTATCAATTCCTACGGTTAAGTAGTTCTAACCCCAAGTTTAGCAAGTCGACCCTGACTGAACTTTCATTTCTTGTTATTTTCAAATAATCAATTTATATACTAGAGGGTATACTCACCTTATATATTTAACATATGGATTGAAAAGCCAGCGCACAAGAAGCGTGTGCACTCTGGTCCTGCAAAATGCCCGAGTAGCCACGTTGAGGTTTCCACAATAACGGGACCTCAAGAAATTAACAATAAATAAACCTCTTGTAAAGAGAGAAGGGAAAGAGTGGAATGGTGGACAAGAATCTCACAGAACAATTCCTCAGCACCACAGAAGCAAGGTCAGAACCTAATCTCAATAACTCTGATACTGAGGGGTTTGTCAGATTTTTACATTTTTGCATGCCGTATACAAGTATGTTTGACATTATTAACGATTTCTATACAGTAAAGTGCAATAGATAGCTGTTTCCATGTACTATTGGTGAGTTTGAGAACTGGAGATGATGGGCTACTGGAAAACACCGGAATATTGGAAGAGAGTGACCAGCATTAAAAAAAATATGAAATCTTAGCTAGATCTCAGTGCTCCTTGAATAACCTGAAGGCGGTTAGGGGTTAGCTGGAAAATTGCAATGGATATGTGGAAGCAGTGGCTAGTAGGAATGACCATAATAGGTGTTCTGAATGTGTCCTCGCAAACAAATTCCATGAGGAGATGAAAAAACAGGCAAAGCAGTGCGAACCTTGCCGAGAGCGAGTGGCGTCAGAGTGGTGACTATCATAAAAGCCTTGAAATAAGAACCTCGCTAATTGTCATACAAGAGTCGCAATTTCCAACGACTCATCGCCAAGGGATCTTCTCAGACCCAGCTGTACAACGCACAGAACAGCACGTGGCTAGCCGTGAGTCCGTACGAAGTGCCGTGGATCATGCCGACCAAGTTGTCTCGAACTGTGATTCGAACGAAGTCCATGTAATTCTATCCCACATCTTCGAAAATGGATCAAGAATACATTCAAATGGCTATATTGAGTTTCTGTCCACTGTTGTTAATCGCTGGATGAAAAGGGTGGCTGAATGCAAGCTATACATTTGACAGCAGGACTTAGTTTTTTGTCATACCTTCGGAAAAACTCATATTTTTTTTATCAGTGTTCAATGATATCCGATGGCGCTGATGATTGTCTTATGAGTAGTAAGTTTGATCTTGAATAGTGTTCAAACTTACCTGACACCCCCAAATTTTTGTTTGCGGGGTTATCTCAAAGATACTCTCTATCAAACAAACTTCAGCCTAACCCTAACACTAATCATAACCCTAACCCTAACACTAGTCCTAACCCTAACCCTAACCCTAACCCTAATCCATACCCGAACCCTAACCCTAACCCTAAACCTTATCCTAAACCTAACCTAACTCTAACCCTAACCCTAACCCTAACCCTAATCCTAACCCTAACCCTCACCCTAATCCTAATCCATACCCGAACCCTAACCCTTACCCTAACCCTAACCCTAACCCTAACCCTAAACCTAACCCTAACCCTTACCCTAACCCTAATCTTAACCCTAACCCTAAACCTTACCCTAACCCTAACCCTAACCCTAACCCTAACCCTAACCCTAACCCTT
Organism: Sepiola atlantica; assembly: GCA_963556195.1. Lineage (NCBI taxonomy): Eukaryota > Metazoa > Mollusca > Cephalopoda > Sepiida > Sepiolidae > Sepiola > Sepiola atlantica. The sequence continues at coordinate 190,166,609 of OY744518.1, read as the reverse complement.
ACCCTAACCCTAACCCTAATCCTAACCCTAAACCTAACCCTAAACCTTACCCTAAACCTAACCCTAACCCTAACCCTAAACCTAAACCTAACCCTAATCCTAACCCTAACCCTAACCCTAATCCTAACCCTAACCCTAAACCTTACCCTAACCCTAACCCTAACCCTAACCCTAACCCTAACCCTAACCCTAAACCTTACCCTAACCCTAACCCTAATCCTAATCCCTACCCTAAACCTAACCCTAAACCTTACCCTAAACCTAACCCTAACCCTAACCCTAACCCTAAACCTAAACCTAACCCTAATCCTAACCCTAACCCTAACCCTAACCCTAAACCTTACCCTAACCCTAACCCTAATCCTAACCCTAACCCTAACCCTAATCCTAACCCTTACCCTTACCCTAACCCTAACCCTAACCCTAAACCTAACCTAACCTAACCCTAACCCTAACCCTAAACCTTACCCTAAACCTAACCCTAATCCATGAATTGTTGAGGGCCATCGCATAAGAATTAAGTCAGTGACAAAATAGGTTTGTCAGAGTTTTTGACACTTATTGCACGTCATATACAGGTATGTATGTTTCTCATTGAATGACAATTAACTAAAGACTGTTAAATATTCATGACTGACACTTGGTGGACAGGTCAGACATAGACGTTAGTTTATTTGTATCGAATATGGTCGAATTACAGACAGGATTGTGAATTGTATTAACGATTCAGTGTGCGGCATATTTTTTTATGGAAATCGCTACAGACAAAACATGAAGCCACTTGATGTAAGCAGCTAAAATACCACTTCATGTAAAAAGTACCCAACGATAAGTGTTAGATGGAAAGATTCCGACCAAGAAAACAGCAATTCTTACCTCTTTGTCAGAAACATCGCTCATAGAATGTGAGGACTAAAAGACAAAATAAGAGAAGCGAGAGTTAGGAGGCTGCCGAAAGTAAACCGAAAGTTCACATTCTACTCTCGATTCTTTGGGTCACCCTTAATTTCGACGGATGATTTATATGTTAATACTGTTGTCATCATCTACCTACCTATATATGTACGTTACATCTGGATATATATTTTTTCACACACACACACACACACACACACACACACACACATATATATATATGGGAAGAGAAGGAAGAAGGTAATCCGACGTGATGGGAAAATGAAAAAGGAAAACCAAAAAATGGATGTTTTTTATGTGTACATCATTTATTCTCCAACTAGTACGGACGTCCACCCAGTAGTGACCATTATTTTATTTTATTTTTCCTCCCAATATGTCTACCCTACATGTATTTGTACTTGCATGACATTTTTTCTCTATATTATCATCCTGATGAAGTCTTATAAATAAAGACGAAACGTTGATGTACACATAAAAAACATCCAATTTTTGGTTTTCCTTTTTGATATATATATATATATATATATATATATATATATATATATATATATATATATATAAATTCGTAAATTCGAAGTGATTCTTCTTTGTTTCGTCTAGTGATTCTCTGTTCCTCGTGTATAATATTAAAATAATATATATAAATAAAAATCCTCAACCATCGATAATAATTGCAGTTTACCCAATAGTATCTGATTGCGTATTTACATTCTGTACCTACAAATCAAGGGAGGCGCGATAGCGCTTTATCCTTAATAGACTTCAAAAACTACCTATGCTAGAAATCTCATTTCTTTGATCAATCATAACTCAAAAACCAATAAACCAAATTAGTTAAAACTTTGCACAAAATTTTTATTTGATAGGTTCTATAAGTGTGTAGAATTTCAGAATCATTAGTCAAGGCAACCCAGAGATCCAGAAAAGTCAGGAGAGAGTTTGTGTTATCCGTGTGTACGTACGTACGTGTGTGCAACCCTGTATCTCATCGACTATTTGATGGATTCAGCTGATTTTTGGCAGAGATAGAGGTTCTAGGGTCTAGTAGATGGCATTTTAATTTCAGTTTACCATATACCTTAGTTTTCCAGAAAATTAAAAAAAACTTAAAAATTACCATTGTCTTGAGGCATAGTCTTTACAAAAGTAGTGACATACCATGAAAAATGCTAGTATACCGAAATCATGTGCTCTTAATAGGGTTAAGATGAAAATTCATATACACTAAATGTACAAAAGCAAGAAAATTCCCAAATTTGTACACTTTTATTGTTATTAAGGGTATGACCACATATCAACCAAGCCATTTTATTATCACATCACTACAGTATAAATATCTATGCATGAGTGGATGAAGTGTGGGAGGTGCGCTGAAAAAAAATTCCCACCAATAAAATACATAACCCTGTTGTGCTTGCATACCCTTAATGACAATAAAAGTGTAAAAATTTGGGAATTTTCTTGCTTTTGTACATTTAGTGTATACGAATTTTTATCTTAACCCTATTAAGGGCATATGATTTCAGTATACTGGCATGTATCATGGTATATTTATATATATATATTTAAATAAATTTTTAGTGGTACAAAATTTGATAACGGCGAGGAATACGGACGTTTGGGACATTTTTTGGAGGGTCGAATGAGATTAAACAAATATAAAAAAACGAGAGAAAACGATTAAAAAGAAATTAATTAATGTACTGAACCGGTTTTCGTCCACACTCATCAGAGTAAAACGTGGAAATGATTGAATACGACTAAAACCTAAAAATAATTTGTAATGAACACTAGTGACAAGTTTAGGAGAAAAAAAAAAAAAAAAAAAATTATGGGGAGGAGAGTCATAAGTTGATCACATTAAGTCCTAAAAGCCATTCCTTTTGCTTACAAAGGGAAGGTTTGATTGACTTTATATATATGGCTTCCAGGACTTTGAGGTGGAATAGGGAATGCGATCTACTTATGACAGAAAACCAGTCACTAGTGTACGTCGACGCACATTCGGCGCTATTTATGAGATGGGCAGCAATAGCAGACCCGGATGTATTAACTAAATTATTTAAATTATTTAGTCGGCCCTGGCGTATGGCAGGGGGGATGTGTTGTTTGATTCTGGATTCAAACCTTTGCACTGTTCTTCCCACGTATACGGCATCGCACCGACATTTAAAAAGATAAATAATATTACTAATATGTTGGGGTGGGAGAACATCCTTATGAATAGATTTGAGCAAAGGTCGAGCAGAAAAAACAATTCTAGGATTAGATGCCTGGTAACACCGACGCACAGCTACAGAAATTTGATTGGCAAATTTTATGCTAATATTACCCAACCAAGGTAATCTGAGGTACGCCGGGCATTTTGGAGGACCAAAAAGTTTAGGCTTGTTAAAATGAGCGATCTTAGTAACGATATTGGAATTAACAATATCGAGAGGGTACCCATTTTCAACGAGCACCTCTTTGATAAATTCAATCTCCGAATCAATCAGGGATTCAGAGCAAATCTTTAAAGCACGATGAACCAAACATTTAATAAGATTTATTTTTCTTTGTATGGGGCAAAAAGAGTCCCAGTGACAATATAAACCAGTAAATGTAGGTTTGCGGAAAACAGATGTTAAGAACAATGAATCAGATTTATGCACTAATACATCCAGAAAAGGAAGGGTGGAGTTGTGTTCCTTCTCACAAGTGAACTTTAAGGCTGGGTGTAATTGATTGAGTGCATTAAGGAATAATATGGAATCTGACTCATTGTTAAACACGCAAAATGTATCATCTACGTATCGAAAATAAGTAAGTGGTTTATTGATACGGGCCAAGAGATTATGCTCGTGAAAACCTACAAAGATATTGGCCAACGCAGGACCAAGGGGTGACCCCATAGAAATGCCGTCGATTTGCTGATACATGACATTATCAAAACTGAATTCGACAGACATGGTAGCAAACCGCATCAGCTCTATGAAGACCTCCTCAGAGATAATAGGACCAACTGAGAAACCGCGATATAAAACATCAGAACAAATATCGATGCCCGGCGTACCTCAGATTACCTTGGTTGGGTAATATTAGCATAAAATTTGCCAATCAAATTTCTGTAGCTGTGCGTCGGTGTTACCAGGCATCTAATCCTAGAATTGTTTTTTCTGCTCGACCTTTGCTCAAATCTATTCATAAGGATGTTCTCCCACCCCAACATATTAGTAATATTATTTATCTTTTTAAATGTCGGTGCGATGCCGTATACGTGGGAAGAACAGTGCAAAGGTTTGAATCCAGAATCAAACAACACATCCCCCCTGCCATACGCCAGGGCCGACTTAATAATTTAAATAATTTAGTTAATACATCCGGGTCTGCTATTGCTGCCCATCTCATAAATAGCGCCGAATGTGCGTCGACGTACACTAGTGACTGGTTTTCTGTCATAAGTAGATCGCATTCCCTATTCCACCTCAAAGTCCTGGAAGCCATATATATAAAGTCAATCAAACCTTCCCTTTGTAAGCAAAAGGAATGGCTTTTAGGACTTAATGTGATCAACTTATGACTCTCCTCCCCATAATTTTTTTTTTTTTTTTTTTTCTCCTAAACTTGTCACTAGTGTTCATTACAAATTATTTTTAGGTTTTAGTCGTATTCAATCATTTCCACGTTTTACTCTGATGAGTGTGGACGAAAACCGATATATATATATATATATATATATATATAGAGAGAGAGAGAGAGTGTTAGACAGATATATATTCATGCAAACATTGTTAAAAATAACAGAATTCGTCTGTTTGATTATAGCTTTTTTATTTTTTCAATTTTCCTGATGATCTTTCTTTTTTTGTATTAAAAAAAAAAATCATAAATGTTCCATAGTAATTCGATTTAGTTCTGTGATGCCATCCAGCGTTGCTGAATTTAAAATCGCCAACGACTTCCTCAAACAATGCGGAAAACGTTCTATGCGCGTTTCTCAACCGTCTTTTAAAAATTCTCTTCTTTCTCCAGCTTTTTTGTTCATTTGTTTTTGACACCTGAGGATGATTCGACGACGAATCGAACACGTTCGTGAAACATGTTAAACCTATGGAACATTTATTGTTATTTTTTGTATTTTAATACAAATAAGACCATCAGAAAAATAGAAAAAATAAAAAAGGTATAATTAAACATACGATTTCTGTTATTTTTTCAACAATGTTTGCATAAATGAGAAAATGCTGCTTAAATACACGTAATATATATATATATATATATATATATATATATATATATATATATACATCCTCAAGTACACTGCTTTTTTCAGATTTTATAAATGAGTGTAGAATATTTTTCAAAATTTTAAAATTAATAATGTAAACCAATGATTGTTTTTTCCTCTATCTGAAGAGACAACTTTTTTGGAAAAACAAGGTTTAAAGGACTTTCCTATAATTTATAATATTTTTTTTGTACTGTTTAATTTTAGTACACTTATAAAGTATATAATTTTATATTTGCTTTTTTTAATCATTTTCTCTAACATAATAATGCTCTATCTCCAATATTGAGCATATTTATTTCATCGCATTAGGAATAAATATAGAAAAAAAAGGTAATATTTTATAATACTTAATATATATATATATGTGTATGTGTGTGTGTGTGTGTGTGTGCGACGTTGAATTACCACGATAAAGTTACTCGTGGTTAAAAGTAGGTCAAAATCATTGAATAATTTCTGGTCACAATCAAGGGGTTTAATGGAAGGTTCAGACCCTTATTAAAACCAGATGAGGTTGAAGTGCAAACGTCAGAAGAAATTATTAGATTCTCAAAAAAAGGGCTTTCATAAATTCATTGCAGGTGCGTGGAATGAAATTATAACGACAATCTGAAATGAATGAATATTCTTTATTTATGACACAATAATCGATAAAAAAAAGTATTATTATTATTTCGTTACAAGTCAGTACAAGTGATCACTCACTGACGACAACATGTAGTCTTCCCTGAGGTCTGAGTGATAACAAGTGTTCCAAGATTTGTGGCTGTATCAACTTTTTTAATAACCGTTGAAAATCACTTTGAAACGTATCTTCTAACTGCTGCTATACCTTTCTATATGTAAATTTAGGTATGTGTATATATGTAAATATTTGTATGTATAGGATTCACTCCTAAACTAATTCATGAATCGTTATGAATTTTGGAACACTACTGCTAGACGTGCTTATGGGCTATATTTTGTTTAATTTAGTAGTTGTGTGCAAAGGGGGCAGAGAAAGGCCTAAAAACCCTTCGTGAAAATTAAGATAGCTCGATTTTGTGAAATTTTAATGATAGCTATTAGGCATCACTTAATAGATATTCGACCAATTTCAGTTTCTTTTAGAACGAAAAAAAAAAGGATTATTAAAAATTATTTTATTTGGTATATGTTTCACGACAAATAAACCCCTGTTTTGTTTATTCTGAATTACAGTGCCGTTCAATATAATTAACAAAGCTTTAGATACAATTTGTTTCAAACTGAGTACTATTTTACCCAACGAGATGCGTGTCTTTTTTCAGAATTACTAGTGCGTACTTCACAAAACTGTATCGGATTTGTTCTAGGCATAGCCGATTCGATAGGCCGTGAAGGTTTGTTTAAGATAGAGAAAGAAAAGGAGAAAGTCATAACATAGGCACAACATAGGCACAATATAGGCGCAATATATCATTCACAAATTTAAATCTTTAACATTTGCAGTTAATTTGATCATTAGTCATTAGACACCAATTAAGCACTATTGTCTTAATTCCAATTTCTTCTACAGACCCCTAAAACTTAATCCCTAGATTCTAGACATTTTTGAAAATCAAAATAATGTACTATATTTTGATCAAAATAGGAATAAGGATTCTAGAAATACGATTAAGTAACATAACATCGTGATTTTAATCGCCGGATGCGGACATAAAAGTGGTGCAAAGTTGTTCTTTTTCTAGGACATATAGTTTTTTTTTAGTTGATTTAGGTAACGGAAACTCTTGTTTAATGTGGTTGTCAGTAACGATTTTGTTTCCCTTTTTTGCCGCTCCGTCTATGATTTCTCGGGCGCAATTTATTTGACCGGTTCATAAGATTAACACATTCGACAGAGGACAGCACATGAACAGCACATGAACTAGATATTAAATGCTCGATATCCTTTCCGATAGAGCTTATAAACAATATATATATATATATATATATATATATATATATATATATATATATATATATATATACAGGGTGTTTCAAAAGTCTTGGGAACATAACGATTTTTAATAACTCAAAAACTATTAGGAGTTGAAAAATGAAATTGGTACTGTTGGAAAGGTTAAAGTTTCAAGTTTTGTGGGGAATCTTCAAAGTTGCTCAATATGAGCACCATTCGTCACACGGCAGACATCTAGTCGATAGTCCATTTCCTGCCAAACGCGTTCCAGCATCTTGACGTCAATGGTTCCCACAACTGCCGTTACTCGAGCCTTTAGTTCGTCAATATCTCTTGGAAGGGGCGGCACATAGACTTGTTGCTTGACAAAGCCCCAAAGGAAAAAGTCACACGGGGTAAGATCTGGAGACCTAAGAAGTCATCAGATTCTGCTTGTTCCAACTGAGCCATTAACCAGTCTTCCAGCATGTTGAGATAGGATTCACCAGTGATAGTTGCCTCTTCAAAGAAGAACGGTCCATAGACACCTTTCTTGGAAATTGCACAAAACACGTTCACTTTTGGTGAATCTCGCTCGTGCTCAAGAAGTTCATGAGAATTCTCAGTACCCCATATGCGAGTGTTATGCTTGTTAACTTTGCCATTCAGATGGAAGGTCGCCTCATCGCTAAAAACAAGCCGGTCATCAAAGCCGTTATCTTCCAACTTCTCTTGCATTGCAATGCAAAAGTCACGGCGAAGTGGCTTATCAGTGTCTTTCAACTTTTGGACCAACTTGAGCTTGTAAGGTACCATTTGCAGTCGTTTCCTTAAGACACGCCAGACAGTTGCTGGGGCAAGCTGAAGTTCCCTGCTGGCTCTTCTCACTGATTTACGGGGGTTCCACTGAAAGGCTGTCCGAACTTGCTCAACTGCATCTTCTGAAGTTGAAGGCGACCTGTTCGCTTACTTGGGCACAAACACCCATCTTTCACAAATTTAGCATGCCATCTGACAATGGATTTACATTCAGGGGCTTCTTTTTTAAATTTCCTGCGAAATGCACGCTGAACACATGTCCACGATTCAGTCTTTGCAAATTGGAGGACGCAAAATGCCTTGTCTTGTTTAGAGAACGCCATTACTGCACCTATACAAGATAACACGAAAATCATTAGTATGACCAAAAACTTGATTAAGCAAGCTTTAAAATGACACCAGTTTCATTTTTCTACCTGGAATAGTTCATGAGATATACGCATTTGTAATGTTCCCAAGACTTTTTTCATCATCATCATCATCATCATCATCATCATCATCATCATCATCATCATCATCGTCGTCGTCGTCGTCGTCGTCGTCGTCGTCGTCGTCGTCGTCGTCGTCGTCGTCGTCGTCGTCGTCGTCGTCGTCGTCGTCGTCGTCGTCGTCGTCGTCGTCGTCGTCGTCGTCATTAACAAGATTAATTTTAACACTAGTACTAATATACTTAAATGCTTATAATACTTAATAAATATAGTTTCATATTTAAATTTTTCCCGACATAATTAATTATAAATATCACTCCAGGTCTTTACCTGTTTGACATTACCCCACTGAAGATGGACCCAGATGGGTCAGAAAGTACTCTGGACCAAAACGTAAATTACGGCAGTTTCATCAGCCAATTTTCTTCCGAGATTAAGACTTTAATCCGGAAAATTGAAGGGATCAATACGAAAATATCCAGACAAGAATTGTCGGGTATTTTTAATGATACGTGTCTTAAAATGAAAATACTGCCTCGATACACACACACACACACACACACACACACACGCGCATATATATATATATATGTATATATATATATATATATATATATAATCTTCTCTACACTGACGATTTAGAAAATGATGAAACGTATACTATGTAGATAAAAACAAATATTTATAATTATTTGTCGCCCCAAAATCTTGGCTGGGCTCTGTAGCGAGTAGTATTAACACACCCGTTATCGTGGCTTCAATGCATGTTCCTTTCAATAGTAGAACACTTTGACGACGGCTGCCTTTAAATAGGATTACTCTTTCGCTGATTTACCGGGTTGTTGATGGCGGCTGTGTGGGCTAAGACGTCGGAATTTGAGTTTGAAACATGACTTGAGTTCCGTGGCTTAGTTGGTATCGACGTGGACTGAGAACCTGGGTGTGCCAGGTTCAAATCCAAGTCATTCCACTGAAAACGCTTCCATCAAACCCACTTGTGTCTAATCTCCTGGAGGGGGATAGATAGAAATCACATTAGCACAGTTTTACGGGTGGCCTCTGTGTTTTATTTTTTTTAAAAATCGTCTCTACACTAACGATTACCGAAACGACGAAACATATACGCATATAGATTTTTAAAAATATTTTAATTATATATATATATATATATATATATATATATATATATATATATATATATATATATATATATATATCGGTTTAAATGTTCTCGAATCACTAAGTGCACCCCTAAGTTGCTACGAAAAAAACTCCCTTAAAACTTTAAATATACACTATTTTTAAGAAATGTAAATTATATGTACAAAATTTCATGGGGAAGACAATAGAAGTGGTCCAGAATCTCGAAGTGTCTTCTTAAACTAAGGGAGTTGTGCAAGCAAAATCTCCTTTAAAACTACAAACCAACCCTTATCCTAACCCTAACCCTATTTTTATGAAATTTATATTATATATATAAGATTCTCCAGAAAAGCCAATGGAGGTTGTGCCTAATCTCCAAGGTACAATCTATGTGCCGAATATCTACTTACTCTCACATCTAAGTTACCTATAGATAGAGAACCCATTACAACTTAAAATACGTATAGCTAATGGTATTAAAATGTAAACCATATTTATAAAACATTAATTTAGAGAGTTTTCCAACATTTCAGCTTCTTCCGATTATATTTGGGGGAAAAACGGGAGGCGAGGGGGACAGTAAAAACAAAGAAAGTAATATGGTGTTCTGAGCATAATGAAAAATTGCATAGTAGTCATCCACATTCAATCCCGAGCAACGTCGGGTCTTCCAAAAAAATGTTGTTAAATAATTTAGGAGAGACAAGTGTATTACAGTCTTTGAGGTTTTGATTTTTCAAAACGATTGTCATCTGAAACCGAATAGTAATTTCCTTTGTCCAAACATAACAACGATTATAGTTCACATGTTCATGTTAACTTGCATCCTTAAGAGGGCAGAGTTTGACGGACGGTCGTGGTTTAATGTGGGGGAAATCCAGGTTCCCCAAAAATGAGCACTCTGGATTTGAACAAAAATAAAAATTGTCTCAGTCTAGAAATCGTCGAGGACAGAATAGACGAAGTGTTACAGCAGAACAGATACTACACTTTTCTTCTAGTCAAACCTTATTTATCCTTTTAATTTTCTCCCCAAATAGATTCTAGAAGACGGTGGCAATCCTGTTGAGAACAAATAAGATCACCAATGCCAAGGAATAATTCGTTTAAAGAGTACCGTTTTCCGAGAGTAATATTTTCCAAGAATAATGGTTTTTCAACAATAATGTTTTCCGAGAGTAATATATCTAGGTATACAATGATATTTGACAAGTTTATTCGGCATTGAATAACCCATAGATGTGTGTATATGCCGTAAACCAAACCAAACGAAACCAAATCAAACCTTCTAAATTGATTGAAGATCAGCCTGCAAGAATCATTAAAAGCTCGATATTTTATGAAATGGCAAAATAGAGCTTAGTATATACAATTTTAAAAGAGTGAAATTAGTATTACGTCATATTGAAAAATAAAGAGTCACTATGCTATTACCGCTGTTTCCAAATGTTAGTTTAGTTATACACAGGACGAACAATCGTATTTCTCTCAAGCGAAAATAACATTTTATATTCAGAGCAGATTTCGGAAAAAAGTTCTTTAGCATTCAAGAAAAATAACATTGACTGAAAAAACATGATCAAAATAATGACAATATATACATCGTAATTTATATTATAGAGTCCAGGAATATCACAGACCCATTGTGCTTCTATTCTCAGTTCATAACAAATATATAACAAGCCGCGCGTGCGTGGTCCACCTCTGTATGTGACTCGATGTGGTGAGTATAAAATGCAATAAATTTGGGCAATTTGGGGCATTTTTGACCCCCTTTGACCCCCTGGGGCCGCGAACCAGAATTTTTCTGAGGGCAAGGATGCTCATTTTATATCCAGAACAATTGCCTCTACATTTTGGCCAAGTTTCAGAAAAATTGAATGGATGGATCAAACGTTATGAGAGAAAAGGGTATTTTTTTGCCATTTTGAGGGCTTTATACCTCCTTGGGGGCGCGAACCAGATTTTTTCCAAGGTCAGCGATACTTATTTTCTATTAGAAACAATTGCCTCCATATTTTGGCCAAGTTTCAGAGAAATTGAATGGATGGATTAAAAGTTATGGAGCAAAAAATGTCATTTTTTGCCATTTCGGGGCTTTTTGACCCCCTGGGGGGCTAACCAGATTTTTTTTCAAAAATCGGAGAATGTCACTTTCTAACCTGACCAAAGTTACAACTTCATGCAAAATTTCAGAGAAATTCAATGGATGGTTGCGGAGAAAAATCCGGACGGACAGACGGACAGACGGACGGACGGACGGACGGACGGAAATGCCTCAAAACATAGGTCCCCCGATTTATAAAATCGGGGGACCAATAATGCCCAGTGTTTTTTCTTTAGTTGTAATGTTATTTCGATCACTATTATTGTTCCTGAAAATACAACATTTGGAAACAGTTGTAACAAGGATAATAGAATACGCATGCTTTTTTACGAATGAGTCATCGCTTATCAAGGCCCAGAGGCCACTCGAGGATATGTGTTTATGAGTATGTCAGATGGACAGTGAGACAACACCGTGGTGATTGGTTAAGATGGCTAAAACTGGGCAGAATTTTATTTAAGATGACGGCTCAACAATAATTTGTTTACATTTGACTTAAATAGGGCCATGTTGTAGTCGGCTGGGAAGCAGGCCCGCGGTTTTGTGTTCGACAGACGGGTTGTTCTAGGAAAGACACTTTGCTCATGGAAGCTTCGTGTTGGTGTAGGTACATGCAGGAAGAAAAGGGAAATTATTGACACTTGTTATAACAAGACGATTTTTTGTTGTGAATGTTTTATAGGAGGAACAATAGATTGGAGCTCAGTCGAACACCTTCCTTTATTTTCGAATATGATTTGAAGATGATTTAATTCTTATATATATATATATATATATATATATATATATATATATATATATATATATATATATATAAAGAGAGAGAGAGAATGTTAGTTTGCTCGAAGCATTGCTGGGAATAGTAGTAGTATGTTTTTAAAAGGCTGTGGGCAATGCAAATTCCGGGTAAGATGTAAGCTGGAAGGAACAAAAATAATAAATCGAATTCGAAATGTGACTTACTATTTATTTTTTCTTAAAATTTTACATAACAGCAAGTGGGGTGTTAGCTGTTTGTGTGATGTCCGGATGATTATAAATCATTTATTTAATATTTCGGGAAAAGAAACTTCCCTTCGTAAAAAATAATAAACACCAGGGGAAAACTCCGTCTGTGCAGATATATTAGTAGTATGTTTAAGAAGGCTTAGGGCAATGCAGAGTGCCGGATACATTGTAAGCTGGAAGGAACAAACATAATAAATCGAAATGGGACTTTTTCTTACAATCTTACATAACAGCAAATGTGGTGTTGACTGTTTATGTAAATAAATAGCGGGGGTCGTGTCCCAGTAGCAGAGTGTCGGTCGTCATTCACTGGGGTCCCTGTTTCAAATCTTTCTGTGGTATAAATAATTATGATAAATATTGTTCAATATCCACATGCATATATGTTTCATCTTAACTAGACTTATCAGAAGTTTTTTTTTGTTATTTTTTTTACTGGCGATAAAAACATAGCGTTTTCATGGTATTTTCTACTTCCTAACCGGTAAAGAATATTGCATTAAGTCACTCTTTTTTTAATAAGACGTGTACTAATTTTTTTAATAAAAAAATAATGGCACGTCATATTAAAAAAGGGCGACTTAATGCAATATTCTTTACCGCTTATGAAGTGGAAAAATACTAAGAACGCAGCTATGTTTCTATCGCCAGTAATAACAATAACAAAAAACTAAGGTAACCTTATGGCGGGAAAAAATCGTACATCTTTTTGGCATGGTGTTTGTTGTCTTGTGGTAAAACGCCAGACTGCAAACAGTAATATTGTAAGTTCGATCTTTGCACAGGTTAGCCATGCTTATGACGACTGATAGCCAGAAACATATGTCCATGTACGTGAAGATATATATATATATATATATATATATATATATATATATATATATATATACATATATATATATATATATATATAAATATATATATAAATTTTTGTGTTATAATAAAATAATTCCAGGAGGAAATCCGGGTATGAGAGCTCAATGTAATAAACAGAGCAAGAATAAAATATAGTAGCACGATGATTATGTAACTTCGTGTTACTATATATATATATATATATATATATATATATATATATATATATATATATATATATATATATATATATATATATATATATATATATATATACATGAAATTAAAATGGAATAAGCGGAAGACCTAAAACGCTAGACGTTTCGCCCAAATGTTATATGGGCTTTGTCAAAAGCGAACGAAAAAATGCAAAAAATGACAAAGCCCATATAACATTTGGGCGAAACGTTGAGCTTTTTAGGTTTTCCGCTTATTCTCATTTTAATTTCATACCGTCGGATTATTTTATCCTTTCATCTATTCATATATATATATATATATATATATATATATATATATATATATATATATATATATATATATATATATGAGAGAGGGGGTAGAGAGGCAGAGAGAGAGATAGATAGAGAGAGAGAGAGAGAGAGAGAGAGAGAGAGAGAGAGAATTAAGGACTTCGCCATCTCCAGTATTAAGGGCATCGTTTTGGACATCATCAGAGTTGTGTAGGTTTAGAAAAACGAACGACTGAAAAAAATCTGAGGAAGGAAAACGAACGACTGAAGAAAATTTGAGGAAGGAAAACGAACGGGGTTGAGGATATCAGATTCTGTCTTGATGTGTCAAGTACTTGATTTCGTTGTGGGAGATTTGTTGTTTTGGTTGTAGGGAGGACCCGCCCATGTGTAAGGGTTTTAAACTTGGATATTCGGGGGGTAAAATAGTGAATTGGCTTGAAGTAGACACCATCAAAATTCTTTATTACATACTCCAAAAATGTCATATTTCGTCTTGTGCAATCGAAACTTCAGTGCAAACACATCTAAGATAAGTGGCACGAGGAGCATTGCTAATTTACTAACTTACTCCATAATTTAATCTCATATATAAAGTAGAGTCAGTCCGTTTCACGTTTTTTATGATGAATTGCCATTTTTGATACAAGTCACGTGCTTTATTCTAGTTCCACAATTATTTATGGAAAATATCGGTTCATGTTATTAAAACAAATCTATTTCAAATCGATTCTAATATTATGATGTTCAATCATTCTCTATTAGTTACTACTTGGCGAAGCTTCAAAATCAATTTCAAAAACAACGTTTGAACCTGAACTTCTTAATTAAACCGAATTGTTATCAAATTATAACTAATTATGTTAAGCTAATATCAGAAAAACATAACGGCATTTTCATATTGAGAAAGATAAACATATATTGTTTCCCTCCAACGATAATCGAACCCATATAAAAGCCGCTTTATTATCTAATGTGCCACTACTGAAAATTCAAAACGTGAATGAACCGGTGTTAGACGAGTTTACGTTCGCGGTATTAAGTTGACAGTGCTGAACGTCGTGATATAAGCGGAGATATGCATACATCCGTGATAACGTTCATAATACTTTGATATTCTTTCATTTCAGAACCACCCAAAGCATTTAATAGCAGTAAAGTGCAATGGATAGCAGTTTCTATTAGTGGGTCTAAGTGCTGGATACCTAAAGAAGACTAGAAAGTACCGGGATATTTAAAGAGAGTTATAAGCATCATGAGGATTCGCCCCATTTTAAACATTTTTTTTAGCTGTTGCTACGTTCTTTTTAAATAGCTAGAAGATCGTTAGATGCGAGTTGAAGAATTGCGATGAAGATGTAGAAGCAGTGGCTAGCAAGAAGGTAATAACAGGCGTTCTTTCTGTTCACATAACAAGATTTGTCCAGAAGCTGCAAAAAAAAACCAGGCGGCAATTTCCAGGCAAGGCAAAGGCTGAGTGAGGGTCATCGGTACTCCTTATACATGGCTTTTTGGTCGAGATCAAAGTGTAGTATCTGTTCCGATAGATACTACACCCCATAAACTGGTATTGTCTTGGCCTTCGGCGCTTCATTTACGCCGGTCTATGGGTCAGTCCTGTGCAGTTCTAGGAGGTCCACCCTCCCAGGCTTTGCTTCCCCTCTTTAGAGAGGAGTAAATTTATTGCTTACTGCCTGAGGCGCCCCTACCGGGGAATGCCGACGGGGCTGCCCAGGCAATTTTGAATGGCCAGAGTGCTCACTTTCTCGGGCACTGGCTTTTCAAACCCCACTTTCCCGACCCGACCTTGGGTCACATCTTACTTGTGGGAATAAGATAAAACTGGCCGTGTGCCTAACCTCCTGGAGAGGAGGTAAATAAATACTCCTTATACAAGGACGAACTACTCACCACCAAGGTCCAGAAGAACCGTCTTACGAAATCAAGTAACTCCTCAACAAGGTCACGCATCAAGTCGAACTAGAAGAACTTCTTCCAAGACCAGTTGGACAACGCACAGAACAATCAGAGGCTAGCTTACAGTCTAAACGAAGTCCCACGCATCATGAATGCCAAGTTCCCTCAAATCGTGATGGTTTTGGGGTGAGTTTCCAGCGAATGTCACGTTATATCAGTCTACAATTTAGAATAAAAGACTAAGATCCAACTTAAATATCGAATTGCTGTTGACTGTTGTCAAGCGCTAGATTGATTGCGTGGCTGCAGGAAGGCGATACCAATGGTAGCAGGACCCAGTTCCCTCTCACAGCTTCACTACTC